>CM040121.1:114935288-115535288 GCA_022559845.1 Amorphophallus konjac
GTCAGGGGCAGTAGGCGCTAATTCTTGTAATTAGCGTCCACTGTCTGGACGTTAGTGCTTTTAGAAACCAATTTAAAATAAACAACAATTTTTTTTTACGTCAAAAGCCATGATGCTATTTAATCTGCGTCTTTACAGAGAGGCGCAGAAACTTAAATTAGCATTTGGGACCTTGACGCCAGATCTATTAATTTTCAAAATATTTCAAAGTAATCAATTTACGTCTTTCTGAGAAGGCATTTAATCTTTAATTAGAGTCCAGGTACTGGACGTTAATTCTTTTTAAACGTCCGAGGATAGTCATGCATAAAGAATTGGCATCTCTGTAAAGGGGCACAAGATCTTTAGTACGCATCATGCCTCTGGACTCTATATTTTTCTTTTAAAGAATTTGTGCCCTTCTGGAGAGGCACAAATTCTAGCATTAAATGCAAATACTGTTCATTTCTTTTAGCATGGTTGAATAGTGGTACTTTTAAATCAACAAGATTTCTATAGAACCAAAGTCATGGAACTAAAGAGAAAATTATGGGGATTCCAAGAATATGCATATCACAATTTTTATGTACATGGTTCCATGTATATAGAATTTTAAAGATTGATGTATTTATTAATTAGTCACATGAATGGACGATAGGACATCCGAAATAGATTAATATGCGTCCAAGGCACTGGCACAGATTAACGAATCTACATCAGTGATTCAGATGCAGTTTAAAAATAGCATCCACTGCTCTGTTCGCTAATTTTAAAACATGCAAAAACGGTGTAACAGGATATAAACCATGCAGAGGACTATACGGGAACATGATTATCAACATGTAACAGCCTAATATCTTGCATGTATGATGATTTAACTTAGTTTTGCCTGGGGAGAACACCTACCTTGATTGGTTGATCGGGGGAGGAGATGCTGAAGACCGGAGGAAGAAGAGGATGCAGAAGCAACACCCTTCCACACAAGATGCAAGCAACGGGAGGAAGATGAGCAACGTCCTCCTTTACGTGTAGGACAACGATGCACAGCAGCTACCCTTCTTCGAACTCAGTAATAGTAGCACATTCTGCTGTGCAAGGTCTTATTTATAAGGGTTTAGAACCCTAGTGAACTAAGGAATCCTAGTTGATGTTGGATATCTAAGATTTGATCCTATCGTTTCCTTCGGTGGGTTATCTTCCTAAAACCACAGCCGCTTTCTGTGTTTTGATCGCAGGAACCCTAGTGCTCCATGCATCTTCGAACGTGACACAGGGTTTTGCATTGTAAAAGGCCCATCATATATACTTATACCCTCAAAATCCCATTATCTAGATAATGGCCTCAATATGAGCTAAAGGGAGAGCCCTTGAAATCCACTTATGGGAAGCCCATTCATGGTTGGGTTTAAGTGTTTTAGAGTTTTAATAGGACCTTGTTTGTCCTAACATTGATTGGGTTGGGTTATTTGTTTGAGGGTTATTTGTGGTGGTTTGCTAATGACTTATTTATAAAAAAATTATTATTTCATTTTATGGATGGATTTTTATTTTCTATAATTTTAACTGGGTGCTACACCCTCTCCCACTTAAAAGAATTTGGTCCCCAAATTCATTGCATTCTAACATGGAGGGTGCAATTTACATACAGTTAGAATAAATCTGGAAATCTTCTTCGCATTGATTCTTCAGTTTCCCATGTGGCCTCTTGTTCTAGGCATTTGTTCTATTTCACCTTCACCATGGGTATTGTCTTGTTCTGAAGCTGACGTACCTCGCGATCAAGTATTCTCAATGGCTTTTGTTCGTACGTCAGGTCCTTTCGTATCACCAGATCATCATGATTTATAATGTGATACGGATCATGGACATATCTCTTCAGCATCGAGACATGGAATACATTGTGGACTTCAGATAGTTGGGGTGGCAAGGCGATTCGGTAGGCGACCTCGCCGACTCTTTCCAGTACTTCAATGGCGTCGATATATCTCGGTGTAAGCTTACCCTTGACACCGAATCTTCAAATACCACGACTTGGGAAACCTTCAGAAATACATGGTCTCCAACTTGAACTCTAGGTCGCATCTTCTAGTATCGGCATATATCTTTTGCCTTGTTTGAGCCATCTGGAGTCTTTCTCTAATGATTTGTACCTTCTCAGTTGTGTCTCTTACCATCTTCGGGCCTAGAAGTTGCTTTTCTCCAACTTCATCCCAGTATATCGATGAGCGACAACTCCTTCCATATAGTGCCTCGAATGGTGCCATTTGAATACTAGCTTGATAGTTGTTGTTGTAGGTAAATTCTACTAGAGGCAGATGATCGTGCTAGCTCCCACCAAAATCAATGACACAAGCCTTGAGCATGTCTTCTACGACTTGATTCATCCTTTCGGTCTGACCATCTGTTTGGGGATGAAATACAGTGCTGAAATTTAATCTCGTCCCCATGGAATGTTGTAGACCCTTCCAAAAGTGTGATGTGAAGCGCGGGTCTCGGTCAGACACTATTGAAACATGCACTCCATGCAATCTGACGACCTCCTTGATATACAAGGTTGCTAGCACATCCACTGACCATCGACACTTGATAGGTAGAAAATGTGCAAACTTAGTCAACTGATCAATAATCACCCATATTCCATCATGTCCACCCTTTGTTTTTGGCAAACCCATGACGAAGTCCATCTCTATCTTTTCCCACTTCCACTTAGGAATCTCCAGGGAATGTAATTTACCGGCGGGTTTTTGGTGTTCCGCCTTAACCTTTTGGCAAGTAAGGTAGCAAGAAACAAAATTCGCCACTTCTATTTTCACGTTGGGCCACCAAAAGTTCCTTTTTAAGTCTTGGTACATTTTGGTAGCACCAGGGTGAATAGTGTATCTTGATCGATGTGCTTCTTCTAGAATCTTATTCTTTAATTCCGGGCAATCTGGTGCACAAGTCCTCTCGTGAAATAACAGTCTTCCATCGATTGCCAACTTGAAGTCAGGTCGTTGATCCAACTTGCTTTTAATTTCTACCAGCACCGGGTCATCATCCTGTAACTCCTTAATCTCAAAAAATAGATTAGGATGTAAACTCATGTGGGATAGAATAACGCATCCTTTCTCCTTGTCCATGGTTAAATTTAGCTTGGAGAATTGTTCTAGCAATCGCCATTCCTGAATCATGCACATGGCTAACAATGCTCTCGTCTTTTGACTAAGGGCATCAGTTACAGAGTTACCATTTCCTAGATGATACTGTATTGAAAAGTTGAAGTCATTGAGATATTTTAGCCAACGCCTTTGCCTCATATTTAACTCTTTTTGAGTGAATAAGTATTTTAAACTCTTGTGATCGGAGTACTCCATGAATTGTTCTCCATAAAGATAGTGCCTCCAGATATTCAAAGTAAATACTACCATGGCTAACTCAAGATCGTGCACCGGGTAGTTTTCTTCATACTTCTTGAGTTGCCGGGAAGAATATGCAATCACCTTCCCTTGTTGCATTAACGCACATCCGAGTCCGACGCCTGATGCATCGGTATATACCTTGAACTTTTCTTCTTCAATAGGCAAGGCTAACACTGGAGCAGTTGTCAAGCGGTCCTTCAATGTTTGAAAGCTCTCTTCATAATCTTCGGTCCATACATAAGGATTCTCCCTTCTTGTCAACCTTATAAGTGGAACAGCAATTTTGGAGAAGTCCTTAATGAATCGCCGGTAGTAACAAGCCAGACCCATAAAACTACGGATCTCGGTAGCATTTACAGGTCTTTCCCAATTCTTTACCGCCTCTACCTTTGACAGATCAATAGAAATCCCCTTCTTTGAAATCACATGTCCCAAGAATGATACTTTCTCGAGCCAGAAATCACATTTTGTAAACTTGGCATAGAGTTGATTGTCCCTCAATAATTGTAATGCAATCCTCAAATGTTCTTCATGATCTTCCTCAGACTTGGAGTATATCAAAATATCATCAATAAATACGACAATGAATTGATCCAGATGAGGCCTGAATATACTATTCATCAATTGCATAAAGGCTATAGGGGCATTTGTTAGTCCAAAAGGCATAACAGTAAATTCATAATGCCTGTACCTGCTTCGAAATGCCATTTTATGAATATCCTCATCTTTGGTCCTCAATTGGTGGTATCCAGACCTAAGATCAATTTTGAAAAAATATTGAGCTCCAGAAATTTGATCAAATAGTTCATCAATCCTTGGCAACAGGTACTTGTTCTTGATAGTGAGTTGGTTTAACTACCGATAATCTATACACAGCCTCATAGATCCATCCTTCTTTTTGACAAATAAGACTGGCGCTCCCCACGGGGAAGCACTTGGCCTAATGAATCCTTTCTTCAATAACACCATCAATTGTTCCTTTAACTTCTTCAATTCGGCGGGAGATATTCTATAAGGTGCCTTTGAAACAGGGCCAACACTAGGGACAAGGTCGATGGTGAAAGCCACTTCCCTTTCCCGGGGTAAACCGGGCAAATCCTCGAGAAATATGTCGGGGAAATCCCTAACCACACAGATATCTTCCAGCTTTGAACCCTTAATTTCTGTTACAGTCACAAAGGCTAGGAAGGCCACACAGCCTCTCCTTATAAGTTTATTTGCTTGGATAGCTGAAATAAGGGGTAACTTGCCATGACTCCGGGGACTAGAGTAGACAAGCTTAGGGTATTCACTAAAGGTTACTCGGCCCTTCCGGCAATCGATAACCGCCTTGTGTGTAGATAGTCAATCGGCACCTAGAATGACATCATACCTTTCCATGTCCATGCATACTAGATCGGCAGGCAGATTATGTCCTCCGAATAAGACCTCACTATCCGGATAATGGTATTTAATTTCAGATCCAGTCCCAATAGGAGTGGAAATTACCAGCTCCGACTCTAATAAAGTAGGTTCCACAGATAACGAAGCAGCAAAATCCCGAGAAATAAATGAATGCGTCACGCCGGTATCAAATAAGACAAGTGCAGACTGATTAGTGCATAATTGTCTATTCTTATTCATATCACACACATCATTTTTGAGCGTTAATGAAGTTAATTATGTAATTTTACATGATAATCTCGGTCTCAGACTAAATGAAAAATCTTCTTGAATTAACGGGACTTTTGGCATTTTTAAATAAGAGAATTGCATCATTTGTCCAAATTTGGTTTCTCTAAATTCATTGGTGAAATAAACAAGTTGGGAGGGTAAAGGATAAATGTCATATTCATTGAGCAAACATATTTGTTTGAGGGGCCCTTCTATAATTTTTTTTCATCTCCCTTCAACTTTGTGAATAGTAACTCCCCCTCTCATGGCATGATCGCAGCAAGGGCAGGTGCTCACAGGCTTCGATGGCCTCGTTGGCGGATCTCTCACAACCTGGGAACACAACGAGATCTAAGGCAGGCGGAGGCCAGTGCATGAGTATATCGCAAGATCCAGGCAGCAGCCTGGCAGATCACCTTGGAAGCCAACCAGATTAGAGGTTATGGCACTACGACAACAAGAGCGGCAGGCGAGATCTTCTCACGTACGCATGGAAGTCAATGGTGGAGCATGCAAGATGTAGGCAATGGCAGGCAGACATGAATGTGCATGGCAGGCTGGCTGAGCAGAAGATCGCCTGGGGAGTTAGCAACACATGCATCAGCAAACATGAGAATCTGGCAAGGGCAGTTGGGAGCTAGGCTCCTATAAAATCGCAGAATGCCCCCCCTCGCGGGCAGTCTTCTTCCCCCCCTTTCTCTTTCTCTTCACCTCTTCTAACTTCTTCTCTTCCCTCCCTCTGGTATCTTCTCACTCTTCCCCCTCTCTTCCTAGACCTCTCCTCCTTCCCCTTTCCCCTTCTTCTCTGCAGAACCTCTCCCCCCTCCTTCTCCCTCCGGTTGCATCTTATCCCTCTCCCCCTTCTCTTCTCCTGCAGTTTCTCCTCTCCCCTCTAACCTGCCTCTCCTTTCTTCCCTATGGTTCTCCCTCTAGGCTCCCTCTTCTTCTTTTCATCCCCCCTTTCTCTTTCTCGCAGGCGGACCCCTATTTCGAACCGAGGCACCGACGGTCTCTTCTTCCCCCACTTCTTCTCTCCCTTTCTCTCCCCTTCTGTACACGCTGTCTTCTACTCTATCTGTAGCATCCTCCCTGCTCCCCCTCTCTATTTTCTTCACCATTCACTCTCGCTCTCCCCTCCATCAATGCAGCACACGCACAGTGCCATGCACGTCTACCTGCTATCGTCCCTACTCTCTCACTTCTATAGGTACTGCTCTCCCCTCCGGGTCCCCCTCTTCTGCCCATCGACGTGGCTTCTCCCTCTCACACTCCCCATACAACACACACACTAAGTTCCCCCCACACTTCACTCCTCTCTCCACTGCTCACGCCCGCACACACCACCTCCGGCGCCTCTCTCCCTCTCTCTCTTTTTCTGATCACTCCTTCTCCCTCTCTCACCCCCTCACTACACCACAAACACCACCGCCGGCCACATCTTCCTCTCCCAACATATCTCCCTTGCTCCAGTCACACAACCATCCCCGTAGCAGTGACACCACCTCACCAACACCACCTGCACAACACTCCCACCAGCCTCCCCTTCCCATCTCACCTCTATCCACCTCTCCTTCTTTCTCTCTTTCACACCCACACACACCCCCGGCACTCACAGTGCCATGCACATACCCCACGCACCGTAGACCACCGTCTCACTCACCTACTAAAATCCCTTACCCCCTCTCTTTCTCCCTATTCTCTCCACCCTCTCCTCTCTCCTTGACTAACACCGTACAACACCTCGCGTAACCCCCCATCTTCTCCTCTCTCTCCGCAAACACCACACTCACACAAGCCGCACGGTGGGGTCGACTCCCTCCACTCGCGGGGTCGACCCCTCCTTCGATTCCCACTCTCCTTCTCCTTCTCCCTCTCACTACACTCATTCACACACTCACTTCATTTTATTTTATTTTTTCTTGTTATCTTTTGTTTCAATCCCCTTTTCACCTCTCCATCTCTCTCTCTCTTCTCTCTCTCTCCCTATTTTCTCTCTATAAACTCCTCTCTCTAAGGCTCTCTCACGGCAGCGTCTCCTCCGAGGTTGGGCGGCTCTCCAAGGTCCAAGAGCGTGGGCGATGGCGGTTCTCGACGGGTATTTCTTCACCCTATCTCTTCATGTTTCATTTAATTAGAATTTGCTTGGGGTTGTAATTTTCTATTTCTTATCATCTTGTAAACGTTTAATTTTTGGAACAATAAAATTAGTTTAGTGTTATTCTCATTCTCTCTTGCATTTTCTTCTTTCCTCTCTCTATATTTATCTATCTAAACCCTCTAAATTTCTTTGTGTAGATTTAATTTTATGTAATTTTAAATTTCAAAAAAAATCAATCCATAATTTTCTTTCAAAATACAAAGTTTTCAATCTTAAAATCAAAATCTCTCTATGGATTTGACCCGGATTTGCCATGAAACTACGATTTTATTTCTTTACGAGTTTGGAATTTAGATTGACGGCCATTGTGTTTAAACGACGCACACTTAGGTTCGATCATGGACTTGGAACAGATATTTAAGGTACCTTCCACGATCCCTCCTTCATTTGGTTTCGCCTCTTGCAGTGCTTGCAGACGTCCTTGTTTCTTTACCAGACGCTTCTTGTTATTGGTTTGTTCATTCAACAAGCAGTATTTGATCATGACTCCCACAATGGAGACAAGCTCCTAATCTTCTCCAGCATTCCTCAGCTTTGTGTCCAGCCTTATCGCAATGCTTGCAAATTTCTTTTGATGGTGTTGTGGTGATAGCAAACGGTTTGTCATTCTTCTTAGACTTCTTATCTTTAGAGGATTCCCCTCCAACGTTTGATCTTTTCTTCGAGAACGGGGCCTTGAATGATCCAGAACTTGTAATGTGTTCCTTCTTGTCTCTCCCACGAATCCTATCGGACAACTTCGTGGTGTCTTCTAGTAACTGTGCTTGCCTAACCATTTTGGAGTAGGCTTGCACGTCCATAGGTGCCAGCTGGGTAATGTACTGAGGTTTTAGCCCGTTTAGAAATCTCCGGGCTCTCATCTTTTCCATACACACCAGATGAGGTGCATAATGGGACAATCGGGAGAATTGTGCCTTATATTTGGCCACACACAGGTTTCGTTGTTTAAGCATGGCAAACTCCATGACTTTCTCCTCTTAGACCCGATCAAAAAAGTACTTATTGTTGAAGTGGTCCACGAACTCGCCCCATGTGATATGTTCATGCGGCAAGGTCACTTCAACTGACTCCCACCAGAATCGAGTGTCACGCTCCAGTTGAAAGGTTGCTAATTACACCTTCTCTTCATCCATGCATTGCATTACACGGAAGATTCGTTCAATTTCCTTCATCCAATTCTCGACGTCATCCGGGTCGGACGAGCCGATAAACTTTGGTGGGTTCATGTTTCTAAAGCTCCTGTGGAGATCTCCCGCTCCACGATTTATACCACCCTACACTACTTGTTGAAGCGCCTGGGTGAGGCCTTGAACAGTCCGTTGCATATCGTGCTACTGAGCTCTCTCGGCGGCCATGATCCTACAAAGAAATTTAAATTTAAATAATGTGTGGTTAAACTATAGGGTCAACGTCCTATATTGACTTAACCATAACCCATGGCTCTACCCAATCTCACTTGGTAAAAGGTATAAACATATCCTTGGACTTGGTAACCTAGGTAACTTTGAATACCTAGGCTTTGATACCACAAAAATTTTCATGCCACGAGCACGGATGGAACCCGGGAGTGCGCGATGAGTTTATATCATTCATGTCAATCAAAGCACGAGGTAATTCGACACCAAGACAGAGCGCGCCAAGCAAGAGATTCACAAAATCCTTTATTCATTAGTCATAATTCCAAATAATTCCATTACATAATTTCCAATATCAGTTTAAAGATCAACCTTACTAGACTCAATAAAAGAAAATTACAATGGTGACATAAGAAAGTAGAAAGACACAACTCATAGACTTCATGTGACATCTGAGACCGGCTCTACGCTCATCACTCTTGACCATCCCCATCCGATTGAGTCTCGTCATCGATATTACCAGAAAAATAGGAGAAAACTCTAGGTGAGCAAACGCTTAGTAGGAATTATATCTCTATATCCAGACTTGCTTAAAGTAATTTAACAATTTTTGCAATGTGCCATGATCATGTATGAAAGAACGCCAGAGAATATTGTAAGGGGAACAATAAACAATATGGTTGAACTAGCAAGATTTCAAGATAAATCGAGTAAAGTTAACAAGGACTTCAAGCTGTTGGGTCCCTAGTTTTGATGTTGACTAACTATAAATCATTGTGATTAAGTCTCTTTTTATTGGAATTAAATTTGTATAATTCATCTAACAGTCTATGTCTTTCAAGAGCTAAATGAGCACTTAAGCTTATCAGAAGCTTGGATTCAAGCTCACGAAGGTTGTGGAGTAGACTTCATATGAAAATGGAGTTGAAGTTATCGGGGTTGCCCCGCTCTGGCTAAGGCAGACAAATAGCTGGCTAAGGCAGACAAATAACTTCTTAAGACAGACAATTAACTTTTTCAAGGCTGAAACCATGCGAAGCATAGAAGATGAGTCGACGCCATGTGTTGATGGAGTCGACGCAGTCAAGTGGAAACAACAATGCTCGTTCAAGGCTATTAACATTGATTCAAGTCTGTTTGGAAGTCAAGCCAAAAGGAAAATGGAGAGTCAACACCCTTAGAAGGCAAAATCAACGCCCCAAATAGCTCAAGCCCAGTAGAGTCTTGTTCCATGTCAATGCAATGCATCAGACACAAGAAGAACACATTTTGAAGTTGTTTTTACTTCAGCCAACATGACAAACAAGATAAAGCCAAGCGCGACGGCTAACACCATGTAGTGGTGACAAATAGGTCATTAGTGGTGACAAATAGGCATTAAGGCTGAAAAATGTCTTCATAAGAGTGACAAATAGATAACTGATGTTAATGCTTCAAATACATTGAAGGAGAGTCGACGCAATGGGTGCATGGAATCGACGCCAGTCACGATATATAAAGAAGTGAAACAAAGGCGACGGCTAGCGAGCGACAAGGGTGACAAATATCTCGTTATCAGTGACAAATAGTCATTAGCAGTGACAAATAACTCTATAGCAGTAACAAATAGTTCGTGGCAGTAAAACTTGAAGAAACTCAAGTTCGATTGAAGGATTTAACCGTGTATGGGATTCCTAACTCTACCAACATAGATCTGAAGCTCTCCTAGTCATCAAACGACACTGATTAACCTCATCTAAAATCAAAGAATGAGGTTTATCTCAAGTTCTAATGATTTACGATGGTGGTGGGATCAACCCAGATAAGTGTCTGAAGAGATAAACTGCTATGTTTACAAGTGAGAGAGTTTTATCAGGAATCTGTCAAAGAGTCCTTCTTTGTCACAGCAATCTTCGTGGATCTCAATACCCTCCGAAGAAAGAGTGCATATATAAAGAAGAGCAAAATCACACATAAAGAACAAGGAAGAGAAGAGAGATAGAAGAAAGAAAAGGCCGTGCAACCAGAAGAACTAGGGTGACTTTCGTGTGTCTACGAGAAGAAGGCAGAGCTACACTCAAGCAACATCAAGGGAATTCTTACTGGAACGAGAAGTTTTCAAACGTTGAGTTCTGAATTGGAGTGCAGTGGCATCAACTGATAACACAGATTGCATTTGCTACTTGGGGAGAGAATTTCTCTAAACTTGTTCTATGTTTTGGAGTGTTTTTTACACTTTCTTTCTTTTCGTTTATTTGGTTCGCCAAGAACTATCATAGAAGTGCAAGCTGTATGGCAGCGGTCTAAAGACAAGTTGTTCTCTTGTTAAGCTGTGGATCAGCGGTGTGTAGTTGGGTTGTTTCCCAACATTAAGTGCTTGGCATTAGTGGAAGCCTCACTTGATTGAGTGAGGGGTGGACGTAGGCCTCTGGATTGAGGACCGAACCACTTTAAAATCAGTGTCTTCTTGGTGTGGTGTGTGTTTTCATATCTCTCTACGTGTCTTTGAAACACTAGGTGCTGTCTAGGACCAAGTGCATATAATTCTATCTATTCTGTGCGTTAGCTTCATATCTATATAATTTGAGAAGTTTAAAAGGGGGAACATCTATTCAACCCCCCTTCTAGATCAGCCTCTCGGCACCCAACACATTGTATCAGAGCTTAGGCTCTCCTTTGTGTGGGTTAACAACCCGGAGAGACTAGGTGCAATAGAGACTAAAGGTTATATGGCTGAGGGACATTCAGTGAACCGTCCCCCATTCTTTGATGGCACTAACTATGCATATTGGAAAACTCGTATGCAGGTCTTCCTGAGAGCCCAAGACCATGAGACTTGGAGGGTGGTGAGCCGTGGACCATATGAGCTACCAGCTGATGAGGACACATGAACTAGAGAGTAGATACGAAGGTCCAACCTCAATTGGGGAGCTATGAACGTCATGCAATGTTCTCTCCATCTGACAGAATTCTCTGGAGTCTCCTCATGCAGTACTGCTAAGAAGATGTGGAAAAGACTAGAGGTAAGTTATGAAGGTACCTCTGAGGTAAGGGAGACCAAAGCAAATATGCTAATCTTTGAATATGAAATGTTTAAAATGAAAACTGATGAATTAATTTCAGAGATGTATGCCAGACTGACTCAATTGACCAACAGTTTAAAAAGCCTGGGAAAGACTTATTCTGAATAGGAACTGGTGAGAAAAATCTTAAGGTCTCTGACACAAGTATGGCATACAAAAGCAACAGTTATAGAAGACTCGCGCCATCTATCCACCATGACAGTTGATGAACTCATAGGGTCTCTAATGACATATGAGTTAAATCTCAAAAGGAAGGAAGAAGAAGTCAAGAAGAAGAAACCAGTTGCATTGAAGGCAAGCCCTGGTGATCTAGAATCTTCAAATGACAGTGAGTCCTCTAGCACAGAAGAAGAGACTGGTGAGTTTGCCATGCTTACTAGAAAATTTAGAAAGTTTCTAAGAAGATATGGTAAGGGCCTGAATAAAAGAAGGCGACAGGTAAGTAGAACTTCTAAGTTTAAATCAAATCCTATTAAAAAGTTTGACAAAATTGTGTGTTATAATTGCAAGAAGTCTGGACAGGTCAAGTCTGAATGTCTAGAAGCAATTAAGAAAATCAACTCCAATTGGAAGGGAAAAAGACCCAAGGCCATGATTAGCACTTTGAGTGATGAAGAAGAAGAGGAAGAGGAAGCAACATCTGCTGAAGAAAGTGATGGGAAGATCTGTCTCATGGCAGATGAAAGCCATGAGGGTGATGAGGTAACCTCTCCTTTTGAACACTTTACTATGAGTGATTGGGAGGAAGCATATTCAAAATTGCTTGATAAATGTGATGATTTCAGAAAAGAGAATAAAGCTCTAAAGAAATAGATAAATAATTTTGTGCATGACACCACTCTGAAAGATAAAAATGCTTCCCTAGAAATAAAAATTTCTGACATAAAAAAGTTGGTGGATGAGTTAGAAAACAACATATCAGATTCAAAAATTATGAATGAAGAAAATAATTTTTTGAAAAACACAATTGATGAACTAAAAATAAGAATGCAGAAGTATGAAGATGAGTGTAAGTTGGCATGTGAAAAGTATGAGGCTATAAAAGGAGCAAATGAAGAATTGCAAAAAGAACTTGAAAAATTGAGGAAAGAAAATGAAGATAAACAGACCTCCTTAGAAAAATTTGTCAGTGGCAGAGATAACCTAGATGCCCTTCTAGGAACTAAAATGAATTTCAACAAAGAAGGTTTAGGGTTTAAACCAACTAAGAAGAAGGAAATTAGCCTAAAAACAATCACATTTGTCACTGACTCATCTTCTAAAACTTCAACCTCTCAATCTAACTCAACTGAAAAATCCACTTGACAACATCCAACAAGAGTGTAATCCTAAAAGTCCTGAAAATCAAGGGGCCAAGGGCAAAGAGAAGGTTGACTACTCTCCTGTTCAAGACCAACACAAACCTCCCAATAAGTCAACCCGCAGACCACCTACAAGAAGCCCAAGGCAGGACAGACCCTGGACTGGCCGAGATAACTTCAATAGTGAGTCGACATCTAGGCTAACCAGAAATCCTGCATGGACCAGACAACCATGGTGGGGTGGTCGTAGCTATCTCAGCAGGTCCTTACAGCTCCCTCATCGGACCTTTCCTTTTTAGTCCTATGCTTGGAAAGCTCAGACTTATCTTCCTAGGGTGTTCACCCATCAAAATCCTCCTTTGTCCTAGCAATGGAAAACAAAACAGCCAGGAAGACAATGGGTTCATACCCCCACAAATCCCATGAAGGCAAGATATCCTACAACCAACAAAGTCGGTAATCGAAAAAACAACTTTAAGGAAAATAATAAACCCACACACAAAAATCAAATCTGGATACCTAAAGAACTAATATCCTATTGAAGTGAATTGAAAGGCAGGATGGGACCCAAATGCACCTGGGTTCCAAAATTCTTGATTTGATCTGTTTTTTGTAGGAATGCCTTGTAGCCGTACACAATAGGTGGTATCTAGACAGCGGCTGCTCAAGGCACATGACAGGGGATAGAGCCAAATTTTGCCTGTTGGTTGAAAAAGAGGCTGGACATGTCACTTTTGGAGGAAATGACAAAGGGAAGATACTTGGAATAGGTAAAATAGGTAAGCATCCCTCCAACTCAATTGAGAATGTTCTGCTTGTTGAAGGCCTAGAATACAATCTCTTGAGCATTAGCCAGTTGTGTGACAAAGGGCATAAGGTGATATTTGACTCACAGATATGTAGAATCATGGAGCCTAATTCTGAAACAGTAAAATTTACTAGCAAGAGAGTCAACAATGTCTACATGGTAGACTTGGATGATTTTGCTCATAACAACCTATTCCTTACTACAAAAAGGATGACCTGGTGTTATTGTGGCATCGTAGACTAGGTCATGCTAGTTATAATGTCATACACAAACTAGTTAAGCACAACATGATAAGAGGCCTACCTGAAATTTCATTCAAACAAAACACCAAAGTCTGTGCTGCATGCTCCCAAGGTAAACAAACTAGAAAATCTTTTAAGAGCAGAATAGAAAATCAATCAATCAAATCACTAGAACTAGTTCATATGGACCTATTTGGACCTACTCGGACTACTAGTCTAAGTGGGAAAAGATATGATTCTGCTTTGGTGGATGAATTTTCTAGATTCACTTGGGGGTGATGCATTTATGGAGTTTCAGGCTTTCTTCAAAAGAATAAAGCAGGATGGTAAGTTTCAACTCTGCACTATCTTGTCAGATCATGGTGGAGAGTTTGAAAATTCTGACTTTGATGACTTTTGCAGCAATCAAGCAATAAACCATAAGTTCTCAGCTCCAAGAACCTCTGAGCAAAATGTAGTGTTTGAAAGAAGGAACAGGACATTGGTTGAAATGGCAAGAACCATGCTAATTGAAAGCCATATGTCCAGAAAATTCTAGGCTGAAGCTGTCAATACAGCATGTTACATTATAAACCGGGCCATGTAAGACTTTCTAGTAACCAAACTCCATATGAGCTGTACAAAGGTAAGAAATCATCCCTTGCTCATTTCAAGGTCTTTAGAGCAAAATGTTTCATACATAATAAAGACAAAAATAACTTAGATAAATTTGAACCCAAGAGTGATACATGTATCTTTCTTGGTTATTGTGACCGCTCTAGGGCATATAGAGTCTTTAATATCAAAGACCAAACTGTGGAAGAGTCTCCACATATCACCTTTGATGAAACAAATCCTGAAACTGACAAAATAATGCCTTGTAGGAAACAAGATGATGAGGAATTCTTCGATCCAAAGGAGGAGCAAGAACAGCAAAATGAGGATGAAGAGCCAACAAGGGACATAGATGAGTCAAGTAATCAAAGGAACAACTCTCGAAATGAAGGTAACGATGCTTCAAACATTAGAGTTCTCAAAGATCATCCATTAGATAACATAATTGGCAGCATGCATGATCCCCCTAGAACAAGGTCTCAATTAAAAATTCTTGAAGAAGTAGTTCAACTGGCCTTTGTTTCTCAAATTGAACCTAAAAACATTGATGAAGCTCTAAAAGATGAGAATTGGATAAATGCCATGCATGAAGAGTTAAATCAATTTGAAAGGAACAAGGTATGGAATTTAGTTCCAAGACCCACGACCCAATCTGTCATTGGTACAAGGTGGGTTTTCAGAAAGAAACTAATTGAAGAAGGTAAAGTTGTGAGAAACAAAGCTAGACTAGTAGCCAAGGGGTACAATCAAGAATTGGGCATTGACTTTGAAGAGTCTTTTGCCCCTGTAGCTAGGCTAGAGGCCATCAGGATTCTATTTGCATTTGCATGCTCCTATGGTAGAAAACTTTAGCAAATGGATGTAAAGAGTGCGTTCCTCGATGGACTAATCAAGGAGGAAGTGTATGTTGAACAACCTCCTGATTTTGAATCTTTAGAACTCCCTGACCATGTTTTTAAGCTAGATAAGGCTCTTTATGGATTAAAGTAGGCTCCACGTACGTGGTATGACAGGTTAAGCAACTTCCTCACAGGTAAAGGGTTTACAAGAGGGATGGTTGACCAAACCTTGTTTTAAAAAATGGAGAAAGATGACATTCTCATTGCACAAGTCTATGTTGATGATATTGTATTTGGTTCAACAAAATCTGACATGTGTAAGGAATTTGTTGAATTGATGACAAGTGAGTTTGAGATGAGTCTAATGGGTGAACTGTAGTTCTTTCTTGGATTGCAGGTTAATCAGACTCCAGATGGGTGCTTCATAAGCCAGACTAAGTACATTTAGGAGCTACTAAAGAAGTACAAGATGGAGAATGTGAAAACAATAACAACTCCGATGGGCACAAATGCAAGCTTAGATGCAGACGAGAAAGGCAAAATGGTAGATTCAAAGACCTTTCGAGGTATGATCGGATCCCTGCTTTACCTGTCATGCCCCGAGATTATGCAGCGAAAATAATCGGGAACGTGAACAGTCGGCTAGTACGCCTCGAGCAAGCAATATAACCAGAGCGCAAGATAATCGCATAAAAGAAATTGCACAAGTAATTCACTAAAACTTCCAACTTTATTTCTTCATAAAATAATTCCCAAAGTACATAAGATATCTTGACTCTCTTTACTAGACTCAAGAAAATAAAGATTACAATCATGACTCGATTAGACATTTAATAACTAAGGCTTCTCTCGAATCCTTGAACCTTCAATCGCTCTCGGACCCATTACTTGTATAATCCGAATCCGATTCATCTGTACTTCCTGAAACATTAAGAAAGTAGGTAATGAGCACACTTGTCTAGTAGGTATCTTCGTATCAACATGAAGGCAAATTTAAGTAATTAACATTTTAGCACTAGAAAAATAAGATAAATCTTGCAGATACGACAAAGCATGCGAATAAAGCCAAAGTAACAAGATATGATCAAGTCCGAGATATGAAAATATGATCGATCAAGTATATAACAAAAATGTAAATTTGGCCTTTCCATGAACAAGAATGTAACAAGAATGTACTTTTCATAACCATGAAGGCTATGCACTAGAAAGTCATGTAATAAGTAAGAAAGTACTCTTCACTTAGTAGCAAGTACTTCGTGAATTTACATGGATCTTTACTCGGGTCTCGTGGATTTTCACTTATTTATAAAGAAAGTACTCCCGGCATAATGTGACGCCAATAGTATCATACCCCATGGTTTACAGTATGTTTTCAACAATCAGTCGAGAGGACTAGCATAGAGCCCTTGAACACAATCAGTGCTCGAACTGCATCTTTAAGTATAAATCTAGCTACTTCGACGATTATAACAATAATGTGGCCAATAACGCACAAGTTCAAAAATAATTCCATGATAAGGTAACCAAGGCAAGAATGCTTCAATTAAGAATAAGTGATTTCAAGGATGACTTAAATGGACATCATGCTACAGAAGAAATTTGGCCGCATAACGGTACATCTCTTTAGGTTTCATAATTCGAGTTTAAACTTGGTTAAACATAATTTAGGCTCCAGATAATCCTAAGAATCATCTAAGAACTCAAGGAAACCAACCTCAAAGGTCAAACCTCGGGTTAGACTAAAACAGGAACCAAGCGATCTAATACTTGACCGTTTAGCACGCCTGGTGGTCTAGTCTTGGACCGTTTCATAAAATAAATGTGATGGCCCAAGGTCCGAACACCAGGTAAACCCGATACCACTTGGAACCTGCGAGGCCTCCTAAGAGCGGTAAAGCTCCGAAGGGATAAAAAGGAGTGTGTGGAGTACATTGAAGTCCCAGATAAAGTAGTAGGCAATTAATATTTCAATGATCAGAATTGCTAAAGTAGCATAAATAAAATTACATTTTCAATTAACAATTTAAATTAACAGAGTCATGCCCAGATAAAGATAAGTACAGTCCAACAGGAACGAGAACGTACACTGAAGTCGGGAAAACCTGACGTAGGCCACGCTGGCAACGCTGGCAACCACGAACTGACGCTCCGTGCCACGAACCACGAGGAAGAAGAACGACCACACCTGAAAAGTAGGGATGAGTCTCGTGTCACTGGCTCAGTAGGGGTCACGCGGATCCCCACTGGAAACAACGCAGTAACACACTAAACAATAGTGTTAAATAGTAAAGCAGGAGCAGAAGTAACATCAGTGCTAAACTACAACAGTAAAGTTGTAAAAGCAGGAGTAAGAACAACTAATGGAAAGAGTAAAGCCGTAATGGACAGAAACACGGCATCCGATCAAATCACGGCTCTCTAAGCTACTCCAAACGGCATCAGAGAGGTGAACCCCGATCTCACAAAGTCAGGAGTTACCGATCTGTCGACCAAGCACAAGCTCCATAGCTAAAGCCTACCCAAACCTGCAAAAGCCCTACAAAAGACCTACACAGTCAAGACACGAACATACATGAGCTCACCGTCGTGTACGCTACACAAGACTGGACCGCGGGTGGAGCCAACGCAGACTACCCGACAAGTCACGTCAATCATGACGGGAAACGGTCACAAAAACACAATGAGTTAAGTGTCAGGTGATAGAAGTACCTCCTCACTAGAAGAACAGCCAGATGCGTCCACTGACGTCTTACACTGTGCCACAAGTATCTCCCACACACTAGGAACAGTGGTAACTGAGACACTCACATAACTAAGTACAAGGAACAACAGTAACGAGTGACTAGTCAGGGTCACGCCTGTCGGTGCTCATCCAAATGCCCCTGACCACGTGTGCACACAAAAGCTCAATACCTTGAGCCAGGCCTCTAGCTAGTTTCCCCCCCAGTAGGACGCTACTGCAAAGCAAAGGGGCCCACAGAAACTAGCCTAAAAACCGTATATCGGGAACTCGCCCCGCCACCACTCCCAGGTGGGCCGACACACAGGAAAGTGTCGTCAGGATATGACTAGCGGAGGCTCACTAGACACAGAGACTCCGAAACATCAATGCTGAAGTACGGACATACTAAACATGCACTGTCACACGTACTACGAAACACTAAGCATAAGACACAAGGCAGCATACCAGACAGCCACCAGACTCAGGACAAACAACTAGACCTGCCGACACAACGATCCTTGAGTCACAAGACTCGGGTCAAGATCATCGCACAAAGCGGTAACATGCCGCCAATCAGCCTAGTCCCTAAGCCAAAGCTCGGTAAAACACATATAAAGGAAACGACATAGGATAGCTGGATCCATCCATCCGCATAACACGAGTCACGGAGACCTGAGGTATCATGAAGACCCTCAAAGCACATGGACACACAAACCGAGATAAGACAACACCTCAAGGCATCCAAAACCATGTCTCGATCCGTATAGGATCACCGAGACATTCACGAGGTCACATGTCAACCACTGGATCACACCGGGTTGACCAGAAATCAATAACAGCACGGAACACTACTCGATATAATGGCGCTCCTGGCCACCGTACAACATGGTCACAGCCCTCATAGGATATCCAAGACATCCACGGGACGACGGGCAAACCACAAGGATAAACCAAGACAATTGGAGGCCAAAACAATAGGAAAAATAGATCTCCAGGAAGGAAACAGTCACATGAACACAGACACTAGCAGTCAAGACCATGGCCGCATGTGTCAATATGGTCTATACATGGACCGTTTCACTGAGTGTGGCGGTCAAGGATATGGCCGCTACGCTCAGGGACTCAAACGAACAAAAACTACAAAAGCATAGGGGCATGCGGTCTACCTCAGGGCCACAAGGGGGACCCTAACAGTCAAACCTTAGACCGCTACGCCCAGTCAAACTCCAAATAGTGAAACCAACTTAACCAGTCAAACAGAGCTTAGTGGTCACTCAAAGGGCCGCCAAGAACACTAAGCGGTCGGAGCTAGGACCGCTAGCCTGAACCGACTTAAAAACCCACTGAACTGACATAACAAAGCTTAGCAGTCTCCCAAAGGGCCACCAAGACCAGCTTGCGGTCTATCGCGTGATCGCTTGGCCAAACAGACTTACTAGACATAATCTTAACGGTCTCCAATAGACCGTTTCACAGAGCTTAGCGGTCCTTCAATGGGCTGCTAGCCAACATAAATGGCCTATCGCCTAACCACTAAGACCATAACCGACTTAACCTGAAAACGACAAACTCCGTAGCCTAGCGGTCTCCATTAGATCGCTAGACGACCCCTTGTGGTCTCTAAAGGACCGCCAAGGCGTCACGGCGAGAAAACTAGGGGAATGGCCAAATCCGGCCTTTCCACGCCCTGTTCGCTTCTAAACGAAGGGAAACAGTCCTAATGGCCAAATAAACGTTCCACAGTCCAGAAGGGATCCAAACGATGCCAAAACGACAAGAAACGGGCAATTCTAACGAATCGACCCAAAATGTGTCACATGGGTTCCCGGGCTCACATCGGTCCCAAATGACAACCAATCACAACAAAACTGGTGGGAATAAAATGCTAACATGCCAGGGATTCAAATAAGAATAATTAGGCAAGAAATCGTCGCCATGAAAGGCGAACTCGTCTCACACACCCCAAAGCATGCTTTGCCCTAAACGAAGCAAAACCCGCTCATTCTTGCACCTTTCGGCTCCAAAACGCGAGGGAACGCAGAACAGGAGCAGGGCATCCATCTCCCTAACTCCACCGAAATTCTAGCACACTGAAGTGACTAAACCACGCCAAAAATCATCGCACGTACCAACCTACGTCGGGTTTGAATCCACTGAGGGATCGCGCCAATGCCACGCTCCGTCCGTCACCCCAGCACGCTCCAGACCACCTCCACGGCATCTCCACATCATCCTCAGGCCTCCTCCCTCTACAGCGGAGCAGAGGCGGAAAGAGGAGAGAGAACGGGAGGGAGAGAGTGAGCGACGGTGAGGAGAGAGGGAAGAGAGAGAATAAGTTAAAAGAAATAAAAAATTAGGAATTTCCTAATTTTCGTAAAATCTGATTTTTTAGCCCAAAAATTCACTAATTCAGAAAAATACGGAAAAATAGTCTAAACGATCCTCGGAAGGAGCACAACGTAATTTTAGCATCCTCGAGTGGATGAACTCAACAATAAACTCACCACAGGGTTCCGTAACTTGTACGGGAGAAAAATCCACGTGGATCGTAAAACACAACTCAGGACCCACAAAAGTGATCCGAAAGCTCTCTGATATAGATCCAATAGACCCATGGTATTACAATAAAAGCTTCAATGAAGTAAAACTATCTGGTGCGTTAACGGTCTATCGGATGGCCGTTTGGTATCCGTTAGCGGTCTAGTGCAGGGCCGCTTAAAGAATCAGACGGTCGTTCATATGGCCGCTAAGGTCCAGAGTATATAAAACATCGGTATAGTGCTTTCTAGTCAATTGGGTTTTAATGGTACAACCAGCTCGGCGTCCTAGTGGGAATCCCAGGCTCGCGGAGTCTTATGGAGGCCTTGAAAGAAGATTTCCTAGTCCGTTGGAAGGAATATCCAATGGAGAGGTTATCAAGTCCAAGATTGTGTACTTAATGTGCAAACGTGTAACTAATGACAACATATCAGAATATGTGCCATGTACTTAAGAAAATGACTCTTAGAAGAGAGAGAATCATGTAAAACAGCGATCAAATCATGAATCATCTATCATTTGAAACATGTATTTATTACAAGAATATATAATTGTTGGGACTCCTCTGGTTTGATAAGCAGTATGTGCACTGCTTTGTGCTGAAATGTTTTGATGATTGACAAATAATTATTTTGATGATTAGCAACAGTAGTGCTTGACTTCGTTGACTGCATAGTTGACTTTGACAAATTTACTCTGAAATGATGTTGTGTGTATCTTGATTAAATTTATATGTCAAATGCTCACATAAGTGTTGTCTGCATGTTTACACTTAGGCTTTGCATTAGAATGGAGTCGGTGCAATACTAAGTTAGTATGCATTAGGTTCGTGCATAAAGTGCATTTCCAGCACATCAAGTCCATGCATGCAAATATAAAGTCGATGCAAGCCATGTTGCTGCACATGTCCAAGTCGCTGAAAAGGTCATCCATGCATTATGTAAGTCGATGCATTGGTAGTTGTTGCATGAGACCAAGTCCATGCAGGCTTAGCTCAAGGCACACTAAGTCGGTGCAACACTTCTCGCTACACGCTATCAAGTCGGTGCAACCCATGTTGCCGCACACGACCAAGTCAGTGCAAGTGTCATTCGAGCATTAGTTCAGCACGCAACTAAGTCTGTGCATGCTTATGTCTAGGCACATAAAGTCCATGCAATACGTCTTAGGCAACTCGGTGCATAAAAGCTCATGCATTTAGTGTTTGCACATTAAGTCTGTGCAAGTCAAGTATGTTGCAGAAGTAAGTTTGTGCAACTTTTGCACGTCACATGATCTAAGTCTAAGCAATGTTGTTCTCGGCACATTGAGTCAGTGCAAGGTTTGCACTCTGCATATACACACTCAATGCATTACTGCATGTCACACACATATAGTCTGTGCATAGCCACTAGGTCAATAAAACAAGTCTGTGCATCTGTTCTATGTGTGAACACTTGACTCCGTGCATATGTGTTCATACGTTATATCGAGCCTGTGGAGTATGTGCACATTTAGTTCAAATCTCTAATTAACTCTGTGCATCTTTCTACTATGTTTCAGATTGTTTCAAGTTGACATTAAGTCTGACCTTGACAGGATATCTGCTTGAGGAGTTTAAGAAAGGCACGTGATCCAAGAATGGAGGAGGTGCCAAGATGATGCCACGTGGCCTGACCACTCCAGATCTGAATAAGGCTCTGGGTGGGAATTGTGGCGAGCACACGCCCTACCTTTTGCTGCTTCCTATAAATAAGGAGAGTCTTCTTCAGGAGAAGACTGATCGTGATTGTGATATTGAGAGAAAAAGAGCAGAAAGAGCTAGAGCCAGCACGATCCAGAGAGAAGAAGAGAGAGCAGCAAATCTGAGAAGAAAGCCTGAGAGTGAGAGATTTGAGAGTCTGAGAGAGAGCTTTGTTTATCAGTTTCCTGGTTAAGAACCAGAATTGAGTTTGCTCATTGTTGAGCTACATCCCCATCGTGGGTTTTTCTGTTTCTTCGTTTATTTTCATTTCATTTTTAGAAACCCTTGTCCAAGCTGTTCGTCAGCAGAGGTTAAGCTGTAATTCCTCAGCGGTTGTAGAGGTGTGGTATCCTCTGGTCGGGTGAAGCTGTAATTCCCCAGCGGTTGCAGAAGAGGACTCCTCTGGTCGGCGTAAGCTGTAAGACCCAGCGGTTTGTAGGGTTTTCACCCCAAAGTTATGGATCAGCAGGTTAAGCTGTGTATCAGCGGGAAACCACACTGTGGTTGGAGTGTGGGGTGGACGTAGACCTCGGGTTTGAGGTCGAACCACCTTAAAAATTCATTGTCTACTATGTGATTGCCCTGTGGTTCGTGCTCATCTCTATCTTGTTTCACCGCCCAGTAGATGAATGCTTGAGACCGCCTTTGTGCTGATCGTATAGACTCGTTATAGTTTGATTGCGTTTAAGTGTTCTTCTTCGTCCTACAGCAGCTTGATTTTATTCCGCAACTGTTCCTACTGTAGTCAATTTTATTGGGTGATCGATCTATTCACCCCCCTCTAGATCATCAATAGAGTCTTGTCTATTGGTATCAGAGCGTCCATCTATTCTATCAGTTGGTATCAGAGCCTAACCCTTCTGCAGGGATCAACGTCCTGAAGAGAAATGGCCATGGATGAAAGAGGGATGACGGCTGAAGGACATTCCACCACGAAGCCCCCATACTTTGACGGTTCGAACTAGGCATACTGGAAGAATCGTATGCAAGTCTTTCTGAGGGTGAAAGACTATGAGATTTGGAAGGTGGTCAGTAAAGCACCATTCGAGCTACATCCTAATGAGGATGTATGGATGAGAGAGGAGATCAGGAAATCTACTCTCAATTGGAGCGCTATCAACGCCATTCAGTGCGCTCTACATCCCACGGAATTTTCAAGAGTTTCTTCTTGTGCCACAACGAAAGAGATGTGGGATAAGCTAGAGGTTATCTATGAGGGAACCTCTCAGGTAAGGGAGACCAAGGTAAACTTGTTGGTCTCATAGTACGAAGCATTTCGGATGAAGCCCAATGAGACCATCACCGAGATGTACGCTCGTCTTACTATCATCACCAATGGTCTCAGAAATCTGGGAAAGAACTACTCCGATTATGAAATCGTGAGGAAGATTCTTTGGTCCCTGACTCCAGTCTGGCACACGAAAGCTACGATTATAGAGGAGTCAAGGGATCTTCAGAACATGAAGGTGGACGAGTTGATTGGCTCGTTAATGACCTATGAGATGAATCTTCCCAAGACCGAGGAGCTGGAGAAGAAGAAAAAGCCCATTGCTCTGAAGGCCAACTCCAGTAGATCAAGCAGATCCAGTCACAATGGATCATCGAGCGATCAGAGCGTCTCTGGGTCAGAAATTGAAGGAGATCAACTTGCAATGATGACCAGAGAGTTTAGAAGAATTTTGAGGAAAGAAGGAAGAAATTTCGGCCGAAGGTAGTTTGGTGGCAACATGAGGCAAACAAGGTATAGATCTATCCATGCCAAGAAAATAGACACTAATGTTTGCTACCACTGCAGGAAGGCCGGTCATGTGAAGGCAGATTGTCCGAGCTCCAGAAGCTGAAAGAGAAGTCAAAGAAGAAAGCTCCCTAAGGAAAGGTGATGGTGAGCACATGGAGTGACGAGGACGAGGGCACATTAAGCTGCACATCTGAGAGCGAGGATGAAGAAAAGCCCATCTGCATGATGGCAAAATATGATGAAGAAAAGGAAAAAGACTCCGATGAGGTATCCTATCCATTTGAGCATTACACCATTTCTGATTGGGAAGATGGCTATGGAGATTTGCTAGATAAAGTTGATGACATTAGAAAGGAGAACAGACACTTAAAGAAAAAGGTTAATTCTCTGATGAATGACAAAACCATGTCTGACAAAATTGGATATTTACAATCAGAGAATGATAGGTTGAAAAGTGCATGTTCTGAATTTGATGATCTGAATATTGATTTGATTAATTCTACAAATGAAAATGAGTCTCTGAAAAATGTGATTGATGATTTAAAATTGAAACTGCAAAAATTTGAAAATGAAATGAAAATTGCTAGTGAAAAATATGAAGTTGTCTTGTGTGTCAATGCTGAGTTGCAGAAAACAATTGAAAGATCAGAAAAAGAAAATGCTGACAAGAAGAAAATAATTGAGAATATGACCCAAGGCACTGAGAACCTGAATGCCTTGTTAGGGTCTAAAGTGAATTTCAGAAAAGAGGGTCTCGGGTATAACCCCACAGCTAAAAAGAGTTTAGCAATGAAAATAATTTCATTTGTAGCTGAAAAGGAAAAGGGACCCCTCATCAAGATGAGTAATGTAAATTCTGCTGTTAAAAATGTTAATTGCAAAATGCCCAGTGCTCAGGACAAGGGCAAGCAGAAGATGGGTGAGTCTTGCCATGATAGCACATACTGCCCTACTCCTCAGGATAGAGCTCAGGTTAGGGGTCAACCTTCACGCACACCAAAACCTCAGGCTAGGGTCATCAAGTCTCCACCAACTATTCAGAAGAAGATTCAACCCTCACCCATGCAGAAGTCAGGTGGGTCTAGGGTGCAAGGGGGACAGAATCTAGCAAGAGGTCAATCCAGCCAGGTCTACCAACCCAGAGTCCAGACCTACCATCATGCGCAACCACAAAAATTCCATAGGTCTAGATAAAATAGAGTTCAAGAGAGGTCTAGATATAAGTCATATCCCACATAGACATATAGACCTCAAGCTAACAACTGGGTTAGGCAGTCTAGAACATGGGCTCCAAGAAAACAAACCACCTATAGTCAGCCTAGGACCAACATCGGCCATAATTTCCTGAATGCTCATTGGCCTAGGCACTGGAACAAACAAAATCAATTTGTTAAAAACAATGGTGCCAGTACACTGAACAGAAAGGAGGGACAAAGAATGTTAACGCTGAGAAGAAAAAAATGACTAAAACAATGTTGAAAAATCCACTAAACCAACCATATTCAAACAAATGTTGATTCCTAAGGATTTGTTGTCTTGTTTAAGTAGCTCTTCATCCACTCTGAAGCCCAAACATTTTTGGGTTCCAAACTTTTCTCAATGACTGTGATTGCAGGTATGCCTGGCAGCCAAGCACAACATGTGGTACCTGGATAGTGGCCGCTCCAGGCATATGACAGGAGATAATGCTAAATTTTGCATGCTGATTGTGAAGAATGGAGGCCTTGTCACCTTCGGAGGAAATACTAAGGGTAAAATCATCGAGTCAGGTAAGGTAGGTAAGTGCACTACCTGCTGCATTGAGGAAGTTATGCTGGTTGATGGTCTTGCTTACAATTTGCTCAGTATCAGCCAGATATGTGATAAAGGGCATAGAGTTATTTTTGATTCCCAATGCTGTAGAATTTATGAACCTGATTCTGATGTAGTTAACTTTTCTGGTAAGAGAGTAAATAACATCTACATGGTAGATTTAGATGAGTTTGCTCACTCTAATCTATGCCTCACAGCTAATAAAGATGATTTAGCATTTCTATGGATGAGGACAAGCTAGTTACACTATCTTGCATAAATTAAATAAACATAGCATGTTTAGAGGACTCCCTGAAATTTCATTTAAGAAGGAAAATAAAGTCTGTAATGCATATACACAGTCCAAGCAAACTAGGAAGTCATTCAAGTCTAGAACTGAAAACATGTCTTCCAAACCTTATGAGCTGATACACATGGACCTTTTTGGACCAACTAGATCAGTCAGCCTATCAGGAAGGATATATGGGTATGTATTAGTGGATGACTTCTCTAGATATACTTGGGTCTTTTTCATTACACACAAAAATGATGCATTTTCTGAATTTCAGGAGTTCTACTTGAAAATAAACTAAAAAAATTAAAAATTTAATTGAAAATATTTTGTCTGATCATGGAGGTGAGTTTGAAAACTCACAATTTGATAAATTTTGTAGGGTCAATGGGATTACTCATCGGTTCTCCTCACCAAGGACACCAGAGCAAAATGGAGTTATGGAGAGGAGAAACCGGACACTTGTGGAGATGGCCCGTACACTCCTAGTTGAAGGAGGCCTACCAAGAAAGTTTTGGGCAGAGGCAGTCAACACTGCATGCCATGTAATTAACCGAGCCATGGTAAGGCCGTTCACTCAGAAAACACCTTATGAGATTCTAAAGGGTAAGAAGCCTTCGATTGCTCATTTCAAGGTCTTTGGCTATAAGTGTTTTATACATGTTAACGATAAAAGAGACCTTGATAAATTTGAACCTAAAAGTGATCCAGGAATCTTCCTTGGATATTTTGAAAATACTAGAGCATATAGGGTGTACAACCTGAATTCTAAAACTATTGAGGAATCTCCACACATTATCTTTGATGAGTCCCTAAATAAGTCTGATGATGGTCTATGCAGGAAAGAAGATGATGGAGAAATTTTGAAAGAAGGAAACTCTGTAGACCAATCAGAAAATGAAGAAGAACCTGAAGAAAACAATGCAGAAGTGCCTGCTGTTCAGGGGGAGGTAAATGAAGGTCAAGGTAACCAATTTATCAATATCAGATTTCTAAGAGATCATCCAGTAAATAATGTCATTGGTAACTTAAATGAACCCCCTAGGACTAGAGGCTACTTTAGAGCACAACATGAATTAAATGCATATGCATTGGTTTCTCATGTAGAACCCAAATCCATTGACAGTGCCCTCAAAGATGTGCATTGGATCAATGCCATGCATGAGGAGCTTAATCAATTTGACAGGAACAAGGTGTGGTATCTTGTCCCACCTCCTGATCATGGGACTGTCATAGGGACAAAATGAGTTTCTAGAAATAAAACTGATGAGCTAGGTAATGTAGTTAAAAATAAAGCCAGACTTGTTGCTCAGGGGTACAATCAAGAATTCAGAATTGACTTTGAAGAGTCATTTGCCCCTGTATCCAGGTTAGAGGTAATTAGAATACTTTTGGCTTATGCATGCTCATTAGGAATAACTCTCTAGCATATGGATGTTAAATCTACCTTCCTCAATGGGGAAATAAAAGAGGATGTCTTTGTGAGACAACCTCCTAGCTTTGAATGCTTAGATTTCCCTAATTATGTTTATAAGTTGAATAAAGCTCTTTATGGCTTGAAGCAAGCTCCGAGAGCTTGGTATGACAGGCTCAGCAAATTCCTTACCGAGAAGAAGTTCACATGAGGTGAGGTTGACCAAACGTTGTTCACCAAAGTAAGTCATCCAGACATTCTCCTTCAGATTTATGTGGGTGACATTGTATTTGGGTCAACTAACCCCAAATTATGTAAGGAATTTTCTGATTTAATGACACAAGAATTTGAAATGAGCTCAATGGGTGAGCTAAAATTATTTCTTGGACTGCAGGTGACACAGACCAAGGATGGAACATTCATCACCCAGTCCAAGTACATAAGGGACCTACTGAAGAAGTTCAAATTTGAGAACCTCAAGGACATTGCAGCACCAATGGGTACTTCAACAAGTCTTGATGAAGACCCCAAAGGTAAAATAGTGGATCAAAAGTTGTATTGAGGTATGGTTGGATCCCTTTTGTATCTTACTGCATCTAGGACAGATATACAATTTGCAGTGTGTTTATGTGCTAGATTTCAGGCTAGTCCTAAGGAGTCTCATTTTAGTGCAGTGAAAAGGATCTTTAGGTATCTGTCAGGCACCCAAGAGCTTGGTCTTTGGTACCCTGCTAAGTGTAAGCTAGAGCTTCTAGCATACACTAATGCAGACTATGCTAGGTGTCGGATAGATAGGAAAAGCACTAGTGGCTATTGCCAATTCCTAGGTGGCTGCATAGTATCTTGGGCTTCAAAGAAGCAACACACAGTTGCCTTGTCCACTAGAGAGGCAGAGTATGTCACTGCAGGGAATTGCACAGCTCAGGTACTATGGATTAAGCACCAACTTTCAGATTATCAGATAAATTTGGGATGCATTCCAATTTTATGAGATAATACTAGTGCTATCTGCCTAACTAAGAATCTTTTCACCACTCTAGGACTAAGCATATTGAGATTAAACACCATTTTCTTAGAGATGCAGTGAGCAAGAGTGAAATTGAATTAGTCTTTGTTGAAACTGAAAAATAAGTTGCTGATATTTTTACTAAACCCCTTGGAAATGAAAGATTTAAATATCTAAGAAGAGAATTGGGGCTTTGTAAATTTCAGCATGAAAATGACTAATTTCATTCTTGAATTATCTTCTGAAATGCTTGAAATAATAGTGTCTTCCTGCCTTTAAATTTTTGAATAAAGGATGTTTGATGTTAGAATAATTACTTGTGCACTGAGTATATAAGTTGATGCACGTCTTGCACAAATAATCTCTGAAGTCGATGCATGGTTGTGCATATAGTCGATGCATTGAGCTAGCACTTGTTTCCCATACTTGCCTTGTATAGAGTTTAAGTCGATGCATGTTTTACACATAGTCGATGCATGTTTTCACCGGGTGTATAAGTTTTCAGCATGTAGTCGATGCATCTTGTGTTTAAACAGTATGAAAGTCGGGGCACCTTATGTTCAAGTTGCATGTAGGTCGGTGCATCTTGCATATTACATATGTCAGAGTCAGTGCATCTTAATACCATCTGCATACATAGTCGGTGCATCTTAAGTCAATACATTATGATGTCAGGGGGAGTGCAGTTGAGTCTGATCTTAGTTCAACTTCTCTTATTCTCTCCTCCTTCTCAGAAATCTTTATCTCATGACATCATTCACATTCAGTCTATTCTTGAAAACCTTTTGAGCTGCTTCTATGCTTCATTGTCTACTTTTATCACTCTGATTGGCTAACAGTCTTGTAACTGGTTCATTACTTTGAGCATCAGGCACCTCAATTCCTTTAAAAATCACATGTGTTTCTTGAATGAACTAAAGGTTTAATTCTAATAGACCGTAAAGTCAAAGTACTGCTCTTCAGAAAATAAGGTGATAGAAAACATTTATAGCTCTTAACCTTTGTTTCATGATTTCAATGAAAAGGTCTTCACTGTATCTGAACTTTTCAGACTTAATGAAGTCTAGGCTGGGAAAACCAGAACAAGTATTATTTTTGAAAAAGTATCTCTGAAAAGTTATAAGGGCAGCATCAATAAAATCTTTAATGAAAAAGAATTGAACAAAGTGGCAGAGCAATGACTGAATTACACTGAGAAACTGAACCCTCCATCAAGGAAGTGGAGAGGACCTTATGTCATGAGGTGTTTCATGTTATCTCTGTTCATATGGTCAAATCTATAGGGCTGGTTTCACTGAGTAACTAGGGGTACTGGCATCTGATAAACGTGTACCCTTAATGTCAAAGGTGTAAATCATCTTGGTAGTTTTTGATCAGAGGCGGATATAGGAGTTTATGCCTAGTAACTGGGGGTACTTGCGTCTAATCCACGTGTACACCTAATGTCAACAGCATAAATGACACTTATCTGTTCACTAAGTTCAGATTAGAAGTGGAAAAGAAATGTTGTAACCCTTCAAGTGCAAAATGTTCTGAAACATCAATTAGTTCATCTCAATACAAATTCAGGTTACTCTCCTTGATATTCCTTGTTTCTGAAATAAGTAAGATATAGTCTTGACCTAGTCTGTATAGTCATGTGACTTAGGTTACTTGCTATAAACGGACACTATGACCATATTTTAGAAACTCAGTGATTTAACTCTATCTTCTATAACCGTTAAACCTGAACTTACTCAAGAATGCATACTGATTGATTCTTATGAATAAAAGTTGTTCATGATCTGCTTATATTCTGAACCAATGCATAGAATGTTATCTAGTCTATCTCGTCTACCCTTCCACTATCTCCCTTCCTCCTTATTTGCTGATGGCAAAGGGGGAGAGTTTATTGTCTTCTTCCCTTCCTTCCATATGACATAGGAGGAGAGATTGCATTCTGATGGCAAAGGGGGAGTAAGTATAAAGGTGAGTCGGTCTATGAGAGTCTGTAATGGTGTTTGAGAGAAGGGAAGAGAGAGAGAGTCAGAAATTCAGGGGGAGCGCATCTTAAAGGATTCATTCAGGGAGAAAGTCTGTGCATAGTGTCTGCACTTGCAGGCATGTCATCTGACTGTGATTAATGTCTCATCAAAATACATCATTTCATTGTATTTATTCTTTGGGTTGCCATCATCAAAAAGGGGGAGATTGTTGGCACTCCTCTGGTTTGATAAGCAATATGTGCACTACTTTGTGCTGAAATGTTTTGATGATTGACAAATAGTTATTTTGATGATTAGCAACAGTAGTGCTTGACTTTGTTGACTTCATAGTTGACTTTGACAAATTTACTCTGAAATGATGTTGTGTGTATCTTGATTAAATTTATATGTCAGATGCTCACATAAGTGTTGTCTGCATGTTTACACTTAGGCTTTGCATTAGAATGGAGTCGTGCAATACTAAGTTAGTCTGCATTGAGTTCGTGCGTAGAGTGCATTTCCAGCACATCAAGTCTGTGCATGCATATATAAAGTCGGTGTAAGCCATGTTGCTGCACACGACCAAGTCGCTGCAAAGGCCATCCATGCATTATGTAAGTCGATGCATTAGTAGTTGTTGCACGAGACCAAGTCCGTGTAGGCTTAGCTCAAGGCACACTAAGTCGGTGCAACACTTCTCACTGCATGCTATCAAGTCGGTGCAACCCATGTTGCCGCACATGACCAAGTCAGTGCAAGTGTCATTTAAGCATTAGTTCAGCACGCAACTAAGTTCGTGCATGCTTATGTTTAGGCACATAAAGTTCATGCAATACGTCTTAGGCAACTCGGTGCATAAAAGCTCATGCATTTAGTGTTTGCACATTAAGTCTGTACAAGTCAAGTATGTTGCAGAAGTAAGTCTGTGCAACCTTTTCACGTCACATGATCTAAGTCTAAGAAATGTTGTTGTCGGCACATTGAGTCAGTGCAAGGTTTGCACTCTGCATATACACACTCAATGCATTACTGCATGTCACACACATACATTCTGTGCATAGCCACTAGGTCAATAAAACAAGTCTGTGCATCTGTTCTATGTGTGAACACTTGACTCCGTGCATATGTGTTCATATGTTATATCGAGCATGTGGAGTCTGTGCACATTTAGTTCAAATCTCTAATTAACTCTGTGCATCTTTCTACTATGTTTCAAATTGTTTCAAGCTGACATTAAGTCTGACCTTGACGGGATATCTGCTCGAGGAGTTTAAGAAAGGCACGTAATCCAAGAATAGAGGAGGTGCCAAGATGATGCCACGTGGCCTGACCACTCAAGATCTGGATAAGGCTCTGGGCGAGAATTATGGCGAGCACACGCCCTACCTTCTACTGTTTCCTATAAATAAGGAGAGTCTTCTTTAGGAGAAGACTGATCGTGATTGTGATATTGAGAGAAAAAGAGCAGAAAGAGCTAGAGCCAGCACGATCCAAAGAGAATAAGAGAGAGCAGCAAATCTGAGAAGAAAGTCTGAGAGTGAGAGATTTGAGAGTCTGAGAGAGAGCTTTGTTTATCAGTTTCCTGGTTCAGAATCAGAACTGAGTTTGCTCATTGTTAAGCTACATCCCCATCGTGGGTTTTTCTGTTTCTTCGTTTGTTTTCATTTCATTTTTAGAATCACTTGTTCAATCTGTTCGTCAGCAGAGGTTAAGCTGTAATTCCTCAGCGGTTGCAGAGGTGTGGTATCCTCTGGTCGGGTGAAGCTGTAATTCGCCTGCGGTTGTAGAGGAGGACTCCTCTGGTCGGCGTAAGCGGTAAGGCCCAGCGGTTTGTAGGGTTTTCACCCCGAAGTTGTGGATTAGTAGGTTAAGCTGTGTATCAGCGGGAAACCACACTGTGGTTGGAGTGTGGGGTGGACGTAGACCTCGGGTTTGAGGTCGAACCACCTTAAAAATTTATTGTCTACTGTGTGATTGCCCTGTGGTTTGTGCTCATCTCCATCTTGTTTCACCGCCCAGTAGATGACTGCTTGAGACCGCCTCTGTGCTGATCGTCTAGACTCGCTATAGTTTGATTACGTTTAAGTGTTCTTCTTCGTCCTACAGCAGCTTGATTTTATTCCGCAACTGTTCCTGCTATAGTCAATTTTATTGGGTGATCGATCTATTCACCCCCCTCTAGATCATCAATAGAGTCTTGTCTATTGGTATCGGAGCATCCATCAATTCTATCAATGATTTTGGTCATAAATTAACATAAGTTAAAATAATACCAATGTGCATAAAAACATAAAATCTATTATGATTAACAAGGAAATTAACTAAGTATATGAAACCAGTACTCAAACCAGGAATAAAACTTAGTCAACTAGGCTTATCATATAATAATTATTGCTAATATGCAATATGTTTCGGGTTAACAATATTACAAAAATTAGAAACGCAAACGGTCAAGTATAGGACCGTTTCACTGGGCCAAGCGGTCTATCGTGCGACCGCTAGGGTTTCTGGTGGTCTACAGGAAGGCCGTTTCTTCCTGTATTACAGAAAACTCAAATAATAATGATAGAAAATACTAATATAAGGAATATCATGCATGGAAATCAACATATATAAACTCTATAGCTTGATAGAACAAGGACCAATCAATATGCATGGGTTTGTGTAATAAACAAGAGAATTTCCTTTTTACTTCATTAAGGCTAGTTCATGCATGAATAATATACTAGGTGTATAGTCCGAATGAAAACATAAAATTCTCAATGTATAATGCATGAAAATGAATGAAATCAGAGGGCTTTTATTCCTGACTTCAAGTTTAAGCCTTTCATGAGATAACCTACCTTAATTAGTGCTCCTAGACTGCCAATTTCTGACTAGAAGTAAGCCCTAGTTCTGCACGTCCTATGCTAAACCAGCAACTTCACACCCTTGTATCTCCAGATTCTATTGACCTAAGGACATGAAATTTTGAGGGTAGAAAGAGGGTACTAAAAGGAACAATTTCTTCTAAAGAACCTTTATCTTATTACCTCGTTTAGGATTTCTATTTTCCTGATCTTCTTGGGTCGGTCGCACTATTTCTTGAGTTTCTTTCACCGAACCAGCGTCTTTGTAGACCTCTATCTCCCCGTAGGCTTGATCTCCTAGAACGAAATTTGGAGTGTAGTTAGACCTTAGTATTATGAACAAAATATTCTAAAGAACTTACCTTTAATTCTGCCTGCTTACCTTAGTTCCATGCGAGCCAAAAGTAAGGGTCGCGCTGCTTGGTTCTGGGACCTATTTATAGGTTTAACTAGGGTTTTGAGGATTAGAACGAACTTAGAGTCCCAATTAGATATTCAATTCGATCTTCTAGCCTTCTAGACTTATCTAACTAGTATATAGAATCGATCCTAGGCGATTTGGATGCCTAAGTCCCAAGCTTTTAACGTTTCCTTTCACTCATGGAATCCGCTGTGCCTTAGCAGTTTAGGACTAGACCGTTTATGGTCCCTTGCGGTCTCGCAATATACCGTTTTCCATGTTAGACGCCGAATTTGAAATATTTCAAACTCTTCCCCCTATTATCCATTTATTTATCCAATTTATCCACTTAAATTCCAAAATTCCAGAAATTAAGCTTCTAGAATATGGGCCAACTCTTTTGGGCTTGGATTTTAGGTCCTTTGGGTTCAACTAAATGGGCATAATCTCTTTATTAGTAGAGGGCCTAATTATTAATGAGACTTAAGTAATAGTAATTCGTTTAGTAGCTCATTTAAATGTTTAATAATTTTATTTAAATCTAAAAAAATTTTACAAAATTCTTGGACGTTACACCCTCCCCCACTTAAGAGAATTTGGTCCCCAAATTTAATACATAGATTTATGGAGAGTACTTACATTCAAATATCTCTGGGAATCTTTTACGAATGGCTTCTTTAGTTTCCCACGTTGCTTTATGTGGCCATGCCTTGGTCCATTGGATCTTGACTATAGGAATGGTTTTATTCCGAAGTTGACGTACTTCTCTTTCAATGATCTTGACTGGCTTTTATTCGTATGTTAGATCCTTTTTAATTTCCAGGTTGTCGTAAGTGATGACATGGAATGGATCAGGCACATACTTCTTGAGCATTGAGACGTGAAATACATCATAAACTTCAGATAGTTGAGGGGATAAAGTAATTCGATATGCGACTTCCCCAATCCTGTCGAGAATTTTGAAAGGGCCAATGAATCTTGGAGTAAGCTTGCCTTTAATACCAAATCTTCGAATACCTCGACCTAGAGAAACCTTAAGAAATACATGGTCTCCTACTTGAAATTCCAGGTCGCGCCTTCGATTGTCAACATAAGATTTTTGCCTGTCTTGAGCCATCTGGAGTTTCTCCCGAATAAGCTGTATCTTCCCGGTAGTATCCCTAATGATGTCGGGACCAAGAAATTACCTTTCTCCTACTTCATTCCAGCAAATAGGTGAACGACAGCTTCTACCATACAGAGCCTCGAATGGTGCCATCTGAATGCTAGCCTGATAGCTATTGTTATAGGCAAATTCCACTAGAGGTAAATAGTCTTGCCAACTTCCTCCAAAGTCAATAGCACAAGCCCTGAGCATATCCTCCAAAACTTAATTTGCCCTTTCAGTTTGACCATCAGTTTGTGTATGGAACGCAGTGCTAAAATTAAGTCGGGTCCCTAATGAATGTTGAAGACCTTTCCAGAATTATGATGTGAACCAAGGATCTCGGTCGGATATAATGGTGATAGGGACACCATGTTGTTTGACAATTTCCCTCATATATAATGCTGCTAGTACATCTATCGACCATCGACTTTTGATTGGTAGAAAATGTGCAGATTTAGTCAATCGGTCTATGATCACCCATATACCATCATGTCCACCTCTTGCCTTAGGTAAACCCATGATAAAATCTATTCCTATACTTTCCCATTTTCATTCGGGAATATTCAAGGGGTGTAATTTCCCAGCGGGTCTTAAATGTTCTACTTTTACTTGTTGACAAGTGAGACATCGGGACATAAAATCTACTACTTCTCTTTCCATGTTGGGCCACCAAAAGTTTCTTTTCAAATCTTGATACATCTTGATAGCACCAGGGTGAATAACATACCTTGATTTGTGAGCTTCTTCCATGATTAATTTCTTAGTGTCTTCATCATTCGGCACACAAATTCAATCCTTAAATAATAGTCTTCCATTATTTGAGATAGAAAATTCCGGTCTCTGATCAATGTTATCCTTAATCTCCATCAATGTGGGGTCATTTTCTTGTAATTGGACTATGTCCTTGATCAATGCAGGTTGAGATCTTATGTTGGCAATCATACCTCCTTCTCCTTCTCTGTCAACATCAAGATTTAAATGAGAAAAATCTTTAATAAGACAAGTTATACCTTTCCTGAGGCTTGCTAGAGTTGCCATTCATTTCCTGCTAAGAGCGTCAGCTACAACATTAGCTTTCCCTGGATGATATTGGATAGTAAAGTCGAAGTCCTTGAGATACTCCAACCATCTACATTGCTGCATATTTAGTTCCTTCTGGGTGAAGAGGTATTTCATATTTGTATGATCTAAAAATATGATGAATTTCTCCCCATAAAGGTAATGTCATCAAATCTTTTATGTGAATATAACTGCAGCTAGTTCTAGATCATGCACATGGTAATTTTCTTTGTGATGCTTCAATTGTCTTGATGAATAGCAAATCATCTTTGCATTTTACATAAGGACGCACCCTAGGCCAATGCCAGACGCATCCGTATAGACTTCAAAGCCACCACCCTCTGTCGGTAGCATTAATATAGGTGCAGTGGTAAGGTGTCCTTTAAGAGTAAGAAAACTCTCTTCGCAGTCCTTCGACCATATAAAAGGATTTTCCTTTCTTGTGAGTCTAGTCAAAGGAACGGCTATCTTGGAGAAATCTTTGATAAATCTCCTGTAATAACCAGCTAGACCTAGAAAACTTCTGACTTCAGACACGGTCGTCGGCTGGCTCCAGTTCTTAACAACTTCTATTTTAGAACGGTCGACAGCGATACCTTCCTTTGAAATAATATAGCCTAAGAAAGAGACCTCCTTTAGCAAGAACTCACACTTACTAAGCTTTGCATAGAGTTTGTGCTCTCTTAGCATTTGCAAGGCTATCCTTAAGTGCTCTTCATATTCCTCCTTTGTTTTGGAGTATATAAAAATATCATCTATGAAGACGACTACAAACTGGTCAAGATAAGGCCTGAAGACATTATTCATGAGTTGCATAAACGCTGCCGGGGCATTAGTTAACCCGAACGGCATTACCACGAATTCATAGTGGCCATATCTGCTCCGAAAAGTAGTTTTGTGTATGTCTTCATCTTTGATCTTGAGCTGATGATAACCTGACCCGAGGTCTATCTTGGAGAAATATTCTGCTCCTGAAATTTGATCAAAGAGCTCGTCGATACACGGCAACGGATATTTGTTCTTAATTGTAAGTTGATTCAGTCACCGGTAGTCGATACATAGCCCGAGGAATCCATCCTTCTTCTTGACGAATAGAACTGGCGCACCCCAAGGGGATGTGCTAGGTCGAATGAAACCCTTGTCTAACAGCTCCTGGAGTTGTTTCTTCAATTCCTTGACTTCTGTGGGGGACATCCTGTAGGGAGCTATTGAAACAGGTGCTACTCTGGGAATGAGTTCAATGAAAAAGTTTACTTCCCTTTCGGGCGGTAAATCGGGTAAATCTGGTGGAAATACATCGGGAAACTCATTCACAATGGGAATATCTTCTAAGATGATTCCCTTGGACTCGGTAATGATTATGGAAGCAAGAAAAGCTACACACCCTTGCGAAATAAGTTTGCAAGCGTGAAGAGATGAAATAATGGCAGGATGCTTCCTATATTTGATACCAAGAAAGGAAAACCTTAGAAGATCTGGTTTTCAAAAAGAGATAATCCGGTTGCAACAATTTATATAGGCATCGTGGTCTACAAGCCAATCCACACCTAAAATAGCATCGTAGCCCTCCATGTCAAGGCATACGAGGTTTGCAGGAAGATTATGACCTTCTACCATTATCTCACTATCGGGATAGTAGGTTGTAAGTTTGGTTCCGGGACCTAATGGTGAAGTGATTGCTAGGTCCGAGGGTAAAGGAACTGATGCAATAGGTAAGGTTTTTGCAAAAGTAGTAGATATAAAGGAATGAGAGGCACCAGTATCAAATAGTACGAATGCAGGATGGGAATAGATTTGGACAGTACCTTCTATAAGCCCATCCTTTTTGGGTGCTTCTTCATCATCTATAACAACATTGAGATGAGCCTGGCGCTTACGTCTGCCACTGAAAGATTGATCCTTCATAAGAGGGCACTCCAGCATGCGGTGCTCCCAGCTACCACATCGTAAACAAGCGCCGAGACGCTTTCAGCACTCTTCGGCTGAGTGGCCGAACTTTTGGCAAAATGTGCAAGCCGCCATGAATTGCTTTTCTTCTTCTTTAACCTTCTTATTCTTATGGGGGCCACTACCACTCTCATTCCGGGTTCTCTTCTTGCTATCATGGGATTTGTAAGGTTCCGTGATACTAAACTTTCCCTTCCTTTCATGCCGATCAGACCTTCAGCTCGGCTCCTCTCCTTTACCTTTTAATTTTTTGACCTTCTCTAAGGTCCTTTCACATAGATGCGCCCGTTGGACCTGTAAGGTTTCGCACAGCACCTACGGGCGACGCAGCGGATAACAAAAATTTAATTTGCCCGATTCCGGTGTTATGGAAAGCTTAATATGTGCTCTAATCGGTGTTTCTAATACCCTAATTATGAGTTGCGTGTTTCACCTTGCGCGGAACGACGCTGTCCGCTAAGCCCGATGTAGAGAAACCGAGCCGCACAGCTGTACGGCCTCTAGAGCAGATCCACACGGACCCTTGCGCAGCGACGGTACCTCCCCGGCACGACCTTCCCCGGCTCTATCACCTTCTGGAGAGAGAGAGAGCAAGGGGGAGAAAGGGGGGAGGCTAATCCTCCTCTCTTAACCCTTAATGCTTGGTTAAGCTAAGAGAGGTTGGAAGAGTTCGAGAGTTCAAATGAACTCACGTAGGTTGGCTATATATAGAGTTTTGGCCCTTTTCAAAAGACCTCCAAAGGACCAAAATTGTATATATGACCATTTCATTATTATACTCATGTATTAAGCCCCATTTACACTCCTTTCTAAAAGGAATCAAAGGGAATTAATACATACACCTGTATAATAATTATCTGTCACCCAAGAATCCATTGTGTGTGATCCTCTAGGCCCATAGTCACTCTAGTTTAAGGCCCATTAACTTCTAATTCCTAATTAGAAGTAAATTAAACGTATTGTTCGCTTCTACAAGAGTCGAATAATAGTTTAATTCATTCCGAACCTTCGATCACGTTGGGTCAAGCAAATCCGCGTGATCCTAGAGGACGCCTGGTTTAAACCAGCCTGTCTGGTACCTGTAAGTCCACAGTTACCACATCGATATAATCCCTCGCTCCTTCTATGAGTCTGGTACGATCGAGGGTACGGTATCTGTCAAACCCCATGATCGTGCCATTTGACTATGACCTCCTTAAAGTGTATGACGTCTGTTCTAAACGAACTCACACGACCCTGGCCAGGGATTTAACGGAGTGTCAATGTCATGACCCATTAACTGTCTGATATATACCTGACAGTGAGCGATCCCTTCTTGACCATTGATGATCTTCACACGTATCCTGGAGTGGTTAATGACTCGGCAACTCATGACTTATGGTTAAAGTCACTTAGCTAAATAATTAAACCATTCCAATCCTCGTGTAAGATCCGATCAATGTCTCAGGTCAAAGGACCAACGATGCTACTGTGACCGTTGGATCTTCAGTTGACATTAGGTATAATCAACCATCTGAAGATCCAATAGCGGATCAGTTCAGTGCACATCCTCCAAGGACATACACCTACACATATGTGTTGGTGCCCCGCACCAATGACCATGAGACTGGTCACTGACACATCATGTGTACTGATTTAATAGGTAATCAAAGTCCCCGAGTGATTACCCTCCAACCAGGAACAGTTTAAGGTATGTGTACATGTAAAGTCAATCTCATGTTCGAGATCCCATCTCGAGCTGACTTTACAACCACATATCCTAGGGATAACGTAAAGTAACACAATCGCATATTTACGCTCAAATACCACTTTATTAATAATGAACAAGATCGTACAACTATTGGGCCTACCCGACCCGAAATTGGCCTGTAGCACACCAACACTAACAATCTCCCACTTGAACTACAGCCAATTGCCCACAACTTTGAGGCCCATCTTATCCCGATGACGCTCAAACACAGTCTGTGTCAAAGGCTTAGTCAGTGGATCTGCTATGTTATCTTCTGACGGTACACGCTCTACCGTCACATCTCCACAATCAACAATCTCCCGAATAAGGTGAAAGCGCCTGAGAATATGCTTTGACCTTTGGTGAGATCTCGGTTCCTTCGCCTGGGCGATGGTCCCATTATTTTCACAAAATAATGGGATGGGAGCTGTTATCTCGGGAACTACGCCGAGTTCCAAGATGAATTTCTTCATCCAGATGGCTTCTCCAACTGACTGTCCCTCCATTCAACATGAATACAAATTCAGACATGGATTTGCAGTTATCTGTATCTGACTGGAAACTAGAATCTGTGTAAGCTCTAAGCTATAGGTCATCTCCTCCATAAAGCAGAAAAAGATCCTTAGCCCTTCGCAGGTACTTAAGGATGCCCTTTACTGCCTTCCAGTGCTCTTCGCCTGGATTTACCTGATATCTACTGACAATGCTTAAAGCATTGGCAACATCAGGCCGTGTACATAGCATTGCATACATGATTGACCCTATCGCCGAAGCATAGGGTACCTTATTCACGTGTGTCACCTCCTTAGAAGTTTTAGGACTTATCCCCTTGGATAGGCCAATTCCATGTCTCATGGGAATGAGACATCTCTTGGAATTTTCCATCCTAAACCTTTTGAGGATAGTGTCTATGTACATGGATTGGGATAATCCTAGCATCCTTTTAGATCTATCTCGATAGATCCTTATGCCCAGCACATAGGATGCTTCTCCCAAATCCTTCATGGAGAAGGTCTTGGACAACCAAGACTTGGTTGATGTCAACATCTCTACATCATTCTCAATGAGTAAGATGTCATCAACATAAAGGACCAAGAAGGTCACTGAGCTCCCACTGACCTTCTTGTAAACACAGGGTTCATCTTCATTCTGAATGAAGTTGAAAGATTTGACAGCCTCGTCAAATCTTAAGTTCCAGCTTCTAGATGCCTGCATTAATCCATAAATAGACCTTTAAAGTTTGCATACCTTATTAGGATGTAGCTTGGAGGTGAATCCTTCAGGCTGTACCATGTACACCTCTTCTGACAAATTTCTATTAAGAAAAGCTGTCTTCACATCCATTTGCCAGATCTCATAATCCAGGTATGCAGCAATGGCAAGGAGGATTCTGATTGACTTAACCATGGCTACCAGCGAAAACGTCTCGTCATAGTCAATGCCTTACCTTTGACGATATCCTTTCGCCACTAGTCTAGCCTTGTATGTGTCAATCTGTCCATTTGCACCGATTTTCCTTTTGAAAATCCATTTGCAGCCGATAGGGACATTCCCTTCGGGTACATCAACTAAGTTCCAAACTTTGTTGGTGTACATGGACTGGATCTCTGAATCCATTGCCTCTTGCTATTTCTCGGAGTCTACACTACGGATCGCCTCTTAGTACGACTGAGGATCATCATCCTCATCGATACATACCTTAGAGGACCCCTCTGAGACATGTCCAACATATCTCTCAGGTTCTCTCGGTAGTCTACCAGATCTCCGTAGTGTCAGTGTTTCACCTTGAATAGGATCAACCGATACAGTCTCATCTAATGAGTTTGTGTCTATGGGTTGTGGTTCTTGGACCTCGTCCAGTTCTATCTGGCTCCCACTGTTTTTCTGGAGTAGATATTCTCTTTCCATAAATACAGTTCTCTTGGCCACTAAGACCCTTTGCTCAGAAGGGTGATAGAAATAATATCCAAACGTCTCCTTTGGATATCCCACAAACCTACACTTATCGGTTCTTGACTCAAGCTTATCACTCTCGTTCTTCTTTACATGAGCAGGACACCCCCAAATTTTAATGTGATTAAAATTTGGTTTCCTGCCCTTCTATATCTCATATGGAATAGAAGGAACTGATCTACTTGATATCCTATTCAATAAATAAGCCGCAGTCTTTAACGCATAGCCCCAGAGAGACAAGGGTAGTCCTGACATAGACATCATGGATCGGACCATGTCTAACAAGGTCCTGTTTCTCCTCTCGGATACACCATTGTGCTGTGGTGTATACGGTGGTGTCCACTGAGAAACTATTCCATGGTCTTTAAGATAAGAAGTGAATTCATGGCTTAAGTATTCACCTCCTCGATCCGATCGAAGAGCCTTAATACGTTTGCTAGTCTGTTTCTCTACTTCATTCTTGTATTCCTTAAACTTCTCAAAGACTTGTGACTTATGTCTCATTAAATACACATAGCCATATCTAGAGAAGTCATCAATAAAAGAAATGAAATAGAGATGACCTCCTTTTGCTTCTATGGACATGGGTCCACACACATCCGAGTGTATGAGCTCGAGAAGGTCAACAGCCCTCTCACCATGTCCACCAAAGGGAGCCTTGGTCATTTTTTCCATGAGACACGACTCACAGGTATCAAATGACTTATATTCGAACGAATTCAAATACCCATTTGAGTGTAAGTGAGATACTCTTTTCTCACCTACATGACCAAGTCTGTAATGCCATAGATACGCAGAATTCACTTCATCAGCATTGGAAATTTGCATAACATTAGAACGTGTATCTAATACATAAAGACCATTGACTAATGAACCATTGGCTGTAATCAAACCATTATTCATTATAGAGCACCCAGTGCTATTAAAAGCCAATGTGTATCCAATGTTATACAAGCCAGAGATTGAAATAATATTCTTAATAATATTAGGAACATAATAACAGTCATTCAGCTCCAGAATGACTCCTGAAGGTAAACTGAGACGTGCAGTCCCGACAGCTTTGGCAGCAACTAAAGCTCCATTGCCCATCCTCAGTTCAATCTCCTTTTTGCCCAATCGCCTTCTATTTGCCAGCACCTGCACAGAATTACAGATATGAGATGCACATCCAGTATCCAATACCCATGATGTGGATTCCATATATGACAAATTAAGGTCTATGACAAAAATATCTTCATTTAGAATTGCCTTGCAATTCCTTTTCCAATGCCCAGTTTCCCCGCATCGAAAACATTTGTCTTCCTTTTCATTCTTCTTGCCCTTCCCTTTGTCAACTTTGGCGAGTTGCTTACCCGTGGCCTTTTTCTTTCCCTTCCCTTTGTTACTCGTGGTGGATATTTGAGAGGCCTTCCTTTTCTTGTTGGCCCGGCCAATAACCATTACAGACGAAGATGGTTTATCTTTCTGCATGGTTCCTTCAGCACTCTTTAACATATTGAGCAGCTCTGGGAGAGTTGCTTCAATCCTGTTCATGTTAAAGTTCATGATGAAGGAAGAAAAGGAATCGGGCAATGACTGGAGTATAAGATCAATGCATAGTTCAAGATCCAACTTGAACCCCAATGAATTGAGTCTTTCAATCCACTCCATCATTTTCAGTACATGGGCCTGCACTGATGAACCCTCAGACATCCGTGTCCTGAAAAGCCTTTTTGAGATGTCATACCTCTCAATCCTACCCTGCTCCCCGAAGAGCTGGCGTAGATTGAGAAGTATACTTCTACAATCAGTCTTTTCAAATTACCTCTGCAGCTCGGGAGCCATAGTGTAATGCCCCGAATTTTTTGGATATTTTTCGGATCATTTTAGCGGGTCTCGGAGTGCATTTTGTGCTTTACACGTGTTTTCCCCTGATGTGCCTTCGGAACTCTTTGCAGGGCAAACCGTGGCATTCTACGACTCCGGGACAGTACCACTGCGTTGTGTTCCTTCCGAGGATCGCGGAGGTATTTTTTCGTAATTTTTTGAATTTATCGAATTTTCGGGTTTTCCTATATATACTAACCCTTTCCTCTCTCCCCCTCTCATTCTCTCCTTCTCACTCTCTCTCTTCTCTCACGCCCTCTTTCTCCCCTCTCTTCTCCGGCGGCCGACGGAGCGAGGCGGGGGCGAGGCGGAGGCGGCGCGGGCGAGGACGCGGGCGAGGATGGGCGAGGATCGAGGCGGTGGAGGCGCGTGGGAGCTCGTGGCGCGGTCACGAGCCGGTAAGGGTTTCTCGACGTTTCTTCGCGGATCGACGAGCTCGGGGCGCAAAATCTTCGGTGGAGGTAGGGTGATGGTTCCCCAGCTCGTGCACTTCCTTTCCCGCGAGTTTCGTAGGCCGTGGTGAGCCGAGCGGGTGGAATCGGGGTTTTTGGGCAAAACCCATGTTTTAGGGCTTGTGGGCCGATCTCTTGTTTCATTGTGTTTTAGGCCGATCCGAGGCCGTAGATGCATGCTAGGGGCTTCTGGGGAGCTTCCCCCTTGTTTTCCCCCTCTCCTGTGGAGGTACGGGGGCGTGGTCGAGGTTTTTGGGGTTTTCCCGCCGTAGCGTGCTCGGGGGCAAGCGACGGTCACTCTAGTGACCGTCACATGCTTGTAACGCCCCTAGAGGGTTGCGTTACTTTCCCTGAGTGTTGGCCTTTGGGGTCAGGGGCTGTAACGGTCCCATGGCTGACCGCCATTTGGAAGTGACGCCCCTGGGCTGGGCCGTCACAGACTTTGCGACCGTTGGTTTTTAACCGTTGGGGGGTCTGTGCGAGTAACGCGCCTTGGCCAGCGCGTTACATCCGTGTAACGCACTGGGGCAAGCGCGTTACTTCCCGCGATCACCCCAGGTGGGTGGGCCAAGCGACGCGCTGGGCCCAGCGCGTTGCTTGCGTGTAACGTGTTGGGGCAGGCGCGTTACTTCCCCTCCCCACTCCGAGTGTAAGGGCCATGTAACGCGCTGGGCTAGGCGCGTTACATGCGAGTAACGCACCAAGAGAGGCGCGTTACATCCCTTTTTGGCTTTGGTGTGTAACGCATGGGGCCAGGCGCGTTACTTTCGTGTAACGCGCCTGGACCAGGCCGTTACATGCTTGTGACAGCCCAAGGGTGGACCGCCACTTGCCTGGCTGCCCCATGAGGGTGGCAACCTCGTTTTCTTGTCCGACTTGCGGTCTCGTGAATGTCCCAGACGCCCGTGGGTTTCTGTGCCCGTGTTTTGAGGGTGTCGGGAGGGACCGTGTTACCTTGATTAGCGTGCCCGTAGGTGTGGTGGGTCCGGGTGACCCCACGTGTTCCGGGCTTTCGTGTTACGCTCGATCGAGTCACCGTGTATCGGTGTGTGTGTGCGGTGGGGTCTTCCCCGCATGTCGTGGGTTTCTTTGGAAGGTGATTCCTGTGTGGGCCACGTGTTTGGCCTTGGACTGCGAGTCCAGTTATCCGGCCTGGGGTTGGAGGTTTCCTGCTTGCTACAAGATGGGAAATCGTTGTGGTGGCTTGTGTGCTGCCCTGGGAATCGTGCTTCTGTGTTTTCCGTGTGGCCCGTGTGGGTGGCCTTAGTCCCTTGCGTTCCCTTCCCGAGGGAGTGGTCTTGGTGACTCGTGTGTTGTATCGGTACTCGTGCTACCGTGGTTTTAGACCTAGAGATTGGACTAGATTGATGGCCTTGTGCTGTCGCGTGCAACGGTCTTGACCCCGAGTCTTGTGACTCAAGGACCGTTGGGTGTAGTGCGTCTAGGGGACTGTCTAGAGTCCAGTGGCTTAGCGCCACTTGAGTTTTCTCGACTCTCGCGCACGGTGCGTGCGTGACCGTGCACTGTAAGTCCTGTTTCTTCTCCTACTGTGGTTACCGTGCGACGGGGCCGGTACGTGCCGTGGTCCCCGTACGTCGTCGGATTCGGACGTTGTTTTCCTTTGAGAGTCTACTCCTTCAGTGACCCTCCACTAGTCGTAGCCTACCAGTACGCGTGTGCTGGTCGCACCAGGGAGTGGTGTATGGGCTTACCCTGAGGACGGTTAGACTGGTTTCCATCGGGCCCCTCGTCGTAGCCAGAGTCCGGCTGCGGGGGAAAACCAGTCAGAGGGCCAGACCTAGGACGCGTGGTCTGTGTGTGCACACGTGGTTGGGGACTGTGGACGCACGTCGACGGGCGTGACCCCAGCTAGTCACTTGTTTGTGGTTACTTGTACGGTGTTCGCGCCTCGGGTAGGACCTACCACGTCAGGCGGTTCACCTGCGGTGCGGTGTAAGACGTCAGGGGACGCTACCGGCTGTGCTTCTAGTGGGTGGTACTCCTGTCGAGTACGGAGTGACAGACTGTCAGTCTCTGTGTCTTTGACCTTCGGGTTTTTGGTCGTGTTGACCGGTGAGTTCGGTTGTTTCACCTTGGCGCGTGTGTCGGTTCTTGCGCCGTGAGATTAGTACTAGTGGCTTTACCGAGGTTGGGTCTTGTTGTGCGGTACCCGCGATCGGGTGGTCGGGGTTGCACCTTGGACAGCGTGTCCAGGTCGGCTGTGTCCGAGGGACAGGCCTCTACGGCGTGGTTGCCGTGTGTTCTTACTTCGGTAGGTGGTACTAGCGTGGTTCGGTAGCTTCGACTGTGTGATCGAGGTCTGCCTTCTTGCAGTAGGAGTAGCTGTAGTGCCGAGTTTTGACCGGCCACCGGTTTGCTGTTCCTGCTGTAGTTGTAGCTTCCTTTCCGCTACCGCCGTTGTTTCCGGTTGGGGTTCCGCGGGATCCCTGCTGAGTCTCTGTTTTGGAGACTCATTCCCTGCTTTTCAGGTGTAGCGGTTCTTCCTCGTGGTTCGAGGGTGCGGAGCGGAGGTTCTCAGTTGCCAGCTTGCCGGGCCGAGTGTTCACTTGGCATGTGGTACGCTTTACTGCTTTAGACTGTACTTTCTGTTGGACTGGACTCTGTTGTAGTTGTTTATTTATTTCTGTTAATTGTTGGATTGTCCTGCTTTATATCCTATTTCTTTGTGCCTCCACACTCCTTTTAGCCCTTCCGAGCCCTCCCGACTCGTGGGCGGCGGTTCGAGTCTCGGATTATCGGGCCTTCCCGGTAATCGGATTCTCGGGTCGTTACAGCTGGTATCAGAGCGGTGGTTGTGGACGTACATAGAAATTCGAGATATTGCAGTGATCAGAGTCCGTAAGGTCCAGTACAGTCGGCAGCTGGCTTAGGGTTTTGTGTTCGTTTTCCGCCTTGTTTCTCGCCTGAGAGCTTGAGTGCGCTGTGCGGCGCTGTGAAGGTGGTTGCTGTCCGTGACTTTCGTACCAGCATGGGGTCTAAGGATTGAGGTTGAGAGTCTTCTCCCTCATCGGTGGTGGCCCTGGTTGTGCTGCGTTGGGCAGAGGTTGCTGGCAGGCGTGAGTTCGCGGTGCTGCGTTCGAGGAACCTGCGGCGTGGTCAGGTGGCTGGAGAGGATTTTTCGTGGTTAAGTGGCCGTGAGCGTGCTCTGAGGGAGCTGTTGTCGGTTTTGGCCACTCCAGCTTGAGGTTTGTCCAGCCCCTGAGGTGTTCAGGTTGTGGTTTAAGGTGGCAGAGTGGGTGTTCTGATCGAGAAGTGTGCTCGGGTGAGCGGAGGATCTTCTCGGTGAGCTGCCGTTTCGTCGAGCCTGATATCCTGTCGTGCTCTGTGGCGTCAGAAATGACGTGTCGGTCCTGATTGTTTTACGGATTTCGAGGCAGGATTGGGTTGTGGTGTCCCAGTAAGTCTTGCTCCTGCGCTCTTGTGTGCGAATGGGTTGTGTTCGCCCTGGAGTTGGCTTGAGATGTTAAGGCTCCGCGGCGAGTTCGGGACTCGAGGATGAGCATCGGCGGTTGTTGTTATGGCTCGTGTTGCGGCTCTTGGCATGCCGTGTTGCAGTTCGAGGAATTGCAGCGGTGGTGCATCGAGAGGTGCTGTAATGGTGGTCCGACGTGACACTCGTCGAGTGTGTCGGAGGCGCTGACCTGATGGAAGCGATAGTTTTCCTTGGTGCTGGATGGTGCTGTTTCCAGCATGTGCGAGGTTTGAGGTCAGGTCGAGCGTGGAGTTCTTCCGTTGGTCGAAAGTGCGCTGGTTTCTCCTTTGGTTGGAGAGATTGCGTTCGGCTAAGGATCGTCGTCTTGCATTGTGTGTTCGGATTGGTTGGCCTTCTGTGCCATGAAGTCCGTGCGAGACGTGCTCCTTGTCTTGGCAGGGTGGTTGCCTGTGAGGAGTCGTGCCCATTCCCTTGTCGTGTGAGGGTGCTGGCTCTATTCCGGAAGAACAAGTGCTGGTTAGTGCGCCGCATGAGTACCATGTTCCTGTGATGGAAGCCGTGTCAGGCGTCGGTGTCGGACCTGGATAAGGTTGTTGAGGATGTCGCCTGACGGAGGTTGAGGACGTGTTGGTCAGAGTCGGTGGCTTGGCGCCCGACTTGTGTTCCCAATCGTGTCCTCGGTTGAGATCGTGCTTTGAGGATGTGGTCTCTGGCAGACTATGGGTCCCGGTTGGCGGCTGTGAGTGGCTGGTGAGCCTAACCGTGTGACCGACCACAGCAACGTCTGTTGGTTCTACGGTCTTGTCGGATTGTGACGGTGAGATGGTTATTGCTTAGGGACTCGTGAGCACTGTTCAGGTGGTGTCCCGTGGCTCTGTGGTAAGGGCGGAATCGGGATTGGCGGGTGTCCACTTGGATTGATCGAAGGATTTGATGAGACCAGATAGAAGAGTGACGCCTATGGGCGGAGGCCTTTTTGTGAGATTGGCGTCGGATTGGTGGTCCTTGATAGGACGTTGGTGTCGCAATGGTTATCCCTGGTTTGGTGACCAGCATGGGATGATTCCCCTGTGAGTCTGAGTCCAGTGAGGTGATGATTGAAGACACTAGGATCCGTCATTTGGTTTCGTCGTGCTCCCCGAGAGGGTCGAGTTGGAGCGATGTTCGAGCTCGGATGCGGTGTCCGAGAGGAGTGCAGCTCGAGATGTGGCATCAGTCTGTGTGGGAGTCGACGGATGGCTTGCTGAGGTTTGGAATGTTTCCTTTGGACCCGGTCGAGGACCAGGAAAGAAGGAAGAAGTTGAGCAAGCGAAGGTTTCCCGTTGACGAGCAGTTGGTGACCAGTGGATGGTCTTTTCAGAGACAGAAGATGCTGGTTGTTGGGGCTCGAGCGTGGCGAGAGCCGTGTGCCAGTGAGACCTTTGGTGGTCGTTTCGGTAATGTGCCTTCCCGGACGGGATCTGGGCTTTGTCGAAATTTATCTTCTGACAAGAGTTGGCATAGTGTTGTGTCCGGCTTCCGGCTTGCCATGTGTGAGGTGTTTCTTGGTGCTGAGCCGATGTTCTGATTGCGGTCTGCGGAGAGGACTGCTTGAGCCGGTGGAGGCTATGTTTTGGTCGCTCCCTTGAGGAGGGTGTGCGACCTGTCAGCTGGCTGCGAAGCTGACGTGCGATTTGTCTGCCGACCATTGGATGAATCGGTAGCTGTTGCTCGTGTCGAGGGTTGTGATTCCTCGGTGAGCCAGATCGTGGCTGCGGCGCCATGGTGGATTCTCGCGTTGTCTGAGGTGATGCCAGACTGTGTCCTTTGGTATATGCCTGCTCTATGGCCGGTGTGCTCGACGCGAGGAGCGAGGTGTTGTGTGTGATTGTGAGTCTGGCTGTGTTCCTCAGGATCCGTGTTTTCGTGAGAATCGAGATTTTCTGTGCTGGGGACCTGACAGCGTGTCAGTTGGTTCAGTGTTCTTCCCCTAGGACGTCGTGCTAGGTCCTGAATTTCGAGGATGAAATTCCTTTAAGGGGGGAGGGCTGTAATGCCCCGGATTTTTCAGATATTTTTCGGATCATTTTAGTGGGTCTCGGAGTGCATTTTGTGCTTTACACGTGTTTTCCCCTGATGTGCCTTCGGAACTCTTTGCAGGGCAAACCGTGGCGTTCTACGACTCGGGACAGTACCACTGCGTTGTGTTCCTTCCGAGGATCGCGGAGGTATTTTTTCGTAATTTTCTGAATTTATCGAATTTTCGGGTTTTCTTATATATACTAACCCTTTCCTCTCTCCCCCTCTCATTCTCTCCTTCTCACTCTCTCTCTTCTCTCACGCCCTCTTTCTCCCCTCTCTTCTCCGGCGGCCGACGGAGCGAGGCGGGGGTGAGGCGGAGGCGGCGCGGGTGAGGACGCGGGCGAGGATGGGCGAGGATCGAGGCGGTGGAGGCGCGTGGGAGCTCGTGGCCATGTCACGAGCCGGTAAGGGTTTCTCGGCGTTTCTTCGCGGATCGGCGAGCTCGGGGCGTGAAATCTTCGGTGGAGGTAGGGTGATGGTTCCCAGCTCGTGCACTTCCTTTCCCGCGAGTTTCGTAGGCCGTGGTGAGCCGAGCGGGTGGAATCGGGGTTTTTGGGCAAAACCCATGTTTTAGGGCTTGTGGGCCGATCTCTTGTTTCATTGTGTTTTAGGCCGATCCGAGGCCGTAGATGCATGCTAGGGGCTTCTGGGGAGCTTCCCCCTTGTTTTCCCCCTCTCCTGTGGAGGTACGGGGGCGTGGTCGAGGTTTTTGGGGTTTTCCCGCCGTAGCGTGCTCGGGGGCAAGCGACGGTCACTCCAGTGACCGTCACATGCTTGTAACGCCCCTAGAGGGGTGCGTTACTTTCCCTGAGTGTTGGCCTTTGGGGTCAGGGGCTGTAACGGTCCCATGGCTGACCGCCGTTTGGAAGTGACGCCCCTGGGCTGGGCCGTCACAGACTTTGCGACCGTTGGTTTTTAACCGTTGGGGGGTCTGTGCGAGTAACGCGCCTTGGCCAGCGTGTTACATCCGTGTAATGCACTGGGGCAAGCGCGTTACTTCCCGCGATCACCCCAGGTGGGTGGGCCAAGAGACGGCTGGGCCCAGCGCGTTGCTTGCGTGTAACGCGTTGGGGCAGGCGCGTTACTTCCCCTCCCCACTCTGAGTGTAACGGCCATGTAACGCGCTGGGCTAGGCGCGTTACATGCGAGTAACGCACCAAGAGAGGCACGTTACATCCCTTTTTGGCTTTGGTGTGTAACGCATGGGGCCAAGCGCGTTACTTTCGTGTAACGCGCCTGGACCAGGCCGTTACATGCTTGTGACGGCCCAAGGGTGGACCGCCACTTGCCTGGTTGCCCCATGAGGGTGGCAACCTCGTTTTCTTGTCCGACTTGCGGTCTCGTGAATGTCCCAGACGCCCGTGGGTTTCTGTGCCCGAGTTTTGAGGGTGTCGGGAGTGATGCGGGACAGGACTGAAAGGGGCTAAGACCTACGAATGCAACAAGTGCGGCCAGCACTCGCACGCCAAAGGTAAGCCGGGCGGCTGACCTCCGTGCCGTTCCTCCAGGTGGAGGCGTCTCTCAACAAGAAATCCAAGCCCACAGCCGTCCCTATGAGGGAAGCGTAGGGATCTCAGCGACTAAGGAGCCGCCGTGCGCCTATGGGAATCTAGTCCGAGCTCGGCGCTCGACTAGGGCCACGGAATGGGTGCTCTCAACTCTCAACCACGCGGTGACTAGCAAAAGAGCTAGGATCCTATACGCACTCACGCTGCATGCTAGAGAGTATACTAGTAAAGCAAAATGCCAACGGTGAGGAGTATTGCACGTACCTCCACGCCTAGGCGTGGGGAAGGAACCCCGGCCGAGACCAACAACCCCGGTACACGAAGACGAGCAATAATACAATCTCAATCACAAATGCCCACTCCTCGCAGGGAGATAACAGGCTACACAAGGAGATCCGGGGCTGTCGATGCACGGGTTGACGGGCAGCACTCGGTGAAGGGCTGGCCGCGAGGAGGTCCCGTGCGGGGGTCGGCAGGTTCGCAGCACTGCGTGACTCGGCGGTGGAAGCTCCCACGACCTGCTCCGACGTCCGATTGAAGCGCCGTCAGCGATGGCGCGCAGCTAGGTCACGGGAGGAAGCCTCGGTCAAAGGGCGCGCACAGATCCCATCCTTGGAAGCCGGGGGCGCACCTGCAAGTCGAGACTGGATTCTGCTCCCAGAACTGCATGCTCGAGCAGGAAAAATAATAAGAAATGGATCCGGAGGGTGAACGGGGCTCCGCTTGCTGGAGGACGGAGAGGACGCAGAGAAGCAGGTCCCGCCCGAAGGGCTCGATCAGATCTGGTCATGGCTGAGAGCAGCAGGCTCTGAAATCCGCTGGTGGTTCTGGCGCCGGTTGGGCAGGGCAGTCCTGCGTGACTTCACGGGAACGGATGGCACGAGCAGCTCGGACGTCGGAACGACGCGAGGTCGGCGGCGTTGGACAGAGGACGGGGAGAGGTACGATCGGTGAAGATCCCGCGCCCAAACTCGCAGACGTCCGTCCTGTGGGATTTTTGTAATGGGGCGAACAGAACCAGGCCCGCAGGGAGAGGGGTCCTACGCGCGCTCACGAGAAAAATTGCCACGGGCGGTGCCGATCTCTGAATGAGGCGAGACCACCTCGCACGCGTCGGCGACTCGTAGGAGAACCACACAAAAATGGGCTGGTCGCCCAAGATCCTCACGAACAGGGGGTGGTCGTCGCTGCTCTTGGAGGAGAAATCTGGGCGCACCGAACTAGAACTTGAGAAGGGATAGGAGAGAAAGGGGCCCTCGGCGTCGCACCGAGGGATGGGGAGTCACACCCCGGGCTTGCTCCCGTCGCAGGAGCAAGGAGGAACAGAGGATGGGGCGCAGCCACCTTCAGCAAAAGCTTTTCAATTCTATTCAATAATAATGCTCAAAAGAAAATACAAGCCTTTATATCGGGGGGGAAAGCTAGGGTTTCACCCTTGCCACATGGAGGGGGGGGGCGCAAATGGAAGGGGAGGTGCGACCCAGCCCTTCCCCATTCAAGGGGGGGGGCGGCCATCCCTCCTCCAATCAAGGAGGGATCAAGGGGAGGGGGCGCCCAAGGGGGGAAAGGGGGTGAGATGGAATGGGGCAAGGGGGGCGCCCAAAAAGGCAAGTGGAGGGGGCAAGGGGGGGAAGGTGGCGCAGCCACCCAGGATGAGGGATGAGGGGTGCGCCCCAAACCCTAATCCTAAGCCCATTAATTATGGGCCAAGGCCAAGCCCAATAATAAGAAGATAGCCCACTACTCCCTTTACACATAGTCTGCTAATATAAAGAACTAGATAACGTGTCCACGCAGGGACCAAACCTAGGCCCAACATGGCCTCAAATGAGAAGGAAGTTCCACTAATAGATGCCGTAGTCGCCCAGCCAAAGAGATGTCGGCGTGCTCCGTGTGCTCCGTCGAGTGATGCGGCGCGTGTCCTCACCAATTCTCCCCGGGTGGGAAGAACTCGACCCCGTCGAGTAAGGGTCACGGTCGCTCAGGTAGCGCTCCAGCAGGTCCGGGTCGATGCTCTCCAGCTCTCCACGTGTGATCCAGGCGTCGTCTGTCGCAGGGCGCCCTCTCCAACGCACTAGGAAGCGTTGGTAGGCTCCGCTCCGGGTCGTGGTCACCTGCTCATCCAGTATACAATCTATATGCTCGCGTGTCTGTAATGGGGCTGGAAGAGGTGGACGCTCAGTAGGTGTAATACTCTCAACAGGAGGGGAGGGCTCAAGAGGCTCACTGGGAATCACCGCGGGATCCCGATATGCCACCAGATCTGAGACATTGAACGTCGAACAGATCCCATAGTCGACTGGCAGCTCAATCTCATACGCATTCGACCCAATTCGCTTCAAGACTCGAAAGGGTCCAGCACCGTGGGCCTGGAGTTTCTTCACGGCCCCCGAAGGAAACCGTTCAGGTCTGACCCTGATCATGACGTACTCTCCTTCTCGGAACTCACGGGTGCGTCGATGCGCATCAGCTAACTCCTTATAACGTGCGTTGCTGGCCTCGAGGTGGTGATGATGCAGACTCCGAACTAGCTGTGTTGACTCATACCTATGTGAATGCAATGGTGGTCCTGGACATCCAAACACAGACCTAGCATGCCTATGACTCCTACATGATTGGACAACACGGGGAGGACCAGGACAACCAAAGTTGTATCTATCATGCATGGGTGTCCTACTGAATGTGGTAGACTCATGGGGACTAGATTGCCCAAACTCACTCATGACATTACCCCTATATGATGATGGACATGGTGAAACATGGGGAAGAGACACGTGTCCCTGGCCTCCTAAGCTCGGGCATCTGGATGCCTGCAAGGTGAGGTGTTGACTAGAAGGCCTAGGTGGTGTATGATAGTGGACCTCCTCGACAAGGTGGGGAAAAGAATATGGGTCGAGAGGCTCCCTAGGGAGGGGATCGAATGGATCAAAGAAATGATGACCCCTCCCGACAGGTCCCTTCACTATACTTGCCCATGTGCGACATTCGCCCAGGTGCAGAGGATCACCTTCAGGCGCTCTAATATATGGGGCAAGGGGCTCACAAGGAAGGCAAGGAAAGCTAGGTTCCTCCCTCGGGACCGTGACACCATAAGAGGGGACAAAATCAACCTCCACGGGTATGGGAAAGAATAAAAGGATCTCGGAGGTGATATGTCCTATGGTGTAGACCGAGGTAATAGACCCCAAAGCAGGGAGCGTGAAGCTATGACTATAGGGTTGGTCAGACCCTAAGGTCAACATATAAGTCAACTCCCATTGATAATCTAAACTCCTAAGGAAGTCCTTCACATTTTCAAGAAAGCAGAAGGACCGAAAAGTGGTGTGAAAGGAGTTAAGGGGTACTACCGGCAGAGCTGGTTCCATGGGTGGGTAACAAGGAATCGAAGCATCTAGAGTGGGACCCTTCCTTAACCAGCTAGCTAGAGGCTCTCCCATGACAAGTTTGCCCTCAGGAGACAAGAAAGGCCCTAGGTGAGGGTCGAAGGGCGAAGCATCTCCCTCAGGTGGGGAAAGGGAATCCTCTATGAAGTAGATGGGACCTTGGCTCTCGATCATGGGTGTTGGGCTAAGAGTGTCGACCCTAACCCCTGTAGGTTCTGGCACGACTTCGTCCTGGCTCGAGGGTGGGCCAGGGGAAGTCGGAGATCCCATAGGAGTGCCCATCCTTTCAAGTTTCTCCCTAAAGAGTTGCAGGAGTTCTGCGAGGGGGAGATCTCTCAAGTTAAGGGCATTCGGGGAGACTTGCTGGTAATCATGAGATTTAGTCTCGGGCCTAGACTCACACACAGGTGGCACCTTGCTCCTCCAACTATGATGTGCTCGGTTGGGGGTAAGAGGTGATGGGCGTTGCAGAGGTTGAGCCCTTATAGTGGCCTTAGACTGGCCGAGAGAGAAAGGAGGAGTGGTAGTGCTCCTCGAGCTATGGGTCTCCGAGTAGGAGGGGGAGCGTTGGGGAGTGTAGATCTCCTAAGTTCTACCTTCATCTCCTCCCAAGAGTGTATGGGCTCTTGCCTCCAACCTGCCCTAAGACTCACTATGTGATTCCACGCTTCCATGGCTTGAGGTGAAAGTTGTCCCTCGGCAATGTTGACTCTCGCGGAACCATATACCCAATTCTTCTCAAAGTATTTTTCCATGCTAGCCTCCCACCTTAGATAGGCTCTAGGGCTCGATCCATCAAAGCGTAGGTCCTCATCTAGAATGATGTCCAGGAATAGCGGGTCGATCGGACCCTTGTGGAGGGCCAGGTCGTATTGAGTTGACCAAGTAGGGGTAGCCATGAAGACGCACCTGAGGACTCTAAATACACATGCATGCTCTAGGACTATGGAAGGGACATGTAGGACAACTAAGGGATGGGACTAGACACGACCCAAAATGGAGAAGGAAACTGGGGAAGAATACGGACCCAAATGCATCTAAAACAAACCTAATGACTCACATGCAACTTAGACAAATCTAATGCCTCATTTGCACCCTAGACAACCTAAAGACTCAAATGACCTAAGACCCCAATTTGTTAGAATAAACTGGTTCCCTAAGCTCTGATACCAATTTGATGCGGGACAGGACTGAAAGGGGCTAAGACCTACGAATGCAACAAGTGCGGCCAGCACTCGCACGCCAAAGGTAAGCCGGGCGGCTGACCTCCGTGCCGTTCCTCCGGGTGGAGGCGTCTCTCAACAAGAAATCCAAGCCCACAGCCGTCCCTATGAGGGAAGCGTAGGGATCTCAGCGACTAAGGAGCCGACGTGCGCCTATGGGAATCTAGTCCGAGCTCGGCGCTCGACTAGGGCCACGGAATGGGTGCTCTCAACTCTCAACCACGCGGTGACTAGCAAAAGAGCTAGGATCCTATACGCACTCACGCTGCATGCTAGAGAGTATACTAGTAAAGCAAAATGCCAACGGTGAGGAGTATTGCACGTACCTCCACGCCTAGGCGTGGGGAAGGAACCCCGGCCGAGACCAACAACCCCGGTACACGAAGACGAGCAATAATACAATCTCAATCACAAATGCCCACTCCTCGCAGGGAGATAACAGACTACACAAGAAGATCCGGGGCTGTCGATGCACGGGTTGACGGGCAGCACTCGGTGAAGGGCTGGCCGCGAGGAGGTCCCGTGCGGGGGTCGGCAGGTTCGCAGCACTGCGTGACTCGGCGGTGGAAGCTCCCACGACCTGCTCCGACGTCCGATTGAAGCGCCGTCAGCGATGGCGCGCAGCTAGGTCACGGGAGGAAGCCTCGGTCAAAGGGCGCGCACAGATCCCGTCCGTGGAAGCCGGGGGCGCACCTGCAAGTCGAGACTGGATTCTGCTCCCAGAACTGCATGCTCGAGCAGGAAAAATAATAAGAAATGGATCCGGAGGGCGAACGGGGCTCCGCTTGCTGGAGGACGGAGAGGACGCAGAGAAGCAGGTCCCGCCCGAAGGGCTCGATCAGATCTGGTCGTGGCTGAGAGCAGCAGGCTCTGAAATCCGCTGGTGGTTCTGGCGCCGGTTGGGCAGGGCAGTCCTGCGTGACTTCACGGGAACGGATGGCACGAGCAGCTCGGACGTCGGAACGACGCGAGGTCAGCGGCGTTGGACAGAGGACGGGGAGAGGTACGATCGGTGAAGATCCCGCACCCAAACTCGCAGACGTCCGTCCTGTGGGATTTTTGCAATGGGGCGAACAGAACCAGGCCCGCAGGGAGAGGGGTCCTACGCGCGCTCACGAGAAAAATTGCCACGGGCGGTGCCGATCTCTGAATGAGACGAGACCACCTCGCACGCGTCGGCGACTCGTAGCAGAACCACACAAAAATGGGCTGGTCACCCAAGATCCTCACGAACAGGGGGTGGTCGTCGCTGCTCTTGGAGGAGAAATCTGGGCGCACCGAACTAGAACTTGAGAAGGGATAGGAGAGAAAGGGGCCCTCGGCGTCGCACCGAGGGATGGGGAGTCACACCCCGGGCTTGCTCCCGTCGCAGGAGCAAGGAGGAACAGAGGATGGGGCGCAGCCACCTTCAGCAAAAGCTTTTCAATTCTATTCAATAATAATGCTCAAAAGAAAATACAAGCCTTTATATCGAGGGGGGAAAGCTAGGGTTTCACCCTTGCCACATGGAGGGGGGGGGCGCAAATGGAAGGGGAGGTGCGACCCAGCCCTTCCCCATTCAAGGGGGGGGGGGCGGCCATCCCTCCTCCAATCAAGGAGGGATCAAGGGGAGGGGGCGCCCAAGGGGGGAAAGGGGGTGAGATGGAATGGGGCAAGGGGGGCGCCCAAAAAGGCAAGTGGAGGGGGCAAGGGGGGGAAGGTGGCGCAGCCACCCAGGATGAGGGATGAGGGGTGCGCCCCAAACCCTAATCCTAAGCCCATTAATTATGGGCCAAGGCCAAGCCCAATAATAAGAAGATAGCCCACTACTCCCTTTACACATAGTCTGCTAATATAAAGAACTAGATAACGTGTCCACGCAGGGACCAAACCTAGGCCCAACATGGCCTCAAATGAGAAGGAAGTTCCACTAATAGATGCCGTAGTCGCCCAGCCAAAGAGATGTCGGCGTGCTCCGTGTGCTCCGTCGAGTGATGCGGCGCGTGTCCTCACCAGGGAGGGACCGTGTTACCTTGATTAGCGTGCCCATAGGTGTGGTGGGTCCGGGTGACCCCACGTGTTCCGGGCTTTCGTGTTACGCTCGATCGAGTCACCGTGTATCGGTGTGTGTGTGCGGTGGGGTCTTCCCCGCATGTCGTGGGTTTCTTTGGAAGGTGATTCCCGTGTGGGCCACGTGTTTGGCCTTGGACTGCGAGTCCAGTTATCCGGCCTGGGGCTGGAGGTTTCCTGCTTGCTACAAGATGGGAAATCGTTGTGGTGGCTTGTGTGCTGCCCTGGGAATCGTGCTTCTGCGTTTTCCGTGTGGCCCGTGTGGGTGGCCTTAGTCCCTTGCGTTCCCTTCCCGAGGGAGTGGTCTTGGCGACTCGTGTGTTGTATCGGTACTCGTGCTACCGTGGTTTTAGACCTAGAGATTGGACTAGATTGACGGCCTTGTGCTGTCGCGTGCAACGGTCTTGACCCCGAGTCTTGTGACTCAAGGACCGTTGGGTGTAGTGCGTCTAGGGGACTGTCTAGAGTCCAGTGGCTTAGCGCCACTTGAGTTTTCTCGACTCTCGCACACAGTGCGTGCGTGACCGTGGACTGTAAGTCCTGTTTCTTCTCCGACTGTGGTTACCGTGCGACGGGGCCGGTACGTGCGGTGGTCCTCGTACGTCGTCGGATTCGGACGTTGTTTTCCGTTGAGAGTCTACTCCTTCAGTGACCCTCCACTAGTCGTAGCCTACCAGTACGCGTGTGCTGGTCGCACCAGGGAGTGGTGTATGGGCTTACCCTGAGGACGGTTAGACTGGTTTCCGTCGGGCCCCTCGTCGTAGCTAGAGTCCGGCTGAGGGGGAAAACCAGTCAGAGGGCCAGACCTAGGACGCGTGGTCTGTGTGTGCACACGTGGTTGGAGACTGTGGACGCACGTCGACGGGCGTGACCCCAGCTAGTCACTTGTTTGTGGTTACTTGTACGGTGTTCACGCCTCGGGTAGGACCTACCATGTCAGGCGGTTCACCTGCGGTGCAGTGTAAGACGTCAGGGGACGCTACCGGCTGTGCTTCTAGTGGGTGGTACTCCTGTCGAGTACGGAGTGACAGACTGTCAGTCTCTGTGTCTTTGACCTTCGGGTTTTTGGTCGTGTTGACCGGTGAGTTCGGTTGTTTCACCTTGGCGCGTGTGTCGGTTCTTGCGCCGTGAGATTAGTACTAGTGGCTTTACCGAGGTTAGGTCTTGTTGTGCGGTACCCGCGATCGGGTGGTCGGGGTTACACCTTGGACAGCGTGTCCAGGTCGGCTGTGTCCGAGGGACAGGCCTCTACGGCGTGGTTGCCGTGTGTTCTTACTTCGGTAGGTGGTACTAGCGTGGTTCGGTAGCTTCGACTGTGTGATCGAGGTCTGCCTTCTTGCAGTAGGAGTAGCTGTAGTGCCGAGTTTTGACCGGCCACCGGTTTGCTGTTCCTGCTGTAGTTGTAGCTTCCTTTCCGCTACCGCCGTTGTTTCCGGTTGGGGTTCCGCGGGATCCCTGCTGAGTCTCTGTTTTGGAGACTCATTCCCTGCTTTTCAGGTGTAGCGGTTCTTCCTCGTGGTTCGAGGGTGCGGAGCGGAGGTTCTCAGTTGCCAGCTTGCCGGGCCGAGTGTTCACTTGGCATGTGGTACGCTTTACTGCTTTAGACTGTACTTTCTGTTGGACTGGACTCTGTTGTAGTTGTTTATTTATTTCTGTTAATTGTTGGTTTGTCCTGCTTTATATCCTATTTCTTTGTGCCTCCACACTCCTTTTAGCCCTTCCGAGCCCTCCCGGCTCGTGGGCGGCGGTTCGAGTCTCGGATTATCGGGCCTTCCCGGTAATCGGATTCTCGGGTCGTTACAATTATGGTCATGTGTAAGCCTTGGCTTTCCCTATAAATAGGGGCCAAGAGTGCCCTCTCAAGATAATGAAAGTTAATGAAAAGTTTAAATCCAGCCACCTCTTATGAGTGTGTATAGCCTTGGTGAGATGCCAATGGGGTGTGAGGCCCAGGGTGTGATGCCCAATTGAGAGTGGGGTGTGATGCTCCCTCTCACTCTATCTCTCTCTCTCTGCTTCTCTCTCTAGCCCGCCCTCCCTTCTTTCTCCTTTACAGCCAGCCACCTCTCTCTCCCCTCCACATCAACCGCCACATCACCTCCACGTTAGCTCCACGTCGCTACCACCTCAGCCCTAGCTGCCACCTCATCTTGACCCTCTGCCTCCTTATACAACCCTTCATGGCCCTCCTTCAATTCTCCACCCTTCACTAATCCAAATCTCCCTCTCCTAGATACCCCTTCACTCCCCAAGGCACCCTTTGCAAAACCTAAGCCATGCCATCAAGGGAGCTCTTAATTCTCATAGCCACCTAGGCTCCCCCTCCCCAGGTTGCCCCCACCTCCCCACTCTCCACCCCCCCATCGCACAACCCCTCCCCCTCCTCCCTCTCCCACCTACAGAGAACCCGCCCCTCCCTTTTTTTTCCTCCCTCTCCTCACACCCCATCAGGCTCCACCCCTCCCTCACTACTCTCTGATCTTTCTCTCTCTCCCTCTATCTCTCTCTCTCAGTCCCCTACAATAGCAAGGAGTAGCAGCCGCAACACCCATTTCTGGCGACCCCGACTGCAAGCCTCCCTCTAGCAGCCCATTCCAGATAGCGGCTTCGCCTCCCCCCTTGCACCATCAACCTGCTGCTCGCCTTCCTCCACCTACCCCGTCCACCCGACAGTCTGCCCCGACTCACTGCCAACCCCTCTCTTCTTCTATCTCACCCTCTGGTCACCGGCCAGTCATCGGCCACCTCGCCTGCTAGCGGCCACGCCGTGCAGCCCCGCCAACCTCAGAGTTGAGCAGAGGGCACTCACCATCTTCTCCTCGTGTCTGGCCCCTTGGCTCGATGCTACACCGATGATTCAGCTTCCCCCCTACACTGGCCACGACCGATGGTCCAACACTGCCACTCTGATCACCAATGCCAATGGAGCACAATTGTATGACTCTGGTGACTTCTTTCCCTTTTGGTTGTTGTTATCGTCCATCCCCGGAGTCCCAGCGCCATCAAGTCCACTGCTCAACCACTCAACAGTTCGCCATCTTGTTGCCTCATCGCCAGAAGTCATAGTAGAGACTCTATAATGATCCTCCCCTCTCCTCGCTCTCCCCCTCCTCCATGAGGGTAGTTTTGTTCGTCCCATCCCCGAGCTCCCCCTCCCTGCATGGAGATTTGATCTTGGTTCTATCCTAGATTGCTCAAGCCTCCATCGACGTAGCATGCAGATCGGGCGAGCATGTTTCCCCGCTCATCCACATCTTCGGGCGGCGCCGGTCTCTTCAGACCAGCGACGTATGGGTCTGCCCTCACTCCTCTTTGGTCTTGCTTATTCTGTATTATATTCTTTGCTCACGCCGACAGTGAGGAGTGCCCACTCCATATTTTCCTACATCCGAGGGCAACTCGCTGCCCAGAGAGAGTTGAGCGATCGTCGTGCCCTCATACATCTGATCCAACCTGGCTAAGCCCAGACGCCCCTAGCCTCGGGTAGGGCTATCTCAGACGTCTTCATGGTCCCCTCGACCATGTGGTTGATCGCGGGACTCAGCCCCATTCCCTCTCTCACCGGGTTACACCCAGATCTCGGGGTACATCGTGTGCGGTGTCCGCTTAGCCGGGTCCGTCGCTTAGTTGATTGCTTGCTGTCCATCTAGGTCCCAAGGTGTCATCACCTTGCCACTCATCAATACACCTCCCATTCCGCCGTCAGTTATGACTAGGGCCACATCCTCAGCACTGCATATCTCTAGATGTTGGGGCCTATAAAAGGGACATAACATGAACTTTGTCAAGTAAGTAACAATTACTCATTCAACCCCATTGCTTCTTTTCTCCTTCACCCGTGGTTGACTTAAGCATTGGAGAGTTCTCCCGGGACACCCGACCTTAGGCCTTTTTTTTTCAGGACGGTCATCTCGTTTAGCACCCAGTGACAGCACTTTGACCCTCGTGACTCCATCCTCTCCAAGAGCACTTCTTCCTAGCGCCTGACGAAGGATTAGCACCCTATGCTCCATGCATAGTCCATAACTATTCAAGCTCTATCGCTCAATTCCCGATAATAAATACTAAGTGTTACATAACACCATTATTTTGAGTCCATGTAAAAAATTTTCCTTGTAAACTCTTTAGTTTTCTTGGTAGGTCATCCTACCACATGCACTTCCCTCTCCCCCATCATGGAAATGAATCTTTCGAATCGGCCGTATCAATTACAGTCTGATACGGTATAATAAGATACGATGATGTGCCACCGCATGTCGAGAAAGAATAAGAGAAAAAAATTATGACTCGGAAAGATCTATTATAAATAAAATTATAATAAATTTTATTAAGACAAATTAGGTCAGTAGGTTAGAGTGTTGAGTTATATATGCGAGATTATAGGTTCGAGATTTGCATGGGTCATTTTTATTTTATTATTTTTTATTATTTTTGTAATCTTTAGGAAATTTCTTCACTTAACATAAATAATTTGTTCACTTCCAAATATTGATTAAAAACTTTAATGACTCTTTTTTAAATATAAATTTTAAATAACTATAATATATTTAATTATTAAATCTAATAAAAATTAAAAACTGAATAAAAATAAATGACTTGACGATAAATAGTGTTGGGATATGTGACGTTTAAATTTTTATTAGATTATATTAATTAAATATATTATAGTTATCTAAAATTTATGTTTAAAAAGAGTCGTTAAGGTTTCTAATTAAAATTTAAAAGTGAGAAAATCATTTAAAAAATTTCAAGATTGGAAAAAATAATGGAAAAATAACACGAAAAAAGTGACCCATAAAAAAATTTCCTCACTAAAATGATTTGCCCATTTCTAAACTTTAATTAACAACCTTAATGAGTATTTTTTAAATATAATTTTTACATAATTATAATATATTTAATTAATATAATCTAATAAAAATTTTAAAATAGATAAAACTAAATGAGTTGAAGATTAATAATATTTGGATATGTGACGTTTAAATTATTTTTATTAAGTTCTATTAATTAAATATATTATAGTTATCTAAAAATTATGTTTGAAAATTGTCATTAAGGCTTCTAATTAAAATTTAATGTGAGGCAACCATTTAAAATTTTAAAGATTAAAAAATAATGAAAAATAACAAAAAAGTGGCCCATGGAAAACTTTCTTCACTTATCGAAGACGATTTGCTCACTTTTAAATTTTGATAAACAACTTAATGACTCTTTTTTAAATATAATTTTTAGATAAGTATAATATATTTAATTAATAGATCTAATAAAAATAATGTAAAGATAAACAAAAATAAATGATTTAAAGATGAATAGTATTGGGATACGTAACTTTTAAATTATTTTTATTAGATTCTATTAATTAAATATATTATAATCACCAAAAAATATGTTTAAAAAGAGTCATTAAGATTACTAATTAAAATTTAAAATTGAGAAAATCATTTAAAAAATTAAGATTAGAAAAAGTGATGAAAAAATAATAAGAAAAAACGACCTATGCAAATCTAGAACTGATGGCCTCACGCACATAACCCAACACTCCCAACTATGTAATTAAGTTAACAAGTAACATTGTCATAAAATATTAAAATATATATTTAACATCTATATATATATATATATACTCAGACCGGTTGCATGTCATGTTGGTACGGTCGGACACGTGCGATAGATATGACGTACCGGATTAGTGTGTAAAATTGTGCCAGCGAGGAGTACCGAATGAGATTAGCAACGTACTAGATGAAATCTATTACATTAGGACATGGAAATGGAGCATTTAAATACTATTTGTCACTACTGACACGTTAATCTTTTTAACAAGTGATAGATGGCCCAACAGAGTCGTGGCACCATCTTATACAGGTTCAATTGCATTGCAGGTATGAACCCGATTGTTAGAGAATAATCGCATAGTAATCGGTGGCAAGAGAAAAGACATTTTAAATAATTGAATTACTTTCATTTTCCTGCCCTTGTCTTTTAATTAGACAATCCAGCTATTTGACATTTTTTGGAATTTTCATAGCCAAAATATAAGTCGATCTGTATATAGAAAGCTATATTAAAGGAAAATGTCAGACTCGTCATTATGGATTTTACAAAAGAAAACTTGAATAAATTAACTTCTTTTTTTGGGGGGGGGAGGGGAGAGATCTCTTAATGGAAGCTCGTCCATGTTGCAAATTTGAATTGTGGAGTATAAATTTTCCCCTCTTGCAACCAACGTTTCATTACATTTTTTTATCAGAAAACTAATAGTTTTTATGGATTATTTTACGTTGCTCTTAGTTTTAAAAGTAAGAGAAAGAGAGAGAGAGTCCGAGAGGTGACATCTGGAGACAAGTTGCCGGTGGACAGTGAGGCCAAGTGAAAACTCCTCTAGAGGACGAAGAGATCCACTGCAGCACAAAATCTGGTGATTTGTCGTCTGCATGGAAAATCCAAGTGCAGCTTCACGGGGTGGCCCCTTCCATGCAGTGATACGTGAAATAACCCTAGCTAGAATTTGCCCTTTAAAATACGCCTAGAGGACCTCTAGAATGTGAAGTGACCATATATAACATGGCATGTATTCTACAACTTTTGGGATAAAACTATTAACACATGGCCATGTCTCACCTTTCTCTGTCACTGGGAAGGGTGGCTGCGAATCAAAAGATTAGACAGGAGGGAAGAGTCAGAATGTTTGGAAGCGAAGAAAAATATTATGCTCTTGTAGGTGCTACGTAACGTCTAGATACCTCTTATGAACGTACGAGGCATCTTTTCATATATATATATCCAAAGGCAAGAAAGAAAATTCGGTCATTTGATCTACGAGTTTTACTTGTTACATTGCGCATGATTTAATTATCAGCGTGCTACGTTCTGGTGAAGCCATACTTTTATTTTCAGAAAGAAAAAAATGGTGGTCGACTCATACCCACTTTCATGTTTGTACACTTCGAACAAAGATCGGACGGTCGAAAAAATTAAAAAAAAATAACGACCGGCGAGACACTCTAATTAAATAGGTGAAAAGTGATCGGTCCATTAATTATCTCAAGCAATTTAGGGTGTTTAATCTTTAATTTTGTTGATTTTTTCAACTTGTCAGATCATCAACGAAACTGTACTATAGACATGTAAGTCAGTTTAAACTGACACTAAAAGGTTAAAAATAAAAAACTTTAACTGCACTGCAGTGTAGTGCAACAAATGGAACTCTTCCACATCTATTACAATACCTGTTAAATGTTGCACTAGATCACTGTGGCAGTTAGGGGCAGAGGTTGAGTATTCTAGCTAACAGACCCAACCCTCCAAGATGGTGGGTGAGTTGAACACTTTTTTCTTTTCTTTTCTTTTCTTTTCTTAGAAGCTTGAATTTCAATTGATTTTAAGAGGATTGGAGGGGATATATATATCTTCTTAGAAGTTGACTACACATGGAGCATGACAACATGCATGTTTTAATTAACATGTGACTATGATATATTTCATATGTTTTGTTAACAAAGTTTTCGATTAAGAAATGAACACAACTATAGTACATTAAGATTGGAACTTTTGAATCATAAGTTTGATGTGAAACTTTTTAAACCTCATTTCGTTCTCACAAAAATGTCATTTTCCATGTTCTTTTATTTAAAAATGATGTGCAACACATTTCCATGAAAAACAAAAGTAAACCATTTTGCATCGTTTGTGATTTAGCTAATCCGCTTTAAATGTTGCGGATGTGATGATGGCGAATCTTTGCAGAATCACCCCCTTCCCATTTGTGTAATGTAATGATTAAGCCAACTGTCTATTGGACCCACAACAGTTTCTTCAACCACAAAATTAATTACAGCATCGATCGCTCTATTCACATTATTCATATGACTATACAAATAGTTGTTGTTCATATCACTTCTCTATGTAATCAATAACTCTCTCTTCAACTTTATCATAGCTTATTACGTACCTCACTGAAATTATTTCCCGACTTTGATAGAAAGTATTACAATTAACCGTTCTTTAGATTTTGATCCCTAAAAGTTTAATATCTTTTCATAATCAGTTCTTCTAGTTAACAATTGTTTATGATCTAAGAATATTCACGAGATTTTCCTAATGTGGACATCAAACTAAATGGATATATTTATAGAATATGATGTTAAGGTCATCATGTTAGAGAGAGACAGAGAGAGGGGGACCCCCGCCCCCCCCCCCCTCTGGCACTGTAATTGGCTCCCCAGTCTGAGGTTTTTCAGACAAATGGATAGAGACACTTCCTAGGTTACTGATGAAGGATAAACTTGTCATTTTAGATGTTAGTTATCCTCAACCCATAATTAATGACAATTGTTAGAACTCTACTCACTAATCATCTTTTTAGGCTTGTGTTTTGTGTGATGACATAATTAAGACAGAAATGTAGATTTTATCAATAGACATAATGACATAATTATACCAATTTAATTAGCATATGATCAAATGAAACACTCAACTGAATCACTTTAAGGTGCCATAAATCCTCAATAGAATTAATCAGCTGATAATTTCTTGCAGGCGATATTCCTTTGCCTAAGTCCTTCAACTATAAAGTCAATCGATAGACTTAGCCAACATACTGTCAATCGAAATCTCGATCCTTCAACTATCAATGGTAGAATGAAGTCTTTAGTTAAAGTGTTTGCCTATCGTATTCTCAGCCGGGTTAAACTTAATGTCCACTCCATCACTCAAGCCCACATCTTTAAAGGGAGGAGCCTCATAGCAGTTCAGCAGCAACTACTACGTACATTCCTGGGGCATCAACCTCTTGGTGCCGCAGCCATCCCCCCCTAGACTCATTCGGTGGTTCCCGCCTCCCTCCGGCCGGCTCAAACTCAATGTGGATGGTGCATTCACACGAGGAATGGGCCTCACGGGGGGTGGTGGCGCATTGCGAGACACTTCAGGCCATTTGATCTTCGCATTTGCCACTTCCTACCCCCAAGTTCACTCCAGCCTTGAGGTTGAAGCACTCGCCCTCCGTGATGGACTTTGCGGCTGCAAGAATCGTGGTCTTCACTACCTCAAAGTTGAGATGGACTCCCTCGTGCTAGCTCAAATTGTCAATGGTCGTTTCTCCTGCCCCTGACGGCTTTACATAGTCATGTATCAAGTGGGGGAGCTACTGTGGTTTATGCATGTCTCGGTGAACCATATATATCGGGAAGCGAATCAAGTTGCGGACATGTTGGCTGGCCTGGGATGTTTCATGCCTTCTATTACTTCTTGGAGTTCTTGGGTGGACATTCCCACTGTTGTAAAAGGCCTCTGTCGCCTTGATAGGATTGGCCTCCCCTCGGTCCGTCCTTAATGTCTCTTGTACTTCTCTTTTTGATATTATGAATGAAATTATCCCTGTTTGGCAGCCGGGGGTGGAGCTCTCCCTCCCTAATCTGTAGGGTTGATCGATCCCCTTTGTCCTGTCGTTCAGGTATTTAGCCGAGTAAAAAAAAAAGTGTTTGCCTATCGTCATACTACTAAGCACTTCCATCGATATGTTGTGATTGTTTGCCAATCGATAAAGTTTGGCTATCCGCTTAAGCTGGTATGCTTCAACTCATTCTTTCAACTGTATGCCTCAGTTGATCGGTGTTAGCCAATATCTTGCACATATTCCATCAACTGTCAATGCACCAGGCGATAAGCTTTTAACTATTAACTTCAACTAACCCTCTTTGGCTATCTCTTTCAAATGTATCCCTTCAACTACCAACCTTAAGCTCAAGAGTCTTTCAACTAATATTCTTTAACTACCACTAAGCGATAGCTTCTACCTGTCTTTCTCAGTCGAGATCAAATGACTTCTTGCAACTGTTATTCTTCTTTGTCAGTGGATATTTTTTAGGTGATATCTCTACACTTACCTTGTCCACATCATCTAACCACTTTATAACTATATGTTCTTTAGGCGATACTTCAACTACCTCTGGTCGACTGACATCTTCAATTGACTTTATCTTATTTGATAACACTAAGTTCATATCAATCAATACATTTTTGTGTTATATGCTTCATCTGATACATTTAGGTAATAATATATATATATAAATATATATATGAAAAAAATCGATGCTTGATATCTGTAAATATAGTACGTTCCTTTATTCAAATATATTCCTTCCCTAGGCAAATCCATAGTGAATCTAATTTTTATACTTCATACACTTCATGTCTAACCTAGTCAAAGATCGATATGCACTTTTTAGTCTTGCAATAGATATTGCCTATAGACAAATTCTTTTTATTTCTACATGAGATCTTGTGACAGACAAAAAGTGTCTTGGACGTGCAATCACAACTACTTCCAAAGAGCTACAAAAGATAACCGCTTTCATACTCTACTATTTAAACTGACATGTGATTTTAATGTGGAAAAAAGTATACATGCCAAATCTTGAGAAGCTCTGAAAGAACAAGTTTAACTAGAGAAAGAAGCTGGTAACTATTGACATAATAGATAGTTCACTCACACACACACACACACACACACATATATATATATATGAGAAATGTTCACATGGGACCGGCCCTATGGCTATTTGCCATGGTGTCAAGATCTGGGCCCTCCATCTCATGGGGTCGATGATCGCATGGGGCTGATCCCATGCGATCAAGGGCCCAGATGCCGGCACCATGGCAAATAACCATGGTGCCGGCTCCATGTGAACATCTCCATATATATATATATATATATAAAAGAAGCCTACGACATCAAGTGAATGTATCTAACAGATAGCCAACGCATGTGTTATAAATATAATACTTGTTCTCATCATAAAATAATTTTTTGAACCCTAAGCGAACAAACTACATTTAAGTGTTGTGAATAACTTAACTCTCCGCTAGTCAATCACCTCATTGAAGGAGTTCCATTCTTCATTGAGGTAGCCAATCATAAGAGCATTCAAGAGCCTAATCCTATTGCGATCATAGAGTTCCTATGCGTGCCAACATCCTTGTTGACCCGATATATAACAAACCCAAGAGAGAGGTGAATTGGGTTTAATGAAAAATTATCAATATCTTGTCTAATCTAACACTATAAAAGATTTGAGATACTAGTTAAGTTAGATGGACACTATCACATTCACAGAGAATGGGGGATAAAGATAAATGGAGCAATCACATCAATAGACACGAATTTTTATAGTGGTTTGAACTCCTTGGAGACCTACATCTACTCTTCCACACTTGTGAGGTATTTTCCACACTAAGGGCAAACTTGCAAACAACATAGACACCATACACATTGAGAAATGCAATCACCATAGTGCGAAGAGCAATTTCACAGGCAGGGACAAGATCCCCCCCTCCCCCAGACACACACCATATTGGAGGGTACAAAAGAAACAAGTTATCCAATGAAAGCACATAGAGAATGAGATAGAGAAGTAATAGTCCGAAGTGATACGTGAAGCACACCTCCCCCTTAATGTAGCAGTTGTAAGGAGAATGGAAGACTTTCACCAGTGACTCTCCTTCATTCTCGAGCTCCCTTTTCTCATATATGCAAGTTGCAAAAAAGATGGGAAGTAATAGCAAGTGAGCAAGCACAACCCTAGAGACTTACAAGATCAATCTTTTTCTTTCTCTCTCCAATTACATCCTCAAAGAAGGGAAACCATCCATCATATTATCTCCTTTTGTCCTTCTCAAATTAGAGTAGATCGGATTTCAAACATAAAACAAATCTTTGATCAATCAAAATTGGAAAGTAGACATTGGTCGACCAGTTCATCATTATCGATCGACTAGTCTCTTCATTGAACCATAACTCTAAGAAGAATATTTTATTGGTAAATCGGTACCCAGATTGAGCCCGGCTCTAAGAAACACCCCTTACTGGCATTTTCGGTCGACTAATCTATAGTGCATCATTCGACCAATCTATAGTGCTAGTGCAACCTAAGCTCAATTTTTTGACCTATCCTAGCACAGTCGTTCTGCCTTCTCTTCTTCACTTCATTTTGATTAATTTATCTTAAACATACATAATCTTACAAGAGTGATTATTTCAGATAATTAGGTTTTGGAATCATCAAAACATGCATCTGGAGATGACACTTCTCATTCCCTTGTGCTTATTCTTTCATTCCTCTTATGCTTTAATTTCTTCACATCTGCTTAGTGTTAGAGGCATGGTGTGCGTGGAACATTTCTCTCTCTCTCTCTTTTAATGTCGTAGCATTTATTGTCTATGAATGTTAAGGATTAGAGGATCCTTGATGTGTGGATGGTCAATCACCTGATCAAAACCTATTATGTGTTGTCTACGGCCAGTTATTATGTGGTGAGTTGGTGCACTCAAGCAAAACATAGCACATGTACTTCATCAAATTAAGTAGTGAAATCCTAAGTTGAAGCCTGAGTACTAGAGGTATGTCACTAGAGGGTGCCTGAATCAGTATAAATCCTGACGTCTATGTGAATGTCTTCCGGTTCTTCTATTTACTTCCACGCTAGATCAATTTAAGTGTAAATATATTTTTAGCTTGCAATTTTATTCAGCACTTCTATTCAACACCCCCCCCCCCCCCCCCCAAAGTTTGTAGGAGGTGCTTCACTACCAATAATAATCAACATTACTAAGACCTAATGGAAGTGAACCTCACAAATCAATAAATAAATGATTTAACTTTATAGGGATTAATATACAAGAAGTCAAGAAATAGGGACTTATTTCCAATATATAATATTTTCAAGGATTGAAATCAATAAAAAACTCTTTTAATATTAGTTATCTACATTTTCTTTGAAATAATTAGTTATCTACTTGATTTATAGGAATTTGTTGTTTTAGCATGTCCAATCCCCAATCACTTACCATAAGAAAGATGAATCGAATGGCATAACATTTTTGATATTTTATAATAACACATAAATTAATGATGTTTTATTTTTAAATAGAATGGACAAGCAAACCAATGGATGAACACACAAATAGATTGTAATATAAATAGTTGGAGATGGACATGCCATATATTGAGTACTCATGAAGAATGAACCTGTAGATATGCTTACAGGTGATGCTTAAAAAAAAGTTCAAAAAATGATTAGTGTAAAAACTCAAGAATGTCCTACTAATAACTTCCAGCTTCATAAGTCAAAGTGCAATGATTAACGGCAGCTTGCAATGCAGGTGGAGCAATTATTATCAATAATTTCTTAGACAATATCTTTACAAACATTGCATGGGAAAAATGGATGATTATTAGCCTTTTCTAGTGAGGAAAACAAATAACCATGCCAGTTAAATTTGAGTTCTAACAAGTTGCAAGAGATTATGGGAAACTTATGGGTGAATAAGAATCATGTAAAAGAATATACAAGTAAATATGTTTCCCATTAAAAAATTAAATTTACATTAGAGTGTTGTATGTTTTCAAGAAAATTGAATGACCAACTTTATATGTTAGACTGCTTAAAAGGAGGTAGTTTGTCTCCTTTTTACAAACATAGATAATGAAGAATTAATATGGAACATGATGAAATTTGGAAAAATGATTCCTATTTTTATTTCTAATAAGATGCCACCCCTTTTTTTGTTGTATATCAAGCAAGTCAATTCTTATTTTTAAATGATCGTAACATCCTTTTATTTGTCGTCATATCTTGTCATCAACAATTGATATCTTAATAAATTACTAGAAATCATTTTATGTAAATCAGAAAAGTACAATCAAAGGATAGGAAGATGTCACTAATGTCCTTCTAATTAAGAATATAAAAGTTAATCCCCAAATATTTATCCCTATTAGATGCTTAATTAGAGGAAGGAAACATACATTGGAATAAGATAAGGAGAAACACTAACCTTATCCTCTTGAAAAGAATGATGTTTTCCTTTGACCCTTGAAAAAAATCAGATTAATTACATGATTGTAGTGTCTATGCATGGACTTGTTTTATTTTAAATTTTTACATATACTATTCTATTAATATCTATGCTTTATGTATACTCCGTAAACCTGTGGTTTTACTTTGATCATTCACATAATTAATTAGCACCGTGTATGGTTATGCCTCGGTATGTTTAGTAAGCAAAAAGTTATATGAAAATCAGTTTGCCATAGGCTATACTACTGCTCGTTATGAATCTTATCCATGTAAGCAATAATCTTTATTGAGATTTTTGCAAATATACCTCTATAATATATTATGTTTACATACATATCCTGATTTATGTATGACAATTAAAAAAATACACCTAAACACATCCAGATTATTATAATTATACACTACTATTTTTATGCCATCAACATTGAAAGAATATTATTTATTGATACTACCAAAAATATTAATAAACATAAAAAATCAAAAATACTCTTAAAAACTTATGTGATGTGATCAAGTTCCCTTAAAATCTAACTCATTTCTAACCATACTTAGGTTACAATTAGGGTATAACTCCAACTATTTGCATATATTTAGGAGTATTTTTGACCATTCATGAAAGTCATGAGCATATATGAATATGTTAGATTATAGAGATATACATGTAAAAATCTAAATCGTTTTACAGATATATAGATGCATCGATCGATCCTGATTATGATGATCTTTAATCTATCTGATTCAGGAAAGTCAGGATAAATATTAGAGAGGTATATGCATATACATATGCATATATATGTATATGTATAAGATTAAAGGCATAGTTCTTTTTTAAAAAACCAAGAAGAGGATAAATAAAACTACCATTCAAATTTCAAACACATGGGTAACCATATATCCCTACGTACCCCCAGTCGATCGGATGTCCCTGGGGACTCCTCTCATTTTCCTCCATGGTACTTTCCTTCCTCACATTGTCAGACAATTCCTAGCCACAAGTGAGTGCATGGTTTGTGTTCTTCGGCGATACAACCCACATCGATCCTGACTGCCTTGCAGCTGATTCGTGAACAGACTTGGGGGGACACGGCAACAGTAGGGAAGCCAAAAACCGCCAATTAATACTTAAGGTGAGGCACAGTACTCCTTGCACACAGTGGGCAGGCTAGCTAGCTATCTGGGGGGTAGTGGGGGCAGAGTTGAGATGTACGTACGTACATGGGCTCACACGTACGCTGAGAAGATCAGGAGAAATGTACGTACGTAGTCCCCGGGGGCTAGCTACGTACTTGTAATTAAGGAGGAGGATGTTAATTTCTAAGCATGATGTAGTTACATCATAATATATAGTTTAACCGATTATGATGTTTCTGATTAGCTATTTAATTATATTTGTGAGCATCATGATATCAATAATATTAATGCCTAGCTATCATGCATGTATATTCATTATTTGAGTATTGAGTAGGTACCTGCAGACGGCAACTTGGACGCCGAGAACCTTGCGACGGATTGTATATATGTGACCGGCTTAATTATAAAACTTATAACCATGAGATGCTAGCTCTTTATATATATGTACCGGATGTATATTTGATTGTGAAAGATAACCATTTCGATAACCAAAGCCCCTTATTAATTAAATGTAATTAAGTTCACCTTATCTTGACATATGTAATCGACATTAGTGTGAGTTAAGTAGAAAATAAAGCTTAATTAATGACCAATATTTAAGCTAATCAGTTATATATGTATGTATGTATTAATGACGAGCTGAGTGATCATAGATATCGACCAATCACGTGCCGCCCTCATATATATATATATATATATATATATATATATATATATATATAACCCGATCGACTTAATGGATCGAGGGTTCGTGGCACCTTCAATTAATTAAGAAGAGTCGTCCATCCCAGATCATCTATACAAACTGATCCCTTTACACATGCATTTAACCGCGCGTCAATATGAACAATAAAATAACAAAAATACCCTTCAATTTTTTGTTTTAGAAATATCAGTAATGAAGACAATAACCAATGCATGGGAGTTGCAAATTGAGAGAGGGTCGACCACAGGCAATTGGGAAAAGATTAATATTGATCAAAAGTGTGATTAAGCCACTCAATTAACAAAACGCGTGCGTGTCGGTGCCGAGTCTAGATATATCACAGCGGTCTAATAATTGATCAGTAAGTTATTAGCAGCGGACCCGGCCCCTTCCCCTCTCAGCCGACAAATCGATCTGGAGGCCTAATTACCCTTTTATCGTGGGTCCCATCCCGGCCGGGACCACCTCTAGATCTCATGACCCTGCGATCTACCCATCCCCTCCAACCATCTATCACGGCTCAGCATATATATATATATATATATATATGGATCAGTTATCCCTGTTTCATGGGAGAGGTATTGGTAAGTCCCCTTAATTGGATGAAGCCCCGGCCCCCAGCAACCTTATCTTCTCCTTTTTTTGAGTTGGAACCTCAGAGGGGCCCCTTCTTCTGTACGTACCACAGTTGTAATTAGTGGTCTTTTTTTTTTTTGGTTTTTGGTATGAGATAATCCGATCGATCGAGTGACCAAAACAGTGATTTTAATTTTAGATCAGCCTCCATATTCTTAATCTTTACCTTCTATGAGTCAAATTAACTTCAGGGAAGGATATATATTTCTAATTAATTTATCATAACCACTTAATTCAATGCGCATGCATGAAGGTTAATTTGATCGCCAATATTTAATTAATTAATGGTAATTAAGCCAGCATATAATAATTAATTAACACACCATTAATTTATGATCAGTACGTACTTTCCACATCGTCCGTTTCACCTGTGTTGTCTTTCTTTGCTCGCATGGTTCACCTGACCTTTATAATAATAGAGAGAATGTGATCATATATATATATATATATATAACGTACGTGGTAATATTGTGGACCCAACGGAATGACGACGCACATGCAATATTCACCATACTGTACATTTGAGAATCTTTACATAAACGAATTTTAAGTTATAATCTTCACATGCACATACAAGATATTCCTTTAATTACGAGTAATGTGTGCAAATTAAGAGACCTCCAAATCTCAAATGGCATGCAGTACTAATTAATTAATTTCTTAAGGAACCCCCCCCCCCCCCACTCCACATACGCGGTCCACCCGGCCCTGCGCGCCCACAATATGACAAACTATTCCTCGTGGGGTATCCTGCGGGCTGATTTCAGCCAGCTGACCTAGCTAGCTAGCTGCTAGTTGGCGGCGCCTCCCAGCTGATTAACTACTCCAATCTTCTTATTAGAAGAACCATGGGAGATACGTACTGACAGTACTGTATCTTCTAGCTAGAATGCATGGGAGATATATATCAGACAACTAATTAGATCATCCAAATTAGGTCCCCTCTGATAGATATTGTACTTAATTCGTTCTATTAACAAGATGGTATACGTACAAAATTAATTACAAGTACTCTAGCATGGAAGAGTTAATTAGATTGGAAATTCCTATACATATATATATATATATATATATATATTTATTTATTTATTTATTTATTTATTAATTAATTAGGGTACCCTAACTAATATTAGGGCTTTACCTTGTCCCCTTGCTTTTTCTCCTCTTTATTTAGATGCCCTTAATTACCATCAACTCCGGTCATCCAGTTGGAATTTTTACAGGAACGACAAAATGTTATTACAGTATATATTTCTTTAGCACTTTTTTTTTTAGTAACGGAGAATCTAGCAGAGTGATACGAAGAGCAGAACGATTATTGGGCCACCCGAGATTGAGTCTTACTCTACGCATCTTGTCACCCCTTTTTTGTACCGCCGCCATAAAATCCCGAGCTCACATCCCTCGAGGATTAAATGTGAGCCGGGTAAACCCCCCCCCCCCCCGGGTTCGATCTTTAGCACTTTTTCCCGATAAAGCATTTCAATATATATATAAACGGTGTCGTTTTTAACATTACTTTAACATTTTATCGTCCTAAAACATGCATACTTGGCATTTATATATATATATATTTATATATATATATATATATATATATATATATATATATATATATATATATATATATATATATATATATAACCGAACAACAACATAAGTTGACAACAAGGGACTCCAAGTAAAGAGGAGAAAAAGGAAGAGGGACATTCTGATCACAAGGGGAAGAAAATGAAGTCCAAAATTTCTCAGAGGGCCTAAGTTATTATCTATCTATCTATCTATCAATTATATATATATATATATATATATATATATATATATATATAGAGAGAGAGAGAGAGAGAGAGAGAGAGAGAGAGAGAATAGATAAAGATATATATACATAGACAGATTGATTGATAGATAGATAGATAGATAGATAGATATACAACAAAAAATAGACGCATTCCTCAGAAATATATGCATGGATCATGCACAGCTACACTCAGTCTAGCTTCTCCACCCAAATAGAGGGTCCAAGGACATGTCCCTCCAGGGAATGATCGAGATGAGGGAAAGCAACCATTCTCAGTCATCCCCTCCACACTTACACTACAAAGGGTGCAAACGATCGATCAATATATCCATCCCTCCCACACATGTGGATGAGAGGGGGCGAGGGAAAGCGCCACAAAGAAAATAAGAGGTCTTGTGAAACCTTCCTCCCACTTAGTACTGAGAGAGAAGTCTCAGACTTAATTCTCCATCTCTCTTATATATAGTACCCCCCACCTTATTTCTTCCTAAAAGATCCACTTTTAATGTCAAGAATATAATTTTTAGCATTGTCAAGTATTTCTCCCTAGAGTAAATTAATCAAGACTACTTCTTCCGCACGTACGTACTACTGTCACAATTTCAGACAATCATCCTAGATCCGGAAGCCGATCGATCTTGTACGTACGTAGTACAGGGAGTAACACTCTCCTATGAATTCTTTCCTTCCCATCATCTGCAAAGAATATTGTTCAGATATATATAAATTTGCGAACTTATCATGATCTAATTAATCTCTTGTCTCGCATAATTGTGAGAGTGAAAATTTCAATTCAAAACCTGATCTCTCATGAAACGGAGCCCTTTTGTATGTGATCACACCGTGCAATAGACTCGTTAGCAGTCGTACGATTCATCACCCGTCAACAATTTTATCAGCATTAATTTTGCCCGGGGAAGACCTATATATATATATATATATATATATATATATATATATATATATATAACACTGATCCCTACCAAAGAAAGCACACAGTTCCTGTTGATCGTAGAATTGCTCAAGTCAAACATGGATGTGAACAGCAGAGAAGAGGGAGTCGTTCTCCCCGGCGGCCCCGCTCACTGGTGCACCCCCGGCCCCTCCTCCCCTTCCACAGGGGCCCCCTCGCATGTTTCCCCACTGCCACTAAAAAACCGGTGCCGAGGCATGATGTATCCACCAGCAAGAATTATTTTTTCCTCGTGAAATGACACGAACACCCCCCCCCACACACACCCCGATCGTGTGTACGGACTTGAGAGATATGTCCGGGAGGGGCCGGGACACCGTATCTACCTACGTATTTAATCGCAGGCATGTGGCCTCGGGGGGTCAATTCATGAGAAAAAGAAAAGGGAAGGTCACCTCTTTTTGTTTCTTTTCCCCATCCCACATTTTAATTCCCCCTCCACCATAAAAGACACGATAATAACACTATTTATACTTTCACAATTTGGGAAAATATAAGGTTGTAGGGTTAGAAGGGGGAGGGGAAGGGGATGGAAGGAGAGAGGAGGAGGAGGAGAAGAAACAGCTGAATGAGAGGCTCTTCCCTCCTCGGTTTGTTTTCCTCCTTCCTCCCTTTCCGAAGGTGATTGAGCACGAGAAAAAGAGAGAGAGAGAGAGATATATAGATGCATACCTAGAGAGAGAGAGAGAAGGAGAGAGAGAGATTAATGGAGGAGCAGAAGGAGAAGAGTTGTGCAGTTCCAGTGCAAGACAAGGATGCATCACACATCTAAGAAGTAGGTATAATTCTCCAAGAGTGGACAGAACTCAGAGTGGGGATGAGGGATCGATCGCCCTCAATCGAGCTAAAGCTTCAATTTTTTTCTTGGCTTTTTTGTGTTTTTTATTGGGGATTATCGAGAATCTGATCTGGGTTTTTCTCTGTTCCGATCGATCTGGGCTGGTTGGTGGCAGCAGCGCCGCTGGGACAAGACGGCCATGACGAAGGAGAAGCCGCCGGCATGGGAGTAGCAGCGCCGCCGCCATCCCAGCAATCTCTCTTACACCACCACCACCACCACCAGCTCCTCCTCGGCTACCACCATCCCGATTCCACGTGGAGAAACCCCGCCGGGGCTGACCCCCCGGCTACGTCTATGTCCCAGGGGTTCCACCAGGGCGTCTTCAGCTTCTCCGATGGCTTCGACAGAGGAGTATACACGGCCGACCAGCAGCAGCAGCACGTCGCGCAGCAGAGCCGCCGGGAGAAGCTGAGGGTTCAGGGATTCGACCCCAGCGGGGAGCCACTAGTGGAGATTGAGGGGAGGGAGGAGCCCATCTACGAGGCCACCGGCGCCGGCGGGGGAAGCATGCTGTCCGACATGTTCAGCTTCCCCTCGGCCGGGGGCCCGTCGGCCACCGAGCTGTTCGCCCACCAGATCCCAGGGAATTACCGGCTCCAGAGGACCTCCGCCGGCTTCCCCGGCGACTGGTACGGGGGTAGCAGGCAGGGGATGGGGGTGGGCGGCGGCAACCCACCGCAGCACCAGCTGACGGGGATAAACGACGACTCGGCAGCGGCGATGCAGCTGTTCTTGACGAACCCACAGCAGCAGCAGCAGCAGGCGCGGAGGTCACCCTCTCCTCCTCCTCCTCCGCCTCTCCAGCAGCCCCAGGCCGCCTTCCAGACCCCGTTTCTTGCAGGCGGCGGTGCCGCCGCCTTCGGAGGGGGGACGTTGGAGGGGGGGCAAGGCCTGTCCCTGTCCCTGAGCACCTCCCTCCAGCAGCTGGAGATGGCGAAGGCGGAGGAGCTGAGAGTGAGGGACGCCGTGCTGTACTATGGCGGCGGCCAGCAGCAGCAGCCGCCGTTACAGCTGCAGGGGCAGGCGGTGCAGGTGGTGGGGCACGGGCACGACCAGCAGGCGCACCATATGGGCTACGGGGGCTCGGCGGCCGTGGGGGTGGTAAGCCTGCTCAGGCACTCCAGGTACGCGCGCGCGGCGCAGGAGCTGCTGGAGGAGTTCTGCAGCGTGGTGAGGGGCCAGATGAAACGGGGTGCAGGCAAGGGGAGGCGGCCCGCCTCCTCCACCAACCCTAACCCCAGCACCTCCGACGCTGCCGGGGGCGCCTCGACCTCTGGTGCAGCTGCTGCTGGGGCCTCCTCTTCCTCCACTAAGGAGCCCCCACCACTCTCGCCTGCTGATAGGTTTGAGCAGCAGCGAAGGAAGGCTAAGCTCTTGTCCATGCTTGATGAGGCATGTAGTACTACTCTCTCTCTCTCTCTCTCTCTCTCTCTCTCTCTCTCTCTCTCTCTCTCTCTCTCTCTCTCTCTCTCTCTCTCTCTCTCTCTCTCTCTCTCTCTCTCTCTCAACATTTACTTTTCTCTCTTGCGCCCTCTCTCTCTCTCTCTCTCTCCCTAATTCTCTCTCCTTCATGTCATTCAGCTTTTCCCCCTTCCTCTTTTACCGTTTGCTCCTCCTTGATCTGCCCCTCTCTTTCCACAGTCCCACTTCCTCCCACCTCTTGCTAGTTCCCGCACCTCACCTGCAGGGAAACCCTAGGGAGATTGCTTGTCTTTGAGCTAGGAAGATACGACAAGGGAGGGGGTCGGAAGCCAGATCGATTTCTCCTAATCTTTCTCCCTAGACTGTGTTGGCCCGAGTTCAATTTTTTAGTAGTTCCTCAAAACATTGGTCTGTGTTTTCCCTTGGAAGTGTTTCATGCACTTGGGAAGTTCTGTTGTAGAATTCTCTCTACATCACCTCCATGGGTAGTGTCCAAACATTAAGTGACGAGGTTTTGCTTGGGGAAATCGCCTTCAAGTCACCCATCCTCGATCTCTCTCTCTCTCTCTCTCTCAAACACACGCACATTTCTCTACTTCTCGTTTACTGCAGCACGTAGGAAGGAGGTTAATTTCTTACAAGGGGTAACATGCGCAGGGAAACCAATATTGACATATGCCTGCCTCAGTTGACCTGTGCCGATTGATGAGTTTGCCATGATTGTCACCCTCCTGACAAATAATATGTTCGACCTGAGGACAACAATTCTATGTTTTCATCGTTATGTTGCTGTGAAACTCTTCGTTCGGCCGTCCATCGGCCCTATACTTCTGGTTCTGCCGTCACATCCGTCGAGGATCTCCTACCTAGCTAGTTTGCTCTACCTTCTCATTCTTTCGGTCCATCTTCTCTTTCCAAATTCCTCCATTATGAATTAACGGTGTGGAAGAGATCGATCAGCTATTTCCACTAGTGCTGCTCTCTCTCTTTTCATGGGAACTCAATTAGGTAGCCATCATACCATATCCATAAGGGAGATCAGCCACCGAAAACGCACATGGAGAACCCACGCATGATCACCATACTAGCTACTTCCTTCTCTGCTATGCATGGACGAGCTCATCACCGTTTCATAGGGAAGGAAACGAAGAGCTACGCGTACGCATCAACTGGGGTACTGCATCCTTGGTGGCTTCTCCCAACCCCCACGAATAATTGAGCTATAGGGGAGCCACATGATGCAAAAGAATATTAATAATTGTACTGCACCTTGGTATTAGAAATCTTCTTTTTTGCGTCGACGTGGGTGGTGATGACTTCTGTAGATCTCTCTTTCTCCTATATATGTTCCTCTTCTCCAGGTATTTTTCTATGCTTTTTTTTATCTACCATACTAAGAATTTGCTTCCCCATATATCTTTACATGCAGGTGGACAAAAGGTACAGCCTCTACTGCGACCAGATGCAGATGGTAGTGAACTCGTTCGACTCGGCCATGGGGTTCGGCGCGGCGGCCCCCTACACGGCCCTCGCCCAGAAGGCCATGTCCCGCCACTTCCGGTGCCTCAAAGACGCCATCGCTACGCAGCTGAAGCAGACGTGCGAGCTCCTTGGGGAGAAGGACAGCGGTGGCACCTCGGGCATTACCAAGGGAGAGACGCCAAGGCTCCGGATGCTGGAGCAGAGCCTGTGGCGGCAGAGGGCCTTCCACCAGATGGGGATGATGGAACAGGAGGCGTGGAGGCCGCAGAGGGGCTTGCCCGAACGGTCTGTGAAGATTCTCAGGGCTTGGCTCTTCGAGCACTTCCTTCACCCGTAAGTACGCAGATATGCATATCTTCTTCTTAATTAATCCTCATGGAGGTCGTCATGCTCACACACACACATTGTCCTGAAGAAAACTCTTCTTCCATCTTCCTCCCACTTCCTTCAAGGCCCCCGGAATTAAGTCGTCATGCACACACATATAGTGCTCAAGAACAAAATTTTCCTCTTCTTGCTGCTCCTAATTAAGTGCCCGTTCACAGTGATCGATCTTTTGAGGGAACCGTGGCTGCATTCCACGTACGAGTGTGGACAATAATTATTAAGGGGCCGGGTTCCCTTTGAAAAGCGTCTTAATTTCTTTCATAAAACGTACTTAATCACAACAATACGGTTAGCTTTAGCACGTTTTAGTTAATCGCTGTCTCTGTTTCTTCATCTACATCTTTTAATTGGGCAGAATGCATGTGTAAACAAAGGGAAAAGGTTGCAATTTAAACGAGGGAAGATATATATGCAAATATGAAGATCGATAAGGCATGCTAGTGTGAAAGATAGTGGATAGTTAGAAGGAGACTGCGTAAGCAACCTGCATGAAAGTTTTTAACTACTTGATGAAAATGGAGTCAAAGTCTTTTTTTGCATCTGGATGAAAATGGGTAATCCGAGCACCAGGTGATTAACCTGATCAGGGAGGAGGCAATTAATTGCCGTAAATACGTTGAAACTAAATATAGTCTTGTAATTAATTAGTGTCTCGGGAAGTAATTCCCTTGCTGTGGCTTTTATGTACTTGATGCTTGCAGTATGCTTTAAAGAAATATTTGGGATCATGTCCCTTGTTGGATCCAAGGAGGTGCATAAAAGATTTTCTCGTTTCTGAACTTAACCCTTCGTTCTCTCCTTACCACGTCCACGTACGGGCGCGCGCGCGCACACAGAGACGGGGGGGGGGGGAGAGAGAGAGAGAGAGAGAGAGAGCTGTGGATAAGGGCAGTTATTACTGTACTTTCATCTGGGTGTGTGTTAAAAAATGCTAATGTCAACATGAAATATGATTAGGACTTTCTCAAGTTGATTAGAGTTCTTTCCGAGGATCAGTGAATGCAGCTAGCTAGCTGCTGTGCGGGCATTGTCTTTACGATAAAAAGCTGAGCAAAAGCTTCAATCCTGTTGGGTTCCTTTTAATTACTGGTGCAGTAACAAGTTTAACAGCAACATTATTTAGGTGTACGTACTCGCTGCAGGATCGAGCTTTACTTCTTTTTCCTCCCGGCCACCTTCACTTTTGCTTTTCACAGCTCTTGACCCCATTCCCCACCCTGTGTGTGGGGAACTGCATGATGTCTGGTTTTTATGGGGGTCTGTGTGCGAGGAAGAGAAGTTGATGTCCCTTTCACGCTTCTCTCTTTCTCAGGTACCCAAGTGATGCAGACAAGCATTTGTTGGCGAGGCAGACGGGTTTATCAAGAAATCAGGTCAGTTCCCTTCCCCCCTCCCCCCCAATTTCGACGATTAAAATATATGGAATATATATATATATATATATCAGTCCTTCAAACTGGGGCTAAAGAACAAAGCTGCAAAATTAGTTAAACCTAGCAGTACCTCCTGCCATACACCCTAGCTATAGGGTTGAAATGTCCTCAGTTGCCTTTTGCTTTTGGGGCATGTATTCGTTATGCGGACTTGTTTTGCTTTCTGGGTGTCCTCAATCTAATCATTTGGCCACCAAGATCCGTCCAAGTCTCTTCCCCCGCCACCCCCCCCCCCCAACACAGGAATCCTATGAAACAGACGACTGAAGATGATGTAATACATTTGTACTACGTGCAGCAGCTTTTACTGTCCTCCGCCTCCGCACGATACGTGAAATTACCCCCTGTGCATACATGCATACATCTCTCGCTCCTCACATGGTAAAGAATTATGTTCTCTTACATCGTTAAAGTTTGTGCAAGAAAACAACCTCTAGTTTCTGCATCTATAACAAGAATCCGTACGTACATAATAGTACTCAAGGCTAGCTACAGCTTATTTCCGTTGGATTTTTAAACCACTGGCTACTTCCCTGCGGTTAACTACTTAATCAAGACCGGGATAAAGATAAAAATGCCCCCATTCTTTAAATGAGATCATTAATTTTCGAGTTTAGATAAAAGTCAACAAGATCTTCATCATTATCTGAATAGGCCGGGGGGAGTTCTCAAATTTACAAGATTCTTCAAATATTAGCCATCATCCAAGAAAAGGACAAAAAATGAAGCAAGACGAGGGAAAATCCAAACGCTCTCTCACAAGCTCCCAGGCGACAGACCGTGGCATTAAATCCCACATAATTAATTGTCAGCTTTCCTTCACTGCATGGCTTTCACCCCCCACCCCCCTGGAGAACCACGTCACTCCGCTGATACTTACCTCATTTACTACTGTGACATCCCTCGGCTTGCAGCACCATGGACTGATCCATAGCTAGAGATCTTTGGATAAAAGTTGGGAGTTCGAACAGCATAATCACATCTGGGTATCATGCCAATTTTCAGGTATCAAACTGGTTCATTAACGCAAGGGTTAGACTGTGGAAGCCGATGGTGGAGGAGATGTACCAGCAGGAGGCCAAGGAGGAGGCGGAGACCAGAGAAAGAGATGAAGGGAGAGCACATTCACCGACACAGCAGCAGCAGCAGCAGCAGCAGCAGCAGCCGCACCCTCAGCTCCACAGGCCGGAAATCAACGCAGCTAAAGGCAACCCTTCTCAGATGCCCTTATCTTCTCCAGTCAGCAGACAGCAGCAGTACCACCAGTTCGGCTCCTCCGAAGGTGCCCCAGTGCTGCCCCCGTCCCGCCAGGCCCCCAGCGGTGTCGGCAGCGGCGACGTGGCGGCACTGCTCGGCATGGACGCTTTACCCACCGGTGATCTCTGCGGGCCCGAGGGAATGGTGGCTGATTACAGTAATTCCATGGCAGGGTCCATGGTCGCCCATGGACGGTTTGCGACCTCTGGCGACGTGTCGCTGACCCTCGGGCTGCGGCATGCCGGGAACATGCCAGAGAAGGGCCCTTTCTCGGCCAGAGACTTCCAAGATTGCTAAGAGAGTTGAAGCAGAAAGAAAATTAAGTCATGAGAGATGAGAGAGAGAGAGAGAGAGAGGGGCCGGGGGAGACAGAGATCCTTATTTTGTTCTAATTAATTTCGATTTAATTCACTTTTTTCCAACATTCATAAATACATAAAGATGACATAGAGGTGTATAGTAGATTTTTGGGCAGGCGCTCTTTTTTCCTTCTTGTTCTTCTCTTTTTTTCCTCCTTAATTTGATTTTTCTGCTTTCTACTGTAAATCTAAGACCAGGAGCAGATTGGCAACTTCAATAGCAAATTGTCTGAGAGGGTATAATATAAATTGTTGGGGTGATAGTTAAAGGACTAATGATCATTTGCTTAGTCAATGAATTGATGATTATTATTTGTTCTCTACATAATCTTTTACGTACTCTTTCTTTATAAATTCCTCAAGCACATAACGCATGTTACGTAGACCTTAATGCAGGGAAGGTGGGATCATTAATGATTTGGTAGAATGTCATTATAATTAACAGTCTCTAAAAAAAGGATTAGATGTAGGAATGATCGGCACATCACATCTTTTCTATGTTACTTTAATTAATTATCTGCAGAGAGTTGTCTCTCTTAGCTACGAGATAATTAATGGTCAGGCTAGCATGAAGATTTTCTTGGCAAGGACGTCTATATACGTATGAAGATGGGTACTGCAGAAATGTTGCAGTGTCGCTAATTATATCAGGGCCTCTTTAATAACCGGTCAGGATAAGCCTATTAATTAGGGTAGGCTCTGGTAAGGTATTCAAGGGTTGTGTTTCTTCTAGTTTGGTAACTAGTTTCTAACTCTACCCGACCTAGTATAAATAATTCGACCCTTTTAGTCAAACTAGCTATTTGATCTTAACCCCAAAATAACTCACTCGACCCCGAATAACTTAACTGTGCTACCAAACTCGGCTGAGCAAAACAACGCAAATAACTCACCCTATATATTCAATTGGACCCTTATTTATTTATCAGAGTGGCCTTCAAATTGTTAAAGTGATATTTTTAAAGAATAATTTTAATAAATTTTTTTTCTAAAAATAATTTTTTAAACTTTAAAGTCATGGTACTCTCACCACTAGAGAGAAAATATCATGATTAACCTACTCAGTGTCATGAATAGTCCAGTTTATGTATATATATATATATATATATATTATCGGGGGACAGCAAAAAGGATGGTGGTGATATTTTTGTCCCCTCTACGGAGACTATTCATTATAATAAGATTTTAAGGAGAATGTTTATATAAATAAAATTTTACCAGATCTCTTCGTGTAAAAACCCATATTAACCTTTTGTAAGACAAAAAAAAACCATTGGATGGACTGTGTAGAGGAGTCAAGATGTCAATATTTTTTTGATGTTGAGATATTTGTGAAATCAATCAGTTCACAGAGATATATGACACTTTCCATGAAACTACCAAATATCTTACCCATTCATAGCTAGTGTGGGGAACATTTTTTCCCGGAGGATACCTAGTCCTATTTGACAGGTAGCTATCTAAATGGGAACCTTTCATTTCGGATATCATAAGAAGTGACGTAACAACATGCAACAGCTATGTTAATGTAACCATCACGAATATAAAGAAATGCTAAATATAATAATCACATGAATACACATGACCATGGAGCCTCTCCTCATTAAACAGTAGTATTCCATCGCAGATGGTTTATTAACAAAAAGAACGATCACATCATATGATGTCGCCATTGGCCCATATTTTTAATCCCGAATAGAGGTATTATTCTTGGGAATTAGAAGATTTTATAACTGAGCCTAGAATATCAGATGTGCCTACTAGATTATTGTTAATTAGAAGCCATACACATAATAATTTAAAAGAAATGGAAATAAATTGATTTCTTTAGGATTGTTCCACTCGTTGTTTATCAATGTGGTTTACGAAACTCTCTCGTAAAATAGTCATCTATTTTGTTCAATTAATATTCAGGTCACAATTTTATTCATTTTTTTTTTCGATTTATTTATTTGTTTGTTTGTTTGTTTGGTGATATGGTAGGAGGTAGATCTACACTTTTACAGTTAGCTTACATGTTTGGCAGGAAGATAACGCAAAACCAGTCAAGGAAGAGGTCTGAGGATCCTTATTCCTTAATCCATATTGAGGAGAGCAGACTAATTAAGGTGATTCCACGAAATCTATACTATATATCCTTTGCATATCTACATAAGTTGGATGGTAAAAAATATCTTGCAAATAGTGTTGCATCGAGGATTAAAATTAAGACTGCGAAAAACAAACTGCAGTACTGCTTGATAAATTTGCCATGGAGAACGATGTTAATCAGAAGTATTCCTCTTGTTTCTACGTACACTGGGGGGTGGGGGGAGAGAGAGAGAGAGAGAGAGAGGGGTATGCATCACACATCTGCAATTGTACGTACATGATAACATGCACTTGGGCTTCATTCGGGAACATTGCCCACGTTCCATGGCTTCCCACCAAAGCTTTGTATGCACGGATCGACTTACTTTTCTTCCCATTTGTCATATGCCCGATCGAGGAATCAGCGATGAGTGTGGACCTTAAATTCCTTCTCTTGACACATCAGCAATTTTGAAATACAATCTTTTGTGGAAATCAAGAATCGTTGAGATGATTTTGTTTCCTGTACTTTGAAAATGCTTCTATATATATATATACGCGCTTCATATGAATTCCCCGCAAATTTCTATGGGGCTATATGCCTGAGTGCATGTGGAATTTGACAGTACTGGTCATATATAAAAGATATCAGGACGCGATCGCGGGAAGTGTATTTCTCAGTTTCAGTGGCAAAAAAAAAATTTGAAGGGAAAGGGAATCAAAGGAAATCGTAGTGGAGAGAGAGAGAAATCTACACGTATCACTCTCTTTCAGCAAATAGCTAGGATCACATTTTGCTGTGCACATGAATCTTCCATTAGTAGGAACAAAGATCAACATGCAATAAGGTAAAAGCCATGGAATAATAACACAATGAAAAGGATTGAAATCATGTTATGTGCTACTAGAATTTGATGACTTCGATGAAAATGATTGATTTGATAGCCCCCTCCCCCCCCCCCCCCCTCTTTGCCCCACCACCAACTAAATGAGGAATCTTGGAACAAAGGTGCCCAAGAAAGAGCTATCATCTTGATACCCATGTGAGTTGTGCTCCCCTTTCATATTCACATTGATCATGATCCAACACCATCAAGTCTAAGAATCATCCACTTTCTATGTTGTTCCCATGGTTGTCAGCCAAATTCAGTTGATCACTCTACATCCCAGTACATCTACCATTCTTTCAAGTTATAACCACGCGAAATCCAAATCATTTTATCTTTCTTAGTCTTTTTGAGAACCAGTGAAATGCCCTTAAAATTAACCACTTTGTTGGAATCGATCATCCCTTAAAGATGTGAGCGCTCAAATCATGAAAGAGACTACTTGCAACAAGTCGACAGGGAAATAGAGTGGATTTTGCAAGAATTTAGTCGACAAAGACTGGTGAAGGTTCGTTCCATGGGAAACCCATCACCATCCACACATGCTTAGTGGAAACCATGCATGCTCCTCATCATGGTATTGATATATGTGTAGTCATCTTCTCTCCCACCAGCTTGATCATCTCTACACTGAAATTGACATGAAATATAGTGAAGTGCTCACCATCTTGGCATTCTTAGAAATGAAGATGAGAGCGCAGTTGCTCCACCTCAACCATTTATGACTTCCCCTTTCATAATTCGTCCACTGCCATCCCCTCCCCTTCACCAACCAATTCCCTGTGGGGTGGTGGAGGCAAACAGGGACACATCAACAGCCACCCTCTAGAAGATGATCGATCTTTGTCTCAGAGATTCCCTACTTGTTCATGGGTTGTCAATAGAAATGCTGGAATAAAAAACTAGGTCAGTTTCAAGTTGATGATCGAGCTATTAATTAATTTTGGAACGTCGACCGAGGAACTGGAGCTCCTGTTTATGACAGATGGACAGGAGATCGACCAGTTGCAGCTTAGTGGGCCCTTGTTCACGGCCCATGTATTGGCAAACTCTCTTGTTGGTAGGGAATCACCAAGATGAGTGTGCACGCATGTGAGGATGACGAGTTTTTAATTCGGAACATCAGAAGAAGAAGAAGAAGTAGAGTTTTATTTTATGAAAGATGCACGATCGAGTCGAGGGCCCTCCACGGCTTGTGGGTACGTACGTCTCTCCTTATCCCCCCCCCCCCGGAATCAGGACAAAATCTTGTGGATGAAATCATGTAGATGAATTGAGGTGTGACAAAGTAATGTCATTCTTTTACTAGATCTCTAAAATACCCCTCTTAATTAGGTATGCCGTTCACATCATCGTCATGTATGGTGCGTGTTCCAATGGCATCATAAGATGGCTCTGCACGTTCTTTAATAAGTGGATGGCCAGAAGGGATTTGATTTCCATGTATGTTAAATCCGTCGAATCTCGGTGTTGAGATACATGGACATTAATTAGGTGGAGTTGACAATATGTGAAGTTGGGCTCAAGACCATACTCTGATACCATATTAAATCCACAAAATCACAGTGTTGAGACACACAAGCTTAAAGTCATAAGCACATGAACCACAACCCATTTAACTAATACGGGACTATTGCTCAGGAGACTATGCCCTGTGTATCTCAACATTCCAAGACTAATCTTTGCTTTTCATTAATAAAGAAGAGCAATACTTGCCGTCGCACATCCTCTCTTGCCATTCCCTCGACCATGCTCACATTGTTCAGCAAACAAGCGAAGGTGTGCAGCAAGCATTACTTAATGGTAACTTTAATATACATTAATCCACACCGTATTATTAATCTAATAGTAACTTTAATAGATTAATCCGAGAGAGTTAGTTTGAAGGTCACCCATGCAAACCAATTTTTCTATTATCGTAGGTCTATCCACTTGGGATGTCTTCTCTCATATTGGAGTATATATATTCATCCAATATTGTGTATAAATTAGAAGAATAGAACGTCGGTGCCATGATTTTTATTATCTCTCTCCTTTTTTTTTAGTAGACCATCACACCTTTTTCATTTGCATCTTATTTTAAAATCAGAAGGCAGAAAAAGTGAACTTTAAGTTTGGTAATCCTGATCTCAGGAACATATATATATCAAACTTTAAGTTTTTCAATTCAGCCATCCAATCAGGGCCATAGCATTTCCCTATACAATGTATGAACCAGCATGGGTGGAGAGGGAAAATTGTCCACTAGCAAAAAACTGAATATTCAACTTTAAAAAATGCAAAAGAAACAAATATATTGAATAAGATGGCTAAAGATAGTTGGGTTCAAACCCTGTGTGGGCAAGCTGGTTAAGAAGCAAATTAAACAGAGAAAATGTGCACAGCTTTGAAACTGGCTATGCTCTACTTTCCATCCTGCATACAAATCGCATGGAAATCTCCAAAAAAAAAAAGAGAGAGAGAGAATGAAAGAACAGGAACAAAATACTAACATAAACATCATGAAAAGACTGGGATATAAAAAAAAGAAAGAGAGGAACCCTAAAATCCCCCCCTTATTGCGAGACACCGAGCAAATATTCCATGTGTTTGCATCGATCTGTCTCGTGAGGTGTGCTCACGTATTGATGCCCAGCAGGATGCGCTTTGTCTTTCCCCCTTTTGTGCGGGAAGAACGAGACCCAATCTTGATGTCGGTTTAACTGACTAAATCACATTGGACTCACATGTGAGAAATGTCTAATTACCTTAATGGATTGTAATAGTGATCCTGCTCACAGTATGGTTCACGGCCCACCCACATTTAATTGGGGATGCAGCCTTCTGTACTACCCATGAAAAAGAGAAGAGTTCTACATGTGCAATGCAGTCAATTTTTTGTTTCAAAAAATTGAGGTCGCCATGAACTCGACTTATCTGTCCGTACAGTTTGATCGATGGACGATCAGATGATTAAAAGATTTAAAAAAATTAAAAATTGTACATCATAAATGGAGTAAAAGTTGTCTTGTCATTATCTTGGGCAAATCAGGATCTCTGATATGTAATTTTTTTTATTTTTTCCAGCTCTTCGATTGTCGATTGGACTATACAGACATGTCAGTCTGATTAGGCTGACCTCAATTTTGCACTTTTGCAAAAAAAAAAAACTGGCTGCACCACATGGTCAAACTCAAAAGAAAAACAATTTATTTGTTGAGTTTTTACCTGCAGCGCCGTGGGCAATGGAGTAGCTTGCTACGGTATCCTATCCCACGGTCCAAGCAAAAAAGACATTTTTTTCAAAAAAAAAATCAGCTCAATCTCAATCAGACATGCATGATAGCTAAAAAAAATTTTAAAAAAAAAAGAACAGACGTCTTAAATGGGCCAAAAGTGCTTGATCCATTAGTTAAGGTAAATTAAGTTGTCCGATCTTTAATTTTTTATTTTTTAGTCATTTCATAATTATTTTTAAGATTTTTAAATATATACTCTTGTAAAGTTCGATTTGGTCGAATATACCTTTCATCGAAACATATTATCATGAATATCCTCGAAATACAGGTAATGTCACGATTATACCCTCGCCGTAACTCCCGTGTGTTTAACCCGAGTTAAGTGTGAATTAAAGAGTAATATTTTTGTATATATACTCCGGTAAAATTTAATTTTGTCAGATATATCCCAGATCTAACGACCGTAGATAACATATTTCACATAATATTCTCCTCCGTCGACGGCATTAAACAAAAAGGGTATAACTATAATATTTCTGTCTAAATGAAAGATATTTATGATAATATACTCAGACGAGGAGTATATTTGATAAAACTGAACTTTATTTAAAAATCATCACGGTAAGATATATATGTAAAAATCCCTTATTTTTTATTTTTTAAAAAATCATCACCGTAGGATCAGGCAAGTTGGATTGGGACTGAATTGAAAAAAGAAATTTTACTTAAACCATGGGACAGCATACCAAGCTACTGGACCACCCACAGTGCAGCAGTTGGAACGCGCCCTCCTGCAATCTGATTTGACGAGCAGACCATATAAAACACGTTATTAGAGAGTTGAATCGGACACCTAAATACCTCTTCGTATAATCTTTATCCTAATCTTTATAAAAGAAATATTAGAATTGGATGCACAAAGTTTGAAGTATTTAATATATTTGTACTTCTAATTAATCTCCTTTTTTATCCTCCTAAGAATTTTACATCTCAAAAATCAGAGTATAACATGAATAATGAATGACACCGTCGACCTCTAACTATGATGATAGAGGTGCAATTTTTACTCGGTGCATTAAACCTTGAACCTACAACATATATACTAACGTGCGCAATCAAAGTAAAATAACAATTCTACGGTATATTTATACATAAGATATTGGATAACACCGTCGACCTCTAGAAATGATAGAATGTAAGGAGGAATATCTTAATTTGCAACTTATATCTGTACCCTTCTTTTAAGCATCCTGTGGGGATGGGCATCCTAGGTTTACATTCACCTTGGGTCTCACCTCAGCAGTTTGGGCCCAAACCTGCGGTGGCCCAAATTTTAAGCAGAGTGGTGCGCCAAACCCTCTGCCCCCCAGCTCTGGTGAGCCCAAATTGGAAGAGAGATGGTGAAAAATTGTTCATACTTGGCCCTTATTCACAAGGAAGAGGGCACAGGAGATTCACATAAAACTATTCCCATTTCAATGGGGCAAGATATGATCTGGAGGTACCATGGGATGTTACTATCATATGCTGCACACAAGAAAAAACATTCAGCATCCAGCACCGGTTTTTGGACCTGATCAAAACAAAAGTAGGTATACCTCATCAAAACAAAAGTAGGCATACAGACACAAAAGATAAATTTCTAGGACAGCAACAGCATACGCAAAGACAAGGAAACCCATCCAAAGGTGCTGATTTATCGAAGAATATCCAGAAGAACACATCACGAAGATTTCTCAGATCATTGAAATGATTCGTCACGCAATGCATCATGCTCATGACATCTCATCGCCAAAAACTGGTTGGTCATACATATTTTGTCCATATCCCATGAGGTTATGTGAAAATTCTTTCTGGCCATCGCCGACACGGTATTCAGCTACAAGCCTGCAAGAAATCATTTACAAGGCATCATAGATTTGCCATTTTCAGTGAATACCCGATGAAGAAAGAATTTCTAGTGATGTTTATTAGTCGCTCTGCTGACTTAGGAAGGTCATGAACATCATGCAACTCATTAGCTAGAAAGAGGTTGAAAAGACTATATGCTGAAGGTTGGCGGGAAGTTGGTAAATTCAACTGTCCAGTTTACATTGTTTATCTTATCGTTTCAACTTCACCAAAGTTTATTAATGCAGGTTTTCAACTACAAAATGCCAATGATCACCTTCACTCGTGATCCAGAAACAACCCCTAGCTTCCATTACATAGCAAAATCTTACAACACCCAACATGGACATGACAAAGCAAGACGACATGGTTAAAGGAAAATTCATTAGCACACTGTTGCTCTGGAAATACCATTCTAAAAGAAGAGAAATGGTAACGAATGCAACAAGTCATAAACAAAAAAAATGGTAAGAGAACTAATACACCTGTAATATATTATATAAGACATGTATAGATTTAGTATGCCAAAGGTATGAAGAGAGAAATAAGTGGAAGATGTGACTAAACATTGGAGCATGTCACCCAAATACAAAGATGCTCGAAGAAGACAAGGAGTAGTCATTAAAAGGGTAAGGTCCTTGGCCCTATTGTTCCATCAATTTTCTAACTTTTGTACTGCTAAGATACCTGTCTCATTAATGGCCACCAGGGTGCACATGTTGCATACAAGGAGGCTTGCTGCGTAAATGTTAGATGCCGCATTAGTGAGCTACTGAACAGGTTACCTGGCTCAACTACTGTCTACCCATATGAGCAGCTTGTTTCTTTATTTGTGTCATGGAGGGGAGGGTATAGGTCTAAACCCATGTAGATTAATGTTAGTTTCCTAAAAGAACTAAGAGACTCCTTGGCTTGACACCATTAGAATATGATTTTGCTAGAAGGTCACGAAAAGGCTGACCCAGATAATGCAGGGACCACATCAGCTCTAGTCAGCAGTGTTGGTTCCATCCCACACGGTCAAAGTCAAGAAGAGACCATGCCACTTGTGATGGTAGTGGTGTTTGTTTGTCAAATGCTCAAAACCCCAAAGTCCTCCTCTTCTCCTTCTGTTTCTTCATTCTCTTTCAGTGATGGTGAGTTGATCTTTGTCATTTTGTTGATATTTGCTTCTTTCTTAATTACAGTAGAATATCTGAAAAGATGATACATCATATGCTTCTTGCATACTGCTGACTGTCACATGTGTTGTTACAGTTGGGAGGAATCAATGGTATCCAAGAAGAATCAATACTTAGAACAATTTAATGCCCTAGTTTCAAGTTTCAACCATCTACTCTCTTGTAACAATAACATAGTTGTCGAGGCAACCATGTGACCCAAGGCATTCATGGGGAGCCCAAGTATTTAGGCGATAAGGTGTCTGCCTAGGTGTCACCTAGGCAACACCGTGGCACCTCTTTAAAAACCTAAAATATATATATCCCCAATATACAAATTAAGAATAAGATACATAAAAATATAGATTTTAGTACTAAAAATTGAGAGAGAGGGAAGGAGGGGAGAGAGGGCACGCGCTCACACACACACACAGAGAGGTGTTAGAGGAGTGTGTAGAGCCTAATCTACCTATGACCCGGCCTCGCATTGTGGATCGACCTACCAAGAGTTTGTTATGGGGGCGGAGTGCCCCGACCCGAAAATTTTGGGTGGTATTATAGGCTATGCCCAGGCCAGGCAGCCCAAGGCACCTAGGCAGGGTGTCTTGGCCTGCCTGGCTTGCCTAGGCGGGCACCTTGCTCACCTTTCTAGGGGACAAAAAGGTGGGCCAACACCTTGGCTCCATAAGGGCGCCTGGTCGCCTAGGTCACTACCTCGACAACTATGAATAGTACAGGAGGTAGCTCCTGATTATAGTGGCTCTATCATCTTGTTAGAGCTCTATGATATTAAGGGTGCATTTGGAAACAAGATGGATTATGGGTTATTGGATTATCAATTATTGGAATCAACAAAAACCTATAATCCCATCCAATTGTGCCAAGATGTCTGGACTTCTATGCGGGAGAGATTTGAGGGGAAAGTGAGAGAAAGACACAAAAGAAGAGGGATTCTAAAATCTGGAAAAGCTACTCCAAGGTAGCTGTTGCATGCAAGCCCATGGAGTTCAAAAGGGGAGGATGGGAAAAGACTTCAAATGGCATTAATGTTTGTCTTTTTTATCAAAAAAGTAAGGACAATAGTGTAAAATACATCTTCCTAATCCCATAATTCAAAACACCCAAATGAGACTTTTGGATTGTAGGATTTCATCTCCAAAAGTTGTACAACAATGAGAACATTTGAGAACTCATTCCTTCATCCTTTTTCTAATTCCATGTAGCAGCTATCACGTCCAAAAATAACTGTCACATTCCCACCATAGAACTTACTGCTGGATTCCAGAAAGCTTCATTATCCCACCTGGTAAGGCATAAGGAATAACACTTGCTAATGCCCTAGATTCCTGATGGCCAAATAAGAGATGTTTTCTTTTTTTTCTCCAGTAGGTACCTTTTTTGGGGATTTTTGCAAATAAACCATTGTTAAACATGAATTTGCAAAAAACGACTCCTGAAAATGTATTAGCAGGCATACCAGTGCGTAAAATCATATTGTGCAAATATGCCATTTTTATTTGCAGGCATACCACTTTTTTTGCCGAAAACTTGCAAAAATACCACGCTTAGATGGCCTTACATGATATTTATGCACTATTTGATTTTATGTGGTGGCATGCCTACTAATGTATTTCTAGGAATGGTTTATTTGCAAAATTCCCTTTTTTTTTAAGGGGACGAGATAGCAGGGTTCAAACCCGGGACCTCCCCCAAATGGGGGAGGGTGGCCAACCAACTACACTAGGCAGCTAGTTCATAAGAGATGCTTTCTCACTTACAATATCCAGAACATCAAAAAAAGTAATAAATGTTATTAGGAAGACTCAACTCCAGTGACTAAGATAACAATTGCACTCATCACATATAATACAGCTGTATATATCATACTTTATCCATTGAATGAACAGAGATATATCACATGCAGAGATATGTAATGGAATACTAGATCTAGACAAATTTTGGTAAATACAGAGGGCAAGGGCAAGCATACCGCACAACTTGATGCTAGTCAAGGTTTCCTGGTTTCAGTCTTGCAGAATGAAGGCATACACTTAATACACCCATGTAGTTCTCACAAGTTATAGCACCAGTAACAATCAATTACTTTCATTGAAACATGCCACGAATTACACTCAGTAAATCTTTTATCCATTACCAAAATCTTGTGTAATGCAGCTGTGTACAAGAGAAGAAAATCAGCACATGCTTCCTCTCCAGTCCAGTTCACCCAATTTAATCCTGGACTAGCATCAGGTCTTTCCCCAAACTCAATTCTCTCTTTATGAGAGAGAGCTAGATCAGTTCTTTTATGGTGAGCCTCTGATTTTATCTGACAGCGGTACATTTCCTTGATGTTCCATATATGGTCTTATGAAAGTTCTCCTCCACCAGACCTCAAAAGCTCTCTGAAGATTTGGGCAGCTATCACCAACTTTTAAGAAACTACCCAGCCATGAGAGAAGAATACTCTGCTGATCTTCCAAAGAAAGAGTCAAAATTGTTCGCCCAATCCCTTCCTCCACCACCTTCCGGTCAAATGATCTGCAGCTATGCAGTAACCAATTGTAATCATCAATTAATGGTTGCAACCATAATTGTAATAACAGTTGGCGGGTGTCCTTTGATGGAAGCATCTCGCCTCTTCCTATTCCAACAAAAAGTCTGGCTGTTACACAACTAACTAGATGACGAGATGCAATTGGTAGCTTTTGATGCACTGCAACCAGTTCATCCAGACCTGCCCACATCATAACAAACTCATCTGCCACATGTCTATCGGCCATAATCTCAACTAGCCAGAGTAGATTGTCCGCCTCCAGGGCTATCTGCCGTATAACTGGATCTTTCTTTTCCAACGGTTTATCTGCAAACCCTGGTTCAGCAGCTTGCCTGAAATGGAGCAATAACGAGTCTAAGCAGCCCCGAGATGAATTATACAATGTCTTGCCACATACGTCTACAGAACCATTGACCAGAATGCTATTTTCCTTTAGAAGCTTTAGCACTAAGGATTTCATTTCACGCCGACCTCTCTCCTCATTGCTCTTAAGAACCAAGTTTATTATGTGACTAAGTGTGCCATTTGGAGTGTTTGGAATATCTGAAGATACCCTTTTCAGTATTGGGCTCACTCCAAAATTATCGCACCGAAGATGTCGGACAGATGAGACCACATTTTCTTCCTCTTCTTCCACCCATGGGATTGCCTCCAGGTACTCCAAGCATGACTTTATGCATGCATGAAATCCGAGTATTTCTGCTACCTGCAAGTCCATTTACTCACATGTCATAGACATGTAGTGAAGTATGATAGTATATGATAACATGATATTTTGCTGACGTTAAAAATAAACTGTATTCCAGTCCACAAATAATGAACATGGCATGCATTATCACTGGCTATTAAAGAGAAATTTCACATAATTACAAAGTAATCACACTGAGAATCAACTTTTATTTTGCATAAAGAACAAAGTATAAATTTTGTCTTTAAGCATATCCTATCAAAGTCTTGGTTTCAGTGATGCATCCAGTTCTGAACATTTTTATTATTCCCAATGAATATATTTGCGCCTTCCATGCATGATTTATGTTTGGAACTTTTTTAAATAAATAAATAATGTGGGAAGCATTGTCAAACAAAATGCAACAGTTTATTTGGAGACTTTCTGGAAGAAGCATATTTCACCTCCATTATAAACAATGCAGGAAGACCATTTAAAAAGCATGCGCACCTCGTTTGTTTTCCTTTCTACATTGAAAAGCATATACCACAAAGGGAACATCAAAGTATGAAATTTCTACAAAATGGAAACCTTAACGAAGCTAGGATGGCAACACAGTATGCTGCAAGCCATAATAACTGATGCAATGATGAAAAAAAGTATTAAGTAGCATCTTAGAACCTCCAGCTCACAGCCATCAGGTCAAATACAAAGAAAAATTTTAAATCAAGGAACAGGAAGTTGAGGCAAAATTCAAAAGAGCTGCTCTAAAAAAAGCTATAAAAAATGTCAGCCAAATCCCCATGTTCTTCATTGTAACAATAGTTGGTCCACATGTAGAGCATTATACTAACACATGACTAAGTTCAATGTGTTCCTATGTTATCAAAGGTGCTTGAGGCGCTTGCCTTGGCAATGAGGCGAGGCAACAAGGATGGCAGTTTCAGTTTCAAACCCGGTTTCGACAGAAACCGGCAGAAACCCGTTCAAGTAATTCAAAAAAAAATCAGAAAAAATCAGAAAAAATATACATAATCAGATAAAATCATTGGACATGTATTTGAGTGTGAATAAATTAGATAAAGTGCTAGAAGTAGGCATTGGATATGTTAAACTAATGTTCGCTACATATTAAGCATGGAGTAAGTTCAAACAGTATAATAAATATTACAAACATAGTAAATGTTACAGAAATTAAATGATCCCTACCCAAATAATGATGCACTAATATGCATAATAGCTAGAAGAACCTTCTCCTTCATCATCTGGCTTATGTTGCTGATATTCATAAAAATGTTGCATATATTCTGTATATTCACTGTAACCAAACAATGATGCAGCCAAGTCGTGAATCTCTCTTTGGATCCCTCTTGGAGTATAAGGTTGTTGGTTTGATTGGAATTCAGAATCAGCACAAGAAATAAAACCTTGAGGATTAAAAGAGGATGTTGACCCATAACTACTACTGGTTGGAACTGGATGAAATTGGAATCCTGATTGATGACTCCACTCATACATGCTTGCTTCATGTTGACCACCTCCGTAACCTGATGGATGTCCATATTGGCTCTGTGAATCATATCCTCCTTCACTATGATTGTATCCTCTGCACGTGTTAGCGTGGAAGGAGGAAGTAGGTGCATATATGCCACCGCCAATAGTAACACCTGCAGCTGTACTGGGATCATCACTTGGTGCATCATCATCATCAAAAGCATAAGAAACCAATCGCCTTCTAACCTTTGGCTCTGTTTTTTTTTCTTTTGATGTGACCATCTCGTTCATCTTTGAAAGGAATCCTTTTCCCTGTGCCGAGTGTCTCATATAAACTTGCTTCTCTACTCAATTGTCGGGTCCTCTCGAGCAGCATCACTAGTCCTCTCAATCATCTCATGCACTGATGTACTTCTTAAGGATGGAGGTGGCTTGACTATTTTAGGAGTGACTGATCTGATATCTGATTCTGAGTATCTAGCTGGCTCAATCCCAGACAGTTGCTCACTGTCGTCAACAAACAAAGGCTTTTCCTCTCTCAGGTGCTCATGAGTCACTCTTGACATCTTTGTTGATCCTCTGAATTCTGGATCCGTTGGCTCATCTCCATCCAATATATTATCTGCCCATGTTCTGTCATTGGGATCAAAAGCGGGCTCATCAACCTGCGCCCGTACCTCAACCCAAGACTACAAGAGATTGTCATCATCAAAAAATACATCCACATTGATTTGGTCAGTTGTATCGTCTGCGACGCGTTTTTCCCTCAATTGTTGTCTCAGCTTCATGTTCTTTATTCTCAACCTCATGTTGAAGTGGCAGTAAACAAATTTTTCTAGCCGTTCAACCTTTAGTCAATTGTGAACCTTTGAGTGTATAAGGTTGGACGTGCTCCAATTCCTTTCGCATTGACTTGTTGATGTTGTTTAGGTCAACACCCTAATTGCAATGTAAGTCAATACATTACTGCCCAAATCCCTATTGTTCACTATTATCTACCAGTCAGTTGTTCCACCAACTATAAACAAATAAATATAAGATGTAAATAAAGATCAATTCTTCATGATGTACTAATATATATCGGCTCAATTTAAGCACAAAAATTTAGTATACCTGGACTCACTCTTCCCACAACATATTGCAATTGTGAGTCAGAATATGTCCCAGTTCTCATTCTATAACTGCTCATCTATAAGGATAAAGTAACACATTAACATAAGTAATTAAATAAATTCTTTTCCTCTTATTCATAAAAATAATAAAGGTCAACCTGTAGCTCGGCCTGAAGCCTCTTTTCTAGTGTCCTCAATAAACAACCAATACCTTTTAAGGTGCCTTGAAGCACCTCACCATCAACATTTGCATTGGCATTACATATAAATCGAGAGTTGAGGAAATAACCTGCATTTGTGAATAATTAACTAAATGTAAGATGTAAATTAACTTAAAAAATATTGAACTTTATATCAGTACAATTAATCAGTCACCAACTGCATGCAATTTATGGTGTAATGTGTTGTCTCACATGTTGCCAATAATTTTCCACCACTTCTTATACTCTCTGGGAAGGGATTTCTGCAAGTCTAACTTGGCACGGTCTATGGCCTCGTACAAGTACCCTATATCATTCTTGTCATCACCATCCACCATTCTTAGAACCTTCACGAGAGGTGTGACTACTTTCATGTAACATGAGACCCTGTCCCAGAATTTGTTATCTTCCACAATGTGACACACTTCCAAATAAACCATCTGAGCATCAGCATTGGATTTGTGTACGTAATCCCGGATGAAATTGTGGTGCATGAAAGACTTGAGCTCATTCTTATATCTGTGTAAAGACTCCAAAAAAATGAAATGCGAAGCAAATCTTGTTGGCCCTGCACGGATGATATCTCGGCCCCCACTTGCATACTCTCTGAACATGTTCAAGATCTTAGGATGGCCATAAATATACCGAGTGATATTTTATGCCCTCTCAATTGTCTTCTTCACATTTTTATCATTCCCAATGTCTTCAAATATCAAGTCCAGACAATGTATTGCATATGGGAGCCAATATAAATGCTTACACTTCTGCATCAACTTCCTCCCTACAGTCTTGTAACTGACTTCATTATCAGTGACTACTTGCACAACATATTCCTCTCCAATTTGTTCTACCATCTCATCCATCAAATGAAACAAATAATTTGCAATTTTTTCATAATTTGATGCATCAACTGATTTCACAAAGACTGTACCTTTGATGTAATAAATCAGAAAGCTGATCATGGACTTCTTCGTGGTACCAGTCCAGCCATCACACATAATAGTGCATTCTCTCTCCATCCAGATATGTTTGAAGCTTTCAACCCACTGATGAAGCTCCTCAACCTATCCCTCAAAGTCACGTCCGTATATGTCTCGACGTTACGAGGCCTTGAGGTCAGGGCCAGCATCATATGGCATCAAGCATAGGCTTCCAATATTCTGATTCAACTGCATGTGCAGACACACCTATATGGAAAAACTATTTGCATATACTTTTTAAATACATGTTTTGTAGCTTCAGCTGATTTTTTGACCCCTCTCAATGTCTGCTTAATTTTTGACTGTGTAGCACTTTGCCTTCTGTGCACATAGATGTCCATGGGACCTACTCTCTGTGGGGCTGCACCAGTGTCAAGACGTCATGCTACACTAGTTGTACTGGAGTAGGTCCCTGATTCTATCGGTGCTTTTCCCTTACTTCGAGTCGTACGCTCACGCTATACTGTTTCGACCAACTCTGAATATGAATCCTCAGTGTCTTCCTCATCATCATCACCCCTCATTCCCCTTCTGCTTACTGTGCCTGAAATCTCCTCACAAATTTAAGTCTGATCTTCAGCCCTTCGTTGCATCTTATCTTTTTTGCCTAGAAGGCACTGGCGCATTTCTTCTACCACCCATCAGGGACATATGTCGCATTACTTGACCTCTCCTCTTATCCCTACCAAATGTTGCTTTCCACTAGTAATTCCGTCATGTATCTCCTTACCATAATAATTACATTTAACTTTTCTTCTTCCAGCATCAACTAAGGTGAGGTGGGCCCACCCTGGATCATCGTGCCCTTGTTGCTCCTGACCTTATTCACGTCTACCCATGATACTGCATTAAGACAAAGACAAATGGTCGTAAGTACAATGAAAAAATATAATGAAGCATAATTGAGCTTCAAATTACGTTGAATTGAGATAATTAAACAAAAATCCCAATTTCTAACCCCTAATTAGGGTCACATTCGGGGATTTTGTCTAATTACCCTTTATTAAATGTAATTAGCAACATACTCTTGCCCTAAAATATTCAATGAAACTTAATTGAGCTTGAATTGACGCTAAATTTACCTAATTAGATAAAACCCCAAATTTAAATCGCTAATTAGGCCTTAATTATGATATTTACCCTAATTACCCGATGTGTAATATAATTAATAGCATGCTCCCACCCTAAAGCATTCAATGAAACTTAATTGAGCTTCAGTTGACGTTAAATTTACCTAATTAGACAAAATCCTCAAATGTAAACCTTTAATTAGGCCCTAATTTGGAGATTTACCCTAATTACCCGACGTGTAATATAATTAGCAGTATGCTCCCGCCCTAAAGGATTCAATGAAACTTAATTAAGCTTCAATTGACGCTAAACTTACCTAATTAGATAAAAGCCCCAAATTTAAATTACTAATTAGGCCCTAATTTGAAGATTTACCATAATTAACATATAAAAACTAATATATTATATATAACCTTACCTACAACAAGAAAACTATCAAAAAAAATAAAAACTTACAAGATCCTTAAGAAATCTTCAACCCAATGATATGAACGGCGGCGGCGGCGACAGCTACGCACTGTAAACAGCAAGAAACGACGACGACGGCGTCGGCAATATCTCCTCCCTACAACAAAACCTCCCCCCAAGCTCCCCCCTACCCCTCCTCCACCTCCCCTGGCGGCATCCCCAGGGGTGTGGCGGACGTGAACTCCCCTTAAGAGGGGAGTTTGCATCCGGTTTCGCCCCGTTTCAGGCACATCGGGCCGAAACTCCCGAAACCAGGCAAAACCAGAATCGATGTGGCCCGAAAACTAATAAAATAATATTTTTTTTAGTTTCAGACTTGCTACAGTGAGCAGGTCCGATTTCGGATCGTCTAGGTCTGAAACTGATACGTTTCGGCCGAAACTGCCATCCCTGTCGTGGATCGACCTGTGCGGTCAATTTGTGGGGGTTCAAGGGGGGACAGTGCCCCCCTTGTTCGGGGGTTGAAGTGGGGAGAAGGCTCTCTGGCTATGATTTCTTATAGGAATTTTCTGGGCAGCCCAAGTGGCAAAGGCCCCCGGGGCTATACCCAACTCGCCTAGGCAATATGGGCCGAAGAGAGGCGAGTTATGGGTGCCTCGCCTTGCCTCGCAGGGATGGCAGTTTCGACCGAAATTGATACGTTTCGGACCTAGACGATCCAAAACCGGACTTGCTCACTGTAGCAGGTCTGAAACTTTAAAAAAATATTATTTTATTATATTTCGGGCAACACCGATTCCGGTTTCGGGCATTTTGGCCCGACACGCCCGAAACTGGGAGAAACTGGATGCAAACTCCCCTCTTAAAGGGAGTTCACGTCCGTCAGGAGGGGTAGGGGGAGCTTAGGAGGAGGTTTTGCTGCCAAGAGGAGATCGTGCCGATGCCGTCGCCGCCGTTTCTTTCTGTTTACAATGCGTAGCTGTCGCCGTCGCCGTCGTTCATATCATTGGGTTAAAGATTCTCAAGGATCTTGTATGTTTTTGTATTTTTTTCTTTGTTTGATAGTTTTCTTGTTGTAGGTAAAGGTATATACAATATATTAGTTTTTATACATTAATTATGGTAAATCTCCAAATTAGGGCCTAATTAGCAATTTAAATTTGAGACTTTTGTCGAATTAGGTAAGTTTAGTGTCAATTGACGCTTAATTAAGCTTCATTGAATGCTTTAGGGCGGGAGCATACTGCTAATTGTATTACACGTTGGTTAATTAGAGTAAATCCCCAAATTAGGGCCTAATTAACGATTTACATTTGGGGCTTTTGTCTAATTAGGTAAATTTAGCATCAACTGAAGCTCAATTAAGCTTCATTGAATGCTTTATGGCAGGAGCATGCTGCTAATTGTATTACACGCCGGATAATTAGGGTAAATCCCTAAATTAAGGTCTAATTAGCCATTTAAATTTGAAAATTTTGTCTAATTAGGTAAATTTAGCATCAATTGAAGCTCAATTAAGTTTCATTGAATGTTTTGGGCGGGAGCATACTGTTAATTGCATTTAATGAAGGATAATTAAATAAAATCTCCAAATGTGACCCTAATTACCGGTTAGAAGTTGAAACTTTTGTCTAATTATCTCAATTCAACGTAATTTGAAGCTCAATTATGCTTCATTGTATTTTTTTATTGTACTTACGACCATTTGTCTTTGACTGTCTTAATACAGATCGTGGATAGACATGAACAAGGGTAGGACGATCCGGGGTGGACCCACCTCACCTTAGTTGATGCTAGAAGAAGAAAAGTCAAATGTAATTATTGTGGTAAGGAGAAACATGGCGGAATTACTGGAGAAAAATAGCATTTGACAGGAATAAGAGGAGAGGTCAAATAATGTGACATATGTCCCCGACGGGTGGCAGAGGAAATACGTCAGTGCCTTCTGGGCAAAAAAGACATGATGCAACAAAGGGCTGAAGATCAGGCTGAAATTTGTGAGGAGATTTCAGGCAAAGTAAGTAGAAGGGGAAGGAGGGATGATAATGAGAAGGAAGGCACTAAGGATTCGGATCCAGAGCTGACCGAAGTAGTAGAGCGTGAGCGTACGGCTCGAAGGAAGGGAAAAGCACTGATAGGATCAGAGACTTACTCCAGTACAGCTGGTATAGCACGACGTCCTGACACTGGTGCAGTCCCGTAGAGTGTAGGTCTCATGGACAGCTATGTGCATTGAAGGCAAAGTGCTACACAACCAAAAATCAAGCAGTCATTGAGAGGGGTCAAAAAATCAATTGAAGCTACAGGGTATGCATATAAAAGTATTTGCAAATAATTTTTCCATGCAGGTGTGCCTGCATATGCAGCTGAATCAAATTATTGGCAGCCTATGTATGCTTGATGTCGTAGCAGATGCTGACCCTGGCTTCAAGGCCAATTCACGTCGAGATATATACGGGCGTGGCCTTGAGTGAGAGGTTGAGGAGCTTCATCAGTGGGTTGAAAGGTTCAAGCATATCTGGATGGAGAAAGGATGCACCATTATGTGTGATGGCTGAACTAGTACCACGAAGAAGTCCATGATCAACATTCAGGTTTATTGCATCGAAGGTACAGTCTGTGAAATCAGCTGATGCATCAAAATATGAAAAGACTGTAAATTATTTGTTTCATTTGATGGATGAGATGGTAGAAGAAATTAGACAGAAACATGTTATGCAAGTAGTCACCGATAATGAAGCCAGTTACAAGGCTATAGGGAGGAATTTGATGCAGAAGCGTAAGCATTTATATTAGCTCTCATGTGCAGGATATTGTCTGGACTTGATACTTGAAGGTATTGGGAAGGACAAAAATATGAAGAAGACAATTGAGAGGGTACAGAATATCACTCAGTACAGTTATGGCCATCTTAGGATCTTGAACATGTTTAGAGAGCATGCAAATGGGGGCCGAGACATCATCTGTGCAGGGTCAACAAGATTTTCTTTGAATTTCATTTTTTTTGAGTTCTTGCACAGATATAAGAATGAGCTCAAGTCTTTCATGTACCATAATTCCATGCGGGATTATATAGACAAATCCAATGTTGATGTTCAGATGGATTATTTGGAAGTGTGTCACATCGTGGAAAATAACAAATTTTGGGACAGGGTCTCACGTTACATGAAAGTAGTCACACCTCTCGTGAAGGTCCTAAGAATGGTGGATGACGATGACAAGAATGATATGAGATATCTATACAAGGCCATGGACTGTGCCAAGTTATACTTGCAGAAATCTCTTCCAGAGAGTAAAAGAAGTGATGGAAAATTATTGACAACAGATGGGACAACACATTACACCATGAATTACATGTAGCTGGTGAGTGATTAATTGTAATGATATAAAGTTCATTATTTTTTAGGTTAATTTACATCTTATATTTAGTTACAAATGTAGGTTATTTTCTCAACCCTCCATTTATATACAATGCCAATGCAAACGTTGATGGCAAGGTGCTTCAAAACACCTTAAAAGTCATTGGTCGTTTATCGAGGACACTAGAAAAGAGACTACAGGCCGAGCTACAAGGTGACCTTTATTGATTTTATCAATAAGAGGCAAAAAATTTACTTAATTACTAATATTAATATGTTACTTTATCCTTATAGATGGACAGTTATAGAATAAGGACTCGGACATATTCTGACTCACAATTGCAATACGCTATGGGAAGAGTGAGCCCAGATATACTAAATCGTTGTGCTTCAATTGAGTCAAAATGTATTAGTACATCATGAAGAATTGATCTTCATTTACATCTCACATTTATTTGTTTATGGTTGGTGGAACAGCTGACTAGTGGATAATAGTGAACAATAGGGATTTGGGCAATAATGCATTGGTTTACATTGAAATTAGGGTATTGAGTCAAACAACATCAACAAGTCAATGTGAAAGAAATCGGATCACGTTCAGCCTTATACACTCAAAGATTCGCAATCGGCTAAAGATTGAACGGCTAGAAAAAATGGTTTATTGCCACTACAATATGAGGTTGAGAATAAAGAACATGAAGCTAAGACAACAGTTGAAGGACAAACGTGTCGCAGACGATACAACTGGCCAAATTGATGTGGATGCATTCTTTGATGATGACAATCCCTTGTAGTCTTGGGTTGAGATATGAGCGCAGGTTGATGAGCCCGTTTTTGATCCTGATGACAAAACATGGGCAGATAGTATACTAGATGGAGATGAGCCAAGAGATCCACAATTCAAAAGATCAACAAAGAGGACAAGAGTGACTCATGAACACCAAAGAGAGGAAAAGCATTTGTTTGTTAACGACACTAAGCAACAGCCTGAGATTGAGTCAGCTACATATTCAGAATCAGATAGTAAGCTAGTCACTCCTAGAATGCTCAAGTCACCTCCATCCTTAAGAAGAAGTGCATCAGTGCATGAGATGACTGAGAGGACTAGTGTTGCTGCTCGAGAGGACCTGGCAATTGAACAGATGAAGCAAGTTTATGTGAGACACCCAGCATGGGGAAAAGGAATCCTTTCAAAGATGAATGAGATGGACAGAGGATACAATCATAGTGAAGGAAGATATGATTTACAGAGCCAATATGGACATCCATCAGGTTATAGAGGTGGCCAACACGAAGCAGGCATGTATGAGTGGGGTCATCAACCAGGATTTCAATTTCATCCAATTCCAGTCAGTAGTAGTTATGGGTCAGCATCCTCTTCTAATCATCAAGATTCTACTTCTTATGTTGATTCTGAATTCCAATCAAGCCAACAACCTTATACTCCAAGAGGGATCCAAAGAGGGATGTATGACTTGACTGTATCATTATTTGGTTATAGTGAATATACAGAATATATGCAGTCATTTAATGGGTATCAACAACAGAAGCCAAACGATGAGGGAGAAGGTTCTTCCAATTATTATGCATATTGGTGCATCATTATTTGGGTAGAGATCATTTAATTTCTGTAACATTTACTGTGTGTGTAATGTTTATTGTTCTACTTAAACCCACCCCATGTTTAATATATAGTGATTATCAGTTTAACATATTCCATGCCTACTTCTAGGACTTAATCCAATTCATTCACACTCAAATGCATGTCCAATGATTTTTTCTAATTTTTTATTATTTATAATTTTCTGAATTTTTTCCGAACTTTTTTAATTTTTTTTAATTACTTGAACGGATTTCAGCCAGTTTCGGCTGATACCGAAACCGAAAACCGGCCGAAACTGAAACCGAAACTGTCATCCTTGATCCACAATGCAAGGCCGCTCTATGTGAACTTGATAGGTTCTTAATTAATTTCTCACATCTAAACGGATGAATTTACCAATCTGATTGATTTTATATATGTGTTGTTGACATATTTAATGATACATATGTTTTAATGTCACCTCAAACGCTTAGGCCATCACCTAGACATTTTGAGGTAAGGCGACCCCTTGATCACCTCGGGTGCCTCTCACCTCTGACTACATAGATATGTTCATCATAGAACATACTGAAACATGCCTTTGCAAGACTGTTTGGAAGAAGGGAAAATCTTTTGATGTAGCTTATGGTTTTATTCCACAAGAACTGATAAACGATCTGAAAAGGACGAACAACCATTCTTAAAGTGAAGTATAAGTAGACACATGGAACTACATGAAACTCGTAGACGAGACAATGATCCTTTTGTCATCTAACTTTTAATTTTCTTTTTCTTAGCCAGTTTGGCTCCAGCAATCTGCTCATTAGTTTTTTGTTTTTATTTATAAAGCATTATCCCATTCTCTTTCCCAATAATAGGAGAAACATCCATTGTAATATAGAGATCAAATGCCAAAAAAACTTCCTGTATACTTCAACAGATTTAAAAGGTCTCATCCCACGTGAGTGAAGGAGGGAGGGTAAATGTAGGATGGGTATTAAAGAAATGCTCTCCCCTTATCCTCTTCTTCTCTAGAAAAATGCACCATGAAATTACCCTTTGGCAAACATGTGAAAACAGAATAGGAAGACATACAATTAAGGTTTCCTTATTGGCAAATAACTCTGAGCATGCTCAAAATTATTCACAAGGAAACCGATAAATCGGTGACGCCGGCAATAAAATAAGTTGATCAGATTATAAGGACACTGTAAATATAGAAGTATACTTTATACCTTAATTATGCGGAGCACTCGTGGAACACTTTGCTTGATCAATCTCTGCCTCATTTGTTTGCAATACATCAATCCCACAGTTTCAACGTAAATTTCCACATCTTCACAGTCACCCATGTCAACGGTTGAGATGTGAGATTGTGTAGAAAGCCTATCAGCAAAAAAGGTACTGTGCTCTGCAAGAACATTCCTATGAACACTCATCCTCACAGCAACTCCTTCCTTCCCCGATAGGATAACCTTCAAATCACTACTATCAGGCTGGCCAAATCCAACAGATATCTTTCGCTGCAAATTCCCAGCATTTAGTGTTCTCCCAGAGACTGCTGGAGGACTTACAGGAGATGTATCAGATGCTAAACATCTCTGATCATCAGAAATGACCCTGGACCTTGGTTGGGTAGGAACCTGTTTCTTTTCTGCTGGGGCATGTGTCTTCTGAACAGAGGCCTTTGGAAGTGCTTGAAGTGGTGGTGTAGGTGAGGGTTTACGTTTATTTTGGTAGTTTTGGTTTTTGAGTGTCTTCTGAAAGACCACAGGAGATGGACAACACCAAAACCCCTCTGGAGAAACTACTATGGGAACATTTCGTATTTTAGTCTGATCTGGTTCAATTCTTCTAACCGTAAATTCTGCCATTCTTAGTAGGTGTTTTTGAAAAATTGGAGCTCATGAACCAAAATATGCTCTTCCAGCCAATATTTCCTGCACAGAGAAAAGCAGTTTTCAGAAGAAAACATTGGGAAAGTTGAATCCAAATAACTGTAACGGTTACTCAAAAGAGAAATAAAAACTTCAAGTCCAAGATACCAATAATGAAACAGCATCCTGAAAAACAAAATTGTAAAACTCCTTCAAACACAGAAAAAAGAATAGTTAACCAACTCAACAGTAGCGATAACGCCCCCCCCCCCCCCCCCCTAAAGCTGCCCGACACCATTTTAGACCTAGTCTAAGCCAGGGATTTAGCAGGTACCTGGTTTTCCGACCAATGAGTGAAGAACAAACAAAATGCTTACTCCAGAAGCACTTACATAGTTAAACGCCCCAGAAGAAATACCCACAGAGATTTTTTAACACTACATTGATGCCACCATGAAAACGATATCTTCCAAAGACATACAAATGCAAAAAAAAGCAAGGATAAAAATTGGGGGTCTCTGCGTCAAAAAACCACTTACAGTTTTCCTTCATGCAGCTTCTCCGCAGACTCCCATCTTGTCCACTTTTCAACACATATGCTATCTCCTCGGCTCTGCTACCTCCTTTCCTCCCCTCATTACCTTCTTTTCCTTGGCTTCCCAATGATGAAACCGAGCTTTCGGTGTCAAGCATGGAGGGGAACAGCAAATGGGGAGACTTGCAGGTCCCCAAAGATGGGTTCTTTCCCGGTGAAAGAAAGAGGGAAAAGGGAGCAGGGAAGAAAAATGGTTGGGCTGTCCTTAGCTTTCCGAGAAGGAAAAGATATGTCGCTGCTTTACCCGTCCGCGGCACTCCAATCCATCATATCCTGTGTCGTTACCCGCCTCCTCTCCTGCTCGGGTCTCTTTATACATCTGGTCATGGAAGCCATTGGGAGGGGTGAGAGGAGCACGCTCCCTCCTTGTGCGTGTCTGCAAAGACAGACGCAGAGAGAGAGAGAGAGACGCTTGTATGTATCTGTGAGCGTGTGAGTGCGGGGGAGAAGAGGGGAGGATGGGAGAGCACACCATGCAATACTTCCTGAGTTCCAGTCTAAAGCGCTCAGTCACGTACAGACAGAGAGAGACGAGAGAGAGAGAAAAAAAACAGTTCAAGTGTGAAAAGACCATAATGCCATTGCCAGTTTACCACCATTCTCACAATACTTTACTCTTATTGCTTGCGTTGCAGGCTCATTTTTACTTAGGATTGGTTTCCTGCATTATTTCCTTCTTAAAAATAATGTTGCATGAGAATCTATCCTAGATCTATATATTTACATGTATATTCTTTATCTTAAGTTTAATGTTCTTTATATCTTTATAATAAGGGATGCGAAAGGAAAAGAAAACGCTGAAATATTCATCCGTATATAATGACATAAAAAGATAAATATTTAGGATAAAAAAAGAAAATGGTTGTTTTTGTACCCTACAATCATTTACTGTAAAAATATTGTGTGTGTACGTCATAATATGATAACATCATATGTGCAGGGTTTGTCGTACCGATCCGATACATGATGTGTCGCATGTATACGTAATCGGTAAATTACTTATCTTCTTTTAAATATTATATATATGATTTTATGACAAATATGTCTTTATAGATAATTTGGTTCAAAACATTCATTTGGAATGTTTAGAATCGCCTTAGAAACTAGTGAGCCGCACCATTTTACATGGTTAACAAACTTACTAACCATTGAGTTACACATAATTTCTTATCATATTTTACTATAAGGAATATTTATTAAATAAGGTTTCACTTTTAACACATAACAATACAGTGCGGTATGATGCCGTACCGACAAAATATCAATACAGTCGATATGATCGGACTAACAAACCTTGCTTATGAGACATCTCCAACATCTTAAATTAGATATCGTAATCTAATACACCATTGAGGAGGGTAAATCCAGCTCGGCCCATGTCGGGCCCATCTACAACAAGCCCAATTCGACTCACGGTCCACGACGCGCCTAACAGGCCACTGCAAGCCATGGCCCGTTACGGATGGCCCAGGACGAACGGATCTCGGATGTGCCAGCATGAAGGGCCTTGGCCTAGGCGCAATATATGACCGCCAGAGGACTCTTCGGCGACTAACCGTTACCCCCACGACGCAGGTGACCCCACAACAGGCGAGCACGCCCACGAGCGCCGTAAGACTCGCCTGGGGATCGGTCGACTCTGGGGTAACCGCCCTCAACGAGAAACTCCCACCACGATCGCGAGGGACGTTACTCCATGACTTGCGTCCTTCCCTGTTAAAGGATTGGCCTTCGACACCAGGACAACCCCATATGAAAGGGACCTCGACAGAGAACAGAAGGACACGGTGAATCTCACCAACAAACGCTTACAGAGAAGCAAGCCAGAGAGCTACTCACCCTGCTACGAGAGAGGCCGCGGCTGTTCATCCCCTGAGAGAGAATCTCTCCCATACGACCTTGCCACCCAGCGAGCACTCTCCGGGTGATCACTGGGGGCGGCGAGCACTCGTCTGGAGGATCTACACTTTTCTTAGATCTCCTACTGCGACCTCCATTCTCCTCCATCTCTCCTACTCTTCTCTGTTCTTCACTTGAACCATTGCTAACTTAAGCATCGGAGGGTTATCCCCTGGGATAGCGTCCGAGACTCTTCTGACGTCTTTCTTTTCTGGTGATTGCAGGCTTCCACGAGTGTCAGGCGGTCCTCTCCGATAAATAAATAGAAAAATATGGTACGAGGGTTAGAGACCAATTTTCTGCATCTACAACCACAAAGATAGATCATCCGACCAAAATAAAAAAAGTGACAAATTAGTTAATTAACAACCAATGACTTGAGCTCATAAAAGGCCTAAATCTTCTCCGAGTTTTGAAGAACAACCTACGGAGTGAAAATTCTCTCACCATCTTGTCCTAGATTTATTTTCTGAAAACTCAACTACCTTCGTCGAGAACATAGTTTTACAAATCGGCCCAGTATGAGGCGAACCACATGTATCGAATCGTATCACCCATAGACTAATACGTTCGGTGTGTGATACGCTACTAGTACATATTCATATATTATATATAATATTTCTTTATAGCTAAGTTGGTCAGGAATAACTATTTGAAACTGTGGGTTTCAAGTTAGAAACTTGTGTGTCATGTTTTTTTCACTTTTTTTAATTTTTTACTATTTTAAGGGATAAAAATCAAAATATGGATGACAAATGTGAGATTTGAACCAAACACCTCACGTTCAAACAAATGACACCCTAACCAACTCCAATACACATTTCATGTTAACATTTATTATAATAAATATTTGTTATAAAAAATTTTATTTTTAATACGGTATAGTCCAATACGGTACGGTGCCATATTGTACCGTATCTGTATGAAATCGATACGATCAGTACGACTGGGCCGTCAAATCTTGGTCGAGAGACACTTGGGCCAACGAGACCCTCAAAGTTTAAAAATTCTCCTTCTACTATTTGATTTATTTCCTGAAGCCCTTGTACTGTCTATTGACAGAACAGTGTGTCAAGAAGCTCCCAATAATGTGAATTAAGAAAATCTGTCATCCTCTCCTATCCCTTCTTTCTTAGGCCACGTTTGACAATGCAGGTAACTTTTTTATTCTCCAAATAATCCACACACCGTATAAATGTGCCGGGGAAGTGAGATTCTCCATCATTTAAAATCCTCAAAAGTAACTCTAAAGTTACTTTGAGAGATTATGAAAATTGGACTTTTTTATGTCATATTTTCTCTCTTCTTTGAAATCTAATCTTCACATGAGCTAAGAACTCATGTGACCATTTGAGGGAGATTAAAACCTGTCGAGAGATTTTGACTCTAAAGTCACGGTACCATGTCTTCCCAAACGTGGCCTTAAGCCTAAGCATCTCCTCCTAATGATCTCTCACTTAGAAGGTTTAGAGTCAGGGCATGGCGGTCCACTAGTGGATCAACACGGGATAGGACATCCAGTGTATACGATTTGTGAGGATCTGTGTAAGAGAATTGTATCGAATTTGAAATGCCACCCAATAATTTAGCCTTGATACCTTCATTTCTAATAATTTTTAAGGATAAAGATAAAGTTGCAGATGTAAAAAGAAAATGTCAAGGCTAGAGTTTTTTTATTTTAGGAATAAATATAGAATCAATATCCTCATCGTTATTTTTTTTTAGCATCCCTAGCAATGATGGACATGCCATTTAATTCACATATATATGGAGGATATACATGTGAATGTAAATTTAAGATAGATTCTCATGTGCTTTTTTTAACAAGGGTGTTAATGTAAAAAAAAATTGTCATTGAATTATGAGAAAAAAATATCGGGGTCTGAATATCGAACCATGGGCGGTTCCCACTTTTCTCCCACCTCGGTATTTCTGACGGGGGTGTCAACGGACCAGATGAGAAGCCGACGTCGTCGCTCAGATTGGATTTGACCAAATATTATTCCAATTCAGATAATATCTGAATATCTAACCATCTCGAATAGAACCATATGATTTAGAATTTTAATCTTACGAACTTTTAACTCATTAACTATAAGAACCATAATCATATCTCAAAGCAACAACAGGACAACAAAATCTTTAGACATATTTTATAAATCACTAAAATTATCCAATGAATATACCTTAGATAATAGCATAACCTGAGCTAAACAATTCATCTAGATAACTAAGCATTAACATAGAATCCACAAAAATTCTTCTCTTACCTTCTGGGATTAACTATTCTCATTATCGAAACTACTAGGATAGCTGTTTTATCTTTTTTTCCCCTTTTACCAATGATGGCTGTGTGTGTGCGCGCCTGTGTGGGATGCCCACTTAGGGCATGTTTGAGAAGCGGGTAAGATATGGGCCGATGAGAGAGAGAGCCGTGAGCCCTGCTCTCTCCTCACACACAAACACTTTAATCGGGCTCGGTTAACAAAAGACCTCTTAGGACATATTTGTTAACCGCTCCCAATTAATGCACTCGACTCCGGAGGGTCGAGTATATACGCTAACCGATCCGATTAACAGGTTATGTGTGAGGGAGAGATATGGGCCCCACTCTCTTCCTCTTTCATCGGTTGAAGTAATCTCCCGACAATTCTTATGTCAAAGTGGCCCATAGAATTTAGGGTGGGAGGGGGGGGTGTGCTTGGCATAATTGGAGCTCCACTCCTCCAGTGCTACTGCTGGTCCTTGTCGTAATTAATGAGCATAAGTACTGTGGTCTGTGCGCATGATATCAAATGGGCATGATGTTGTTGGGCCATAATTCCATCCACGCCACCGTTATTGGATTTGGAAATAATTAAAAGCGGGGGGGGGGGGGGGGAACAACTCAGCACACGGGAGTAGGAGCTACGACACGTGTAATTAGGAGAGATGATCCGATCAGAAAATGCAGGTGGCACTCACTTATTAGGAATTGGGAGGGACGCTGTCTCGTCTTTTGACTTCCCTTTCCTACACATTGCATGTTGCAAACATATTGCTCGTCGAGCTACGCTTTTAATATTGTTGGGGAGTTTATTTTGTAACAGAGACAAAATCTTCTAGTCCCTCCTTTGTTACCTGGGCACGGTTAACGTGCTCGACCTTCCGAGGTTGAGCACGCTAACCGTCTTTGGTTAACGGTTTCTGTGTGAAGAGGAGACGGGACCCACCGTGTCCTCCTCTTTCATCTGTTACAGTATCCACCCGATAACTCTATAAACAAAGCGGCCCCTAATGTCATGCAAGGTGTGTCTTGTCTTTTATTTTCTTGGTCATCATGTAGTGGTCAAATGTTTTGTATTGCACCTTCAATGCAGACGGAGTGCTCAAATTTGATTTACTCAATAATCCCTTTTCTAATAGGAAAACTTCTTTTGTACCGAGTGTGATGATTTTACCTTATGGGGGGCATTGGGTCATCTCATCCTGTCGACTTAATTAGCACCGAGGTTTATGTTATTCCTCTTTATGTTGATTAGTGTTGTTCCAATGCACCAAGTATTGGAGGGATATCGTAAGACCACAGAAAGACAACTATATTGACCTACAAGACTTAAAGACTGCGAAGGAATCCACAACGAATGGAAGATCTCGAGAAGTATTCAAGAACAGAAGTCACCAATTTCATATGTGAATTGTGTTTGTTGGAAGTGCTGTGGTGAAGCATCCTGCCCCCATGATATTGCATCACTCTACAGATGCCTTCACACACCCTCCAGGCGCTTTATACATATGCATGTATGACTGTCAATCAAAAGTACCCCTTTTTTCCTGAGACCTGTTTCTGAGATTGGAGAGAGAGAGAGAGAGAGAGAGAGATTGTAACCTGCTCAAAGGGTGGTCCAAGAGGTCCGAGAAGGGACGGATGTCACATGAGTTTGGATGGATGTGCAGATTTGATGTCACAGCGAAGGCCCTGGCTTTTCAAACTTGGCCTCGTTTGCGTGCAGATGGCCGTAGCAGAAGCGAGTTCGTACCTTTTCTTTTAAGATGCTCTCGTAATTAATAAATCTATGTTGTCGTTTTGTTTTCCCGAATCCGTTAGATTATTTCTAATCAAAAAATAAAAGAATCAATACACCATCCATCCCACTCCTCAAGAACCGCCTATCTTATCGGACATCTTCTTTTAGAAAGTGTCCCGGGCAAATGAAAATTCTCTAAAGATATTTTTTAAAGAGAGTAGTCCAATAAAAAGATTACACGTCTCGTTGCAAGTTGAAGTCTTTCTCTCTCTCTCCTTTCTAACATAATCAGATCAGGACTGACAAATGAGCTGAGGGCGCATTTGGTTGGACGTATCGGGGGATTTTAATAATTAAAATAATTATTAAAATTTTCTATAAAATTTTAAATCGAATCAAACATATCATCTGTCCTCAAACTTTCACGCTCAAGTAAAGTTTCCAATGAGAGAGAAAGGAAAAGGAGAAAGAGAGTTAAAAAATCTCTGGGTAAATTTCGATGCACATCACGTCCATAAGTTAATGTCATGTTTAATACCCATGCAGTATTTAACCAATAGTTTAATGTCATATTTATGTTAACCCAACATTTAAAAAAGTGAGATGAGAAGTGTTCATGACACGGTAGACAAGGTGGTGGGAGTCGAATGCGCGGTGGTGTTTCAAATGTAATTTTTTTCTTGTAAAAACACTTTTGACACATCTGATATATGTACGGTGAAAAGATTTTTTTAAAAAAAATCTACGAAGACCATCCATTCCAAACGCGGCCTGAGCCTAGCCCTTTCTATCTCTAGTCTAACCTTAGATTTCAAATGCTCTAGGTGGGTACACTAGTTAGGAAAATAATTTTCAAATTTTTTTTGCAGAATGCAGACACTCAACATGGCCCAACCTGCGCAACACCCCCCCACTATACAAGTGGGTGGAAGATGATAAAGGCCCACAAGAGCTAGAGGGGCTTTAGGGGATGCCCATACCATACCGATAGTTTAAGAATGTCTAATTAAAGTCCTTAATTAGGGCACCGCAACCCATTGGTGTTTAGTGACCTCAATTCTATATCATTAAACGACCAATTCTCGATGCTGAGCTTCGGTGTAATTTTGAGGGACACCGACTGATACCAATCTATGGATCACCTGTCCCTTTCACAACTTTTCTCCGAGAGCTACAGACATGGGGATAAGAAAAGGCAAAAGCTCATCATACTTTTACCGGCCTCCTTTAGTTTCACTTGCTCCACTACCTCATGCACTCCTTCCCATGTGGTGTAAGAAATCAAAAATAAAATAGTTTTTGAATTTTTTTAAGGTGAGCCCTCGTACAAGCTACCTATCAATATTGTCTAATCTTCGATAAGGCAGTTAAAAAAAATCAGGAAAAAAAAGAATGGGTGCTCTTTTTTTTTGGACAAAAATTAACTCGACCAAAATCAGCCCATTAAGGGTGTCTGTTTCTTTATTATTATTATTGTTATTATTATTATTATTATTATTATTATTATCGAGTAACTATCTAAAAGAATTTTTCAAATTTTTTGCCCTTTAATTTTTTGGGACAACCCATCGTAGGGTCATCACCGTAAAAGAAGGTGGACAACATAATTCAAAATTAGGCCAAGCCCAAAGGCATATTGGGCATGTCCAATGTGTTGACAACCATCGTTAAAAGAGTCAGGGTGTGTAGCAAGACAAACTCGACTGAAAAAGGTGTAACAAAGAAAAAAGTAACACATAGCAAAAGAAGGGATAACGAAGCAGCTCTCTTGTTCTGCTCACCCCGTGTTTACTAGTTGCTCTGACTTAATCAAAGATTATCACATCAATACCTGGTAGTGACACCGTCAAAGGAGGAGGGGATTGAGAAGAAAGAACTTTTCTCACTCTGAGTAGCACTTTCCAATTCATATCCATCTTTCCTTCGGTCACATTAGAAAATAACATTAAAGAAAAATTATCTCTATATCTTTAAAATCTTAATTATGAAATTATCTTATATCTCTACTTTTACCATATTTATCGTAGTAATCCTAAAATCCTTAAGAAAAGATCCATTGTGCCTCTATTTGCCCCTATCCTTAAAATAAAAAATTACCGATATACCCTTGCGAAGTGGTACAGTGACTATTTTCTTAAAGATTTCAAGAATTTACGATAAATATAATAAAAATAAAGATATGGGAATAATTTTAAATGATTTTAAGGGTACAAGGGTAATTTTTCCTAAAACTAATGCATTTTTTCTATTACATAGTTGATTCTTATGTGGTACTATTATATTTCTTAAATAAGAGAACTCTAATGATTGGTATCTCTAGAAAGATTCATTTTAAAATCAGTGAAAGTCACATTAAATTATTAAAAGTTAATTTCTTGGTGAAGAAATTATTTTACAACCTTTGACTCCACTCTTTGAATATGATCTATTCAACTATTCTAATGAAATTAGTATTGTGTGCACATTAGCCTAACGTAATCGAAAGTATACATGTGAAAATCGTAGAGAATGGAAAAGGAAACAAGGAGCAATCGCACAAGAGACACCACGATTTTTATAGTGGTTCGGATTCACCCCGTGGCGAATCCTACTCCACTACCTCCAACTTGGAGGAATTAACCCTCACTTATCCAAGTGAATACCTGGGTGAACAATCACCCACATCCAGTGCAACACGCACCAACTACACACACAGTATAACACGCATCAACCATACCCTAGTGCAACTCGCACCCGCAACAATGGTGCCATACGCACCAACCAGAATGTAACCATGAAGTAACCTACTGGTGGGGACACCGGGCCCACTACAAGACGCCGCACCCCCCCCCCCCGCACCGAGCTTGTGGCTCGGAGATTCGACTGTCTGAAGACTCGGTGTCACGTATTTATGTATTGCATATATATTGTGTGTAAAATACATGTAGTAATACATGTATTTTTACTTTCGTCTTATTAGGCTAAGTCATAGTCAATAAACATGTGTGTTTTGTGTATTTTATTTTCTTAAAACCCAAGAGTCAAAAGTTAGGTAGGTAAGCTTGTTTTATTAGGCTAAGGACATATATGCTATTTGTAAAGTCTATGGGTGTAATTGTTATAGCCTCCTCCTATATAAGGAAGGCTAAGGGTGTATGTTATGATATGATGAAATTGAAAGAAGTTTGCATTACATGAGAGGCATTTCCCTCTTGTGTGTTTCCTTCCCTCATTTCTCCCTTGTGAGATTTGAGTGTCGTCCGGTGTGAGACCGTCCGGCGTGAGGCCGAGCTGCGTGAGGTAGCAACCTATCCGTTCCCGTCCGTGGCTTCAGGAGTTGCCGTCGATCCATCTCCACGTCGCCGCCGCGTCAGATTTGGTATCAGAGCCCAACAACGGCATCTCCGACGACCCGACATCCCCGACGTCGTCTCTCTTACTCTCTCTAGGTTGATAGAAGTGAAAAAAAAGAAACCAAAAAAAGAAGAAGAAGAGTAGTTGAGTTCTGTTGGTTGAGAGAAAGGAGTGAAAAAAAAGAGAAAAAAACATTTAGAGATCCTATCATTCGGTTGAGAGAAAAAAAACAGAGATCTGAGAAAAAAAATTGAAGCAGAAAAAAAACTAGCTTTCTTTCTCTCTCCGTTAATCTCTCTCTCTCTCTCACGCCAATCTCTCGATTTCTCTCTCTCTCTCTCTTAATCTCTCTCATTCTCTCTCTTCCACCCGCGCCTCTCTCTGAACTCTCTCTCTCTCGTTCAGTGCATCAGAAGGAACCAAGGAAAAGAAAAAAAAATTCCTCCTCTCCCGTGATCTCTCTCTCTCCCGAGGATCTTTCTCTCTCTCCTTCCCTCTCCCATATTCTCTCTCTCTCCCTGTATCTCTCTCTCACGCTAATCTCTCTCTCTATTTCTCTCTCCCGCACTCTCTCTCTCTCTCCCTGTTTCTCTCTCTCGCGTAGCTCCCCCTTGGCGCTGCCTCTCTGCACCCGCGAACGGACAGCGCCCCCCCCTTGCGCCGTCTTCCCCACCTCCGGCCGCCGCCGGAGCCCTGTGCACCAAGGCCACCCGGCCGTCCGTGCATCCCTGTGAGCACCGCTCGCCCCCGACACCCTCGTCGCCCGTCGCCTTCGCCGCCCGCGAGCCCTCGAGCCGGCCCCACCAGCCCGCGAGCAGGTCCGCGCCCGACCGTCACCGGCGCCTTCACCCACCGTCGCCCGGCGCCGGCTGCATCGCCGCGCCCGAGCGCTCACCCCGCCGTGCCAGCCCGCGTGCAGCAGCGCCCCACGGCCACCGTGCGCCCGGGCCCTGCCTCTGCGCGATCGGCCTCGCGCCCTGCCCATCCGGTAGTCCGTCCAGTCCTGCGCGCCCTGTGCATCCGGCCACAGCCGGTCAGGCCACCAGCGCCGCCTGCCACCCCCGACCTCGCCAGCCTGCACGTCCCGACGGGCCCGGCCACGCCTCCACCGTGAGCCCACCGCCGCGAGGCTAGGCCGCCCACGGGGGCGTCTTCACCTGCGCGCCAGCTTCCTCAACTCTCAGCCTGCCCGAGCCCACGGCCACGTGAGTCGTCGCTGCGAGGTCGCCCACCCACGTTTGAGCCGTGTGCTGACCACCCTGTTCCTGCGTGAATTGCGCAGCATATAGTTGAAATTTTTGAAAAAAAAAAAAGAGAGAGAGAGGCTTGCAAAGTCATAAAGAGTGGTTGAAAAAAAAAGGGTTTTGAAAGTCAGAAAAGGATTGGAAGAAGAAAAAAAAACGTGTGAATGTTTGAAAAGGGGTTTGAAAAAAAAGGAAAAGAGATTTGAAAGTTGCCAAAAAAGAGTGTGAAAAGTCAAAAAAAAGAGTAGTTGGAGTTTGGAAAAAAAATTAAAAAAAAGAGTTAAATATATATATAATATATATAATCTTATATATATATATATATATATTTATATATATCTTTTTAACTTATTAATTGTGGCATCCGCGCCCACTTCGGCGAACTGCGCAGCGCCTGGATCGCCTCGTCATCAACAGACGATCCGAAAATCCCTGAGTGAAAGTGTCCGTAAGTCTCCCTGCGTGGAGAACGTTGAAATAATTTGTTCCCCTGCGAGGGAAATTTTTAAAATTGAGTGGTTTTGTAATAAATTAAATCCTCCCTGCGCGGAGTGAATTCATTGTAACCGGTCAAGCTTCATCGACGCCGTGCGGACTCGCACATCCCCGCTCGCCTTCGTCTCCGATCGGAGTTAGACTTTTCAGTCTAGCTAGGTACGTGCTCCAATCACTTGCTCATTTAGTATCTTTTCAATTGCCGCGCGATGAAGTGAGAGAGAGCTCGATTCATGCAGCCAGCCTCTTGAGTGCATCGCTGTGGGCGGAAAGCGAGAGCTTGCTTGCACCTATCCTTAAGGCCCTAGACTGCCGCATTAGGGCACCCTAATTGTCAGGAGGTAATTCCATGACTACTTCGCCTACGGGAGAGCAACTTTTCCCTGACCGGTCCTTTCAAATTGACCATTTGCATATCAGCTGGGTCCATAACTTACTAATTTTTGGTCTCAGGATTGCATCACCTAGGTCCAAGCTCGTGCATGCCACGTTGGTCTAGGAATTCATCAGGCCGTCTAGAACGCATGGAACGGGAAAGATATATGGCCGATCCTGACCTCATCGCCCAGTTTGAGGGAATGGATACAATATTTGATGGCACGCATGTCGAGTACATGCAGGTATGAGACATTTTCGAGAGTTCTAGCCAGAAAAGATTGGGTGTAGTTCGCTGTATCTCAACACCCTAGGAGGACGATTGGCGTCAAACCTCTATCTTTCAAACCTACATCACGGTGAACTATCATCCTTGTAAGGTAATCCTTGACAACGGGAGCTGTATCAATGCAGTCTCTTCAGACTTTGTCTCCCGTTTAGGTCTACCTACGCACCCTCATCCAAAGCCATACAACGTGGCTTGGGTCGATGACACTTCTATCCCAGTCACCACCACATGTGTCATTCCCATCCAATTCCAGTCCTATCAAGGACAAATCTTATGTGACGTAATGCCTATGAAGGCCGGGAGCGTCATCTTAGGACGACCATGGATCTATGATGTCGACCTCGCTATCTTTGGTCGGTCCAATTAGTGTTCCTTCTCCTACAACGGGAAGAAGATTCAGTTGTACCCGGTACCCCCAAAGGTGACCCCAGGAAAGAGTTCCACCTCCACCCCCACTGGAACTCCCAAAATTCAGGAGACCCCCAAACTCCCACTGAAGTGAAACCTCCCCTTCCCTCTTCTCCTACATCTATCACACCCGTTTCTGAGCCCCTAAGGTTAGTCATGGCCTAGTTAGGTGCCTTGACTCCATGAATGTCGGTGAGCTAGATATAGAGGTTGCTGAGGGTGCCTCTGTTTTGGCTGTTGACGTCATCATCACACCCGAGGAGTCTCGAGTCTCAGTCCCAACTGAAGACCCGACCATACTGTCGGACTTCCAAGGCATCGTCCCCGAGGACTTACCTTCTCAACTCCCTCCCATGCGTGATGTACAACATGCTATTGAGCTTGCCCCTGGGTCCACCCTACCCAACCTTCCCCTCGAGTCTAGACTGTCCAAGTCAGCCGAAGAGTTTGCACAGCACGTCATTAGTCTGCATGAGTCAGCTGATTCGCATAGGCGTCACCATAAATTTCAAGAAGGTGACTTGGTTATGGTACGGGTCCGGCCCGAACGACTCCCCTCGGGAGCCGTTAAAAAGTTACAAGCCTGTAGTGATGGTCCCTTCCCAATCATGCGGAAGATTGGCGCCAGTGCCTATGTTGTGGACTTACCCTCCGAAGAGGGGATTAACTCAACCTTTAATGTGGCAGACCTAGTGACCCACAAGGAACCCACAACGATTCCTAGTGACCCTTTCGAGCCTTCTCCTCTCCTTGATCGAGAGTGAGCCCACCCCTGTGCGTCCCACATCCTTGAGAGCACCGCGCGAGCATATTGAGAGGATATTGGATGAGCATGTGACCACTACACGGAGCAGGGTGTACCAATGCTACTTTGTGCGCTGGTGGGACAGTCCACCGTCTGATGATTCCTGCATCAGCCAGGAGGATCTCCGGCGCCTCGATCCAGATCTGTTGGAGCACTACCATAGCCGTGTCCCACCTTACTCGACGGAGTCGAGTTCCAGCCGCCCCGGGAGGGTTGGTGGGGACACCGAGCCCACTACAAGACGCCGCACCCCCCCCCCCCCCCCGCACCGAGCTTGTGGCTCGGAGATTCGACTGCCTGAAGACTCGGCGTCACATATTTATGTATTGCATATGTATTGTGTGTAAAATACATGTAGTAATATATGTATTTTTACTTTCGTCTTATTAGGCTAAGTCATAGTCAATAAACATGTGTATTTTGTGTATTTTATTTTCTTAAAACCCAAGAGTCAAAAGTTAGGTAGGTAAGCTTGTTTTATTAGGCTAAGGACATATATGCTATTTGTAAAGTCTATAGGTGTAATTGTTATAGCCTCCTCCTATATAAGGAAGGCTAAGGGTGTATGTTATGATATGATGAAATTGAAAGAAGTTTGCATTACGTGAGAGGCATTTCCCTCTTGTGTGTTTCCTTCCCTCCTTTCTCCCTTGTGAGATTTGAGTGTCGCCCGGTGTGAGACCGTCCGGCGTGAGACCGAGCTGCATGAGGTAGCAACCTATCCGTTCCCGTCCGTGCCGTCAGGAGTTGCCGTCGATCCATCTCCACATCGCCGCTGCGTCACCTACACCTATCACCAACACCATGGTGCAATACACACCTATAATCACTACACAAGGTACCGCATGCACCTACAATCACACACAGATCGCACAGTTGTGATCCACACAGTTGTTCTTCCCTTTATATAGATATATAATAAAGCACAAGGAGAAAATAAATAAGAACGAGAACTAGGGTCGTGTAAGAAGCTCCCCCTTAGTAGATGTCGGTTCTAGGATGTGGGGATGAAGTCCTATAGGATGTAGACACACCCTCGGTTCCTCTTCTTGCAGTAGATCGATGTAAAGTTGCAATGAGGATGAGGAAGATGAGCCGATGTAACACACACCAATTTTCTTACAAGAGCACCTTAAATGCACTTTGATTTCTTCCTCCTTAGGGTTTAGGGTTCCCCTCATGTCCTATGTATAATGTTGAACCCTTATTAGCAGGATTGGAACTGTTGTAGAGAAGACGGAAACCCAAATCTTAGATCTAGTGTGAAAATAGACAGTTTCCTCTCAGTTAGTAGTTAACCGCCGACAATAGGCGGTCAACTGCCTCAACAAGAATGTAATGACCCGGGATCCGAGTACCGGAAAGGAACCGACGCAACTCGAACCTCGGCCCGCCACCCACGAGCCCGAAGACTCATAAGGGTTAAAGGATGGTGTCAGGGTACAAGAGAATCTAAAATAACAGCAGAGCTAGCACAATAAACGAAATAAAATGCATGAAATTAAATAAATACCCACTAAACAGTTACAAGGTCCATAGTATCTCATGTCCAAAATAAGTACAGTCCACAGAAAGAAAAGTACAAGTACACGGGGCATACCCCGGCTCTGGCAATTGGCGACTAACCCTGACTGTAGGAACCACGGTGAGCCTTGGACGCACCTCTCGACGACCCCGCCTCACCTGAAAACACGGGGGTGAGCCTCATTTCATTGGCTCAGTAGGGATCCCGCGGACCCCCACCTTACAACGAAGAAAATGAGACAGCTATAGTACGCTAAGCAACAGGAGTGCGGAAGTAGCAACAATAAATAATAAATAAACGGGAAAGCTCACTATAACTAATCGTACCGGATAAACCGACCCCAGTCCAACAGGAAACAGGTCTGTACCTACTAGGAGCCAGGAGCACCACCCACTAGAAGCAAAGTCGGATGCGTCCCCTGACGTCTTACACCGCGCCTCAGTGTCTCCCTACACGCCCCAGGCGGAGACTGAGACACACAACAAGTACCACGAACAAGGACTACATGGGGTCGCGCTCGTCAACGCAGGTCCGAGGCCCCCAACAACGTGTGCACACACAGACCATGTGCCCTAGGTCTGACCCTCTAGCTGGTTCTTCCCCCGAAGCCCGGACTCAGGCTGCGCGTGAAGGCCCTACGGTAACTAGCCTAAAAATTGTCTCTCTGGGTCACGCTCTCCACCACTCCCAAGTGGGTTCCCACACGCGTGCGCAGGAAGGTATGACTAGTGGACAGGTCACTGGAGGTAAGAATCAACTCACGGAAATCACCGATCGAAAGGAAACGGAGCGGCGGCCCTCCCAGGATCGTCTCTCAACTGGCGGCCATCCCTGGACCGCAAAGCAGAAGGCCGCTAGGCTCATCCTGGCGGTCATGCCATGGCCGTAACCAGGCAAGCCCCTGGGTGCCTAGTGGTCTATCGCCAGGCCGCCCGCCCCACCAGGCGGTCACCTGAAGACTGCAAAACACCAGGTAACAGTCTAGCCCTGATCGCAACCCGACAGACAGCTCCCAACGGTCGAAAACACTCACCCCGAGGGTGCTCTGACCAACGAGGCAAACGGTCCTCTGCTGGCGGCTACCCAAGGGGTAGCGATCAGTCGCGAGACCTTTAGCCGGACGTAGCGGTCCCCTGGGGACCGCTAAGCCCAACCGACAATCCAAATCACCTGGAGGCCCCCTGAGGGCCGCCAAGGGAGGGATAGCGGTTCCTGGAAGGACCGCAACCCCAACCCGAGTACAAAAATGGCGGGAAAGCCTAAAAAATCCGATCCACGCCCCCGATCTTCCCCCGATGATGGGGAAACAAAGGGGAGTTCATCCCCAACCCTCCTACCATGATTCTACACCCATAGATCGGTCAAAAACCCCAAGAAACGAGAGATCCGGCGCTCAACCCCGAAACATGCATTTTCACCCTCCCGACTCAAATACGTCCCTCTCGGCCTCTCCTTGGCCTATAAATCACGGGGAAAGCGGGAAAGAGGGCAAGGATTCGTCCCCCTACCTCAAGGAAGCTTGAAATCTGCCAGATCACCGCCGATCTTCAAAACTCGGCCGAATACGAACGCCACGCCCCACGCCGCGAGAATGCCACCTCCACGATCACCTCGCCACCGCCGTCGTCACCGCGCCGCCGCCTTGGTCCGCAGACCATCACCGGAGGAGGAAGGGCGCCGCGAGCTTGGACGGGGAGAGGGGCTTGCAACGGTCGGATGGGGCTCTCACGGGGAGAAGAAGAAGAGAAAAGGAAGAAGAAGGGAAAAAGGAAAAGAAAAGGGTTATTTATAGAAAATCCAAAAAATTGGAAAAATATGAAAAATTGTAAAAAAGTATTTTCTGGATCCTCGAAACACGCTCAACGCACTGGTACCGTCCCGGAATAGGAGAATGCAACGGTTTACCCTACACAGGGTTCCGAAGGCTCGTCAGGGAAAAACACGCGTAAATCACAAAACGCGCCCTGAGACCCCTGAAAGTGATCCGAAACCCACGGATCCAAATCCGAAAAATGTCCGAAAAACTCGGGACATTACAAATAATCTCCACAGTCTACGTTCTTTGAAGTGCGATTGACTGGTACGGTCGATTGGTGCGGTCAATCATGTTTACAAGGCCTATAGAGTGTAACGACCCAAGATCCGGATATCGATAATAACATGATACCATTCGAATCATGACCCACCGCCCATGAGCCGGAGGGCTCGGAAGGGCTAAAAGGAGTGTGGAGGTACAAAAAAATAGGAAATAAAGTAGGATAATTCAACAATTAATAGAATTAAATAATCTAACTACAACAGAGTCCAGTCCAACAGAAGTATAGTCTAAGGCAGAGAAGCGTACCCAACACCAAGTGAACACTTGGCCCAGTGAGCTGATAACTAAGAACCTTCGCGCAGAACCCTCGAATCTCGAGGAAGAACCGTCGCACCTGAAAAGCAGGGGTGAGCCTTCTATCACTGACTCAGTAGGGGTCCCGCGGAACCCCAACTGTAAACAACGATGGTAACGGAAAGCAGCAACAACAGCAGGAACAACAAATCCGGTGGTCGGTAAAAACTCGACGCTACAACTACTCCTATCGGAATAGAAACCAACACCCCGATCTCATAGTCGGGGAAACACCGGTCTAACGAAAAGACCTCTGGCTACACCGCCAGAAAACACACCACGACAACCCTGTCGTGGAGGGCCGTTACACAGACAAAGGCCCAACCCAAGACCACACGATTTGGGTAGACACGATCACAACCTCGCCGCCGTGAACCCTACATTGTATAGGAAAAACCCTCGGTGACGCTCACCGAAAACCCTATACCTCTTTCTTAGGAAATCACCCGAAAACTACACGTAAAACCATGTCTCGCAGACGTGAAACAGAAACTCGAGCCTCAAGAATCTCACGTCACGTGACGGGAGTACCTGCCCACCAGAAGCAAGGCCAGAAGCGTCCACTGACGACTTAGTCCGCACCTCAGGTGACTCCCTACGACGCCCCAGGCGGAGACTGAGACACCGTACAGTAACCACAGAAAAAGGACTAGCTGGGGCCGCGCTCGTCAGCGCGGGTCCGAATGCCCCCAACTACGTGTGCACACATAGACCATGCGCCCTAGGTCAGATCCTCTAGCTGGTTCTTCCCCCGAAGCCCAGACTCAGGCTGCCCGTGGGGGCCCTACGGTAATCAGCCTAAAAATCATCTCTCCGGGTCACGCTCTCCACCACTCCCAAGTGGGTTCGCACAGGCGTGCGCAGGAAAGCTACGACTAGTGGGAGGGTCACTAAACGTGAACACCGAAAACCACGCACACACCCATCGCGAGTATCACGGTGTACCAGGTGGCTCGAGGCCACCAGACTCTGGACAGCCCACTAGACCTAACCACCCAATGGTCTTTGAGTCACACAACTCGAGTCAAAACCGTTGCACGTGACGGCACAACGCCATCAATCTAGCCTAATCCCTAGGTCTGAAACCACGGTAACATGATTCCCAAGGCAGCTCACAAGCCGCCGAGTCGATCCCCTATCCAAGGGAAAAGCGGGAAACCTCCATCCCCAGGCTGGGTGACTGGACTCACAGTCCACGGCCATATGCTTGGCCCACTCAGAAAACACTTACCAGAAAGCCAATGACACGAGGGAATAACCCACCGCACACATGCCGATACACGACGACTAGTTTTAGCGAGGACACGAAAGTCCGGAACACATGGGGTCACCCGGACCCACCAAACCCAAGGGCATACTAATCGAGGTAAAATGGTACCTCTAGACACCCAAAAACACGGTCACAGCATCCACGAAGTGTCTGGGACACTCACGGGGCCAAAGGTCGGTCATTAGGTCTCAACCGGACCGACCGGGATCCAAAACGGGTAAAAGGGCGCAGTTCGATCGACCTAAACCCCTGGGGTCGATCGACCGCCCATAGGCGCAGGGAGGGGGCTGCCCAGTTTATTCGATCGGCGCTGGCCGGTCGGTCGACCGAACTGAGGCGGGATGCCCCTCGCAGTGAGCACCGATCGGTCAATCGAACTGCTCGTGTCGATCGACCGAATACGGCAAAAAATCGGCCGAAGCCACCCTAGGCCTCCGTTTTCCACACCCACTCGATCCCAGATCGAGGGGAAAACAACGGGGATCATTCCCCGGGTCCCAAAACACAAAAAGGAGAGGAAGAAAGCGGTAAAATGGCGTTCGATCCGCCAAAATCGTCACACACCCTAAAAACATGATTTCCCCCCAAAAGGAGCAATAAACCTCGCTCGGCTCACCACGGGCTACAAAACTCACGAGAAATGAAGTACTCGAGCTACGGAATCATCCCCCTACCTCCACCGAAGATTCTGCGCACCGTGGACGTCGTCCCGTCGCGAAACGCCATTAGAACACCGCAGAGAACGCGAAATCACGAACCGCTTTTGACGCGGCGGCGTCAGAGGAAGGTTCGACGGCATTCCGAAGGGACGAACGGGATGGGATAATTACTGCCTCGCGTAGCTCGGTCTCACACCGGACGGTCTCTCACCGGGCAATCACTCTATTCTCACAAGGGAGAAGAAGGGAAGGGGAAGCAAGAGGGGAAGAGCTCTTACGTGGGTTTCTGATGGGAATCGATGTCGAGCATGTACTTTTTATTTTACATTTATGTCCTTTTAGTTTATGTTTACATTCTTGGGAAAGTATATGCGCAATTGTACGGCTTTATAAGCCAATGCGTCATTCCCACAGATTGTGTGGGTTTCTATGTAATTTGTCAGTAGGACCAGCAAGGGGGCCCTCAGCCCTTTCCCATTGGTCCATGTCACTCATGTGGGGCTGGTCAACCATCCTAGGTGGCCATCTAGAAGGGTTGAATGTCAAATGCCACATGGGTAGACAAGTGGTTAAATTGGTCCAAGATAGGTCACCTACTTTCACCTACCATACCCCTTGGTCAAGGAGGCGCCCCTCTCCCCTTATTAGTTTAATATTTTTTGTGTGTTGTTCACACTTAATCCCACCCATCCATCCCCCATCCCTACATCCAAGGGTCTACATTAGATTTGATACATTTCATATAAAATGTTGTATTTTCATGTGAAAATCAATGAAAATTCAAAAAATTTGTTGAAAGGCCAAAGGCTTCTTGCGCCCCCAGCTCCTCCCCTCTGATTCCTCTCCTACAACCTCCAGTTCTAGAGTAGTTTCTACCTCCTATCCCCTCCCCTTTATCTCCGGTGATCATCTGTGCCGCCGCCGTTCGTGCCGCCTACGAGCCGCCACGGAGCCATCGTCAAGGTTCTGTCCTGCTGGATAGAGGTGACTTCCACGAATTCTTGATGTCAGCCACGAGCTCAGATGGATTTGAAATTTTGAGGGTGTGTTCTTACCTTGAATCCCCACCTCCATCTAAATTTTCACGTCCAAACTCCTCCATTTAGTAATTTTCCATTTTCGTTCATTTTGTATTCCCAAATCTGTTTTGTCTCTATCTACAGTGACAACAGCTCTGAGTTTCCCATCTCCGACCATCTTTTTGACTTTTCCAAACCCTCCCAATTTTACTGAGAGTTTTATCCATCATCCCCTACATCCACCATTTTTCTTGATTTTTTATCCGCCATCTATCTATTTTTCAAAATTCGTGTTCTATCTCAGCTACAGTGCTTTCAGCCCATTTCTAGATCCGACCCACTTCAAGTTAAAAAATCCCATCAATTCGTAGACACATCCAAACTTGTCCGAACTAGTTTTTCCGTTTTCCTAGATTGATTTCCTACAACTTTTCTGAAGACCACCACTTCAGATTTGGACGTTCACATATCGGTCAAAGGCAGTTCTCATACAAGTTCTCTGCAGATCTGAGAGCCTGGTCACTGTACAACAGCAACTCAACAATCCATTAAAGCCCAGATCCGTGTAGATCCAGGCCAGATCTTCTATCCTAGATTGAAGAATTTGAAGTTAGCTTTCCAACAGCGCCAGTCTCGTGTCGATCCGACATCGGGGCTGATCGCAGCGCCCGTTCTCGCCGGGACGCGCGCTGAAAATCAGAAGTTACAGATCCGTGGCCGGTTATTCTGACCGGTGCCGAACGGAGCCGCCCGGCCTCCGGCCGGTGAACCAGCGTGCCTCCACTCCAGGGAGCGCTCATCCAGGCATCCACCACTACAGCGGTGCCACCGGGTCCCACACGGCCCCTTCGGACGGCACGTGGGCCCCACCGTCACGTGTTCGGGTGTTGCCGAATCAACGCGAGAAGCCGCCCGTCAACCCGAATTCGGTCCTCCCGGGCCCAATTGTGTAGCCCTTTACCTCCCTGCGTGGAGTGGGCGATATTTCATTGCTGTCATCATTGTGTAATATTTATCCCGGGAGTACGAGTTTCGGCCGGGTCCGTCTTCCCCACGCCGAGCGCGTGGAGGTATCGCATTCGCTCCCTTACTTGGCATTTTGCTTACTTCATATATATTTGTTTATGCCGCTGCTAGAGAGGATGTGTAGGGATATCTAGCTCGCTTTATCTATTCATTACCGCTACTGCGAGAGAGTGAGCGAGACCGTCCCGTGACCCGATCCGGGCACAAGTGAGAGCCGACCACCCTAGCTCACTGCCGGTTTCTCAACCGTGCACGTCCGAGGTTTCCCTCGTTCAGGAACAACCGCGAGCTTGTCGTGTCCGTGGTCTCGTCCCGCATCAATTTGGTATCAGAGCAAGTTTGAGTCTAGGGTGTCCAAAAAAAAGTGTCATTTACGTCTAGCCATTAGTCATTGTCTAAGTCGTGTTTAGGGTCATCATTGTTTTAAAACAAAAAAAGTGTCTTTTTACATTTACATCCCTTTACTCGGTATATCAAAAGGTGTTGTCCGAACGTTAGGCTACGCCTATCGGGAAGGCCGCACACTTGCGCGAGTGATCTTCGGATAGATTAACTCCGCCATGTGCCGAGTTTTGGTTACATCTAGGTGCATCATATTAGTGTGCGTTTGCATTAGTCGGTGTTTCCTAGTCCGTGTCGTTGCATGCCCACTCGGCGTGGTACCCAAACCGATCGCCCCACATCTATGGCTAACCCTCGCGATGCCACCTCGGGAGACTTCCACCCCTTACAGGAGGCAATGTTGGCCATTATGGCTCGGATGGACCGGTCCGAAGCCACCTTTCGGACCTTCACCGAAACCATGGATGGTCGCCTACGAGCTATGGAGGAACGCATGGAGACATCCGTCCAAGGCCTGGTCGGACGGTTGGAAGGGATGTCCCACGGAGACCCTCCTAGAGTGGTCCAAGACCCACCCCCACCTGCCCAGGCTACCGCCCAAGGCCAAGCCAATCCTATAGCTCAGGCCCTGCCTGCCATTGTGGCCCAGGACCCGCCCGCACATGCTCCTCAGCCACCCGCCCCTCCTCAGGTTCCTGACTTACCACGTTGTGACCTTGGTCTCGAGGACTATGGGTCCGACAATGCCTATGAGGGGTATGGTCAGCGCCGTCATGGCTTTCAGCCACAGAGATGAGGATGATAGGGTCCTTAAGACCGTGCGAGCGGACCCTCCCACTTTTTACGGGTCTTTGGATCCGAAAGTCTACCGAGATTGGGAGTTCGGCATGGACCGTTACTTTGAATGGTATGATATGTCGGAGCGCCGAAGGGTCCGATTCGCCACCATGAAGCTCATGGGACAGGCGCAAACCTATTGGAAGAATGTAGAGAGCCTACTACTTCAGCGGCTAGAACCCTCGATTGACACATGGGCCGAGATGAAGAATAAGCTTCGGCAAAAGTACCTTCCTCCTACATACCGCCAGCGACTCATCGATAGATGGCAAAGTCTTAGCCAGGGAGACCGGTCCGTCTCCGAATACATCGCTGAATTTGATGAGTACTTTCTACGATGTGGTGTCACGGAGGAGAGTACCATGCCCGTTTCCCGCTTTCGACGTGGTTTGCGGCCACACTATCAGTATGAGCTTTTCCGCCGCAATGCCAAGACGTTGGAAGAGGCATACCAGGTTGCTCTTGAGTTGGAGCAATTTGAGGGAGAGTTTGAGTCTAGCCATCGGTTGGGCCCCACCCCTCTCCGTAGTACCGAGCCCCATCACTCTATAGGCCCACATCAGCGGCCTCCCATGGCTCGACCTCAGGAGCCCACCCGTCAGGAGCACTTCGCTCCACGGCCTCGCCCTCCTCCACCCCGGGATCTATTTCCACCCCGACCACCGGCACCCGTTGCCCGTCCCCCGGCTCCTATAGCCCGTCCTCTGGCACCGGCACCCCCTCCACTATTGTCCAATGCACCTACATCTTCCCCATTGCTACCTACACCCCCTACCCGACGGCATGATAAGGGTAAGGCCCCTTTTATAGGAGAGAGTAGTCGGTCGAGAGTGTAGTGTTTCCACTGTCACGGGTTTGGCCACATTGCCAGCGAGTGTCCCGCTCGCACCACCCTAGCCCTAGGTGTTGGAGAATCCGTACCTCCCGAGCTTGAGTATGTCAATTACGTGGCCGATGAGGCACTAGCCGATGAGTAGTATGCCTTGGGGGGGGAAGAGTTGGACGGCTCTTCGGCCGCCCAGGATGCCGCCACCTAGTGGGCTTGATGTCACCACCTTAGTCTAGAGTCGTGCATGAGTCAGTGTGTTTTTTTTATGTGGTTTGTTTGCATGGTTTGTGTGTAAGTTTGAGAGTCTGCATGTGTCTTGTGCAAGCTCGTTGTCGTTCTCTTATGAGTAATAGGCGATTGGACTCACTTGATGAGTATGGGATCGGTTCTACATCTACCCGGATCAATCACCTACAGGGACTCAGCGGTGATTCCTAGTGAGTCTTCGAGCTGCTCCCTTCCCTTTTGAGAGTGCCCCACCCGGAGTGTCCACCTTTAGCCCATAGCAGTCCGCACATATCGAGTATATATGGAATGAGCAGGTGACGATCACTTGGAGTGGAGCGTACCCGCGTTACTTGGCACGGTGACGGATCCACCGGAATACTCGAGCATCCCTACCCCTACTCGACGGGGTCGAGTTCCTCCCACCCGGGGAGAGTTGATGGGAATTGACGCCGAGCCTGTACTTTTTCTTTTGCATTTATGTCCTTTTAGTTTGTGTTTATATCCTTGGGAAAGTATATGCGCAATTGTACGGCTTTATAAGCCAATGCGTCATTCCCACGGATTGTGTGAGTTTCTATGTAATTTGTCAGTAGGACCAGCAATGGGGCCCTCAGCCCTTTCTCATTGGTCCATGTCACTCATGTGGGGCTGGTCAACCATCCTAGGTGGCCATCTAGAAGGGTTGAATGTCAAATGCCACATGGGTAGACAAGTGGTTAAATTGGTCCAAGGTAGGTCACCTATCTTCACCTACCATACCCCTTGGTCAATGGGGCACCCCTCTCCCCTTATTAGTTTAATATTTTTTGTGTGTTGTTCACACTTAATCCCACCCATCCATCCCTCATCTCTACATCCAAGGGTCTACATTAGATTTGATACCTTTCATATAAAATGTTGTATTTTCATGTGAAAATCAATGAAAATTTAGAAAATTTGTTGAAAGGCCAAAGGCTTCTTGCGCCCCCAGCTCCTCCCCTCTGATTCCTCTCCTCTAACCTCCAGTTCTAGAGTAGTTTCTACCTCCTATCCCCTCCCCTCTATCTCCGGTGATCATCTGTGCCGCCGCCGTCGCCGTTCGTGCCGCCTACGAGCCGCCACGGAGCCATCGTCAAGGTTTTGTCCTGTTGGACAGAGGTGAATTCCATGAATTCTTTCTGTCAGCCACGAGCTCAGATAGATTTGAAATTTTGAGGGTGTCTTCTTACCTTTAATCCCCACCTTCATCTAAATTTTCACGTCCAAACTCCTCCATTTAGTAATTTTCCATTTTCGTTCATTTTGCATTCCCAGATCTATTTTGTCTCTATCTATAGTGACAACAGCTCTGAGTTTCCCATCTCCGACCACCTTTTGACTTTTTCAAACCCTCCAAATTTTACTGGAAGTTATTTCCATCATCCCCCACAGCCACCATTTTTCTTTATTTTTTATCCACCATCTATCTATTTTTCAAAATTCGTGTTCTATCTCAGCTACAGTGCTTTCAGCCCATTTCCAGATCCGACCCACTTCTAGTTCAAAAATCCCATCAATTCGTAGCCACATCCAAACTTGTCAAAACTAGTTTTTCCGTTTTTCTAGCTTGATTTCCTACAACTTTGCTGAAGACCACCACTTCAGATTCAGACGTTCACATATCGGTCAAAGGTAGTTCTCAGACAAGTTCTCTACAGATCTGAGAGCCCGGTCACTGTACAACAACAACTCAACAATCCATTAAAGCTCAGATCCGTGCAGATCCAGGCCATATCTTCAGGCCTAGATTGAAGGATTTTACGTTAGCTTTCCAACGGCGCCAGTCTCGTGTCGATCCGACATCGGGGCTGATCGCAGCGCCCGTTCTTGTCGGGACGCGCGCTGAAAACCAGAAGTTGCAGATCCGTGGCCGGTTATTCTGACCGGTGCCGAACGGAGCTGCCCGGCCTCCGGCCGACGAACCAGTGTGCCTCCACTCCAGGGAGCGCTCATCCAGGTATCCACCACTACAGCGGTGCCACCGGGTCCCACACGACCCCTCCGGACGGCACGTGGGCCCCACCATCACGTGTTCGGGTGTTGCCGAATCAACGCGAGAAGCCGCCCGTCAACCCGAATTCGGTCCTCCCGGGCCCAGTTGTATAGCCCTTTACCTCCCTGCGTGGAGTGGGTGATATTTCATTGCTGTCATTATTGTGTAATATTTATCCCGGGAGTACGAGTTTCGGCCGGGTCCGTCTTCCCCACGCCGAGCGCGTGGAGGTATCGCATTCGCTCCCTTACTTGGCATTTTGCTTACTTCATATATATTTGTTTATGCCGCTGCTAGAGAACATGTGTAGGGATATCTAGCTCACTTTATCTATTCATTACCGCTACTGCGAGAGAGTGAGCGAGACCGTCCCGTGACCCGATCCGGGCACAAGTGAGAGCCGACCACCCTAGCTCACTGCCGGTTTCTCAACCATGCACGTCCGACGCTTCCCTCGTTAAGGGACAACCGCGAGCTTGTCGTGTCCGTGGTCTCGTCCCGCATCAGTTTCAATCTTTCTTTCAATCTATGCATATGAAAACCTTGCACACTAGCCCCCTTTATATAGGAAAGGCCATATTACACTTGGACAATCATACCCTTAGTCTTTTAAACTAATGGCATCCATCTCCTAGCCTAATAAAACAAACTACAACAACCAACTTTTGACTTGGCAAAATAAAATATAAAACAATAGAATATTTGGCCTAATAAAACAAAAGTAAAAAATACATGTAGCAATACATGTATTATACACATAATACACAAATAAAATACATACTCAATACACACAAATAAATACTCAGGACGTCGAGTCTTCAAGAAGCTGAGTCTCCGAGTCACAAACTCGGTGGTGTCGGGGCGGTGTGGCGTCGGCTGCGTGTGACTGGTTCTAACGAGGACACGAAAGTCCGAAACACATGGGGTCACCCGGACCCACCAAACCCATAGATGCACTAATCGAGGTAAAATAGTACCTTCGGACACCCAAAAATACGGTCACGGCATCCACGGGGTGTCCCGGACACTCACGGGGCCAAAGATAGGTCATTGGGTCTCAACCTGACCGACAGGGACCCAAAACAGGCAGAAGGGCGCAGTTCGGTCGACCTAAACCCCTGGGGTCGGTCGACCAACAGGGTCGGTCGACCGGCCCCAGACAGGTGGTCGACCGCCTACACGCGCAGGGAGGGGGCTGCCCAGTTCGGTCGACCGGCGCTGCCCGGTCGGTCGATAGAACTGAGGCGGGATGCCCCTCGCAGCGAGCGCCAATCGGTCGACGGAACTGCCCGTGTCGGTCGATCGAATAGGGCAGAAAATCGGTCGGAGCCACCCCAGGGCTCCATTTTCCACGCCCACTCAATCCCGGATCGAGGGGAAAACAACGGGGATCATTCCCCGGGTCCCAAAACACAAAAAGGAGAGGGAAAAAGCGGTAAAACGGCGTTCGATCTGTCGAAACCGTCACACACCCTAAAAATATGATTTTCTCCCAAACAAGCAATAAACCTCGCTCGGCTCACCACGGCCTACAAAATTTACGAGAAATGAAGTACTCGAGCTAGGGAATCATCCCCCTACCTCCACCGAAGATTCCGAGCACCGTGGACGTCGTCCCGTCGCGAAACGCCGTTAGAACGCCGTCGAGAACGCGAAACCGTGAACCGCTTCCAACGCACCACTTGCCCCTCGATCCTTGACCCGTCCTCGCTCCTCGCCCTCGCAGCATCTCTGCCTCGCCCGCCATCACCTCCGTCGGCGCCCGGAGGAGAGGGGAAGAGAAAGAGAAGAGAGAGAGAGAGAATGAGATAATGAGAGAAAGAGAGGGGGTGGCGGGTTATTTATATAGGAAATTATGGGATTTAAAAATTTCATAAAATATAAAAATAGGAGAAAATACTCTCCACGATCCTCGGAGAACGCACAACGCGGTGGTAATATCCCGGAGTCGGAGAACACAATGGTTCGCCCTACACGGGGTTCCGAAGGTCCGATAGACAAAAACACCCGTAAACCGTAAAACTCAATCTGGAACCCACAAAAGCGATCTGAAATCCACGGATCTTGATCCGATAAATATCCAAAAAATCCAGGGCGTTACATACAACTTCTAGGTTTTGGGAATCGCTACCACCTTGATCCCATGTCAACCACCTCGTCTGTTATCTTCTTTCCCGTCTTTAGTCATTTCAAATTTGAACACAACTTTAGCCTTCCATTTTTGGTCTCCAACCTGTCTAAATCAATGACGGATTCTTCTCAAAAGATGTTAACACAATCCATCAATCAATTATGATATATCATTTTATTATCAAGGTAAAACGAGGCCAAATGAGCAAGCATACAACATGTTTATCTATCCAATAGATCATGGACCAATAACTAAGGAAGCTTCATGTATTTTATTAGTCATTAACCAAGTCAAGGCACATTAAATCATTATACAGCATGTGTAATTATCTCAATGAAGTATAATCTAAATGTCCAATGTTTATTGTGCTAGTATCAAGTAAATCAAATCACATAGTCAATCACTCACACAATATGTTTTGTTATTATTAAAATAAAAATAATATATCCCATGAAATTTTTACAACAATTCTTCTTGTTGTTCTTCTTTGGTTGCAACCTTTAGTGCCAAAGCTTTCTTCGTGGGCTCTTCTTCTTTGTTGAACTATTGAAGATTTATCTCATGGGTCATGAGTGACCCTATTAACTCATCCACCAAATATTTGGAGAAGTCTTTATTTTCTTCGATGGTGGTTATCTTTAGTATCCATTGAGCTAGTAGAGATCTTAATATTTTTTACACCATCTCTGCTTCATTATATGTCTTGTCAGAGTCCTTAGTGTCCATTGACGATATTGGTGAATCGTGTGAACATTTTTGTGATGGACTCGTGGGCTTCTATTTTAAACATCTCGTACTGTGTTATAAGAAACGTTTATCTTGGCCTCTTTTACTTGGGTCATGAGAGCGAACATAACATTAGGGTTTGTGCTCATGCATTAAGAGATGCTATATACTTTTCAGGTTTGCCCCATTCTTCTTTTGGCTTTGTTATGAGATGATCACCTTCTTCAATGACTATCCAAGCATCACAATCCGTTCCTTGTACATATTCTTACATCCCTACTTACCAATATAGATAGTCATTACCGTAGAAAAGCGGAGGCCTACTAGTTGATTGTTCTTCTTAAAGCTTTCATTTCTACTTTGCATTAATGGATCTTAGACTCTAAGTCATAACACCTATTCCTAGATGACTAAAGCTTTGATACCACTTGTTAGTATGCAAATCAGCTCCCAGAAGTGGGTGAATGGAAATGTTGAACTAAAATACATGTTAAAAAATAACGTTCACAGATTTGATAACAGCAAAAGTCTTATGCCAATAAAAACACGTAGCGTTAAGGTGATATGAAAGGTGAAGGATAAAATGATATGCGCCAATAAAACCACAGAAGGCATAAGATTTTCCTTTCTGGTGACCAATGTCCAGGACCTAAACCACATCCAAAGTTTTACTACTTATGATAAGAAATACACTAGTTGAGTTTTGTTCTAAGTGTTCAGCTCACCAATCTCTCACAATATCTGAAATTTTATCAGGTGATTAGCTCACCAACCTCCAGTTTTTTTATTAGGTGCCCAATACATCAAGTTTGCTGAGAGAGTTGATTAGGGGTCAATATACCAACCTCTGATTATTGATTAACAGTACACTAACTCTTAATACATAAGAGTTTTACCCAAACTAATAAAAAGCCTTTTTCACTAGGCAGATGTGGAGAAAAATAAAAGTCATAAACAGAAGGAATATATCAAATGCGCAAGATAAATAAGAACGAGAGAAAATGCGCGCAAGTGCTTTCAGCTAACAGTGGCTCCACCTTGTTAGCATGTGGCCAACAGTCCCGTTGGGAGACACATCCCGTTGGGAGACATCTCACCATGTTTCCGGATCTGGTCTGGGTGCACTATAGCGGTGGGACAGAGGGGAGGTGGGGGTGAAGCACCCTTCTATAAAGTGAGATGGGTTATGCCCATCGGAGAACACGAAGAAGATCGTGAGATCCACAGATTGAAGACCTACCTCGCCGGAGTCCCTAAACCATCCGGAAAGAAACCCACCTCGCCGGTAAACCTTCACTGGTATCAGAGCAGGCCACTTCTTCCTGCTGCCGCTGCCGCTCTTCCAGATCTTGCCGCTGCTGTCCCCCTTGTTTTGATCCTCGCCGACCGCTGCTCACCATCGCTTTTGCTCCCTCCCCACCACCGCGGCTGCTACGGCTCCCTCCACCTCCTGTGTGTAACCGCCTCTGCAGCTGCCGCTACCGTCGCCTGCGGTAGTTGTCCCCCCTTGAGGCGTGCTGGCCTGGTTCCTCGCCACCGCGTCTGCTCGCCGCCCGAACCGCTGCTGTGCCCCGCTTCCACCGGACTGCGCCCTCGCCGTCGGCACCTCTCCCTCGGCCGCAGACGCCCACCGTTGCTCGCTGCGGCACAGTCGCCGCCGGCCACCTCCACCGCTCGCACTCAGGCGCTGCCGCAACTGCCTGTGATCCCCTCTCTCGATCCCACACGCCGCTGTCGCCCTCGCACGCCGAAGAGAGGTAAGTTACCCGTTTCCTTTCCTTGCGGATGGTGGCTGCCCTTTCTTCACGTGAAAGCCACAGTTAATCGTAATAATAAAAGGGGCATCATCATTACCATGTCAGACATAAAAGGACATTTCTATTCTGTGAACTCACGTGAACTGTGAACCCATCCGCCCTTTTGAATCATTTATCATGTCACAGTAGTTGTAAATCTAGAAGGACAGACAGGCTCACGTGTAAGTTTTTTTTAAGAAATATACGTTATCATCGTCTGATTAAATATATTCTGTCTTTATATAAAATTATTTAATCAACTTTTAAATAATTATATATTTGCATCCATATCTTTGTTGACATAAATAACTTTTCATGATGTTAAGGATTGATATGTGATTAAATTATATTTATATTTGTCCTTAACTCTTTTGGTCGGCTACCAGAATGAGAGTGTTATGTTAAAAAAAAACTAAGGAGAAATTTAACTCGATGGGACTAGACATACATGTATATAGCGGCTAAGGCTGACATGAGTAGCAGGCTGACATAAGTAACAGTATATGAAAAGCTTTTTGCTGACAGTGTAAAAGATATTGTTAGTAAGGTCCATTCACGCTACAGAACTCAACTCTCCTTTCATAATTATAGTCACTATTTATTCTACGAGCTTCCCTTATCTATTGTTATTACCCAAGGAAAATTAGGAAGGTCATGTATTTTTTTTGTAATACACAGACCATAAAAAGGGGAAATCTACTATTGCTTTGTTGACATATTATGAAATAAAATCTGAAATTAATCTATTGATATCTCAATCCCGATTAAAATATTTATGTATTCATATTCATTCAGTATTAATCTCATTTATAAACATGTCATGTTAATCGGTTTAAACAATAGTTAATCAGTTTAAACAATATGTACCTTCATATCATGTTTACTAATATATGATTATTCTTGATTGTTATTTAGTTGTAAATCATTAGTTATTTTTACTCACATAAATTAAATCAAAAATAATCGTGAAGGTACACATGATATTTTTACATATTTAGTTATTTACTTGTTAATTATTTTTTATCATAAATTTAAACAAGACAGAACAAAAAAAAAATCAAACCCCTCACAAATAAATGACAGAATTAATCAACGTAAACATTAGTTTAATTTTTGTCATCATGTTTAGGCTTATTAAATTAAGCTGTCATATTTTCAGATTTATTATAATCATAATGGCCAGTAAGCTCATTGCTTCGGAACTGGCAAAATTAGACAAACTTAATGGAACTAACTTTGACATGTGGCACCGGAAAATCCGATATGCCCTTATCCATGACAACATAGAACATGTCATTGACACCAATGCTCCAGAAGTTATTGAAACATCCACGGAAGTGGAAAAGAAAAAACGGGAGCAATGGTTAATAGATGACAAAAAGGCTAAGAGCCTAATGCTCATGTTCATGGAGGATAATTTAATAAAGTTTTTCGAAACTTACAAAACCTTCAATGAAATGTGGAAAGCTATCAAAGAGAAGTATGACACCAAAACAGATGTGAATACTCAACTCTTATTGCATCGTTACAACACATGTAAGATGCAAGAATGTGATAGCGTTGTCGAGCATGTAAACAAAATGATTGTCATGGCTAAGGAGCTATCGACTGCTGGAACTGAAATTCCAGACAAGATGCAAGTGGCGACTATATTGAATAGTTTGCCAGCATCATTAGACATGGCTACCACAACTTTAAGAATGAGTGGTTCCATTATAAGTGTCACAGATTTGCCAGCTCGGTTAGTGATTGAACATGACATTATGGCCAGGAGAAAAGAACTTGAAGCGCACTTGCAGGAGGCCAATGCTGTACACCGGAAGCCCACCGGTCAGAATCATCCACTCGGAGCACAAAAGCCCAAGTTTAAGGGGAACAAATTCCAAGGCAAAGGAAAGAAGGTTCCTCGTGGTGCTTGCTACACATGTGGGAAGTTTGGCCATTTTATGGTAAATTGTCCCCAAAAGCAAGGCAATGAGGGTGGAAGCAAATACCCAGAAAATAGAAGAGCTGGAAAGAGAGAATTTATCGGCGTCACGGAATGCAATGCCGCGATTGCCGACTCAAATGAATGGTGGGTCGATTCTGGAGCCACTCGTCACATTGCCAAGACGAAGAAGGGGCTGGTGACGCTGAACAAGCTCAAGGCAGGAGAACAGAGGATATATATGGGTAACAACACCTATCTTGATGTAGAAGGTGTTGGTACATATAGGCTGGATCTTGGGGATAGCATCATGGTCCTCAAGAATGTGTTCTATGCACCTGGAATCCGACGGAATCTGATCTCTGTACCGGCCTTGATGAAAAATGGCCTGGAAGTACGTTTCTACAACAATCGAGTGTCAATAGGGAAGGATAAGAAAGTACTTGCTATGGGGAGGTTTATCCCCGAACATGATTTATTTTGTATCCCTGTAATTGACACTGAGAATAATAATATTGAAGTTTCTGAGTATTCCTTGTGTTCTTTATCGGAATGTGATCTATGGCATTTTAGATTGGGACATCCCGAAAAATCTAAAATGGAACAAATGATAAAGATGGGTCTACTGCCAGGTTTGTCAAAGGTGGAATTAACACCTTGTGAACATTGCTTAGTGGGAAAGATGACTAAGAAACCCTTCACAGTAGGACATAGATCAAACGAATTGTTAGGGTTGGTCCACTCGGACATTTGTGGCCCCCTAAGTATAAAGACATATAACAACAAGGAATATTTCATAACTTTTATAGATGATTATTCCAGATTTGCCTATGTCTATCTGATTTCTGCAAAATCAGAGGCATTTGATTGCTTCCGAAAATATAGAATGGAAGTGGAAAGGCAACATGGAAGGAACATTAAGGTGTTAAGAACGGATAGAGGTGGGGAATATAACTCAAAGGAATTTGAGTTATATTGTCAAGAACACGGAATTAAAAGATACGTGACAATGCCTTATACGCCGCAACAGAATGGTGTGGCAGAAAGAAAGAATAGAACTTTGATGAATGCTGCTAGATGTATGCTATCACATTCAGGTCTCCCTAAGAATTTATGGGGAGAGGCATTGCTTACGGCGAATTATATCTTAAATAGAATCCCCACAAAATCTATAGAATGTACACCTTATGAATTATGGAATGGGAGGAAGCCTGAATTGAGTCACCTCAAGAAGTGGGGATCAATTGCCCACGTTCTCATTCCGAGTCAACTTAGAGATAAGTTGGACTCAAAGACATTAAAATATAGATTCATAGGGTATTGTGAGAAATCATCTGGTTATATATTTTTCCATAAAGAAAAAGGGATCATTGAATATAGGGATGCGACATTTCTAGAAAATCTAGAGGAAGAGGAATCTCGTGAAAAAAAGAAGGAACCTCTGGTTGTAATAGATGATGACTATTACAACGATATCCCTAGAAATGATCCAGAAATTGAGGAAGAACCTCATAATATGGAAAATGAACCAGTACCTATGAATGAAATGCAGCCTGATCAACCCGGAATAGGCAACAAAAGATTGAGAACTCCACCAGCATGGATGGATGATTATCATTTGTATTCCTGTGAGCCTTCATGTCTGATGATAGACATGGAAGATGAAAATTGCGTAGATCCCATGAATTATGTAGATGCGATGAAATCGCATGATACAGAATTATGGCAAGATGCCATGAATGAAGAAATTGATTCTATGAAAAGGAATAATGTATGGGAATTATGTGATCTTCCAAAGAATCGAAAGGCTATAGGATGCAAATGGGTATTCAAGAAAAAGCTTCAAGCTGATGGGTCTATTGATAAATATAAGGCCCGGTTAGTTGCCAAGGGGTTTACACAGAAACCGGGTATAGATTTTCAAGAAATCTATTCTCCAGTGGCTAAGTTTGCATCCATAAGAATGATCTTGGCAATTGTTGCATATTTTGATCTGGAGCTGCACCAGATGGATGTAAAAACAGCATTCCTTAACGGAGAGTTGAAGGAAGACATCTATATGCAACAACCTGAGGGATTTCAGGTGGAAGGCCAAGAGGAAAGGGTATGTAAGTTGAAGAAATCAATATATGGTTTAAAACAATCTTCTAGACAATGGTATCTCAAATTCCACGAAGTAGTTATCCAACTAGGGTTTGTTTCAAACAAGTTGGATAACTGTGTATATGTCATGAATAGTGGGAGTAAGTATATCATATTATCCCTATATGTGGATGACATTTTACTCACCAGTAATGACATAGAAATATTGAATAAAGTCAAATTAGAACTTAGTGGAAAGTTTGAGATGAAGGACATGGATGAGGCATCCTATGTTCTTGGTGTACAAATCCTAAGGGATAGAAAGTCTAGAATTTTGAGTATAAACCAGGAAAAGTATTTGAGGTCTGTACTAAAGAGATTCGGAATGCATAATAGCAATCCGGCACCTACACCGTTAGTCCATCAGAAACGGTTGTGTAAGGGTCAATGCCCCGGAGAGGGACAAGAGCCGCTCATGGTGCCGTATACACAAGCAGTCGGAAGCTTGATGTATGCAATGATGTGTACTACACCGGACTTGGCATACCCAGTCAGTTTGGTAAGTAGATACCAAAGCAATCCTGGCCCAGCACATTGGGAAGCTGTTAAAAGGATTTTGAAATATCTGAGAGGAACTTTGCACCACAATCTTGTTTATCAAGCTGATACGCTTGAGGTTCTCGGATATTCGGATGCAGACTTTGGAGGAGATAAAGATGACGGAAAGTCCACGTCGGGACATTTGTTCATCTTTGGTGCTGCTGCTATTTCTTGGGGAATCAAGAAACAAGAGTGTGTTGCTCGATACACACAGGAAGCTGAGTACGTTGCATGTAGTACAACTGCTACTCATGCAGTTTGGATCAGAAGATTCTTGTACGATTTTAATCTCAATTTGGTAGATGGACCAATTGAGATGTACTGTGATAATCAAGCGGCTATTAGCCTGATTAACAGTGGAGCAAATAGTTCAAGAGGAAAATATATTGAAGTACAATATCACTATATTCGAGATATTGTACAGAAAGGGGAAATAAAAGTGACTTATGTTCCTACAAGTGATATGATTGCTGATCCATTGACGAAAAGTATCTCAGCAGAAAATTTCATTAAGCATGTTGGCTTAATGGGGCTTAGGAATATATAAGCCAGAAAGAAATATTTTCATGGATAATGAAAATAATGATACCTCTGACGGATAGTGGGAGTGTATCGGAACATTACTCACGTATAGTGAGACAATGAGAAGAATGATACCTCTGACGGATAGTGGGAGCGTATCAGAAATACTACTCATGGATAATGAGATTATATAAGTGATGGTGAGTGGAAACACTACTCACGGATAGTGGGAGTGATTCAAAGGAAATATTATACCACCCACGGATAGTGGGGATATAATAGTTTGTTGGCCAAGTGGGAGATGTTAGCATGTGGCCAACAGTCCCGTTGGGAGACACATCCCGTTGGGAGATACCTCACCATGTTTCCGGATCTGGTCTGGGTGCACTGTAGCGGTGGGACAGAGGGGAAGTGGGGGTGAAGCACCCTTCTATAAAGTGAGATGGGTTATGTCCATCGGAGAACACGAAGAAGATCGTGAGATCCACAGATTGAAGACCTACCTCGCCGGAGTCCCTAAACCATCCGGAAAGAAACTGTAATGCCCCGGGTTTTTCGGATCCTTCTCCGTGGGTCCCGGATCCGGTTTCTCGGAGCGTCCGACACCGTTGTGTCCGAAATTTCGTTTCGGACGTCTTTCGTGTTCGGATCGGCGCGATCCGGAGTCGTTTCGGAGGCCCGGAGGCGTTCCGCGGCTTTTTCCACGTGTGTTTTCCGATTCCCGGCGTGGGTTTCGGCTTTCCCTTCGGAACCTCGTTGCGGGTGAACCGGGCCGTTCACCAGGGCGCGAGTGGTACCGTTGCGATCGGTGCGCTCCGAGGATCGCGAGGGTGTGATTTTCTATTTTTCGGGATTTTTCTGATTTTCCGGATTTTCCTATAAATAGCTTTTTCTCTCTCTCCCCCTCTCATTTCTCATTTCTCTCCCTCTCTCTTCTCACGCTCTCTCCTCTCTCCCTCTCTCTCCGGTGGCCGACGGGGCGGAGTATGGGCGAGGCGGGGACGGCGCGGGCGAGGCACGGGCGAGGATGGATGAGGATCGAGGCGGTGGAGGCGCGTAGAAGCTCGGCCGTGAGTTCGTGGAACGGCGAGGCTTCAACGGCGTTTTCTTCGTGGATCGGCGTCCACGGTGCGCGTAATCTTCGGTGGAGGTAGGGTGATGGACCCTCAGCCCGTGTACTTCCTTTCCCGCGAGTTTCGTAGGCCGTGGTGAGCCGAGCGGGCTAAACGGGGCGTTTTGGGCAAAATGCATGTTTTGGGGGTGTGAGCCGGATCTCCCGTTTTATGGTGTTTTTGGGCGATCCCGGGGTTTAGATGCATGCCTAGGGGCTTGGGGAAAGTCTCCCCTTTTGTTTCCCCTTCACCTGGGGGTGAACGGGGCGTGGCATGGCTTTTCCCGCGGTTTCTACCGTTTCCGGGCACGGACTGAGAACGCGCTATACTCCAGTAGCGCGTTCCTGAAGGTCGCGCTGCCCCGACCGAGCGCGTTCATCGGAGAAGATGAACAGTTTGGCGGTTCCTGTCGCGCTATAGGGCTATGGCGCGTTCTAGACTGTCGCGCTATGGAAACATAGCGCGACCTGGCTTGTCGCGCTATAGGTTCCTAGCGCGATCTGCGTTGTCGCGCTAGGGTTCCCTAGCGCGTTCCGGCTTGTCGCGCTAGGTGATCCTAGCGCGATCTTACCTGTTGTCTTGTGCTCCCCTTGGGCCGTGTGTGTCTCGGACACCCCGTGGACTTCCGTGACCGTGTCTTTGGGTGTCCAGAGGGTTGGTTTACCTCGATTAACGTGCCCATCGGTTTAAGGGTCTGTGAGACCTTCTGGTGTTCCGATTGTGTTGTGTTGGTCCCCGGTCGACCCGGTTGCGACCCAGTGGTCGACCTTTGGCCTTGTGAGTGTCCCGGGTACCCCGTGGGTTCTGTGTCCGCTTTTCTGGGGTGTCGGGAGGGACCGTGTTGCCTCGATTAGCGTGCCCATAGGTGTGGTGGGTCCGGGTGACCCCACGTGTTCCAGGCTTTCGTGTTACGCTTGATCGAGTCACCGTGTGTCGGTGTGTGTGCGGTGGGGTCTCCCCCGCATATCGTGGGTTCCTTTGGAAGGCGATTCCCGTGTGGGCCATGTGCTTGGCCTTGGACTGCGAGTCCAGTTGTCCGGCCTGGGGCTGGAGGTTTCCCGCTTGTTTCAAGATGGGAAATCGTCGTGGCGGCTTGTGTGCTGCCCTGGGAATCGTGCTTCTGTATTTTTCCGTGTGGCCCTTGTGAGTGGCCTTAGTCCCTTGCATTCCCTTCCCGAGGGAGTGGTCTTGGCGACTCGTGTGTTGTCTCGGTACTCGTGCTACCGTGATTTTAGACCTAGAGATTGGACTAGATTGACGGCCTTGTGCTGTTGCGTACAACGGTCTTGACCCCGAGTCTTGTGACTCAAGGACCGTTGGGTGTAGTGCGTTTAGAGGACTGTCCAGAGTCCAGTGGCTTAGCGCCACTTGAATTTTCTCGACTCTAACGCACGGTGCGTGCGTGGCCGTGGACTGTGAGTCCCGTTTCTTCTCCGACTGTGGTCACCGTGAGACGGGGCCGGTACGTGGGGTGGTCCCCGTACGTCGTCGGATTCGGACGTTGTTTTCCGTTGACTTGAGAGTCTACTCCTTCAGTGACCCTCCACTAGTCGTAGCCTACCAGTACGCGTGTGCTGGTCGCACCAGGGAGTGGTGTACGGGCTTACCCTTCGAGACGGTTTTGGACTGGTTTCCGTCGGGCCCCACGTCTTGCAGCCAGAGTCCGGCTGAGGGGAAAACCGGTCAGAGGGCCAGACCAGGGACGCGCGGTCTGTGTGTGCACACGTGGTTGGGGGCGGTTGGACCCACGTCGACGGGCGTGACCCCAGCTAGTCACTTGTTTGTGGTTACTTGTACGGTGTTCGCGCCTCGGGTAGGACCTACCACGTCAGGCAGTTCACCTGCGGTGCGGTGTAAGACGTCAGGGGACGCTACCGGCTGTGCTTCTAGTGGGCGGTACTCCTGTCGAGTTGGGAGTGACAGACTACCCGTTTTTGTGGCTTTGACCTTTGGGTTTTTTTGGTCGTGTCGACCGTTGAGTCCTTCGGCTGTTTTGCCGTGGCGCGTGTGTTGGTCTTCGCGTCGTGAGTCTAGCGCTAGTGGCTTTACCGAGGTTGGGTCTTGTTGTGCGGTACCCGCGATCAGATGGTCGGGGTTGCACCTTGGACAGCGTGTCCAGGTCGGCTGTGTCCGGGGGACAGGCCTCTGCGGCATGGTTGCCGTATGTTGTTACTTCGGTAGGCGGTACTAGCGTGGTTTGGTAGCTTCGTCTGCGTGACCGAGGTGTACCTTCCGGTACAGTAGGAGTAGCTGTAGTGCCGGGTCTTTGACCGGCCACCGGGTTGCTGTTCCTGCTGTAGTTGTAGCTCTCCTTTCCGCTACCGCCGTTGTTTCCGGTTGGGGTTCCGCGGGATCCCTGCTGAGTCTCTGTTTTGGAGACTCATTCCCTGCTTTTCAGGTGTGGCGGTTCTTCCTCGAGGTTCGAGGGTGCGGAGCGGAGGTTCTCAGTTGCCAGCTTGCCGGGCCGAGTGTTCACTTGGCATGTGGTACGCTTTACTGCTTTAGACTGTACTTTCTGTTGGACTGGACTCTGTTGTAGTTGTTTATTTATTTCTGTTATTTGTTGAGTTGTCTTGCTTTATTTCCTATTTCTTTGTGCCTCCACACTCCTTTTAGCCCTTCCGAGCCCTCCCGGCTCGTGGGCGGCGGTGCGAGTCTCGGGTTATCGGGCCTTCCCGGTAATCGGATTCTCGGGTCGTTACAGCTGGTATCAGAGCGGTGGTTGTGGACGTACATAGGAATTCGAAATGTTGCAGTGATCAGAGTCCATAAGGTCCAGTACAGTCGGCAGCTGGCTTAGGGTTTTGTGTTTTCCGCCTTGTTTCTCGCTTGAGAGCTTGAGTGCGCTGTGCGGCGCTGTGAAGGTGGTCGTTGTCCGTGGCTTTCGTGCCAGCATGGGGTCTAAGGATTGAGGTTGAGAGTCTTCTCCCTCATCGGTGGTGGCCCTGGTTGTGCTGCGTTGGGCAGAGGTTGCTGGCAGGCGTGAGTTCGCGGTGCTGCGTTCGAGGAACCTGCAGCGTGGTCAGGTGGCTGGTGCGGACTGTTCTTGGTTAAGTGGCCGTGAGCGTGCTCTGAGGGAGCTGCTGTCGGTTTTTGGTCACTCCAGCTTGAGGTTTGTCCAGCTCCTGAGGTGTTCTGATCGAGAAGTGTGCTCGGGTGAGCGGAGGATCTTCTCGGTGAGCTGCTGTTTCGTCGAGCCTGATGTTCTTGTCGCGCTCTGTGGCGTCAGAAATGACGTGTCGATCCCGATTGTTCTACTGATTTCGAGGCGGGATTTGGCAGAGATGTCCCGTTAAGTCTTTGCTCCTGCGCTTATGTCAGTGGATGGGTTGTGTTCGCTCTGGAGTTGGCTTGAGATGTGAAGGCTCCATGGCGAGTTTGGGACTCGGGGATGAGCGTTGGCGGTCATTGTTACGGCTCGTGTTGCGGCTCTTGGCATGCCGTGTTGCAGTTCGAGGAATTGCAGCGGTGATGCATCGAGAGATGCTGTGATTGTGGTCCGACGTACTCGTCGAGTGTGTCGGAGGAGCTGACCTGATGGAAGCGATGGTTTTCCTTGGTGCTGGATGGTGCTGTTTCCAGCGTGCGCGAGGTTTGAGGTCAGGTCGAGCGTGGAGTCCTTCCGTTGGTCGGAAGTGCGTTTGGTCTCCCCTTTGGTTGGAGAGATTGTGTTGGGATAAGGTTCGTCGTCTTGCATTGCGTGTTCGGATTGGTTGGCCTTGTATGCCATGAAGTCCGTGCGAGACGTGCTCCTTGTCTTGGCAGGGTGGTTGCATGTGAGAAGTCGTGCCCATTCCCTTGTCATGTGAGGGTGCTGGCGCTGTTCCGGAAGGACGAGTGCTGGTTGGGCGGTGTTTGCTTTCTCGGCTGTGCGCGCGGATCTGAGTGCGCAGCGGAAGCGTGGTGGGCTTGTGACCCACTAGTTCAGGATCGTAGCGTTGGTTGCTACGGGCGGATTCCTGAGTTCGCGTTCAGCATCGGAGGATGGGTTCCTCGGTGTGAAACGTGTTGTTGCCGTGCCGTTGCTCGTGGTATTGTGGTTGTTGGCACTGGCAGGATGGAGTGTTGGGGAAAAGTGCTGGCTAGTGCACCGCATGAGTACCCTGTTCCTGTGTTGGAAGCCGTGTCAGGCGTCGGTGTTGGACCTGAATGGGGTTGTTGAGAATGTCGCCTGACGGTGGTCGAGGACGTGATGGTCGGAGTCGGTGGCTTGGTGTCCGACTTGTGTTCCCAGTCGTGTCCTCGGATGAGATCGTGCTTTGAGGATGTGGTCTCTGGCAGACGATGGGTCCCGATTGGCGGCTGTGAGTGGCTGGTGAGCCTAACCGTGTGACCGACCACAGCAGTGTCTGTTGGTTCTACGGTCTTGTCGGATTGTGACGGTGAGATGTTTATTGCTTAGGGACCCGTGAGCACTGTTCAAGTGGTGTCCCGTGGCTCTGTGATAAGGGCGGAATCGAGATGGCAGGTGTCCACTTGGATTGATCGAAGGATTTGATGAGACCAGATGGAAGAGTGACGCATTACACTACAAGAAAAATCGCGGATAGCGACCGACCTAGCGGTCGCTATTCAGTCGTAGATCGGTCGCAAATCTGCATTGCGACCGAACAGAGACTATCTAGCGACCGAACATGTCGGTCGCTATATACTAGTCGCTATATAGCGACCGATATAATTCGGTCGCAGTATCAGTCGTTACCAGAGACCGATTTTAATCGGTCGCCTGATCGGTCGCTAATTAAGTCGGTCTCAATTCGGTCGCTATTCGGTCTCTAATTATGTTGTATTTTTAAAAATAAAATTAACCTATTGGATTTATTCGGTCTCAATTCGGTCGCTAGTCGGTCGCCAAGTATAATTATTTAATAAAAGAAATATAACTTATAGTCGCTATTCGGTCGCAATTCAGTCTCCATGCGGTCGCTAATTTTGCATTATTTTTTTTTTAAAAATTTATTTAAACTGATAAATAAATTACCTGATAAATAACAAATTCATAACATAAATATAAAATCAACTACACAGACAACAATATCGACAAATCTCAAATTCATCACATACAAGCACCTGATAAATAACAATTTCATAAAACAATAATAAATCAACTACACGGATCACAATCTCCACGAACCTCAAATTACACACAATTAAAATAAAATCACAAATTAATCATACATCCATAATAATAAAATGACAACATACACAACTAAAATAAAATCACAAATCCTCCACATATGTCTCATCCTGGTCGTCGTCTCGTCCAACATCATCCTGGTCGTCGTCTCGTCCAACATCTCGCGACGGATGATCCTGTATATCATTTAAAAAAATTATAATCAAATCCTTAATAAAGAAATCAAGCATTAACAAGACTTAATAAAGAAATCAAGCATTAACAAGAGTATGCCAATAGTTTAAGCCAGCTCATTTTCATATATATAAATACACACACACAATATAAGTTCAAATTTCATCTTGTATTTTAAAAATGAAGTTTGAGCGCCGAGCTCAAACCGGGCATCCGATTTGGATTCCGTCAGTTCTGACAAGTCACTTTCATCTCCCCGGTCGTATTGGAATGATCGGCACGGCCATCCGACCGGTATTTCGAATTTTAGACCCCCGGACCCGTCCTAACAGTTCATTTGAACTAAGTGTATTTTAAAAATGAAGTTTGAGCGCCGAGCTCAAACCGGGCATCCGATTTGGATTCCGTCAGTTCTGACAAGTCACTTTCATCTCCCCGGTCGTATTGGAATGATCGGCACGGCCATCCGACCGGTATTTCAGATTTTAGAACCAAATGCCCCGTCCTAACAGTTCATTTGAACTAAGTGTATTTTAAAAATGAAGTTTGAGCGCCGAGCTCAAACCGGGCATCCGATTTGGATTCCGTCAGTTCTGACAAGTCACTTTCATCTCCCCGGTCGTATTGGAATGATCGGCACGGCCATCCGACCGGTATTTCGAATTTTAGACCCCCGGACCCGTCCTAACAGTTCATTTGAACTAAGTGTATTTTAAAAATGAAGTTTGAGCGCCGAGCTCAAACCGGGCATCCGATTTGGATTCCGTCAGTTCTGACAAGTCACTTTCATCTCCCCGGTCGTATTGGAATGATCGGCACGGCCATCCGACCGGTATTTCAGATTTTAGAACCAAATGCCCCGTCCTAACAGTTCATTTGAACTAAGTGTATTTTAAAAATGAAGTTTGAGCGCCGAGCTCAAACCGGGCATCCGATTTGGATTCCGTCAGTTCTGACAAGTCACTTTCATCTCCCCGGTCGTATTGGAATGATCGGCACGGCCATCCGACCGGTATTTCGAATTTTAGACCCCCGGACCCGTCCTAACAGTTCATTTGAACTAAGTGTATTTTAAAAATGAAGTTTGAGCGCCGAGCTCAAACCGGGCATCCGATTTGGATTCCGTCAGTTCTGACAAGTCACTTTCATCTCCCCGGTCGTATTGGAATGATCGGCACGGCCATCCGACCGGTATTTCAGATTTTAGAACCAAATGCCCCGTCCTAACAGTTCATTTGAACTAAGTGTATTTTAAAAATGAAGTTTGAGCGCCGAGCTCAAACCGGGCATCCGATTTGGATTCCGTCAGTTCTGACAAGTCACTTTCATCTCCCCGGTCGTATTGGAATGACCGGCACGGCCATCCGACCGGTATTTCAGATTTTAGACCCCCGGACCCGTCCTAACAGTTCATTTGAAATAAGTGTATTTTAAAAATGAAGTTTGAGCGCCGAGCTCAAACCGGGCATCCGATTTGGATTCCGTCAGTTCTGACAAGTCACTTTCATCTCCCCGGTCGTATTGGAATGACCGGCACGGCCATCCGACCGGTAACTTATGACCTATGCTCCTTTGTATGAACTGCCCTTCCTTTGCTTAGAGGTGCTGTTCCTGGCTTCCTGCCATGACAGTTACCAGACTTTGGGGAGATCTTTTCACCTAAATTGGCATATTTTATTCATGTCTACATGTTACTTTCCTTATATTATTCTAGCTTTATGAATATTTATAGATCTGTATCCTCCCCCACTCAAGTGAATAGAATTTATACATATCTTTTCACTTTCAGTTCTAACCAAAATCTCTATACACCTATGGAAAATCCTGCAGAACAGTCTGCCTGTTGATTCTAATATCCAGAGGATAGGTGTAAGATGATATTTAGAGTTAAGAAAATGATATTTTCCCCTCCTCAATCTAAATTCTTATATTTTGTAAGATGATATTTAGAGTTAACAAATAGAAAATCAATCAAATAAAATACTTACCGGAGGCTGCTGTGCAGGAGGTGCAGGAGGTGCTCTACTACTATCAATTCCCAAGGATGTGAGCATCTGGGAGACGGTCTGAGCGACGATGGTTGAGATATTCTGAGAGATATTCTGAGAGACGGTCTCGTTGACGATCTGCCTAAACATATCTGGAGTCATGGTCGGGGCGGCACTGGAAGAACCATCTGGGGCTGCTGGTGTGGTAAATGGAGAGGTCGCATGTGAGACCGAACTCGAGCATGATGATAACACCCTAGTCGTGCCCAAGCTATGTCCAAAACCATAAACATGTCCAAACCCAAGGAAATAGATCATGGAGCATGAAAATAGGGTGAAAAATGAACCTGCACACAAAATCATGGTGTTGATTGTGTAAAGTACAATTATCATGCATAAATGAGAAAGGATACCCAAGTAAGGTAAGATCATCCTACTTGAAAAAAGGCTTATAAAATCATTCTGCACAAAAAATCATGTCTTGCCAGATTTAACCAACACAATCATAAATAAATTTGAAGGCATACAGTCCCCTGCAAATGCATCATCCAGCACAAAATGAACGGTGGAAAATGAATCGCCACCTAATTAAATATATTCATTGTCTTACGTAAACAACACTTACGAGAAATAAATGACAAAGAAAACTCAGGCAAATAGATCAACCGGTATGAAATATAGAGTGAGAAAACAATCTCCACGCATCCGGTCATTGGCTGCCTGATGTAAATAATGGGTTCCCAAATAAATGTGAAAGAAAAACCAACAACATAGAACATGCACCAAGATAAAGGGTGAAAAATCAAATTGCACACACTAGCCGATGGACTAAGTAATTAGGCGGTGTGCTAATTTTTTGAACTGGACCAAGAAAAATAAAATAGTCCCAAATAATTTTCTAATTCGATGAAAAATGAAACCCGCCCCCAAGTGAGAGCCCGAGTGAGCTTCTTAGAGAGAAGATCTAAAAGAGGTCTTGGGGGGATAGCTTGAGAGAGTTTCTTGTGAGAGGATTTGTTCCTCCAAGTTGGGGTGCTGACTTCTTTGTATATTTCTCCACATCTAGTGAAGTTCCACTGTCGCCGTCGCCCGTGGACGTAGGGGGTAACCTCCGAACCACGTAAATATGTGTTCCTATCTTGTGTGATTGTTCCTTCTTCTTCCTCCCTTCTTGTTGTGCGGATCGAGATCTTGAGAGGTCACTCTGTCCGTCGGAGTGGTCGTGTCATAACAAGGATCACTTCCTCAAATTTAATGGGATTGTGGATCAAATAAGTGGAAAGGTAAATGACTGTTGGATTATGAGAGACTTGGAAAGGTTAAACACTCCCGACTTCAAGACTACGGTCGATGTAATGATCATACTTCATCCAAAAGCAATTCCCACCTCAGGTTAATGAGCTCATGATCTCCTTCCCCATTTACAAAGCTTGCATGAAACAGTGGAGAGAAATAATTCATGCGCCCGGGATCAAATACATATTCACAGGTAAATGGTGGAATAATCATAATGTACTGCCAGAAACACTTGAAGTGGGCTGTACTCTGCTAGTTTACTTATATGGACATTGATCACAATGCATGATGGGTACACACCATGACACCATAGCACTATCATCATCATCCAGTCTTACGCCCAAGATTGAAATAAAAGCTATGTCAAATATAAACAGCAGAATGAGTATATTGATATTCACATGTATAATGGACAATATGGAAGAAGAAAACACCATGAGAGTACCTTCATTGGTCATAGAACCCATCACGTACATGTATCGCTTGATCTTTGCCTGGCTTTCCTGTTCAAAATTGTCACCGTTAGTTTAATAACATTCAGGGAATCACCATCCAGTGCGTGACGATGTTGAAGATAAAGTTACCCTGAGGGCGCTTCGGCGAGCGTTTAAAACAGCAAGATGAACAAAGGAATACCTATTAATTTCAATTATTTAACCACAGTAAACTATACTTATGGCCAGTTATCACTTACCATTGAGCACTCAAAATTCACTAGACAGAAATCAGACAAGGCATTGATGGATGTAAAAAGTCTCCAGACCGCATCAACAACAAAAGCACAACAGAAAAATGACTCGAATGAAAGAGAAGAGGTGGTGGCCAAAGCGTAAGGGCTGAACGCCGCAGGGGCAAGCAATCAAAGCCCTCTTCTTTTACCCCTGCCACCGCCAGTCTAGAACCCAGTTCTGCATCCAAATGCTGGACAGAAAATCCACGGACAACACACAAAAAGCAAAACTAGCACACTTGACACTGCGACGACGACGACGACGACATAAAATGGAAGTAGGCTCAACAACCACCACCACCACCGTAGGTGCAGAGAGCAGTAATACGGTTTCGGTTCACTTCTTCTTCTGGGCAGCCTTGGTCACCTTGGCGCCGCTTGGATCCTTCTTCTCCACGGCCTTGATGACACCGACCGCGACCGTCTGCCTCATGTCCCTCACGGCAAACCTACCAAGTGGGGGGTACTCGGAGAAAGTCTCCACCACCATGGGCTTGGTGGGGATCATCTTCACAAACCCAGCATCGCCATTCTTCAGGAACTTGGGCTCCTTCTCCAGCTCCTTACCAGAACGCCTATCGATCTTTGTCAGGATCTCCGCAAACTTGACGGCAATGTGTGAGGTGTGGCAGTCAAGGACCGGGGCGTAGCCATTGCCGATCTGGCACGGGTGGTTCATGATGATGACCTGGGAGGTGAAGTTCGCGGCCTCCTTAGCGGGGTCATCCTTGGAGTTGGATGCCACGAAACCACGCTTCAGATCCTTCACAGCAACGTTCTTGACGTTGAAGCGAGCGGCGCGGAGGGGGGCTCCGGCGGAGGGGGCCTCGGGCGGGAGGCCGCACGGGGAGGGGGGCTCGGGCGGAGGAGGGGGGCTCGGGCGGGAGGCCGCAGGGGGAGGGGGGGCTCCGGCGGAGGGGGGCTCGGGCGGGAGGCCGCAGGGGAAGGGGGGACTCCGGCGGAGGAGGGGGGCTAGGGCGGAGAGGGGGCCGCAGGGGGAGGGGGCCGCAGGGGAAGGGGGCTCGGGCGGGGGCTCGGGCGGGAGGGTGGAGGGGGGGCTAGGGCGGAGAGGGGGCCGCAGGGGGAGGGGGCCGCAGGGGAAGGGGGCTCGGGCGGGAGGGTGGAGGGCGGGAGGGAGGGCTCGGGCGGGGAGGGGCTCGGGCGGGCGGGGGTCGCAGGGGGGAGTATAACGGGATCAGCGACCGATTGGCGACCGAATTTAGTTCGGTCGGGAGGGTGGAGGGCGGGAGGGAGGGCTCGGGCGGGGAGGGGCTCGGGCGGGCGGGGGTCGCAGGGGGGGAGTATAACGGGATCAGCGACCGATTGGCGACCGAACTAAATTCGGTCGCCAATAGGTCTCAGATGTGCGACCGATTATTTCGGTCGCCGAATTGGTCTCTATTTGGGACCGACTAGCGACCGATTAAAGCGGTCGCTAATGCGGTCGCTATAGCCACTTTTTCTTGTAGTGTTAAGGCGGAGGCCTCCTGTGAGGTTGGCGTCGGCTTAGTGGTCCCTGATAGGACATTGGTGTCGCAAGGTTATCCCTGGTTTGGTGACTAGCATGGGGTGGTTCCCTATAAGTCTGAGTCCCGTGAGGTGATGACTGAAGACGCCATGTTCTGTCATTTGGTTTCGTCGTGCTTCCCGAGAGGGTCGAGTTGGCGAGCAGTTGGTGACCAGTGGATGGTCTTTTCAGAGACAGAAGATGCTGGTTGTTGGGGCTCGAGCGTGGCGAGAGCTGTGTGCCAGCGAGACCTGTGGTGGTCGTTTCTGTGTTATGTCCGGCTTTCGGCTTGCCATGTGTGGGGTGTTTCGTGGTGTTGAGCCGATGTTCTGGTTGCGGTCTGCTTAGAGGACTGCTTGAGCTGGTGGAGGCTCTGTATTGGTTGTCCCCTTGAGAAGGGTGTGCGATTTGTCTGCTGATCATTGGGTGGATCACTAGCTGTTGCTCGTGTCGAGGGTTGTGTTTCCTCGGTGAGCGAGATTGTGGCTGCGGCGCCTTGGTGGATTCTCGCGTTGTCTGAGGTGATGTCGGACTGTGTCCTTTGGTATATGCCTGCTCTGCTGGCCTGTGTGCTCGGCGAGAGGAGCGAGGTGTTGTTTGTGATTGTAAGTCTGGCGGTGTCCCTCAGAATCGGTTTTTTTCGTGAGAATCGAGGTTTTCTGTGCTGGGGCTCTGACAGCGTGTCAGTTGGTTCAGTGTTCTTCCCCTGTGACCTTGTGCTAGGTCCTGAATTTCGAGGACGAAATTCCTTTAAGGGGGGAGGGCTGTAATGCCCCGGGTTTTTCGGATCCTTCTCCGTGGGTCACGGATCCGGTTTCTCGGAGCGTCCGACACCGTTGTGTCCGAAATTTCGTTTCGGACGTCTTTCGTGTTCGGATCGGCGCGATCCGGAGTCGTTTCGGAGGCCCGGAGGCGTTCCGCGGCTTTTTCCGCGTGTGTTTTCCGATTCCCGGCGTGGGTTTCGGCTTTCCCTTCGGAACCTCGTTGCGGGTGAACCGAGCCGTTCACCAGGGCGCGAGTGGTACCGTTGCGATCGGTGCGCTCCGAGGATCGCGAGGGTGTGATTTTCTATTTTTCGGGATTTTTCCGATTTTCCGGATTTTCCTATAAATAGCTTTTTCTCTCTCCCCCTCTCATTTCTCATTTCTCTCCCTCTCTCTTCTCACGCTCTCTCCTCTCTCCCTCTCTCTCCGGCGGCCGACGGGGCGGAGTATGGGCGAGGCGGGGACGGCGCGGGCGAGGCACGGGCGAGGATGGATGAGGATCGAGGCGGTGGAGGCACGTAGAAGCTCGGCCGTGAGTTCGTGGAACGGCGAGGTTTCAACGGCGTTTTCTTCGTGGATCGGCGTCCACGGTGCGCGTAATCTTCGGTGGAGGTAGGGTGATGGACCCTCAACCCGTGTACTTCCTTTCCCGCGAGTTTCGTAGGCCGTGGTGAGCCGAGCGGGCTAAACGGGGCGTTTTGGGCAAAATGCATGTTTTTGGGGTGTGAGCCGGATCTCCCGTTTTATGGTGTTTTTGGGCGATCCCGGGGTTTAGATGCATGCCTAGGGGCTTGGGGAAAGTCTCCCCTTTTGTTTCCCCTTCACCTGGGGGTGAACGGGGCGTGGCATGGCTTTTCCCGCGGTTTCTACCGTTTCCGGGCACGGACTGAGAACGCGCTATACTCCAGTAGCGCGTTCCTGAAGGTCGCGCTGCCCCGACCGAGCGCGTTCATCGGAGAAGATGAACAGTTTGGCGGTTCCTGTCGCGCTATAGGGCTATGGCGCGTTCTGGACTGTCGCGCTATGGAAACATAGCGCGACCTGGCTTGTCGCGCTATAGGTTCCTAGCGCGATCTGCGTTGTCGCGCTAGGGTTCCCTAGCGCGTTCCGGCTTGTCGCGCTAGGTGATCCTAGCGCGATCTTACCTGTTGTCTTGTGCTCCCCTTGGGCCGTGTGTGTCTCGGACATCCCGTGGACTTCCGTGACCGTGTCTTTGGGTGTCCAGAGGGTTGGTTTACCTCGATTAACGTGCCCATCGGTTTAAGGGTCTGTGAGACCTTCTGGTGTTCCGATTGTGTTGTGTTGGTCCCCGGTCGACCCGGTTGCGACCCAGTGGTCGACCTTTGGCCTTGTGAGTGTCCCGGGTACCCCGTGGGTTCTGTGTCCGCGTTTCTGGGGTGTCGGGAGGGACCGTGTTACCTCGATTAGCGTGCCCGTAGGTGTGGTGGGTCCGGGTGACCCCACGTGTTCCAGGCTTTCGTGTTACGCTTGATCGAGTCACCGTGTGTCGGTGTGTGTGCGGTGGGGTCTCCCCCGCATATCGTGGGTTCCTTTGGAAGGCGATTCCCGTGTGGGCCATGTGCTTGGCCTTGGACTGCGAGTCCAGTTGTCCGGCCTGGGGCTGGAGGTTTCCCGCTTGTTTCAAGATGGGAAATCGTCGTGGCGGCTTGTGTGCTGCCCTGGGAATCGTGCTTCTGTATTTTTCCGTGTGGCCCTTGTGAGTGGCCTTAGTCCCTTGCATTCCCTTCCCGAGGGAGTGGTCTTGGCGACTCGTGTGTTGTCTCGGTACTCGTGCTACCGTGATTTTAGACCTAGAGATTGGACTAGATTGACGGCCTTGTGCTGTTGCGTACAACGGTCTTGACCCCGAGTCTTGTGACTCAAGGACCGTTGGGTGTAGTGCGTTTAGAGGACTGTCCAGAGTCCAGTGGCTTAGCGCCACTTGAATTTTCTCGACTCTAACGCACGGTGCGTGCGTGGCCGTGGACTGTGAGTCCCGTTTCTTCTCCGACTGTGGTCACCGTGAGACGGGGCCGGTACGTGGGGTGGTCCCCGTACGTCGTCGGATTCGGACGTTGTTTTCCGTTGACTTGAGAGTCTACTCCTTCAGTGACCCTCCACTAGTCGTAGCCTACCAGTACGCGTGTGCTGGTCGCACCAGGGAGTGGTGTACGGGCTTACCCTTCGAGACGGTTTTGGACTGGTTTCCGTCGGGCCCCACGTCTTGCAGCCAGAGTCCGGCTGAGGGGAAAACCGGTCAGAGGGCCAGACCAGGGACGCGCTGTCTGTGTGTGCACACGTGGTTGGGGGCGGTTGGACCCACGTCGACGGGCGTGACCCCAGCTAGTCACTTGTTTGTGGTTACTTGTACGGTGTTCGCGCCTCGGGTAGGACCTACCACGTCAGGCAGTTCACCTGCGGTGCGGTGTAAGACGTCAGGGGACGCTACCGGCTGTGCTTCTAGTGGGCGGTACTCCTGTCGAGTTGGGAGTGACAGACTACCCGTTTTTGTGGCTTTGACCTTTGGGTTTTTTTGGTCGTGTCGACCGTTGAGTCCTTCGGCTGTTTTGCCGTGGCGCGTGTGTTGGTCTTCGCGTCGTGAGTCTAGCGCTAGTGGCTTTACCGAGGTTGGGTCTTGTTGTGCGGTACCCGCGATCAGATGGTCGGGGTTGCACCTTGGACAGCGTGTCCAAGTCGGCTGTGTCCGGGGGACAGGCCTCTGCGGCATGGTTGCCGTATGTTGTTACTTCGGTAGGCGGTACTAGCGTGGTTTGGTAGCTTCGTCTGCGTGACCGAGGTGTACCTTCCGGTACAGTAGGAGTAGCTGTAGTGCCGGGTCTTTGACCGGCCACCGGGTTGCTGTTCCTGCTGTAGTTGTAGCTCTCCTTTCCACTACCGCCATTGTTTCCGGTTGGGGTTCCGCGGGATCCCTGCTGAGTCTCTGTTTTGGAGACTCATTCCCTGCTTTTCAGGTGTGGCGGTTCTTCCTCGAGGTTCGAGGGTGCGGAGCGGAGGTTCTCAGTTGCCAGCTTGCCGGGCCGAGTGTTCACTTGGCATGTGGTACGCTTTACTGCTTTAGACTGTACTTTCTGTTGGACTGGACTCTGTTGTAGTTGTTTATTTATTTCTGTTATTTGTTGAGTTGTCTTACTTTATTTCATATTTCTTTGTGCCTCCACACTCCTTTTAGCCCTTCCGAGCCCTCCCGGCTCGTGGGCGGCGGTGCGAGTCTCGGGTTATCGGGCCTTCCCGGTAATCGAATTCTCGGGTCGTTACAGAAACCCACCTCGCCGGTAAACCTTCACACCTTTGATCTCTCCCAATATGGCCTGGAATAACTAAACATGGACTCCTTCAATAAAGTGTTATTTGATTTAAAATGGGTAGCTCAAACAACATCACTTGGATGAGAACTCTTGGATATTCAATATCTCTCATGTTTCATTGTCAATTTCATCTCGTCCCTAAGAACTTGAAATTATAGCCACTTCTCTTTAGCTATCCGTTGGACATAACTTGGAGTGATGTGCATTCTTCTCTCTTGATGTCACGTAGCATATGAAGGAGATAATCGATGTAGGTGTTATGTCACAGGTCTTTTTCTCATGGTTGTCTTGAAACTTGATCTGTAAGGCTTTAGGTGATCATGATTCCTAAATTCACAAAGAATCTCGTTAACCTGGATTTATTTGATGTGAGAGGAATGTTGTCATTCAATAACCCCTATTAGCATCATAGCTCTACGCTTCAAACTGCTTTGTCTCCTATCAGATGATTTCATACATGTAATCTACATTTGTCTACACTCAAAATCTTTATAAGAAGGATATCTTTGTTGGTCTTTGACGAGATCTTTAAACGCAATCTCTTTTCAATGTTTTGTCCTGATATTTCAGAGATTTGCATGGTAAATATACTTTGCATTTGAATTTGTACTTGTGTGTGCCAGAATATTTTTTCTTTTGAGCCAAATATAATGATTTGTGTTGATATTTATTTATTCCTGGGTATGACAACTGATATAGAAAGAGACAAAAATATATTCGACTGAGTATTAGAGTGAACAAAGTTTATCGGTCGATCAACTATCATGAGAAAGAGTACAACAACTAAAAATCACATGAGTATATCAACGGAAGAAACAGACAATAAAACAACCAAAAACATATATTATCTATTGCATTCATGTATTGAAAAGATGTTTAAGTAAAGATAAAACATGATAGTAAGAATAGTTAAGTTGAAAGATTTCTATCTTGATGTTTTAGTTAAAGCAATTTAGTTAGAAATAAATAATTGAACGATGGTCATTTGCGTGACCAACTCTAAATTAAATTGTATTTTTTAGTTAGATAAACTATTTAAGCAATGTGTACAAGTTCTTTTAAATATGTCTAATGGATATATGTGGAAAGATAATGATTAAATTCATTGTGAATTTTCTTTTAATAATGTTTATTTCTCTTGATAAATTGTTAAAGTCGTATTATGTTATTATCTAAGGTATATTAATTAGATAATGTTATTGATTTATAAAATGTGTCTAAGGGCACATTTGGTTGGGATGGTGGGGAGGGTTTTTGAGATTCTAATCATTAGAATCCCTGACATCCCCGCCATCCCAATCAAATGCAACAAGGGCGATCTAGTTTCCGTACTCCACAGATTTTGAAGTTGGAGAGATAAACACATAAAAGATGACATCTCAAAATCTCAATAATCTCGTGGGGAGGAACTTCTGGGTAGGTTTCAAAGACATTTAGTAATTAAATATCTAATTAAACCTATCAATCATTTAAACCATTCCAGTTAACCTCCTATTCACCGTTTTAGTTCATTCAAATCCAACCAACACTTTTAATCACCTTAGTATTTATTGCAATTTATCATTCATAATGTGACGCCGGTAGGGAGATAGAGGAGAGAAATTTTTCCTCTAAAAAATCTTTGATAACTCAATAGTTATATAGTATAGAGATATTTCACATAATCTCACTGTATACATATGAACCAAACACGTCCTAATTATTGTTGATTCAAAATATGTTTAGGATACTTAAGGTTATAAGGGTATAAATTATATATGAAATAGTTAAATACATAAATATTTTCCAAGTTCAGAAATTATATGGTGGAGTCAAATTCAAATAAGATTTTTTATCTACCAGAATGTAATAGATAACCTTATAATCTTTTTTAATTTAAAAAAGTATAAGAATAAAATTTGTTAGATTGTCATTGTTTAATATTATTTTTGATGTATTGTTGAATTCATGTTGTAGAAAAAATATAATTTTTATTTAATTCATGTTGTAGAATTAAATATATTGATATATTATTTAATTCGTGTTGTAGAAATAATATAAATATCGTTTAATTCATGTTGTAGAAATACATTTATGTTTGATATATTACTTAATTCATGTTTAAATATTAGATTTAATTGAGATGTATTAAATTTAAAATTTAATTTTGTAGAATTAATGATATTATTTTCATTAATAGTTGTAGACGTAAAATAATATAATAATTAATTTTAAAAATTTTAAAGATGTTTTTCATTTAAATATATCTATAGTGAGAAATATTTTACAAAAAATTAAAGGTAATATTTATAATTTAAATTAAGTAGAGATGTTTTGAATTTAAATATAAATTTATTGATAAATATTTTACAAATAATTTTAAATGTAATTAAGATGTATAATGTAATTTAAGTAGAGGTGTTTTTAATGTAAATAGTGTTGAATATTTTATAAATAATTTTAAAGTTAATTTAGATCTATAATATAATTTAAATAGAGATGTTTTTAATGTAAACTCTCTTGAATATTTTATAAATAATTTTAAAGTTACTTTAGATCTATAATATAATTTAATTAGAGATGTTTATAATTGAAATATATAAATAGTGAAATTATGTTCAATGTTAATTGTAGATGGCAAATAATATATTTTCATAATTTGACTTTCTTAATTTTATGCCTTAGCACTCTATGCCTCCTAAGGAACGAACAAGTGATATTGGGTGGTCACACGGAGTTTTGTTGGATGGAAACCGTAGGTGTTGGCGTTGTAACTATTGTAAAATAGAACACCGGGGAGGAGGGGTGTCTCGGTTGAAGAAGCATTTGGTAGGAGGAGCCGGGGCAGGATACTCTGAGGTTGCTGGATGTACCCATGTGCCTAGAGATGTGAAACTTGCAATGGCTAGGCACATGCGGGAGAAGAGAGCTGAGATGCAAGAAAAGGAAAAAAAGAAGAAAAGGGATCAAGCGGCAGTGAGCGGAATAGCAAGCGGCAGCAACGAGGAGGAATGTGCATGGACACCCAGTGACGAAGACGAACAAGCACGTACTGAGCAGGCTAATGTGTATGTCACTGTGAACGATCCATACAAAGCCCAGTTTCGTGAGGCAGTACGTCAGAGCATGGAAGAGTCAAGACATCCCGAGGAGACTACAGTCTGTAGTCGCGAGGCGGCGAGGACCGGAGCATCAGGGAGTGGTGGTTCATCTACGACTCGACAACCACGAGGCATAAGGAGTTTATTGACTGGTGACTCGGGGACACAAAGAAAAAGGACACAATCGATCAACATTGAAGATGTGGAGCCCGGTGCACTATCCCGAGAGCATGGCAAGCAAACGAGGATGGACGATGCGTATGGTGAGAAGGGACCCAAATGGAAACTTGGTCAGGCTGTTGTAAAATGGTGGCACCACGCGGGTCTGCCTTTCAATGCAGCCAATAGCCCTTACTACAAGCCAATGTTTCAGGAAGCACAGGTCCTTGGGCTACACGTGCAGCCACCTACAGCGAGAGAATTGGCTGGCGTATACCTTGATGAACAGGTTGCTGAGATCAAGAGTTACATTGACTCATTCAAGCAGAAATGGACAAAGTACGGAGTCACACTGATGTGTGATGGATGGTCAGGTACCACAAAATCTAGCCTGATCAACTTCCTTGTTTATTGTGATAGACAGGTATTCTTTCACAAATCAGTGGATGCGTCTGGTCAAATTCATAGTCATCAATATATTTTGTCATTGATAGAGAAAGTGGTGACTGAGATTGGGGAGGAGTACATTGTGCAAGTGGTGACTGACAATGGGTCGAACTATAAGAAGGTCGGGGAGGAGCTAATGAAGAAAAAATGGCACATTTTCTGGACCCCCTGTGCAGCGCATTTTGTAGATCTGATGCTGAAGGAGATTGGGCAGCTTCGTATGGTAAAATCTGTGGTCGAGGTGGCACAAAAAATCACGAAATATATCTACAACCACACACTTGTATTGGCATGGATGAGGGAGCATTGTGGCGGCGAACTGTTGAGGCCTGGCATCACACGATTTGCCACCAACTACATCGCAGTGCAGAGCCTATTGAAGCACAAGGATGGGTTGAAGCAAATGTTTAGAGGTGAGACCTGGCTGAGTTCCTCTTTTGCTGCTTCACGTGAAGGGGCGGAGGTCGAGGGGATTGTCAACACCTCGAATTTTTGGGAACGAGTGAAGGTATTAGTGTCATTGATAGAGCCACTGTATGAGGTTCTACGATGCGTGGATGGGGATAGAGTACCAACCATGGGGTTGTTGTACAACAAAATAGAAGCAGCCAAGCGGAAGATCCTTACAACGTCCAAAAAATATGGACCCACCATTCTAGAGATTGTGGAGGACAGATGGGACAGACAAATGAGTCGCGATCTTCACATGGCAGGTAAACACTTACATTCTCGTCCAATCAATGAGCTGTGATTTTCAGTTGATATTAATATGTAACTCATTGTCTTACGATTGCAGCGTACTATCTACATCCGGCTTTCCAATATGCTCGGGCCCTTGCTTATGACGATACGTTGATAGAATCGGTCAACATTGTGGTAGACCGATTGTCTTTCACCCCAACAGATGCTGCTGATGCGTTGAATGAGGTATACTTGGATATTTTAACATTAACAATATTAAATGAAATATACACTTCATATTTTTTGATAATACAGATGAAAACATTTAGAGAGGGAATTGGTTCATTTGCGACACCTAATGCCATGGCCAGTCGTGATAGACTCGACCCAGATAATGTGTCTTCACAATGTACATTCTATGTCTCGAGAAGTAATTTTTACATCTAATTATTATATTGTACATGATCTGTCTTAAACACAGCTGAGTGGTGGCTAAATTACGGCACAAGTGCACCCGTATTAAGGAAGATCGCAATGAGAGTTCTATCGCAAACATCCTCGTCGAGTGGGTGTGAGCGGAATTGGTCGACGTTCTCATTCTTGCATACTAAGCTGAGGAATAGGCTAACACACCGCAGGCTAGACAAAATGGTGTATGTTCATTACAACATGAGGCTAAAGGTCCGGCATGTACAAATGGATACAAGGAGAGGAGAGGGAGATTACGACCCAACGGATGATGTGTACTTGCGAGACGATGATGACCCTATGGTAGCATGGGTTGCAAGAGCCACAACCGAGCGTGGTGAGGCAGAATTGGACGAGGAGGCTGAAGAACCTGGCGAGACACCACGGCCTAATACTTTTCTCGCATCAGCTGTACAAGAGGCAGTCGGGGAGGGAGATGACACCCATGTGCATTTGGGTGGTGACGACTCAGCAACGGGACGTGATGATGAAATTAATTTAGATGAAGACCTCGTCATTGGGGGTGAAGACACATCGTATGCGTACGATGATACAACATGGAAGCGATTGATCCAACCCCCATTAATTGAGCGTCAAGAGCCACCTCAGGTGAATTAATACATGAAAATTGAATCGCAAATTTCATTAGATAGCATAGTCATATATTGATGTATGATAGCAATATATTGCAGGTCGGTCCGACAAATGACAACATTGCGGGAGAACAGTGGTCCCGAGTTGCTGTACCGCGGCATTCAATATCTGCGGAACCAAGAAGGTTATCCACTTCAAGAGAGGCTAGGGGGAGTTCCTCATTTAGAGATGTGAAATTATATTGTCATTTCTACATTTGTTAATATATAATTCATTGGTAATTGAATATATTCTTCTTTCAATTGTGTAGTCTTCGGTAGCATCGAAACAACCATCTCAGCCTGCTGCGTCCCGACGCTCAACATCTAAGGCTAAGGCACCCAATCAGTCTTCTCAGGTATATGTACAGACTTACACAATAGAAAGTAAATTGAAAAATTATCTAAGCAGACTTCTGCTTCTCAGGCATCTAGAGGGACACAACATGCAGCATGTAAGCCGCCCCCTGCTCCACATAAGAAAAAATCATCATGGACCACATTATTCACCAGCAAGAAGGACAAGGGACCACCATTAAATCCGATAGATATTGCAGACATGGAGACATTAGATCCCAATGCAGATGACGACACTCCCGAGCCTTCTGTTGAGCCCCGCATTAGTGGGAGTCATGACTCCGATGCTGAGAGTACACCGACATGGTCTTCATCCCATGGAGGTGGTGGTTCTCAAGGTGACCAACGGAGTCATCGTCAGAATACTAGTGCTGGTGGCAGAGAGTACAGCAGTGGTCATAGTAGAGGTCGTGGGGGCCGTCAATATGGCGCATGGACAGAGGAGCAGCACTTCACACATGCCACGCAAGATGAGGACCACTGTGCTCCACCGGCAGGGACGAGACGGGCAGCTGATCATTGGGATCCCTACTATGGAAGTTCGGTTGCAGACAGTACCAGCTATCAAGGCATGTTGTCTGATTTTGAGAGCATGAGCACACATGACTCCCAGGGATCTGGAAGCTCGTATGGACGGTCATGGCCGCAGCAGCCGATGTATCATGGTGACTCAGATAACAGTAGTTCATTTTTCCCATCGTATCCATATCCTTATGCCGCAGCTGCGCCAGTAGAGGTCGTGTACGCACAAGGTTCGCAGGAGTATGAATACTACGTACGCATGTACTGGGAGAACTATTCAGGTTCAATGCGCTATGAAGACTATCTGTCCTATCTGCGTACCACGTTTAATGTCAAATTGTTTGGAGATGGGCACTGGCCCAGTTTGGGTCCATACTCTTAATTAGTATGTATCATTTGGTTATATTTATAACTAACTAATAATTAATTGTAGATTTCTTCATATATAGAGTTCTGTACTTATCATTGAAATCAATAATGTAAACTTTTACATCATTTGCAAGTCATCATGGACGGACGGCGTCACCCTGCGTGGGAGCATGGATACTCTGTTGAGGGTGATGGCCATGTGCACTGTAGATACTGCGAACATCGCGTCACCAGCATACACAGGTTTGCGGAGCACCTTGCGGGAGTGGGACGCGATGTTCGTGCATGCGACCGAGTTCCGGGAGATGTTTGACATTCCTTTCGGACACAGTTACAGGATAGATACGGTTCTCGTAGCACACCGAGGACATCTTCTTCTACGTCCCGGGTACCTCCACCACGAGCACCGGGCGGAGCAGGATCTTCCTCCACGTCCAGAGTTCGAGCAGCACCAGCACCAGCACCAGCACCAGTCGCACATGATAAATTGAAGCTATAGATGTAGTGAGGACTTTTTTTACAGATTTTCATGTACCCTCCACCGCAGCACACGACCCATCATTTGTGCAGATGGTTACATATTTTCAGTCCCACCCACATGTACATCCACCCACTAGGATAGAGTTAGATTATACGGGTGATCAGTCTCATGTATCTGATGATGAGTTTTGGGATTCGAGCTTCACTGATGATGATGATGAGTGAGTTTTGGGATTCGGGTTACACAGATGAGGAGGATGAGTGAGTTTTGGGATTCGGGTTTCACAGATGGACGAGGATTAGTGAGTTTTTGTATTTTATACTTTATGAATGAATGTCATTATTATGTCACTGTTTACTTTTACATATTTAGTAATTAAAATAAATTTTTATGTATTATATATAATAGGATGTTTAATTAAGCGGTGTAATATGTAATTTTTATATAATTAATTATGTATAATTTAGTATGGATCTATTATCTTAAATAAACTCTACATTCTAATATTTTTAAATATATATAACATTTAATCTTTCAAAATAAATTTATTACAAATTTTAAAAAAAAATAAAAAAACTACGCGTCGCGAGCCCAATGGGACGGACCGGGTCGATGTGCGACCCGCCCGACCCGACCCGTCCCGCGCCGAGACCGGGTCGGCCGGGTCGGCAAACCCTGTATTTAAGAGTGTTTTTGATAATTCATAAAAGTTAGGCATATCGAAAATACGAGACATTACAATGACATACATATAAAAAAACCCGAATAAAGAAAACAATATATGACATGAGAAATGCTTATTCTCTATGCGGACGGATAAGTTTATTACTCGTCCTATATTTCATTGGGCCACATATGCAGTGTGTGGACCTCACTTCATGTCAATTTTACACGCATTTCTAATGAGATTTCTAATACTGTAAGATGACAAATAGCTATTTAAGGGTGAAAATAGTTATATAAGAGTCACAAATAGCTATGTAAGGGTGATAAATAGTGAACTCCTGTCAGCTTTCACGCATTCTCGAGGTGATAAATATATAAGACTTATAATACTATTTAAGGGTGACAAATAGTTATTTAAGGGTGAAAAATAAGTACTTAAGAGTGACAAATAAGTATGTAAGAGTGACAAACAGCCAACTCCTGTCAATTTTTGCGTATTCTTGAGATCACAAATGAGACTTCCAATATCATTTAAGAGTGACAAATAACTATCTAAGAGTGAAAAATATATATCTAAGGGTGACAAATAGTTATGTAAATAAGAGTGATAAATAGTTAACTCCTGTAAATTTCCGTGTATTTCCGAGACGATAAATGAGACATTTAATGTCATTTAAGAATGATAAATAATTATCTAAGAGTCACAAATATATAAATAAAGATGACATATAGGTATAAGTGTATATAAATATTTAAAAAATATTTAAAAATTTTAATAAGTGCGACTCACGTATTAATAACATGGACTAATAACACGTTAGGGGAGGATACCTAACATTTCTCATATATGGCACAGCTGAAAAAGTGCTTTCGTCCTTGGAAGCCACCCAAACACGGGGTTTTTCCTTGTCACTGGCTTCCACACCGGCAGTGCTGATATCCTCCGGGACTGGGAGGAAGCGGCGGCCTCCGCATGCCGCCTGTGATCCTGGCCAAGACCCCCCCCCCCCGATCCTTCTGAAATCGGAATCCCAAGAAAGGTCTTCAGCTCCACCCTCCTCATTGCCCCCCCCCCCTCAGCACGCCGGCGCTCTTCTCTCTATCGGACCCGGGAGTTTCCTGTAGCTTGGGCTTCCACTGGCTTTAGTTTAACCTATCCTTGAAAAACCCGCGGGAGGAAGCGAAGGTGCGCCGATTGCCCTCGAATTTCAGCTCCCGTTTTGGCACCGCTACTGCTGGTTCTTCCCATTCGATCCGGCGCCTTTGGTTTTGCTCCAGTAGTGTGCTAAACCTGAGCTATGAATGGAGTGGTATTGTGCATTTGCTCTGGAAATGCTTACTTCTGTTACCAATGCTGACACAGCAATATGATGGCATCGAATTAACTGCTCAGATATTGGGATAAAGCTACATTCTTTTGAGTGCAGGAGCATCCTTCAGGTAGGGGAAAATGTTTAATATGTTTCCTTTTCTCATGAATGTTCTCACGGCGTAGTAGATGTAGGGATTCCCTTGTTTTGATAACCCAATTAGTCATGTACAATTCACAAGCATACGGAAGAAAAGGAACAGAAAGGATGACCATGAGGTTGGTGGAACTCCTTTTATTGTCAATATTTTGAAGGAGAGTCTGTGTGCAGTTGATTTAGCTGTGCGCAGTCAAGTAGAACACAAAATCGTTTACAACTTCCTTGACGGAGAGATTTGCCATGTTCAAAGTCCAAGCTGAATCTTGCATTTTATTGAGTTCCTGATTGCTTGCTTTGAAAAAATAAAGAGTAATGTTTTGTGCACCGAATCCGGTGCACAAAGCAAACGTAACGGTTGATCTCATTGGTCTAAAAAAAGTTGAAAATACTCTCTGTATAGAAAAAGACGCCCTCAATCTCGTACGGCGTGTTTTTTTGAACATTAAATACGGAGCACGTTTAACGGAAAAACGTAAGAATAAAATATTTTATGAAAGAGTAAAATATTTTATTCCACAAATGAAATATTTAGTATAGAATTGAAACATTTTGTTAAGTTTCGTTAATAAAATATTTTCATTTATGTAGTTTTTTAACCTTATAATAAATGTTACGTTTATCCTTATAACAAATGTTACGTTCACGTAACAAAATGTTTCATTTGTATAAAATATTTCATTGGTTTATTGTTGAAGTCAAACAAATTTTTTTTCCTATAACAAAATGTTTAATTCATATACAAAATATTTTACTCTTTCACAAAATATTTTATTCTTATATTTTCCCGCTGAACGCGCTCCGTATTTAATATTCGAAAAAGTGCACCGTACGGGGTCTGACGCGTACGTCCTTTTCTACGCAGAGTCTTTTCAACTTTTTTTGGGCCAATAAGATCAACCGTTGCATTTTGACATGGCTTTGTGCACCGGATTCGGAGCACAAAGCATTACTCAAAAATAAAATTGATGGCAATGAAGTTTAGTCTACAAAATCATTTTCTGTTTGCTGTCATTTTCCCTCTATCTTTTTTCTGTCTCCTCTCTAAGTCTTCTATTCAGTGAACATGCCAAGGTATCCTTCTGTACCTAACTGAGGACACTTCTGAGGTATGTTTTAGTGGATCTTGTCATTTCTAAACTCAGTTTACACGACCTTTTTCAAGGTCAAAGTAGATGTTATATACAAACTCATTTACTCATCATCTTTAACCATTTTCTTAAAGTCGTTCTAAAGTATAACAGCTTAGAATGCCAAATCCTTTTCAGCAAAATCCAAATCAAAAGATCAAATGATAAACCTTACAATTGAACCATTAACATTTTGGACCTGGTACAAGGAGGTCAGAGAGTCTTATGGCACAAGCAGGTGTGGAACACATAAGTCCCATTCAAAATTAAAATTTTATGTGGAAGATTGCATAACAGCAGACAGAGTTAAAAAGTTTAAATCAGATATCAGACAGTACTGTGTATTCTGTGGATATTTCCTGAAGATGTTAGATCATCACTTCCTGAACTGTGGTATTATAGAAATGGTATGCAGACAATTCTCTAAGGTTGTCAGAGCTTTGGGTCTGAAAGCAGCACATAGGGAACTGGGTAAGAGAATGGATGAGTTACAACACATTGGATACTGACAAGGAAATTTGGAGCATCTGTCTTCCGGCAATGGTTTGGTCAATCTGGGGAGAGAGAGAGAGAGAGAAACAACAGGGTGTTTAGAGAGGAGTTCAAACACATGTTTAACATTATTAAGAACTGCATCCTGTGTCTTCATGAGTGGAACTTCAAACTGTGGGAAATTAACATTTTTCCTTCCTCCTTACTGTGTTAGAGACTTCAAAAAATACTTCTTTTGTAAGAGGTCCTGCTTTATCGTGTGGGCAGGTTTGTGTATTGGGGTCAGGCCTTGTTCTACCATCCTGGTAGACTTTGTATCTTGTTTTTGTTAATCCTTGCACTCTTTCAACTATTTAATGAACTGTGGCATTTGATCACGTTCCAAAAAAATATCTCATCCAGTGTGGAAGAATTTAGTGTATGTCTCCAACTGAACAAAAATTCAGGTGAGTCAATACAAGCTGTATTTTTCTGGAAAAGGAGGATTCCGAAGGAAAAATGTTTATCATCCCTGGAGAACTGTTTGCAGAAGTGGGGAGGAAGGCAGGGCAGGTTTGGTCCTTTTCGACATTATTGGCAAGCCACTGTTGGTTAAATGTCTATAGTGGAAACAGAGGAACATTCACCGTGGGGAAGAATTGTGAAGCACATATTTTCAATGGTGCCATAGATAGATGTCCATGAACTGCATATCACCCATTTGGAAGCATTTTCCTTTTTTTTTTTTTACAGCTTAACTTCTTCAGATGCTTGACTGAAATCCAGATTGGAGGTGGTCAACAAAGTCCTTCGTGAAATTGGAGACTTCTTGCTGATAGACTTCCTAGTCTCTGTGGTATCGATCAGAAGATTAGTAGACTGTTTACACAAGCAGGTCAAGTGCAACATTGGGACTTGAGAAATTTTTGCAGAAAACTGACCAATAATGAAAAACAGGAATTTTTGGAACTCACAGCTATCCTGGCAAGGTTAGATTACCATCAGGGAAAGGGATTTGAGGAGATTGAAATGGAGGTCAGGTGGAGAATTTTCAGTAAAGTCTTAAGATCCACCTAGATGGAGGAAGACAAGTGCCTTGGACAAAGCAAGTTGGAATAATAAAATTCCTATCAAAGTCAGGATTGTTTTATGGAAGTTGGCTTGGAAAAGGATGGGAATAGGGGATAGACTGAAAAGGGGGGAAATGACATCAAGGGAGAGTGCATTTTCTGGATCCTTTGAGGAAAACGTGGGTCATAGTTGTTGGAAATGAAGCCATTGTGTTGATTCAAATTCCTTCATTGATGATTTATCCCGTATTGGAAGTTGAAAAGACTTCCTTGGCTTTATGTATTGGAGAGCTCTCCCTTGGGTCGGGACCCAAGGGACATAAGATGTGGGTTCGAATTGTGTTTCGGATTGAATGGTTTGATCGAGTATAAGTAAATAAAATATTTATTTATTTATTTGTCGTGTCGTGTCGTGTCGTGCCAGGTCTAGCCGAGCCGCACCGTGCCGTGCTGTGCTGGTCTGGTTTGGGCCGGACCGCACCGCTTAGATTTACTGGATTTGAATTTGATTACCGTTGGGTTGCGGGGTCGCGTCTGTTGGGTTTCAAGGGTTGCTTCCCTTCGCAACCCAAAAGACACCCGAGACTTCTAAATGAGGGGAACTCTGCTGCGAATTCTCTGTTCTCTCTAGAACTCTGCTGCGAATTTCTCTGTGAATTCTTTTTGCTCTCTACTGTGCGGGCTTCATCAATAGTGATCAAATTCGGGGCTGCTCTAGCCTTGCACCTAGAGAAGTCGGCGGAATTGCGGGGTTGAGTCATATCTCGGGGACGGAATGCCGGTGAACCCTGTGCTACGAGGAGGGGACATCTTCCGTTTTAAAGACAGTGTCATCCGAGACACGTTTCTCTCCCAATCAGGCGATTCTAAACTTGTTTTCTCTTTTGCTATTATAGTAGATTAGTTTGATAATTGGTTTGTTAATATCCGGACTAGCATATTTCCACAAATAGTTCCAATAATTTTGAAACGGAAGATTTTTGCTATGTTTGGATATTCACTGTCAAGTATGGAGGACCTGAGGTTTGAAAAATTTTCGGGAACAAACTTTAAGAGATGGCAACAGAAGATGAAATTTCTTCTGACATCTCTTGGTCTCTTCTCTGCTATAAGCGAATCAAAGGATATGCCATCATCTTCTGATACGGCCCACACTCATGAGTCATCCACTCCTGCCAACAATGCATCTTCTGTAGTCGGGTCTGTTTCTGTCAAACCTGCATACATCCCTGATGAAATGGACTATTTATGCCATGGTCGAATTCGTAGTAACCTGCATGATACATTGTATGACATTTATTGTTCTATTCCTACTGCACGTGAATTATGGAAAGCATTAGAAGATAAATATGGTAAAGAAGATGCTAGAATTGAACGTTTTATTGCATCTAAGTTTCTGCATTTTACCATGTCTGATGCTGTGTCCGTAGTTTCACAAACTCTGAATTTCTCAACATAATATGTGAAATGAAAACCATAGTTGTTAAGGCGCCCACCTAGGCGCCGCTTAAGCGGCGCCTAGGTGGGTAGGCATTTTTTCTACTACAAGGCGCCCCCACGCCTTGTTGAGCTTGAAAAAGGCGCCGCCTAGGGGCCGCTTGGGCGGCCTAGGCGCCCAAAGCGGCGCCTAGGCGTCCCCGTGCTAGCTTCGTCTCCCTCTTCTCCCCTGTTATAAATAAAAATTTTCTTCCGAGGGCTCCGCCTCCAGAAACCCCCGCAAGGGGCGCTGCCCCCTTGACCCCCGCGACCTGACCGGGCAGGTCGATCCGCGTGCGAGGGCGCACGATGGCGAGTTCGGGCTCCACACTCTAACACTCTCTCTCTATTTCTCTCTCACACTCACAGTGAGACCCACCCTCTCTCTCTCTTGCCCCTCCCTCTGTCTGTCTATCTCTTCTTTCCCCCACCCTTCCTCCTCTCTCTTTCCCCCACCCTTCCTCCTCTCTCTCTCTCTCACACACACACAGTTCGCAACTATCTCTCTCAGTCCCTCTCTCTCTATCCTGCCTTCCCCCCTTTCAATTAATAATGTGGTTAATTTGTTAATAAAGTATTTTAAATTTTAATTTGAATTTTGTATGTCTTATTTTTTTTACATTGGTCATCTATGGTACTTCCCTAGTTATGTGTTTGTTTACTTTATTATTGATTGTACGTGATAATGGGAGATGTCTTTTTCTTTTCATATCTACTTTATATTATATGTATGTTATTTCGAGTATGATTTGCATATTTTTGGAAGAAATTGGCAAACATCAGGTTAGTATTTTATTCATTCTGAAAGTCCAATTTTTATTGTTAATTTTATCTCAAAATAAATTTTGATATTTTATTGCAATGTCATTTCTATTAATTTTTATTTCTATGTTCATACTAGTGTTGTTTCCCATATTTGTAATAATCATGATTAATTTATATATAAAAAATTATGTATATATTAATGATGATATTTTTTATGAACTTGACGCCTAAGCGTCGCTTAGGCAGGCACCTAAGCGCTTAGGCACTCGAGGATCCCAAGCTCGCCTTGGTCGCCTTGACAACTATAATGAAAACAAGGGGTCAAAATATGGATGAAAATTTAATTGTGTCATGCTTAATAGATAAACTCCCACCTTCTTGACACAACTTTGCTAGATCCCTTCAACACAAACATTCTAAGATCTCATTGGATGAGTTTCAATGTTCCATTCGAATTGAGGAAGAACAAAGAAAGCTTATTGAATCTAAAAACTCCTCCAATGTCAACCTGACTGAAAACCTCAACCGAAATAGAAATGGTAATAATCTTAGGTTCTAAAATCTTAATCCTAGATTCCATAATCAAAAGAAGACCAATTATCAAAGAAATCAAAACTGTAAGGCTAAAGGGAAAATTTTCAAGAATCAATCTAATCAAAAGTGTTGCTATGTGTGTGGAAAACCAGGGCATTTTGCCAAGAATTGCTATGACAGAAAGGATAGTGGCAAACCTCGTCCCAGGTTCCAACGCCGTGATCGCAACCAAACTCCAACCTCTCAAGTCAACATGATAACCTCTGGAGCTTCCTCTTCTGAGCCTTCCAATGGGTTTGTAATATTAATCCCTGAAATTAATTTGACTAATTTCTCCAATGATTGGTGGATTGATACGGGGGTTAACACTCATGTTTGCTTTGATCGACATGCTTTTGCCACCTATCAGGCCACCAACAAGAGCGTGACTTTGGGGAACTCCATTGCTGCTCGAGTTGTGGGGGAAGGACAAGTCGACTTAAAGTTAACTTCAGGGAAGGTCCTATCTCTCCAAGGAGTCCAGTGCGTGCCTATAATCCGGAGGAACCTAATTAGTGGATTCTTGTTGAATAGGAATAATTATAAGTTAGTATTTGAGTCTGGAAAAGTTGTAATTATCAAGTTTGAAAATTTTATTGGAAAGGGTTATGTTAGTTTAGGATTGTTTAAATTAAATGTGATCTGTCCCAAAGTTGTCAATAATATCAACTTTTGTTCCAATTCCTCAACTTCTGTCATCAATTCGGAATCTAGTGATTTATAGCACTCTAGACTATGCCATGTGAACCATAAGACTATGAGAAGGATGATGGGCTTAAATCTAATTCCAAGAACAAATATAAATGATAAGTCTAGATGTGAAACTTGTGTTGAAGCAAAACTCCCTAGACATCCCGTTAAATTTGTTGAAAGGAGTAGTGATCTTTTAAATTTAATTCATACTGATATATGTGATTCAAATAGTGTATTAACTAGAAATGGCAAGAGATAATTTATAACTTTTATAGATGATCACTCTAGATTTTGTTATATATATCTCTTAAGATCCAAAGATGAAGCCTTAGAAAAATTTAAAATCTATAAAAACTTAACAGAAAATCAAATAGGGAAAACTATCAAAAGGGTTAGGTCTGACAGAGGAGGAGAATATACTTCTAATGATTTTGCTCAATTTTGTGATGAATGTGGTATCATACATGAAACAACTGCCCCTTATTCTATTCAATCTAATGGTATAGTTGAAAGGAAAAATAGAACATTATTAGATGCAGTAAACTCAATGTTAACCTATTCGTGTTTACCCAATAATATGTGGGGAGAAGCTTTATTAACTGCATTCCATACTTTAAACATGATATCTCATAAGAAAATTGAAACTACACCCTATGAACTATGGTGTAAAAGAAAACCCAACTTAAACAATCTAAAAGTTTGGGGCTGTTTTGTAAAAGTTAAAATCCCTGAAAATAAGAAGAGGAAAATAGGCCCTAAAACTGTAGATGCCATATTTATTGGATATGCTGAAAATAGAGCTGCTAACAGGTTCTCTGTTATAAAATCTGACATTAGTGAAATAAGTGTCAACACTATTATTGAAATAAGAGCATCTGATGCTGTTTATTATGAAAATATTTTTTCCATGAAAAATAATATCACAAGACATATTGAAGAAGGAACACCATCTCACAATCCCTCTCAACATGACACTTATATTATAGAATCTGAACTTGTTGTAAAAAGACTTAAAAGAGTAATAAAAGAAAAGAACTATGGTGATGATTTCCTAATTTATTTGGCTGAGAATGATCCTCAAACTTTTCAAGAAACAATGGATTCTGTTGATTCAAGTTTTTGGAAAGAGGTCATTAATAGTGAAATAGATTCAATCATGAATAATCGTACTTGGATTTTATGTAATTTACCCCCTGAGTGTAAAACAATTGGATGTAAATGGATCTTTAAAAAGAAACTTAAACCTGATAGTTCTATTGATAAATTTAAGGCAAGATTAGTAGCAAAAGGTTACACTCAAAAGAAAGGCGTGAATTATTTTGACACATTCTCTCTTGTTTCTAGACTTGCCACCATACGTGTGTTAATTGCCTTAGCTGCCATATATAGACTCGAGGTCCATCAAATGGACGTTAAAACTGCTTTCTTTAATAGAGATTTAGAAGAGGAGATCTATATGGATCAGTCAGAAGGTTTTGTGGTGTGTGGACAGGAGAATAAAGTTTGTAAATTAATTAAATCCTTGTATGGTTTAAAACAAGCACTTAAACAATGGAATGAAAAATTCAACAAGGTTGTCTTAGGAAACGGTTTTATTATGAATGATTCTGATAAATGTGTTTATAGTAAAGTTGTTGGTCCTTCTTGTGTGATATTATATCTTTATGTTGATTATATTTTGATACTTGGAACTAACATGGAAATTATTAATGAAACAAAGTCATTTTTATCTTCTCAATTTGACATGAAAGATTTAGGTCCTACTGATATGATATTAGGAATTAAACTTATTAGAACATCTAATGGCATCTCTATGCCTCAATCACATTGTGTGCATAAAATTTTAGAAAGGTTCAATTATTTAGATTGTAATCATGTTTTTTACACCCTTTACTCCTGGTACCAACTTAACTAAAAATTTAAATAACTTGTTTCTCAAGAAAAATATGCACAAATCATAGGTAGTCTCATGTATTTAACAAATAACACTAGACCTGACTTGGCCTATGCTATGGGGGTACTAAGCAGATTCACTAGTAACCCTAGTCAAGAACATTGGTTTGCTTTAGAAAGAATTTTTAAATATCTTAAAGGAACAATGGATTTAGCATTAACTTTTTCAGGCTTCCCTGCTGTCCTAGAAGGTTATTGTGATGCAAATTGGATCACAAATTCTTTTGATATCATTTCTACAAGTGGTTATGTGTTCACCCTAGGAGGGACAGCTGTGACATGGAAATATGCAAAACAAACTATAATTGTTAGATCTACTATAGAAGCTGAATTAATTGTATTAGATATTGCATGTGCTGAAGCTGAGTGGCTTAAGAATCTTTTATCTATATTCCTGTTGTGAGTAAATCGTTACCTGAATTTCTATGCATTGTGATAGTTGTTCTGTGATAGATAAAGTAAAACAAACTACAATTAATGAAAAGAGAAGACATTTGAGTATTAGATGGAACTCTGTAAGAGAGAAAATATCACAAGATGTGATCTCACTGGAATTTATAAAATCATCGGATAATCTTGCAGATCTTTTCACAAAAGGGATAGCGAGGAGGCTAGTACTTGAATCATCAAGGGGGATGGGGTTGAAATCCCACAGACAGTTACCATAGCAGATACCCAACCTATGTGATTGGAGATTCCATGAAGTAGGTTCAATGTGGAATGCGAGTTATTGGGTAACTGGAGAACGCTACTTTCTTTGTATACCTATCCCCGTGAATAATGATTAGTGCTCTACTGTAACGACACCAGGATGGGCTATGCTCTTAAATGGATCAAGGTCTTATCAGGCAGGATATAGACCATGGCAGGTACCCTTGGAGACCCACCTGCGTGAGTGTGATCGTGGGGCCGCGATCTATGGGAATTGGGTATTCTCTTGAGCACTCATGAGACGAGATATCAGTGCATGGCTGTGGAACACGGAATTCTTTCGCATAGGAAAAATAAAATATTTAAGTGTCCTTTTTGAAAAGAGACATTCCCCTATGTATAGAGACTTATTCCGTGGGTGCGCATAGTATCAGACGATTTGGGTTCGAGTGCTGGACCTCTCCTCACTGACCGTAGTCAGTGTTGATTTACATCGGCCTAACGTCCGAACACCTTTATTTGACTGTCAAAGAAATCCCCAAATCCTCTCCTTAGGTTTTGATGTGGAGGGCTGGCTCACTCGAGAGACTCTCCATGACCACTCATTTATCACCAACATATTAATAAAGTTAGGGTTAAGTCTGAGCAAAACCCTAAGATTTAGGAGTAAAGACGCCAATATGCGGAAGCCGTAGGCATGTTTGAAGTAGAGAGAGGTTTTCTGTACCCCGAGGGTATTTTGGTAATTTTACCAACCCAAGGGTATTTCTGAAATTTCTGGACTGGAGCGGAAGTAGGACCGGGTTCCTGACTTCCCAAGGCGTCGAGGCTCTTTCTGGAGAGTTTTAAGGGCTACTAGGCCATTTCTAGATCACAGGGGTATTTTGGTAATTTTATCACCTTTCATAGACCTAGGGTTGGGGTGACATCTGAGTGTCGGATTGAGCTGACAACGTCCCCGAGCTGAAGGAGTGACAGGGGCTTCATAGAAGGCTTCACATGTGATGTGACACAACCTTGGACCTAATGCAAGCAAGCACAATCGCATTCAAAACGGGCCAAGTTGGGCCACCGCTCTATCGTCACTCACCCAAGCCCGGGGTGACTTGGCAATGCCAAGGGGAGGATGTGGGGTTGGGCCCTTGCTGGTAGAGGGCCAGCAAGGCCAAGAATGATTCCCAATGGGTATGGGTACCCAAATCAAGGGGGCCGACAAAGTGCCAACGGCAACGGTTGTACTCTTCCCACGGTGATCACTCAAGACAACGGGGCTTGAGGATCGGGCTCTCACTCGCATAACCAGCGGAATTAAGAACTAATATTGAAAGACAAGCACTAAGTGGAGTGAAGGTTTGAGCACTTACACGACCGGTTTGAAGAAACCGGTCCCGGTCGGAGACGAGGGCGAGCGGGGAGGCGAGTGGATCCCCACACGCCGCAGCGGTGTCGCTTGACCTGCCCAAACAAAGTACACCACTACACCTCTCGCAGGAGGGGGAACTTGGGGTGGGGGTTAATGATATTACATAAATACTACCTCCACGCAGGGAGGGGCCTTCAGCCGGCCAAGCGGGGTGGGGAAACCAAAGCAAAGAACGAGGAACAAGGGTGGACGCCGAATCTGCCTGCTGTCTGTGAACCAGGATAGAGGGTCGGTGTTGCTGTTGTAGATCTTGCTCAGAAATTTTGCTGATGGCGACACCACTGGAGAAATCTTCGTAACAAGAAGGGGAATGCCTCGGAATTTTTGTAATTTCTTCTGGAGTCGCTGCAGGTCGGGGCAGAAGCTTGAACAGGGCCTCTGTTTCTCGGACTAGCAGGGGCAGGTCACCAACAGTAGGATGCAAAGGCTGTCCTGGCCGCTCCCGAACTCAAAATTTGATGCCGTCAGCGCCGTTAGAACCATGGGTGAGTCCTCTTTGTAGCAAAAGAAACGGGGATGCCAGAAGAGAACGGAGACGATCTGTGGAGCCAGAAGAGTGAGGAGGTGTCGATGCAGACTGGGGAAGGCAGAGCCGCGCGACCGTGGAAGAAAATTGGTAACTTCTGTTCCCGGATGCTGAATGGGCTTCCGCTTCTTGATTCTGAAAGGAGACAGGCCGATGAAGAACTTTGAAGAAGGATTTGAGGACTGATTCCTTCGGGGCTGGTCGTGCCAGAGATTCTAAGCCGGCTCAGGTCCTCAGCTGAGGCAGAACCGCGCAGCTGTGGGAGAATGGACCTCCTGGATGACTCGGAGATCGGAAGAAGACGAAACCACTTTGGTTGCGAAGGCGACTGGCAGACGCTTCCGACGATGGCTCTTGGGTCTTCAGACTCGTCCGGAGGAGGTCGTGGTGGCCGCTGCAAGTTGCTGGTCTGCTGTAGATCTTCAGTTGAGAGCTGTAGGTTGATGATGAAGGGGGGGAATGGGGTATATGGGAGGGGAAATGGGGGTGGATGAGTGTGGGGAAAGCCCGGGCTATGAGCGGGTCTAGGAGGGGGTGTTCTAAGGTGGGGGAAGGGAAGAATGGGGTCTGGAAGGGGGTCTAACAGGTGGTGGGAGGAGGAGCTACGAATTTGGGAAGGTGGGTGAGAGGAGAAGGTGAGGGGTGGCACAAGTGAGTGGAGGGAAGGGTGGATTTCAAATTTGAAATGGCATTGGAAGTTGTGGGGTTGTGTGGGGAAGGGGTTGATTGTGTTGGAATGGGGAAAGTGGTGTTGGAATGGTGAGGGATCTCCTTGGGACTAGGGGGGTGGAGTAATGGAGGCCATGGGGAAGTGGAGGGCTTTAATGATGGTAGGTGGGGGTTGAGGTGGTTGGGAAGGGAGGAGAGAGAAGAAAATTCGAAATTGGGTGATGAGGAGAGAGAAAGTGGAGTGAAAAAGAGGGATTAAGAGAGGGAAGGGTGGGGAATCTCTCCCCTAGGGTTTCTCACCCAAAAAATGTTGGAATCACTCCACTAAACTAAGCTTTGGACTCTCAAATGGCATTTTTTTCATTGATTGATTCATTACCTCCAAATGAAGGAAATGGGGCCCTATATATAGGAAACCCACATTTTACAATAAGACCCTGACAAAAGACTCATTGACAAATAACCAAAGGGGTAGGGGAGCTCATTGGGCCAAGCCCGAATAAATGGGCCCAATTAGCACATTACACATTCTAATGACACTCAAACATAGGAAAATAAATGTAAGACCTAGGGACATGACTCAAATAAAATGCAAATTACATCAAATGACTCAAGTAAAATTACATAGGACTCAAAATTAAATGACTAAACCATGCCGGATGTAACCGGGGCGAGGAGACGAGCTATGAATGTGGGCATAAAAGGTGATGTCCACATCAACATGTGTCAATCTTGTCCAAAAAGGGGTATATATGTAATTTTGACAAGTCGGGGGTTTTCTTGTAATTTTCTCCAATGGGTGCACATAAAATATTTATGGAGTACACTGGATTCATTTAAGACCCGATTGGGTGCAAGAGTTGTCGGCGAGTTGTCGACTGTACAAAGATCCGCACTAATGCGGGAGACAGGGGCATAGCCCCAATTACAAAAAGTTGCAGGGTATAACTGCAAATTATAGGACTTTTGTCTCTTACGATCCTGGGGAGTGCATTTTTTTGTGATTCCGTCATTATAAAGACAGAACCACATAACTTAGTCATTCCAGGACGTAAAGACTTACGAACATGGCCCGCTGAGGGGCATAATTACAAAGATGGCCCACTGAGGGGCGAAATTACAAAAAACACCCCTTAGGGCATATCCATAAGGCTCGGGGACTTACCCTTCACAGGCCAAACAAACAAAACAACTCTTTATGCTGGCGGTCTTCTTCTCCTTGATCTCTCGTGCGTAGGTGTAGCCGTAGTTGATGTCTCCACTTGGACCCTTGGGGGTCTATTTATAGAAGGCGGGAGGACCCAGGTTGACAAAAACGTGGGGAAATGCTCCGGTTCTGTCAAGGTGGGGTGCAAAACCCCATTTTTCTATCAAGTTGGGGTAGCAAAAAGCTTTTTTGACCCCTCTGCTTCTTTTTTTTTCTTTTCTTTTTCTTTTTAATGGGACCGGGGAGACGGGGGGCGGACCCGCGGGACCCGACGGGGTTGCGCGACCCCGCTGGCACCCCCGTGGGGTCAACCGGCCCCCGGGCGGGGTCGGCTGACCCCGCTGGGGTCCCAGCGGGGTCGCGCGACCCCGCTGGGAGGCCGGTGGGGTCAGCCGGCCCCCGCCGACCCTGCGGGGTGGCCGCGGCCCCTCCTCCAGTCAGATCGCGCCCCGGAGGGGTCGTTTGACCCCCAGGCATGCTTTTTGGCTCCTCTTCGCGCCATTTTTAGCCGTTTCCGTCACCCTTGGTTGAGGAGAAATCTATATATTGCTCCTTGGAGCCCTCCTTTCGCCGCGTGGCAGCAATAGATTGGTGGAGACTCGCGTGGGAGCGGAGAAGCGTCTTGTTTGTTATTTGGTCGCGTGTCGCCGCGTGGGGAGGAATCTTTGCGTCAGTCTGCACCGTGTGGTACACTTGCTCGGCTATTTTGACAGGTATACGCACGTATTTTCCTCGTTAATTTCCTTGCTGCGACGCCGATTGTAATGGTATGGTCGGGCCGATGGACCCTAGGTTGCGGAGTTACTCCGTGATCCGACGATGTCGACGATACGCCGTATTTTTCGTCGGTTGATATATAACAAATGTTCTTAAAATATTTTGAGACAATTTCGGGTGCAATAAATGCCTCCCACGGGACGTCCGTCACGGCCGGAGGCGGGGGCGGATGACCCGTGCCCTTTGAAGGGAAAAGTAATTATGTGCCCCGTGCATAGACTTTGGGCTTCGTAGAACTGCATTCGATATTCATATTGCCGCCCCAAAATATGTTGGCCTGACTCTCCTCTTACATTTTCCTTTTCTCTGTGCGTTTAGGCATGGCTAGTAGCAGCAGCAGAGATGGGAGTCGGCCGAGGAGGTCGAGGGTCAGTGGTACTGACGAGTGCCGGGTTGAGTGCACCGACCGGCCCATGCCGCCCTTCCCCTCTCGCATTATTGAAGATGGTGATTTCAGCCAGCTCGACTTCGGCTATTTATGGGTCGCTGAGGGCCCTACTGAGAGTGCTGGGGAGGCTGAAGGCCTCGTGGACATGTCCCGCATTACCCGGAGGGACGGCCTTTATACTTATGACCGCTCAGGGGGTTATCCACGCCACTACCCTTTGGATCGCCATCTCTATCGTTTCCTTCAGAGTTTCGCGCCGATTGGTATGAAGGCCGATGATCCTTCACTTCTGGAGGAGAGACGCCGCCTTGAGAGGGCGATACTGGCAGGGAGAGACAGCATGCAGTGGTTGTGTTCCTTGACTTATCCGAGTTACCCAGAGGGTTTTACCCGGTAGAGGCAGTACCCGGATCAACAGAGTCTGGGCTCTTTTCAGCGGCATGAGAGCCTTACTGTTCGGGCTACACCACTATCTCCAGCAGCTTGGCACATGCATGGGCAGCACAAGACCATGGATCAGGTTGTGGATAGCCTTTTCTTGACACCCACCGGGGCGAGCTTCGCGCAGGAGGAGTATGTCCATGACTGCATGATTGAGAGGATTTTGTCATTGAAGACTCCCAGCTGGTACGGGAAGTGGTCTGTTGTCCCGTCTCACAGTTATCACCGGGGCGCGACAGAGTGGCTCTGGGGCGTTCTGACTGTTTACCGATCGGTGTTGGACATGGTAGGGATTCGTCATGCAGTGACGGCCGCCTTATATGCCTACCCTTGCCACACAGCTACAGGCTTTAGTAGAGAGGTTCGATCGTCGATGGAACACTTTTGTCACGGCTGGAGGAGAGACCTCTTTGGACCTCTGGGCTTTCCAGAGGATTTCAGGTCTTCCGATCTGCGGGAGGCCATAAGAGGAGCTATCATTGGACGACCTGCACCTTAGCTCCACCGACGGCGTCGGGCGGTACACCCTGCCCTACTGCTTCAGATTTTTGATGAAGACTTGGAGGGATTTGTCCCGAGTTGGCAAAGACCGGACCCCTCGCATGCCACGGGTGACCTTGAATGCATGGGTGAGCCATTTTTACAGTGGCCCTTGCTGCTTTCACTAGGAGTTTGCACAGTCCGGCACCACATGGGAGGAGTGCAGGGAGGTCAGAGTAGACGTTCCTCCTCACCCTCGCCACTTGCCTGCACTGGCACAGGGGTGGAATTCGAGGGAACTACATCCCATTACGCATCTAGCAGACTATTTGGCCTACTGGTTGGCCAGTTTTGTGGTTCCCCATGGGGAGGAGGGGGTCCTGCGGCCGGAGGTGATATACCCGGCTTGCTTACTTGCTTGTGGACAGAGACTTGCTATCGCACCGGCAGCCTTGGCGAATATTTTTCATTCGCTTGGGGCTTTGTCTTCCCATTCGTCGCCGCGAGAGAAGAGTATTTTGCTGCCCACTCATTATCTGAGTGCCTGGGCAGGGCTGTTGTTTTCAGAGTTATCCCGGAGGGTACCAGTTGAAAATCCGGCGGCGCCGTTGATTTTCTGGTTTATAGGGCAACCATCACAGGACTCGGTGGTTCAGCTTGTAGGGGCCCGGCGGGCCTTGTCTTTTGTTCCCGTGAGGAGAGGAGAGGGCATAGCCCTTGACTACTTCTCCTACCTTCACCGCCCCTATGTAGGGCAAGAGGGGGATGCTGTTGTTAGCAGAGTTTCCACACATGCTTTACTCTCCCATCGGGGCTTGGCAGAGTGGGTCGTCAGCATTCGCCCTAGTGTGCTTGTGTACCGACGCTCCAGTACGGCGATACTTGAGCCCTATTACCCGCACCGGTTTGCCAGTAACTTCGGGTACGATCAGGATATCCCTTCAGGTGCAGAGTTTTCTTTGGCGCTCCGGTTATACAGGCACCGGGACGTGCATTTGGTAGCGGTAGCTTGGCAGGATTTCCTCTGCCGCGAGGTGGGACAGGGATACCCCGTCCCAGAGCAGGAGCGCAGAGGCTATTTTGATATCCATTACGACCGCTGGTGGTTCAAAGTCAGCAATGTCTTCCGAGAGCATTGCGACGCCATCCGAGCAGCTGAGGAGCAGCGTTTGAGGAGGGAGGATCTGCCATCTTTGTTTGTTGACCCAACCTTTATTAGGTCTCATTTTTCGGGAGTCGCCCGGGGTCGTGAGCGATTTCGCGGAGCAGTGGTGAGAGAAAGGCTGGACGGCCTCAGTTGACAGGAGCCAATATAATGGGGCGTTGAAGCCCTTGAAAAGCAAGCCAGCGGCAGCTTCCAGAGTTTCTTCTTCCTCCACCTCGGGCGTAACCCCAGGCCCTTCAAAGGCCTATTCTTGGTGGGAGGACTTGCAGGTATCTTGTGGGGTGAGGAGGAAGTCCCAACTATCCCAGCCGATACCTGATGGAGCACTCGGAGGCAGCACCTTTGCCGAGTGGAGGGTCCATGTGATTAATGCCGTGGGCTGTGCGGGTCCACTGGAGTATCTTACTGGTCTTGAGATGACGACGACTCCTCTTGTCATATTTGACATTGTCAAGGCGGCTGCACATGTCCTTCGAGTAAAGCCGAAGCAGATAGTATTGAAACCCGTAAAGCCGATAGAGGCTATAGGTAATCATCTTCTTCGCTAGCTTTGATGTGCATATGTGTCTTCATATTTCAGAACACGTATTTTGACATATTCCTTTGACACTGCAGGTGGGGTTGCCATGGTAGCTGGCGTCGGGCCATTAGTGGGTCCTCCCGATACTGAGATTGGGAGGGATACTACCGCCTCAAAGAGGCCCCGCACTGAGGGTCCCGGTGAGGGGGACGTGAGGTCTTTGTCCCGTCCTAGGCTCGAGGAAGGCTCCCCTATGGTTAAGGCCGTCTCCAGTAAGTGACACCCCAGATACTTGCTACTTTTAAGCATATATCCAGTGTTTTAAACACATTTTTGATTTGCTAAATGCAGCTCCCTCGGAGGCTAGGGTCGACGCGAGCTTCTCTCCTCCCCCAGCGGGAGAGGACATGCCCGTGGACGAGTCTGCGCCGAACGTTAATTTCAGCTTTGAAGGGCTGATCTCTCCCACAGACAATTATACACCGGTGACGGCGAACTCTCCCTCGCCTATCACCATGGGAGCTATGGGTGGTCAGTCCTCAGGTAACACACCCAACCTTGTCTCTTCATTGATACAAGAAGAACTGGAAATCACTAAGGGCCCGTTTGGTATGGGGTTAGAGCGGGGATATCTCCGCTCTAACCCCATTCTACGTTTGGTATGGTTAAAACGGGCGGGGATAAGCTGGGTTAAGGGAAATAAGGTTAACCCCGATTTTGAGGTTAGAAACGGGGATAAGTCATTCCAACCTTTTGTTGGAATGGCTTATCCCCATTTTTCTAACCCCATTTCACCCCTTGTGTACCAAACGTACATGAGAATAAGACTAGACATAAATTATCCTAGAGTGACTTACACCTATTCTCCTCAAAATTTATCCCGATACCAAACATCACCTAATTTTTTAGTGTTGCATCTTGGCTATGCAGGAGCTCCTGATGCTGTTCCGCCCGGCTTGACAGTGGGAGCTGATATCGGCTCTTCTTCGGGGGCCGGCTCCACTTCTGGGAGTGGGAGCACTGCGGCTTCAGACCTTCCTTCTGAAAGGAGCTCGAGTTCTACTTCGAGTGCTGAGACCTCGAGCTCCTCTTCAGGCGAGAGTGACTCTCGAGAAGAGGGCGAGTTGGAGGATACTGGCGGTGAGTGTAACTGCATTTTTGCCTTTCTCACCTGAGCCCTTCTTTATAAACATTTGCTTGATTTGTATGTTCCACTATTGCATAGGAGTTGACTTGACCGGCTCGATGGAGGAGTTCTCGCAACTTATGGAGTCGGGGTCATTTGTGAATCTCCTGAATAGTGGTGATGCCATCAAAGCTGCAAAGGCCGTGGGGGCGGCGGGTGTTGGCACCGCGGCGCCGAGAGATCCTCCATCAGGGACTTCCTCTGATATTGATATTGGCGAGGACAGTACGGTTGATCCTTCAGGTAAGGGATCTTGCAGGCTAATAATAGACCTCTTTGCTACTTCGCAACTGTCCTTGCCAAGCTGACTAATGCATCTGCCATGTGGACAGTGACAGGCCAGGCTGTTGTGGACGGTACATCCCGCCCTGGTGGGGTGACCCCGATAGGGGAAGTTTCCTAGGGCGCACCAGAGGACTTGCGCAGTTCGGGGCAGAATACCCTGCCAGCGGACACCCAGCCTACAGGTATTCCTTGCATCTGCCAATGAATGGTCCAAGTTGTGTCTGTAGGCACTGACCCTTCTCTCATATTTGCCATGCAGCTTCTCCTTCTGCGGAGCCGATAGCTGAGGGCTCCATGCGAGAGAAGTTTCAGGAGGAGCAATCTTGTTCCCAAAAGGCCCCTGATGCAGAGTCTGCTCTTCCTAGTATAGCTGAAGAAGGGGATGCTGTTGAGACAGGTACATAGCTACTCTCTGGAGTTTGACGTTGTCTGTGTGCCGCTTCATAGATAGGCACTTACATGCTGCTACTTGAACTGCAGAGGATCGGGTCACAAATGCCCTGCCTAGTGAACCAGTATCAGGTTCTATCAGTGGTTCCTCCCCGGCTATTGAGGAGGAGCATGTTTCTGCGGCAGCCTCAGGTATACCACCATGTTATGCCTTTGGTGGCTATTCGTGCATGTCTTTTTGTTCGTGAACAAGCACTTATTCCCCCCCTTTCTTTGGTTGCAGTTCTCGAGGGGGAAATCCCAGAGGTGCCCACAGACTTCCTTGCTCTCGGAGTTGAATGGCCTGATACTCCTGCACTTGGGGTGGCATTGAATGCCACAATGGCTGACCAGCTTCTCCAGAGTCTTGATCAATTGATCCAGGTTGACCCTTTGTCCGCTGTAGAGGCTTTGAGGGGTAGCCTGGAGGCATTCACCATGAGCTACCACATGTTGGGTCTTCCTCGAGATGCATGGGCGGCGAGGCTGACCGCGCTGTGGGGCGAGTTCGCTCGCCTCCACGTCGTCCAGGAGCGGAGATAGAGGGCCCAGCTACAGATCCAGCAGGAGGAGGAGGAGCTCCGCGGGCTTCGAGAAACCCAAGTTGAAGTAAGTCTTCGACTTCGGAGCGATGAGGAGCGCGGTCAGAGGGCCTTCCTCCGAGTAGAGGAGCTATGGAGGGAGCTTCAGGAGGCCGAGGTGGAGCACCAAAGTGTGCAGACCGTGATAGAGACGTCCCGTCGTCAGCTGGAGGAGCTCCAGGGGGAGGTTTCCCAGAGGGAGACTTGCCTTGCAGGGTTGCGGAGGGGCGAGGCCGGTGCTTGACGAGCTTCGGCACCTTCTCGTACATAGGGTCTTCGTGCCCCATTTTTGTTTGAGTTACCCCCGAGGGCTTGTCTCGGGCTCCCTTCTTTGATGACATTGATGAATAAAGGATAGAGCTCAGTAGCTTTTGCTTCCGTCCTCTTGCATGTATGCTTCCTTTTTTTATTATTATTTTTTGATCACTTTACCAGCCTTACCGCCCTTTCGGGTTTTCGCCAGGACTGGCCCCCTTTAGCTTTTTCCAGTGCGCCCTTATGGGTTTTCACACTAAGGGGTACCCACTTTTACCTAAGGCGCCCTTTCGGATTTTCACCTTAGTCGGGTGTGAGACACGGAAAAAATCTAAGAAATACTCTTATCGTAGATAAAAGGTAGATTTTCGTTCTTTTTGAAAAGAAACACTCCTCTGTGTAGAGAGGGTTCCGTGGGTGCGCATAGTATCAGACGATTTGGGTTCGAGTGCTGGACCTTTCCCCACTGACCGGAGTCAGTGTTGATTTACATCGGCCTAACGTCCGAACACCTTTGTTTAACTGTCAAAGAGGTCCCAAAAGACTTCTACAGAGGTTCTGATGTGGAGGGCAAGCTCACTCGAGAGACTCTCCATGACCACTCATTTTACCACCAACACATAGAAACAACTAGATTAGGGCTAGGTCTGAGCAAAACCCTAAGATTTAGGCATAGAGGCGCAAATATGCGGAAGCCATAGGCATTTTAAAGCAAGGGAAGTTTTCTGGACCCCGGGGGTATTTTGGTAATTTTACCAACCCAGGGGTATTTTGGTAATTTTCCAGGCCAGGGACATTTATGAAATTTTCTGGGCTGGAGTGGAAGTGAAACTGGATCTCTAACTCCCCAAGGCATTGAGGCTCTTTCTGGAGGGTTTCGAGGGCTCTGAGGCCATGTTTAGGTTACAGGGGTATTTTGGTAATTTTACCAGACCCTAGACCTAGGTTTGGTATAATACCCGAGTGCTGGAGTGAGCTGACAACACTTCCGGACTGAAGGAATGACAAGGGGCTTCATGGAAGGCACACATTTGTCAATTTGGCCGAAGGAGGGGTATATACACAATTTTCCAAAGTCGGGGGGTTTTCTTATAATTTTCCCACCCGAGGTTACATATAAAACATGCTGAATGCTTTTATAATTCCATGTGAGTACAAGGTTGTCGGCGAGTTGTCGACTGTACAAACGTCCGCCTTGGAGCGGGAGATAGGGACGTAGTCCCAATTACAAAAGATTGCAGGGTATAACTGCAAATTACAGGACTTCGCTCTTTTACAATCCCGGGAAGGATATTTTTGTAATTTCGCCATTATAAGGGCAGAAATACAAGACTTAGTCGTCCCGAGACGTAAAGACTTACAAAACATGGCCCGCTGAGGGGCATAATTACAAACATGACCCGCTGAGGGGCATAAACGTAAATATACCCCGTAGGGGCATAAATACAAGACCCGGGGACTTACCCCACACGGGCCGAAACAACGAACAAAAAGCTTCAAGTGTCTTCCGTAGGTTGATGCTTGTAGTGCTTCTAAGTCTCCTTCCTTTGGACCTCTGGGGGTCTATTTATAGAAGTGGGGAACCTCCCCGGGAGCGTTCGACCCCGTACGGGTCCAACGGGATGAAAATGACCCCGGGGAGGTCCCATTTTCAAATTGTATGCGGGAATGGAACCTCCCCGGGGTGGGAGGTCCCCGGGACGGTCCTGGACCGTCCCGGGGTCGCGGACACCCGGGGTGGGGACCTGCCCGGGGTCGCGGCTCCCCGGGGGGAACCGGCCCGGGGTCGCAGGCCCCCGGGGGAACCTCCCCGGGGTCGCGGGCCCCCGGGCAGGACCTGCCCGGGGTCGCGGACCCCGGGGGGGACCTCCCCGGGGTCGCGAGCCCCCGGGCAGGGCCTGCCCGGGGTCGCGGACCCCGGGTGGGTCCCGCCCGGGGTCGCGCGCCCCGGGGAGGACCTCCCCGGGGTCGCGGACTCCGGGTGGCCCCCACCCGGGCCGCGCGCACCCCGAGGGGGGACTCCCCGGGGTCGCGGACCCCGGGTGGGTCCCGCCCGGGTGCGCCCGACCCCGGGCGGGTCCACCCGCCTAGGAGGAGTCCCGCGCGGGACTCCTTTCTCCCCGGGCGGACCCGTCCGGGTAAGGGCGACCCCGGACGGGTCCCTCCACCCCCCGGACGGGTCTACTTCTCGCGCGGATTCCATAAAAGGAGGCTCCGAGGCTTTTAAACTCCGGGTTTTCGCCGTCTCTCGTGGAGAACAACGAGAGGGAACGCCGCCTTGTTCGTTTGTCGTCTTCCTCGTGCCGTAGGCCGCTGCGGGAGGACGAGTTGTTGTCCGTGCCTCGTGATACACGTGCGAGGGACGTTGTGCTTGGTACGTAGACCTTCTTCAGCATCTCCTTCGTTGTTGTAGAAGTGTTCCTCGCTTGGGGATACACGTCCGGAAGGCAGGGACTTAATCCCGTAGGGATTTTTAATATAACCGCGTGATCCTGACGATCATTGTGGCTTGTGCTTGATTGATGGCCATCCCCCAAGGGATTTATGTCGCCACGGCATGTGGGCTACAAAGCCGTAAATTTAGGAATATCCGACGGGACGGCGATACGCCGAACAAGGTACCCCGTGTAGGAATATCCTATCGGAGGGCGATACACCGCTTCCGAAATCTTGTCACATGCGGGATTAAGATCCCGAACATTTAGCACGATAAATTATGGGTGCAACAAATGCCCCCCACGGGACATGCGTCCAAACCGAAGGTGGGGGCGGACGGCCCGTGCATTCCGTTGCTTCTGTGTTAGTCTCCGGGCTCATAGGCATGCCGGAGTTTTGTGTGACTTTCTGTAGTCTTGATGTTGTCCATATGCTGGTTTAACTGACAATGCTTTCTCTGCTCTTGGCTTTGCAGCTTTTGCAGACATGGCTCGTTCCAGACGGAGCGGAGGGACTTCCCAGAGGTCCAGGACCAGCGGTGGAGATGATCATTATGTACGGAGGACGGACAGGCCTATGCCACCATTCCCTCCTCGCAGCATCACTCCAGAGGACTTTGACGCGGTGGACCGCGGATTTACTTGGGTCGCTGAGGGCCCAATTGGAGAGACTACCACTGCTAGTGGCGTTGTTGACGTCTCCCGGATTACACGGGGGCTCGGACGGTATACTTATGACCGGTCGGGCGGCTACCCGCCCCACTTTCCGCTAGACTGTCACCTTCTCCCTTTCATCCAGAGTTTCATACCGCCTGGAGTAGAGACTGACGATCCTCGGCTTCCCGAGGAGAGGCGCCGCCTGGAGCGGGCCATTTTGCTCGGGCGGGACAGTATGCATAGCACCTGCAGCTTTTCTTATCCGAGCTTCCCAGAGGGCTTTGCCCGTCAGCGACAGTTCCCTGATCAGAGGAGTCTTGGCTCCTTCAAGGAGTTTGACAGCTTTACCGTGAGGACGGCGCTATCTTCGCCAGCCACCTGGCATCTGGCCGGGCACCACAGGGCCGTGGATATTGCTATTGACGGGATGTTCCTGACTCCCACTGGCGCAGCTTGCTCACATGATGATTATGAGACTGATTGCATGCTAGAGAGGATCTTGGCACAGAGGACCCCGAGCTGGTACGGGGGATGGGGCGTTGTCCCTTCCCATTGTTATCGCCGTGGCGCCACAGAGTGGCTGTGGGGTGTGCTGCTAGTTTACAGGACAGCACTTGACCGGGCAGGTATACGTCATGCAGTGACGGCAGCTTTGTACTCTTACCCCTGTCATACCGGGCTAGTTCAGGCTCTAGCTGAGAGATTTAACAGGCGCTGGAATACTTTCATGACTGCTGAGGGGGAGACTTCACTAGACCTGTGGGCTTTCCACAGGATTTCTGGTCTCCCAGTCTGCGGACAGCCATATGAGGAGATATGCCTGGACGATTTGCATCTGAGTGCTTCGGACGGCGCAGGTCATTATTACATGCCATATTGCTTCAGATATCTGATGAAGACTTGGAGGGACCTGGCCCTCGTGGGCAAGGAGAAAGCTGTACGGACGCCGAGGGTGACTCTGAATGCATGGGTCACACATTTCTACAGCGGTCCGTACTGTTTCTACGAGGAGTTTGCTACCTCGGGGATGTCTTGGGAGCAGTGCCGCGAGGTCGAGCTCCGCTTTGCTTCACACCCTCGCCACTTACCCGCTCCGACACGGGGGTGGAATTCGAGGGAGCTGCCGCCACTGACTTATCTGGCAGCCTACCTGGCCTACTGGCTGGCCAGCTTTGTGATCCCTCATGGAGAGGAGGGAATTCTGCGGGCAGAGGTGATCTACCCGGCTTGTTTGTTGGCTTGTGGGCGCAGGCTCGCCATTGCTCCAGCCGCGTTGGCGAACATCTTTCATAGTCTTGGGGCATTGACTTCACACTCATCTCCTAGAGATAAGCATATCTTGATGCCCACCCACTATCTGAGTGCATGGGCCGGCTTGTTCTTGCCAGAATTGTCACAGAGGACCCCGGTGGATAACCCAGCAGCGCCACTTCTTTTTGCTTTCGCTGGTCATCCGGAGCAGGACTCAGTTTTGCAGCTTGCCAGTGCTCGTCGTACCTTGTCTTTCCTCCATACTAGGAGGGATGAGAGTCTGGAGTTCGATCACAGCTCTCGCTCATTCCGCCCATACACGGAGCGACAGGGTGACAATGTTGTTTGCAGGCTATCTTCCTGGGCTTTACCCTCCGACCATGCATTGGTCGATTGGGTTATTTGTGTTCGACCCAGCGTTCTGGTTTACCGCCGTTCCAGTATGGCGGTGCTTGAGCCATATTACCCGCACAGATTTGCCAGGAATTTTGGGTACGACCAGTCGATACCTCAGCATGCAGATTTTCCCTTTGCAGTTCGGCAGTACAGACAGAGGGATGTGCACCTAGTGGCAGCTTCATGGCATGACTTCCTTTCCCGGGAGGTGAAGGAGGAGTACCCCATTCCAGCACAGACACGCAGAGGTCTCTTTGACATACACTATGCGCGCTGGTGGTTTAAGCTCAGCCTTGTTTTCAGGCAGCGAGCTGACACTATTCGAGCTGCAGAGGAACGGCGCTTGAAGAAGGAGGATCTGCCTCCTTTGTTTCTGGATGCGGCGTTCATTAGATCTCATTTTTCTGGGGCCGCCAAGGCCATTCATGAGATTGAGACCCGTTGGAGGGCGGATGGACTCTCGATCCCTGTTGACAGGAGCCAGTATACCGGGGCTTTGAAGCCCTTGCGGAGTGTACCTGCTGCAGTTCCTTCTTCCAGGTCTACCCGTCGGAGGGTAGATCCTGACTCTTCGGCCCTCTACTCCTGGTGGGAGGATCTGAAGACCTCTTGTGGTCTGAAGACCCAGTCCCAATTATCAGGAGCTGTTCCAGAGGGGGCATTAGGAGGCGGTGCCTTCACAGCTTGGAGGATCCATATCATGAATGCCGTGGGCTGTGCGGGTCCCCTGGAGTATATCTCAGATTTGGAGGTGGCTACCACCCCCAATGCCATATGGACCATTGTGAGCAAGGTTGCTAAGGCCCTTGGCTTGAAAACTGAGCAGATCGTTTTGAGGCCTGAGAGGCATATTGGGGATCCAGGTATATGCTGAATTATTTGACCCTGTCTCCTTTTACTCTGCAATTCAAGGTGCTGATTTTATGCAACCCTTTCTTTTTACTTGCAGGCCATGTTTCTAGCTCAGAGGCTCGTGGGCGCGAGAAGAGGCCACGGACCGATATCCCAGAGGGTGATTCACGGCCTACCATTCGCCTGCGCCCTGAGGAGGAGTCTCCTACTCCAGCTGAGATCTCGAGTAAGAATGGGGAATGTTTGTTTTCAATCAGTATTGCAACCTATTTTGAAGATGTTGTAATCTGACTGTTATTTCCCCTTGTTGCTGCAGCTCCTCCTGAGGCTGTACATGCTGCAGGCTTTTCTCCTCGCCCAGGAAATGTATTCACAGAGGCGGGGTTGGAGGTGGACGAGTCCATTCCTGACATCAGTGTGGACATTGACGGATTGGACTTCCTCGCCAATGACTATGGGCCTGTAACAGGCGATTCCCCCGCACTTGATACAGGCGGGAGCTCTGTTGCTCCGGAGACAGGTTGGCATCTTGCATATTTAACCTTCCCTTATTCCTCCTTTCAAACAGATGAAGTATGTGCTTTAACTAATATAGTATTGCACGTTGCAGGGGCCTCACGAGCTCAGACCCCTCTCCCTGCCATTGAAGGGGGAAAGGGATCTTCTGGCGGCGAGGAGACTTCTCCGCCGTCCGGTTCTTCAGGGGAGAGAGGCCCTAGCACCTTATCAAGGACAGAGACTTCCAGCACCTCCTCCAGCGGGAGTTCTTCTTCTTCTTCTTTAAGTTCTTCTGAAGAAGGCGAACTCAGGATGAGCCCAGGTGACTTAAGCTCCCCGCCCCTTTTGTCTATGGAATAATGAGCTTATCTAACCTGTCTTGCTTGTTGTTATACAGCTGCTCCAACAGCCTTTCCTCTAGATGAGCTCTCCAGACTCATGGAGGTTGGCTCTTCTGCTGACTTGCCAGCCTTTGATGAAAGGGTTGGGATCCCAACTACAGAGGTTGCCATCCCTGGCAAAGAGATATCGTCCCTAGACATGGGACCATCGGCAGATACTACCGGTGTTGCAGAGTCTGGTCGGGTGCAGGCTTTAGGTATGCACAAAGGCACCCTGTACATCATTCCAACCATACATACTGCTACCTGTTGACATTCTGAGATGCTTTTGTTTTGAAACAGCTGGTGATCATCAGGAGGAGGGCAGCCTCCCTCGGCCCACAGAGATAGACCATACATCAGGCTCCTCTCACATGTCACCTGGAGAGCAAGGCACCGCTGACGATGCCGCGACCTTCATTGATTCGGCAACGAAAGGTATATGGTTTGTCAAATTAAGGAACTTTGTCATTCATCGAGCAAGACTCCTTTCATTTGTGATATTAATCATCATTTGACAAGTGGATGTCTTCGTTCAGCTGTCTCTCCTTCCATGGAGCCAACTACAGGGGCTGATCCCGCTGTGATTGAAGAGGAGGAACCTGGGCAGGCTGGTATGTCTTCATTAAATGTGAAGTGCTCATTCTGCTTTTTGGTACGGCCGGAGTGCTAAGACTATCCGTTCCTTGCCTTCTTTGCAGAGAGGTCGGCGACGCCTATACCATCCACAGAGCAGGGACCGGCACTTGCTGATGGTTGCTCTTTAGTCCCTATGGAGGGATCTCCTCGTGGGCCCAGCCCGGCGAATGAGACTGTTTCAGGTAAGAGCCCCTGACATTTGTATTCTTGGACTCTTACTCTTATGACATTATCGTGGTGATACACTCACAATCTCTCCCTCTTTTTTTTTAACAGGGCCCCTAGAAGGAGCAGGCGTGACGCCCATGGATTTCCCTGCCCTTGGAGTCGAGTGGCCTGACGCTCCTGCACTTGGGGTGGCATTACATGGCAGCATGGCTGATCAGCTTCTGCAGAGTCTTGACCAGCTTCTTCAGGCCGACCCATTGCCCTCCGTGGAGGCCTTGAGGGCCGATCTGGTGGTGTTCACCAGAAGCTACCACGGACTGGGTCTTCCCCGAGACGCCTGGGCCGCGAGACTAGAGAGCTTATGGAGCGAGTTCACTCGCCTCCATCTTGCACAGGAGCAGAGACGGAGAGCCCAGCTACGGGTCCAGGAGCAGGAGGAGCGGTTGCACGAGCTTCGTGCGGCTCAGGCAGAGGCCGGTCTTCACCTTGTGAGCTTCGAGGGGGATAGTCGGAGGACCTCTCTCCGAGTAGAGGAGCTGCAGAAGGAGCTCCATGAGGCTGCTGAAGAGCATCGTGTTGTCCAGGCGAGGGTGGAGACCTGCCGTCGCCGATTTGATGAGCTTCGGGAGGAGATCATCCAGGAGGAGACTCGCCTTGCGGAGTTGCAGAGGGACGTATACCGTGGTTGACGAGCTCTGGCACTTCCTTGTACATAGGACTCTCACGCCCCGTTTTTTTTTGTTGGAGTTATTCCCGAGGGCTTGTCTCGGGCTCCCTTGATGACATTAATGAATAAAGGATAGAACTTAGCATAGCCGTTTTTGCTTCCATCCTCTTGCATGTATGTCTCTCTTTTTTTTCTTTTTTTTTATCACTTTACCAGCCCTACCGCCCTTTCGGGTTTTCGCCAGGACTGGCCCCCTTTAGCTTTTTCCAGTGCGCCCTTTCGGGTTTTCACACTGAGGGGTACCCATTTTTGCCTAAGGCGCCCTTTCGGGTTTTCGCCAAAGCCGGGTTAAAGCATTTTTACCCTTGATTGCTCTTCTAACAGAAACAACCAAGTCCGCTGGGGCATCAATATTTTTAACCCCATTTTTTTTCTTTCTTTTTTTTTGTCCTATAATGCCAAAAGGCGAGGAAAAGGTGGCACTCCCGTAGGGACGTGTGTGCCGCAGATGTGGGACAAGTGGGTAGATTTGATTGTCCGGGTGGGACGAATGAATCAAATCTGTAAGCCGAAAGGCGAAACGGGTTGGTAGCCTGAGAGGGCGTACTGAGACCGAACCCAAGAGGACAGAAATGAGCCGAAAGGCATAATGGGTTGGCAGCCCGAGAGAGCATACTGAGACCGAACCCGGTGAGACCAAAAGGTGTAGTGGGTTGGCAGCCCGAGAGAGCATATTGAGGCCAAGCCCGGTGTGACAAGATGGGTGGATTCGACTGTCCTAGGGGGACGCAATTAGCCAAATCCAAAACCGAAGGTTGACCGAGTTAGCAACCCGAAAAGGGTGTGCATATGCCAAGCCCGGTTGGAACAACAAAGGAGTTGGTTTAACAGTCCGAAAGGGACATGCGGGTTAAACCTGGAGGCCGATAGGCGGGATGGGTTGGCAGCCCGAAAGAGGCATGCATAGGCCAGACCCGAAACGACGAAAGGAAGGGATTTGACAGCCCGGGTGGGACATATAAGTCAAATCCGTGAGCCGATAGGCAAATAGGGTTGGCAGCCTGAGAGGGCATGCTGAGGCCAAGCCCGTGGGGACAAATGAGTAAACCTGACGATCCCGGTGGGATATATGAGTCAAGTCTAAAGCCAAGAGGCGAGATGGGTTGACAGCCCGAGAGAGCATGCAGAGGTCAGACCCTGAAGAAGAAAAGGGGTGGATTTGACAGCCCTAGTGGGACGCGAGAGTCAAATCCGAAAGCCGATAGGCGAATAGGTGGGTTGGCAGCCCGAGAGGACATGCTGAGGCCAGACCCGGTGGGACATGTGTCGGAAGACACGATGGATTGGTAGCCCGAGAGAGCATACTGAGACCAGATCCCAAGAAGATAAGATGAGCCGAAAGGCATGATGGGTTGGCAGCCCGAGAGGGCGTACTGAGACCAATCCCAAGGAGGTTAGATGAGCCGAAAGGCATGAAAGGTTGGCAGCCCGAGAGAACATACTGAGGCCATTCCCTAGAATGAAAAAGGAGCCGAAAGGCATGATGGGTTGGCAGCCCGAAAGAGCATACTGAGGCCATTCCCTAGAATGAAACAGGAGCCGAAAGGCATGAAAAGTTGGCAGCCCGAGAGAGCATACTGAGGCCAGTCCCAGTGGGACAAGAGAGTAAACGGGTTTAACTGCTCAGAAGAGACATATGAGCTGAACCCAGAAGCCGATAGGCGGAATGGGTCGGCAGCCCGGAAGAGGCGTACATAGGCCGAGCCCGATGGGACAAAGTATGACACCGTCAGAATGCCAGTGGGACTAGGTGTCATAGAACGACATGTAAGGCGTAGCCATGGCATCAATATGATGCTTTTGGTCGAGATGGGGTGGAGTCATTGACTTAGAGCCACCCATAGAATAGACAGAGAGAGGATTTTTTTTTTTCACATTACCAACCTCACCGCCCTTTCGGGTTTTCGCCGAGGCTGGCCCCCTTTAGCTTTTTCCGGTGCGCCCTTTCGGGTTTTCACACCGAGGGGTTGCCCATTTTTGCCCGAGGCGCCCTTTCGGGTTTTCACCTCGACCGGGTCTGTGGCCTTTTTACCCTCAGCCAACCGTTGAAGGCTGACTGAGTCCGCCGGGGTATCAGTATTTTTAACCCCTTTTCTTTTTTTTTTTTTTTTTTTGAACCTTCACTGAGGAGAGGTATTGTCCTGTGAGGACTGCTGCAGAAACTCTTGCGGTGGCGCATGGTAGAGCTTCATATGCTTGCCGTTGAGAGGAGGGAAGGGATTGTCTCCCTTGTGGTCAAGGACCGTATAGGCCCCTCCTTCGTAGACCTTCTGGATGACGTAAGGCCCACGCCAATTGGGCTGGAGTTTGCCGCTGGATCTTCCCGCGAGAACCTCCTTTTCTTTGACCATGACAAGGTCACCTTTCTTGAACGCCCGTTGCTTGACTAGCTTATCATAGGCACGTGTCATGCGGGCTTGATACACTTGTAAGTGTTTATAGGCTTTGAGTCTTTGACCTTCCAAGTTGGACAATTCCTCGAGCCTTCTTTCAATTTCAGATTGGTCTTGACCTGGCAATCCAGCGTGCACAGCAACACGGTAAGATGCTAGCTCGATCTCCACAGGGATCACTGCTTCAGCTCCGTAGACCAGGGAGAATGGGGAGCAACCCGTGGGGGTTTTGTAAATAGTCCGGTAGGCCCATAGGGCTTCGTGGACCTTCTCGCCCCAATCCCGCTTGCGGCCACCTACTATCTTGGATAGCAGCTTGCAGAGGGTTTTGTTGAAGGCCTCGGCTAACCCATTGGCCTGGGGATTGTAGATCGACGACGCTCTCCAATCAATATGGAACTTGGCCGCCAGAGCATAAACAGTCTTGTTCTTGAATGGCGTGCCGTTATCGGATATAATCCGACTGGGGGTGCCGAATCTGTATATGATATAGTGCCGCACAAAACGAGCAACTATCTCCCCTGTAACTTCCCGTAGTGGAACGGCTTCCGCCCATCTGGAGAAGTAATCGGTGGCAGCGAGTATGAACTTGTGCCCCTGGGACGATGGTGGGAATGGTCCCACAATATCCATACCCCACTCTGCAAACGGCCAAGTAGGCGCTGTTGGATGGAGCGGGTTAGGTGGCCGTCGAGGGACTGGGCCGAATGCTTGGCATTGGTGACATGTACGAGCGAATTGATTACAATCTTCGTACATGGTGGGCCAGTAAAACCCTTTGAGCTTGATGCTATTTTTCATCTTAGCTCCTGCCTGGTGAGCTCCACATAATCCGGAGTGAACCTCATGCATGACAGTCTTGGCCTCCTTGGATGAAAGACAACGGAGGAGGACCGATCGGTCCTTTTCATGGACGAGCCTGAAGAGCAGATCGTCAATCAGCTGGTAGGATGTCGCCCTGCGTAGCAGTTGCACCCTCTGAGCCCGATCAGGAGGGAGCCAGCCGTTCTTTATCTTTATGATCGGCTCACGCCAATCTTCTTCTTCGGGAACAATCTCCTCTTGAATGTTGTCGACCTCATACACAGTGAGGCCGGATTCTTCGTCGAGCACACTTGGCATGAGCCTCCGGTGTCTGACTGTAATATTCAATTCTCCCTCAGGCGGGAGTTTTAGGGCTGCTGCCAACTTTGCAAGAGCATCAGCCTGGGAGTTGTTGCCTCTGGGGACATGGCCTATTTCAAATAGGTAAAATTTTTCCTTGAGCCTCATGACGGCTGCATGGTAGGGGACGAGCTCCTTTTTACGGACATCATAGACGCCCAGTACTTGTCGGATGACGAGCTGAGAATCCCCGTACACTTTGATGCACTTGATATCTATCTCCAGTGCCAGTTGAAGCCCAATAATTAGTGCTTCATACTCTGCCTCATTATTAGTCAGTGACTTCATGAGAGCACAAGAGTTGTGGAGGATACCGCCTTGTGGAGACACAAAGACTACCCCCGCACCCGAGACATAGTCCGTAAGGCCGCCAGCTCTTTTGATTGTCCGAGAGGCACCATCAAAATATAACTCCCAATATGGGAGATCAAGGGTGAGGACGCCTGGCTCCATCTGTGGTGGGACTTTTTCAGAATGCTCCCCAATGGTTTGAGAAGGCACTAACACCTCTTCGTCGGGTAGCTCGAAGTTGAGTGGCGAATCTTCTGGCACAGGGTGCGCTGCTAAGAACTCCGCCATTCCTTGTCCTTTGATCGCCTTGCGTGGGACGAAGGTGATGTCGAACTCCATGAGGATAAGCGCCCATTTGCCGAGTCTACCAGAGAGGACAGGCTGGCATAACAGAAATTTGAGTGGGTTGCATTTTGAAATGAGCTCCACCCGATGGGCTAGGAGATAGTGCCTCAGCTTCTTGACAGCAAACACCAGAGCTAGGCACATCTTTTCCATGGGAGCGTACCGATGCTCAGGCCCGATCAGTTTTCGGCTGAGGTAGTACAGTGGCTGCTCCTTGCCCTCTTCATTGATCTGGGCTAGGAGAGCTCCCAAAGAGGCATCCATGGCAGCAATATACAAGATAAGGGGTTTCCCTCTGACGGGTGCCCCTAAGACTGGAGGAGTCAGCAGATACTCCTTGATTTGCTCGAAGGCCTTCTGACAGTCTTCGTCCCATATGAAGGGTGCTCCTTTCTTCATCAATTTGCCGAAAGGTAGGCATCTTCCTGAGAGGTTGGAAATAAACCGCCTAATATAGGCGAGCCTTCCTTGAAGAGATCTGAGCTCTGTCAAGTTCTTGGGCGGAGGTAGTCCCCTTATGGCCTTGATTTTGTCGGGGTCGATTTCTATGCCTCGATACCTGACAATGAAGCCAAGGAACTTGCCACTGGAGACGCCGAAGGCGCACTTCATCGGGTTCATCTTGAGCTGGAATTGTCGGAGCCTTTCAAAGACTCGACGCAGGTCAGCTAAGTGATCCTCCCGCTTCTTTGTCTTGACGACCAGATCATCAACATAGCATTCGACAAGGTCATGTAGCATCTCGTCGAAGATCTTGGTCATTGCCCTTTGATAGGTTGCGCCGGCATTCTTCAGACCGAACGGCATCCTTTTGTAGTTGAAGATCCCCTTAGGAGACCGGAAAGCCGTATGGTCTTTGTCTTTGACGGCCATGCGGATTTGATTATAGCCCGACGACCCGTCCATGAAAGACAAGGCTTCGTGACCAGTGGTCATATCAACCATTGTCTCAGTGATTGGGACAGGGAAGTCATCCTTTGGGCATGCCTTATTCAAATCCCTGAAGTCGATGCAGACTCGGACTTGGCCGTTCTTCTTCTTGACAGGGACTATGTTAGCGAGCCATGCAGGGTACATGCAAGGCTCTATGAAGTCCACATTGAGCATTTTGTCAACCTCAGCATTGACCTTCAGCTCCAGCTCGTGGCGCATACGCCTTTGGGCTTGCTTGACTGGCTTGACTGTTGAAAGTATTGCCAGCTCATGTTCAGCCACAGAAGGGTCGAGCCCGGGCATTTCTTTATAAGTCCAGGCGAAACAATCCCTGAACTCTTCTAAAAGCTGTCGATACGACTGCCTTTCTTCCTCACTGAGGAGAGCACTTATGAAGGTGGGACGATAGTCACTTTTGCTTCCAAGATTGATTTCGATCAACTCGTCCACAGTTGCTTGACCACCGTCTTCAAGCTCCGGTGGAGCTGGTTGGAGGTCGACGAAGTCTCCCTCGTCATCAGTGTTGGCTTCATAGACATCAAATTCTTCGAAGCACTTTTGCTCGTGGCTTGAAGCCGAAGGGCTTGCTTCATCTTGCTGATGGTTAGCAGGCTGAGCTGCTCCTTCCTCTGAGGGGTGGTCATTGTCGACTCCTGATGAAGGTGATGGTGTCATAGACACATCAGCGGACTCCCTCACAGAGTCATCAACCTTAGGCTCAGCTTCAGCTTGCCCATTAGGGAGAGGTAGCAGTCCTATGGTGTTGACTGCAAAGTGGACCTCGAAGTCCTTTTCCTGGTCATAGCCAAGGCCCCTTGTATCTTTGCGGGAGAAGGGAGGTTGCCCACGAACTTGCGGAGGGTTCCATAGCTGGTGGAAGTATGCCGCTCGTGTTGGGTCCAAAGTTTGCGGGATGTGCTGCTTTTTACACATCTCCTTAATGTGCTCTGGCATATCGTCCATCTCCTGGACTGGCTCTGGCACCACATCGGCGGGAGTATCCCAGCCGAAGTCATCTTTAGGAGGACACGGTGGGACTAAATCACCTTTGTAAAAGATGATCGGTTTGACCTCCTTGCCCTTGTTGCGTCTCCTTCTCCGTTGATAGGAGACTATAAAGGTCTTCAACTGTTCCACCTCCTGTTCGTCTCGTTGGGACAAGAGCTGAAGGCACTTGGGTGGTAAGGAGATACTCCCATCAATGACCCGGCTGATAAGGTTGGCTTCAAAGTCAACACTCCGCCTTTCTGGTTGAGTCGGCTTGGAGGCGGCACTGAGGCTCAGCCTGTGCAGCTTTACCATGTCTTGGTTAACAGTGAAGAGCTGCCCTTCTTCAACTTCAGGGTCCACTTTTGCTTCCCTTTACCTTTTAAAGGCTCGGGGATTGTTAAGGTGGGCTTCCCAAAATATAGTGAAGCATCGGCCAGATGGCACTCATTGGGATGGAATGGGGCTTGGTCTGCGAAGACCGTATGTTGCTCCCCTTCCTTGGCATATTTAATGCACTGATGCAAAGTTGAAGGAACGACCCAATTCTCATGAAGCCAAGGTCTTCCAAGCAGCATCTTGTAAGATGTATCGGAGTTGATGATATAAAATGTCGCTTGGGTGACAAAATCACCCAAGACAAGCTTGACCACAACCCGACCAAGCGCCTCCTCGGAACCCTGATTGAATCCCGAGATCTTGACATCGGTCACCTTTTGCAAATAAGGTGCCAAGTATAGAGACTTGAAAGTCTTCAAAGGCATAATGTTGACGGCTGCTCCGGCGTCCACCAGGATGCGATTCACGTCATGCCCATTAATCGTCCCCTTCATATATAAGGGACGATTATGGCACGGAGAAGACAGCAACATGTCTTTGTCCGTGAAGGAGATGTTGGCTGTGAGTGCTTCATATGCCTGGGCTTGCAACTCTGCAGCATGGGCTTCATACGCCTCTGGATCTTGAAGTATCTTGACAAGAGCCTCTCTGAGGTCTTTGCTCCAGGCAATGGCTTCCCAAATAGTGACATTTGTTGGGAACCGCTTCATATGATGAATAATTTTGCGGTCTGCCCTGGCACGGGTCTTGTCAAATGGCGGAATGATTTCCGCCAAGGCCTTCGGCACCTGGCGAGACTTCTCCCGTTTAGGAGGGCGCTCCTCCGTATTCTGGCCTTCCGCATCTTCCTGGAATAGCGGAGCCAAAGACTCTTCTGGAGGTGGCAAAGGTTCTTCAGGCTGGTCTTCATTAGAAGGACCTGCTGGACTTACGGGCTCGACCCTGTTGGAGGGGCCGGCTTGCTCTGACGCCTCCTCGCGCTTTGGCGACTTGGCTGGCTCCTCTTCTTCATCGGAGGAGGTGATTGTGAAAGGGACACCACCCGGCTTAGCCGTTGAAGTGGGGCCTGAACCCTCTGAGGGGCTGAGGATGAAAGGGATTCCCCGAACTTGAGTTTCTGGGACAGGACCCGGCTTCTCCCCTCTGAATATTATGACCCGGTCAAGAGTCGGGAGACCTTCACGTCCACGTCCTCGGCCACGACCTCGGCCACGTCCCCGGCCATTTCTCGCCGAGCGGCGCCGATATGTCGCCATAGGCGCCTGGCCTCCAGCGCTATCAGCCGTGGGACAGTAAATATTGTCAGGTGGCGGAATCGCCACCATGTTGCAAGAGAGCTCTTGCAGCATTTCCTCGAGCATCTCGACAGTGAGCTCCTCATCTTTATAGAATAAGGAGAGCTCCTCCGGGATTGGGAAGTCTTCACCCTCTTCAAGGCGGTGGGCCATTTCCCGGAGCCATTGCAGAAGACGGGCTTTGCGCCCAAGTTTGTCCCAGGGAATATATTCGTCTAGAGTGACGACCCTGGTGGGATGAGGGGGAGTGTACTCCTCCAGCTCATCTATGAGCTTTTGAAGTCTTTGTAGAGGAGTTAGCTCCTTAGGAGCCTCCATAGCAGCGGCTTGCTCGGCTTGCTTCTTCAACCTCCTCTTCAAGTTCTTCCTGCGATTCTTCTCCTGCTTCTTTTGGCGTGTTGCCTCTTGAGAAGAGAGAGGAGTTTGCTTCGGCAGTGGGACTCGCTTGCCCCCAGCATTTTGCTTTCTGCTCCGGGCTGGCTCCTTAGGAGTTTTAGTGCCACGATTTTTTCTGGGGGCAATCTTGGTCCAATCGGCCTCCTCTGGCTGAGTTTGGAAGGTGGCATTGATTGCCTGAGCAATTATTTCAGGAGGCAACTCCTGGAACTCTGCCAGTCCGCGGTGGGGCTTCTGGGAGCTTTGTGGTTCCACCAATTTTGCTTGGACCGGTAGATTGGCTTGCTTGAGCTGCTGAGGCTTTTCTACAATTGGCGGTTGCGCCCGCTTGACAGAGGTTTTCACTGAGGTCTTCGCGGGCTCAAGAGGTCGAGTCCTCTCCACGACTATCAACCTTGCTGACTGGGCAGGAGCTTTGGCTGAAGGCTCTGACGCCTTGGCTTTGCCTTTGTTGTCTGGCCGAGAGTTCTCTCTTAGGACGATGCCGGGCTGATTCGACCTGGGACGGACCTTGGAACTCTCTCCCGCAGCTTGGCTTCTTGGGTTCTGGACCTTAGGCCCTTTATAGGTGGCCGTGGCCTTGCCTTTAGTGAGTAATGGGAATTCATCATTTTCCGTAGGCTCACTTGGCCGGACTAATCGGGAGAAAGCTTCAGTTTCTCGCCGGGCCTGCTGGAGTGTCTCCCTGGCGGCCTCTGCAAGGCGTAACCTTGTCATGGAATTCCCCTGAGTATCGACAACCCCTCTCTGGATGAGGGCTTCAATGAAGTCTTGAACCTCTGGCATTGCCGAGTGGGGTGAGACACCCTTGCATGATACTTGCAATAACGGGGGTGACTCTTGGCCGTCTCATTGTAATAAGACGGCGGGTCATGTGTCAACACCCAACCCTCCTCCAGAAGCTTGTCAAAAATCTTCTCAGTGTCCTCCTTGGGGAAAGAACACTGGTGAGAGGGTCGCCACCCTGGATACCAGAGTGTGGACTTGGGCGATTGGGAACTGGCTCCCTGGGAACTAACTCCCTCCTCCTGCGGCTCGGGGAACTGGAAGGCTGCTGCAGCGTGAATGACGTTGACGGAGAAGTGAAGACTCCTTCGTGCATGCGGCTGCGGTGGGTCGACTAGAAATTCGCCCATATCCACCTTCCCTCGCCTGATTAAGTCTTCGGCGAGGTCCTTGAATGGCTCACAGTTGTGGATAACATGGCCAACAACTTCATGATATGGGCAATAGCCCTGATGAAAAGCAGCACCTGGCGTCTGCTCCACGGGTGACGGGCTTATCAGCCCTGCTCGCTGGCATGCGAAGAAGATGTTTGGAGTCTTCTCGCAAGGGAATGAATATAACTTCTCTGGGAGCTCAACTTGAGTGGAGCTTCCTCGCCTTCCGGTGAGTCCTCCTCGTCTTCAGATGAATCTGAGGATTCTTCAGAGAGCCAGCCCCTGAGCGGAGCCCGACCCGTGGGTGATACACCCGCCTCCCGTATGTGGGCTGGCGCTAACCCCCTGGCAAATGGGCCAAAAGGGAAAGTGGACAACTGCTGATCAATGCTCTCGAGGAACTGCAGCAGGCGCCTTTGTTCTCGTCGCAGCTGCCGGACTTCCCCTCGGATTTTCCGAATGGTTCTCCGCAATGCTAGACATTCAGGGAATGGAGGAGGAGTGGCTCTGGGACCACCATTGGGCTGTCGACTTGAGGGCCGGGCTTGGGAGGCATTGGAGCTTGAAGCCATCGCCACCATATGGACCACGTTAGCCGACCGGTTCGATCGGCTCCAGGAATGAGGCTGGGGTGGGTCGACTGCATGGCCCAGCATATTTACCAGGCCCTTTTGAATGAGCTCTTCTGCTATATTCTTGAAAACATAGCAATCCCCGACGGTGTGACCCAACCTCCGGTGATACACACAATAGGTTGGATCATCTGTCTTATCCACCTCCGCGGGCTTCCGCGGATCCGGCAGAGTGACGAGCTGCTCCTTCATACATAGATCAAAGAGCATCTTGGTATGCTCCTTTCTGAAGGAATAAGGCGTCTTCATGTTCTCCGCTAAGAAAGACACATTTGTCTTATCACCAGACTTCTTGCCTTTCCCTTTGGACTTTCCTTCCCCTTTATCTCCATTCGTTGGGGAGAAGTCCACGGCATTCACCTCCTTACCGCTAGCCAGACGGTCTTTGGAGGGTTTGCCTTTTGTAGAGGCTTGTGCAGGGTGATCAGCGAAGAACATCTCAATCTCCGCCACGACCGTGTTAAGCTGGTCGAAGCCTCTGATATTGGAGCCCAGAAGCTTTTCACTGACTTCTGCCGAGAGACCCCTGCGGCAGATAGTGATTGCATCTTCAGGCGTCGGAGGGTTATCGCAGCGCATGCTGACGTCCCTCCATCGCTTGATGAAGTCCAATGCTGTTTCGCCCTTCTTCTGTCGAAGGGAACAAAGCTCTGCTAAGGAGACTTTGCGCTCGACCATTTGAAAACGGTCGACAAACTTCTTTTGCATATCAGCCCAATCAGATACTGAGTTGGGCTTTAACCTTGAATACCATTGGAAGGCGGTGCCAGTCAAAGACGTGGCAAAATACCGCAGCAAGTATGCCTCTTCCAAGGCTAATTCACCCATGGCCGTCATGTAATAGGCCAGGTGTTCATGCGGAGAACCCTGCCCGTTGAACTTCTGAAGCTTTGGGGCCTTCGGGCAATCTGGTGGAAGCTTCTTGAATTGATGATGGAGGGGATATGGCACGCTGTACAAATCAACGGTAGCCACACCCTCGCCATGTTGAGCAAACTTCGCTTCCACGATGCGCTCAATCATCTGCTTCTGCGCCATAAGGCTTTCTGCGGCAGGAGTAGCAGATGACCGCGCATTGGCTTCATGTGGCGGGACTTCGAAGTCCACTGCCAGTGGGAGTCTTGCAGCGGTGACAGAGGCATTGGCTGCTGCCAGGATGGGAGAAGGATGCTGATCCACTCCAGCCGGTGCCGCCTGAGGCGGGGAAGGAACCTCCTTTTCGCGTAAAAGCGACTGTAGCAGGTTCTTGAGCTCTTGGTTTTCCCGTTGGAGCTCGTCCAGCGTGGGGGCCCGTGGTTCCTCCCCCAGCTCTTCTTCGCGCCTGGAGTGACTGTCTCCATCAATACTGTGGACGTCTTCCTGGCGCTCTTCGTGCCGTGCCGGCTCAGGCTGAGATGTACCGGCGGCCGGCGCTTGTTGCGTCTGCGCTAGAATCCGAGAGACCGGCCTTGACCTCCTCAAATATTGGATGGGTTGGTCAAGCTCTCCTGAGGTGTTCTCAGGCTGTTTGTCGCCGGAGGTGGCGTAACAGGTGAACACTTTGACAGTGTCATCGGTCACCTGGACCACCCGCTTTTTCTTGGGCGGTTGTCGCTCCGGCTTGGGCGGCCTCCCAAGTCTGTCGAAGACAGACATTCGGGATGTGACTGCTTGAGGTGAGCGATCCTCCTCCGTGTGTGTAGAACTAGCCCACGGGGAGGTCGGTCGCACTTTCTTGCCGGCTCCTCGGCGTTTTTGTCCCCGTAGGGGTTGAGATGTAAATCTCGCAGACGTCGAGGCCTCAGTGCTTGGCGGACTCCGCATCCGCTGAAGCTCTGACATGCGGAAGGGCTCCTCCGCCCTCGCGCGCCTTATGATTCGGGCCTCCTCCTTGGTGACCCAGATCTTCTTCAAGTGGAGCTGGCGCTCCTCAACTGGGTTGCCCCCTGCCTTTGGACGGGAAGCTCGTGGCTTGGGCGGTTGCAGATGGCCCAGAGTTGCCGCCGGTACGGCAGACTTCTCCTTCTTCGCTTCTTTCTCCCGGACTTGCCGGAGGGGCTCGAAGCGATTGGAGGTAGAGATAGTCGGGACATGGTGATTCCGTGGCAGGATCGGCTCGCCTCCATCGAGCCGGATGCGGATGTCTCCGACAATTACCGTCTTTCCGGAGCGCGAGACAGCCGCTTCGGGCCTTGCACCCTTACGGCTTCGGCGTTGCCCCCATTGAGTAGGGGCGGCAGTGGTGGCGCCCGCCGTAGGCATGGCGTCCTCCTGACGACGGCGGCGTTGCCCCCGTTGAACAGGTACAGCACCTCTGAGGGTAGCCGCAGTAGGTTTGGCGCCGTTGCGGCGGCGACGTTGTCCCCGTTGAGCAGGGGCGGCGCCGGCAGTGATTTGATTGACCGAGAAGACTCGGCCAACAGCTGGGGCAGAAGGCCTGACACCTTCGGCCGTTGACGTGGCAGCCAAGGGAACTCGGCTGGCTGTCGGGATGAAGGGCTTGACACCCTTAACAGTTGAAGAACTAGCCGGATAGACCCGGCCAGTTGATGCAGCAAGGGGTCTGACACCCTTGAGGACGGTCTCCTTTACCGGGGGAGTCCGACCGGTTGCTGGAGTAGAGGGTCTGACACCCTCAGTGATTGATTTCTTGGCCGAGTGAACCCGGCCAATCAACGAAGCCGAAGGCCTGACGCCTTCAGAAGCTAGCTTGTTGGCCGAACAGACTCGACCAATTGTTGAAGCCGAGGGCCTGGCACCCCCGACGGCTGGCTTGTTGGCCGGGCGAACCCGACCGGGAATGGCGGAGAGCTTGCCGCCCTCAATAGTTGGCTTCTGGACCGGACTGGCCCGGCCAGTTGCTGGAGTCGAAGGCCTGACGCCTCCGACAGTTGTCTTCTTGACCGGGCGGACCCGGCCAGTTAAAGGGGCCGAGGGCCTGACGCCCCCGATAGTTGTTTTGTCGACCGGACTGACCCGGCCAGTTGATGGAGCCGAAGGCTTGACACCTCCGACAGCTGTCTTCTTGACCGGGCGGACCCGGCCAGTTGAAGGGGCCGAGAGCCTGACACCCCCGATGGTTGTTGCCGGCATGGCTGAACTGGCTTCAGCCACCGGTACCGCAGGAGCGGCTGAACTGACTTCAGCCACTGGCACCACGCCCAAGAAGAAGGGCGAGCCGACGACCGCTGGGAAGTCGCCAAAGACCAGCGGGGTTGCCAGGAATCCGAGCCTGGCGTGATTGGCGACGATCTCGGGGCCGTAGGTAACGGCAGCCATCGCTATTGAGGTGTTGGTGGTGGTGGTGCGTAGCACGAACGAAGTGGCGTGCAAATGCACGAAGAACTCTCAGATGAACAGAGAGATGTGCCCTCCTCTTCCCGTCCTGTAAGAGGAAGAGGGGCAATCAGAACCTTGAAGAAGGTTTAGAGACTTTCTTTGACAGAAAGAAGAAAGGCGGGAAAAGTCCCACCGGGCGTGCCAGTCTTTGAGACACGGAAAAAATCTAAGAAATACTCTTATCGTAGATAAAAGGTAGATTTTCGTTCTTTTTGAAAAGAAACACTCCTCTGCGTAGAGAGGGTTCCGTGGGTGCGCATAGTATCAGACGATTTGGGTTCGAGTGCTGGACCTTTCCCCACTGACCGGAGTCAGTGTTGATTTACATCGGCCTAACGTCCGAACACCTTTGTTTGACTGTCAAAGAAGTTCCAAAGTCTTCTATAAAAGTTCTGATGTGGAGGGCAAGCTCACTCGAGAGACTCTCCATGACCACTCATTTTACCACCAACATATAGAAACAACTAGATTAGGGCTAGGTCTGAGCAAAACCCTAAGATTTAGGCATAGAGGCGCAAATATGCGGAAGCCATAGGCATTTTTAAAGCAAGGGAAGTTTTCTGGACCCCGGAGGTATTTTGGTAATTTTACCAACCCAGGGGTATTTTGGTAATTTTCCAGGCCAGGGACATTTATGAAATTTTCTGGGCTGGAGTGGAAGTGAAACTGGATCTCTAACTCCCCAAGGCATTGAGGCTCTTTCTGGAGGGTTTCGAGGGCTCTGAGGCCATGTTTAGGTTACAGGGGTATTTTGGTAATTTTACCAGACCCTAGACCTAGGTTTGAGATGATACCCGAGTGCTGGACTGAGCTGACAACACTTCCGGACTGAAGGAATGACAAGGGGCTTCATGGAAGGCACACATTTGTCAATTTGGCCGAAGGAGGGGTATATACACAATTTTCCAAAGTCGGGGGCTTTTCTTATAATTTTCCCACCCGAGGTTACATATAAAACATGCTGAATGCTTTTATAATTCCATGTGAGTACAAGGGTTGTCGGCGAGTTGTCGACTGTACAAACGTCCGCCTTGGAGCGGGAGATAGGGACGTAGTCCCAATTACAAAAGATTGCAGGGTATAACTGCAAATTACAGGACTTCGGTCTTTTACAATCCCGGGAAGGATATTTTTGTAATTTCGCCATTATAGGGGGCAGAAATACAAGACTTAGTCGTCCCGAGACGTAAAGACTTACAAACATGGCCCGCTGAGGGGCATAATTACAAACAAAGCCCGCTGAGGGGCATAAACGTAAATATACCCCGTAGGGGCATAAATACAAGACCCGGGGACTTACCCCACACGGGCCAAGACAAACGAACAAAACGCTCCGAGTGTCTTCCGTAGGTTGTTGAGTGTAGTGCTTCTAAGTCTCCTTCCTTTGGACCTCTGGGGGTCTATTTATAGAAGTGGGGAACCTCCCCGGGAGCGTTCGACCCCGTACGGGTCCAACGGGATGAAAATGACCCCGGGGAGGTCCCATTTTCAAATTGTACGCGGGAATGGAACCTCCCCGGGGTGGGAGGTCCCCGGGACGGTCCTGGACCGTCCCGGGGTCGCGGACACCCGAGGTGGGGACCTGCCCGGGGTCGCGGCTCCCCGGGGGGAACCGGCCCGGGGTCGCAGGCCCCCGGGGGAACCTCCCCGGGGTCGCGGGCCCCCGGGCAGGACCTGCCCGGGGTCGCGGACCCCGGGGGGACCTCCCCGGGGTCGCGAGCCCCCGGGCAGGGCCTGCCCAGGGTCGCGGACCCCGGGTGGGTCCCGCCCGGGGTCGCGCGCCCCGGGGAGGACCTCCCCGGGGTCGTGGACTCCGGGTGGCCCCCACCCGGCCCGCGCGCACCCCGAGGGGGGACTCCCCGGGGTCGCGGACCCCGGGTGGGTCCCGCCCGGGTGCGCCCGACCCCGGGCGGGTCCACCCGCCTAGGAGGAGTCCCGCGCGGGACTCCTTTCTCCCCGGGCGGACCCGTCCGGGTAAGGGCGACCCCGGACGGGTCCCTCCACCCCCCGGACGGGTCTACTTCTCGCGTGGATTCCATAAAAGGAGGCTCCGAGGCTTTTAAACTCCGGGTTTTCGCCGTCTCTCGTGGAGAACAACGAGAGGGAACGCCGCCTTGTTCGTTTGTCGTCTTCCTCGTGCCGTAGGCCGCTGCGGGAGGACGAGTTGTTGTCCGTGCCTCGTGATACACGTGCGAGGGACGTTGTGCTTGGTACGTAGACCTTCTTCAGCATCTCCTTCGTTGTTGTAGAAGTGTTCCTCGCTTGGGGATACACGTCCGGAAGGCAGGGACTTAATCCCGTAGGGATTTTTAATATAACCGCGTGATCCTGACGATCATTGTGGCTTGTGCTTGATTGATGGCCATCCCCCAAGGGATTTATGTCGCCACGGCATGTGGGCTACAAAGCCGTAAATTTAGGAATATCCGACGGGACGGCGATACGCCGAACAAGGTACCCCGTGTAGGAATATCCTATCGGAGGGCGATACACCGCTTCCGAAATCTTGTCACATGCGGGATTAAGATCCCGAACATTTAGCACGATAAATTATGGGTGCAACATCGGGTTAAAGCCTTTTTGCCCTTAATTGCTCCCCTAATAGAAACAACCAAGTCCGCTGGGGCATCAATATTTTTAACCCGGTTTTTTTTGTATACGTATAATGCCAAAAGGCAAGGAGAAAGTGGCACTCCCGTAGGGACATGTGTGTCGCATAGGTGGGACAAATGGGTGGATTCGACTTCCCCAGTGGGACGCGATTAGCCAAATCCAAGAGCCGAAGGTTGAACGGATTGACAACCCGAAAAGGGTGTGCATGCGCCAAACCCGGTTGGGACAACAAAGGAGTAGGTTCAAGGGTCCGAAGGTGACATGTGGGTCAAACCTGGAAGCCGATAGGCAAGATGGGTTGGCAGCCTGTGAGGGCATATTGAGGCCAGACCCGAAAGGATGAAAGGACGGATTTGACAGGCTGGGTGAGACATATGAATCAAATCCGTGAGCCGATAGGCAAATAGGGTTGGCAGCCCTACAAGGGCATGCGGAGGCCAAGTCCGTGGGGACAAAGGAGTAGACTTGGCGATCCTGGTGGGATATATGAGTTAAGTCTGAAGGCCAAGAGGCGAGATGGGTTGACAGCCCGAAAGGGGCGTGCATAGGCTAGACCCAAAAGAAGGAAAGGATGGATTTGACAGCCCTAGTGGGACGTGAGAGTCAAACCCGAAAGCCGATGGGCGAGATGGGTTGGCAGCCCGGGAGGGCATACTGAGGCCAGTCCCGATGGGACAAAGATAGGTTTGACAGCCCTAGTGGGACGTGAGAGTTAAACCCGAAAGTTGATAGGCGAGATGGGTTGGCAGTCCGAGAGGGCATACTGAGGCCAGATCCAGAAGAAAGAAATGATGGATTTGATAGCCCTAGCGGGACGTGAGAGTCAAACCCGAAAGCCGATGGGCGAAATGGGTTGGCAGTCCGAGAGGGCATACTTAGGCCAGACACAGACGGAAGGAAATGATAGTTGACAGCCCTAGTGGGACATGAGAGTCAAACCCGAAAGCCGATAGGCAAGGGATGGGTTGGCAGCCCGAGAGGGACGTATGTAAGCTAGACCCAGTGGGACGAAAAGGTGAGTGGGTTTAACTGCCCGAAAGAGGCACATGAATTAAACCCGGAAGCCGACAAGCGAAATGGGTCGGTAGCCCGAAAGGGGCATGCGGAGGCCGAGCCCGATGGGATAGAGTATGGCAATGTCGAAACGCCCTGGTGGGACTAAGTGTCGCAGGACGACGTGGGAGATACGGCCAAAGCATCAGTATAATGCCTCCGCCATTAAAGGGTGGAGTTGCTGACTTAGAACCATCCATAAAGTATGTTGAAAGTGGATTGTGTTTTTTTTTCACATTATCAACCTCACCGTCCTTTCGGGTTTTCACCGAGGTTGGCTCCCTTTAGCTTTTTCCGCTGCTCCCTTTCGGGTTTTCACACCGAGGGGTTGCCCATTTTTGCCCGAGACACCCTTTCGGGTTTTCACCTCGACCGGGTCTATGGCCTTTTTGCCCTTAGTCAATCGTTGAAGGGTAACTAAGTCCGCCGGGGTATCAATATTTTTAACCCCTTTTCTTTTTTTTTGAGCTTGAACCTTCACTGGGGAGAGGTAATGTCCTGTGAGGATTGCTGTAGAAACTCCCGCGGTGGCGCATGATAGAGCTTCATGTGCTTGCCGTTGAGAGGAGGGAAGGGATTATCTTCTTTGTGGTCGACGACCGTATAGGCCCCTCCTTCATAGATCTTCTGTATGACGTAAGGCCCACGCCAATTAGGCTGGACTTTGCAGCTGGATCTTCCTGCTAGAACTTCCTTTTCCTTAATCATGACGAGATCGCCTTTTTTGAAGACCCTTTGCTTGACCAGCTTATCATAGGCACGTGTCATGCGGGATTGATACACTTGTAAGTGCTTGTAGGCTTTGAGTCTTTCACCTTCAAGGTTGGATAGCTCCTCAAGCCTTCTTTCTATCTCGGATTGGTCTTGGCCTGGCAATTCGGCGTGCATAGCAACGCGGTAAGATGCCAGCTCGATCTCCACAGGGACTACCGTCTCGGCTCTGTAGACCAAAGAGAATGGGGAGCAACCCGTGGGGGTTTTGTAGATAGTCCGATAGGCCCATAGGGCTTCGTGGACCTTCTCGCCCCAGTCCCGTTTGCGGCCACCTACTATCTTGGGCAGCAGCTTGCAGAGAGTTTTGTTGAAGGCCTCGGCCAATCCGTTGGCTTGGGGATTGTAGACTGATGACGTCCTCCAGTCAATATGGAATTTGGCCGCCAAAGCATAAACAGTCTTGTTCTTGAATGGCGTCCCATTATCGGATATAATCCGACTGGGGGTGCCGAATCTATATATGATGTAGTGCCTCACAAAGCGGGCAACTATCTCTCCTGTAACTTCCCGTAGCGGGACGGCTTCTACCCATCTGGAGAAGTAATCAGTGGCTGCCAGTATGAACTTGTGGCCTTGAGATGATGGCGGGAATGGTCCCACAATATCCATGCCCCACTCCGCGAACGGCCAAGTAGGCACAGTTGGATGGAGCGGGTTGGGCGGCCTCCGAGGCACTGGCCCGAATGCTTGGCATTGGTGACATGTACGAGCATATTGGTTGCAGTCTTCGTACATAGTGGGCCAATAAAATCCCTTGAGCTTGATGCTATTCTTCATCTTGGCTCCTGCTTGATGAGCGTCGCACAATCCGGAGTGGACCTCATGCATGACAGTTTTTGCTTCCTTGGACGATAGGCAGCGTAGGAGGACGATCGGTCCTTTTCATGGAAGAGCCTGAAGAGCAAGCCGTCAATCAGCTGGTAGGATGTTGCCATGCGTAGCAGTTGCACCCTCTGAGCCCGATCAGGAGGGAGCCAACCATTCTTTATCTTTATAATTGGCTCACGCCAATCTTCTTCTTCGGGAGCATTCTCCCCTTGAATGTCGTCGACCTCGTAGACAGTGAGGCCAGAGTCTTCGTCGAGCACACTTGGCATGAGCCTTCGGTGTTTGACAATGATATTCAACTCTCCCTCAGGCGGGAGCTTTAAGGCGGCTGCCAACTTTGCAAGCGCGTCAGCCTGGGAGTTGCTGCCTCTGGGGACATGACCTATTTCAAATAGGTGGAATTTTTCTTTGAGCCTCATGACGGTTGCATGGTAGGGGATGAGCTCCTTCTTCCGGACGTCATAGACGCCCAACACTTGTCGGATGACGAGCTGAGAATCCCCGTAGACTTTGATGCACTTCATGTCCATCTCTAGTGCCAGTTGAAGCCCAATGATCAATGCTTCATATTCGGCCTCATTTTTGGTCAGCGACTTCATGAGAGCGCAAGAGTTGTGGAAGATGTCGCCTTGTGGAGATACAAAGACTACCCCCGCGCCCGAGACATAGTCTGTGAGGCCGCCGACCCTTTTAATTGTCCCGGAGGCACCATCAAAATACAACTCCCAATGTGGGAGGTCAAGGGTGAGGACGCCTGGCTCCATCTGTGGTGGGACTTTTTCAAAATGCTCCCCAGTTTCTTGAGAAGGTACCAACACCTCTTCATCGGGTAGCTCGAAGTTGAGCGGCGAATCTTCTGGCACAGGGTGCGTTGCTAAAAACTCCGCCATTCCTTGTCCCTTGATTGCCTTGCGTGGGACGAAGGTGATGTCGAACTCCATGAGGATAAGCGCCCACTTGCCGAGCCTACCGGAAAGGACATGCTGGCTGAGCAGAAATTTGAGCGGATCACACTTTGAGATGAGTTCCACCCGATGAGCTAGGAGGTAGTGTCTTAGCTTCTTGACAGCAAATGCCAATGCCAAGCACACCTTTTCCATGGGAGTATACCGATGCTCAGGCCCGATCAACTTTCGACTGAGGTAGTATAGTGGCTGCTCCTTGCCCTCTTCATTAATCTGGGCTAGCAGAGCCTCCAAAGAGACATCCATGGCAGCAACATAGAGAATAAGGGGCTTCCCTCTGACGGGTGCCCCTAAGACTGGGGGAGTCAGTAAGTACTCCTTAATTTGCTCGAAGGCCTTCTGACAGTCTTCGTCCCATATGAAGGGTGCTCCTTTCTTCATCAATTTGCCGAAAGGCATGCATCTCCCCGAGAGATTAGAAATAAACCGCCTAATATAGGCGAGTCTTCCTTGCAGAGATCTGAGCTCTGTCAAGTTCTTAGGCGGAGGTAGCCCTCTTATAGCCTTGATTTTGTCGGGGTCGATTTCTATGCCTCGACACCTGACGATGAAGACGAGGAACTTGCCGCTGGAGACGCCGAAGGCGCACTTCATTGGGTTCATCTTGAGTTGGTATTGTTGAAGCCTCTCGAAGACTCGACACAGGTCGGCCAAATGATCATCCCGCTTCTTCGTCTTGACGACCAGATCATCGACAAGGTCATGTAGCATCTCGTCGAAGATCTTGGTCATTGCCCTTTGATAGGTTGCGCCGGCATTCTTTAGGCCAAGCGGCATCCTTTTATAGTTAAAGATTCCCTTAGGAGACCGGAACGCCGTATGGTCTTTGTCTTTGACGGCCATGCGGATTTGATTATAGCCCGACGACTCGTCCATGAAAGACAAGTTTTCGTAGCCAGTGGTCATATCAACCATTGTCTCAGTGATTAGGACATGGAAGTCGTCCTTTGGGCATGCTTTGTTCAAATACCTGAAGTCAATGCAGACTCGGACTTGGCCGTTCTTCTTCTTGACAGGGACTATATTAGCGAGCAATACAGGGTACATGCAAGGCTCTATGAAGTCCACATTGAGCATCTTGTCAACCTCAACATTGACTTTTAGCTCCAGCTCGTGGCGCATACGCCTTTGGGCTTGTTTGACTGGCTTGACTATTGAAAGTATTGCCAGCTCGTGTTCAGCCACAGAAGGATCGAGCCCGGGCATTTCTTTGTAAGTCCAGGCAAAATAATCCCCGAACTCTTCTAGGAGCTGTCGATACGACTGCCTTTCTTTTTCGATGAGGAGAGCACTTATGAAGGTGGGACGATGGTCATCTCTGCTTCCGAGATTGATCTCAATCAACTCGTCCACAGTTGCTTGACCACCGTCTTCAAGCTCCGGTGGAGCTGGTTGGAGGTCGACGAAGTCTCCGTCATCATCAGTGTTTGTCTGGTAGACTTCAAATTCTTCGACGCACTCTTGCTCGTGACCTGAAGTCGAAAGACTTACTTCATCTTGTTGATGGTTAGCAGATTGGGCTACTCCTCCCTCTGAGGGGTGGTCGTTGTTGACCTCCGATGAAGGTGATGGTGTGGTTGACGCCTCACCGGACTCCCTTATAGAGTCATCAATCTTGGGCTCAACTTCAGGTTGTCCGTGATGAGAAGGTAGCAGTCCTATGGCATTGACTGCATAATAGACCTCGAAGTCCCTCTCCTGGTCATAGTTGAGTCCCCGCGTGCCTTTGCGGGAGAAGGGAGGTTGCCCACGAACTTGCGGAGGATTCCATAGCTGGTGGAAAAATGCCGCTCGTGCGGGGTCCAGAGTCTGCGGGATGTGCTGCTTTTTACACATTTCCTTGATGTATTTCGGCATATCGTCCATCTCTTGGACTGGCTCTGGCGGCACATCGGCGGGAGTATCCCAGCCGAAGTCATCTTCAGGAGGGCCCGATGGGACTAAGTTACCTTTGTAAAAGATGATCGGCTTGTCCCCCTTGCCCTTGTTACGTCTTCTTCTCCGTTGATAGGAGACTGTGAAGGTCTTCAACTGCTCCACCTCATACTCTTCCCGTTGGGACGAGAGTTGAAGGCACTTGGGCGGTAAGGAGATACTTCGATCAATGACCTGGCTGATGAGGTTGGCTTCAAAGTCCACACTTCGCCTCTCCGGCTAAGTCGGCTTGGAGGCGACGTGGAGGCTTAGCCTGTGCAGTTTTACCATATCTTGGTTGACAGTGAACAACTGTCCTTCCTCGACTTCAAGATCCACTTTTTGCTTCCCTTTGTCCTTTACAGGTTCAGGGATTGCTAAAGCGGGCTCCCCAAAATATAGGGAAGCATCGGCCAGGTGGCACTCATTGGGGTGGAACGGAGCCTGATCTGCGAAGACCGTATGTTGCTCCCCTCCTTTGGCATATTTAATGCACTGGTGCAGAGTTGATGGAACCACCCAATTCTCATGGAGCCAGGGCCTCCCGAGCAGCACCTTGTATGATGTGTCAGCGTTGATAATATAGAATGTCGCCTGAGTGACAAAATCACCCAAGGCAAGCTTGACTTCAACTCGACCAAGCGCTTCGGAATTCTGATTGAATCCCGAAATTTTGACCGCGCTCACCTTTTGTAAGTAAGGTGCCAAGTATAGAGACTTAAAAGTCTTCAGAGGCATGATGTTAATGACCGCTCCAGCGTCGACTAAAATGCGATTCACATCATGCCCATTGATCGTCCCTCTCATATATAAAGGGCGATTGTGGCACGGAGAGGACATCAACATGTCTTTGTCCGTGAAGGAAATGTTGGCTGTGAGTGCCTCATATGCCTGGGCTTGCAACTCTGCAACATGGGCTTCATAGGCCTCTGGGTCTTGGAGTATCTTGACAAAAGCCTCCCTGAGATCCTTGCTCCAGGCGATGGCTTCCCAAATGGTGACATTTGTTGGGAATCGCTTCATATGATGAATGATCTTGCGGTCCGCCCGAGCACGGGTCTTGTCAAATGGCGGGATGATCTCCGCTAGTCTTCGGCGCCTGGCGAGTCTTCTCCCGTTTAGAAGGGCGCTTCTCATTCTGACCCTCCGCATTTTCTTGGAATAGCGGAGCCAAACATTCCTTCAGGGGTGGCAAAGGCTCATCATGCTGGTCTTCATTAGAAGGATCTGCTGGGCCTGCGGGCTCGACCCTGTTGGAGGGGCCAGCCTGCTCCGACGCCTCCTCGCGCTCTGGCGACTTGGCTGACTCCTCTTCTTCATCAGAAGAGGCGATTATAAAAGGGACTCCACCCGGCTTAGCCGTTGAGATGGGGCCTGAACCCTCTGAGGGGTTGAGGATGAAAGGGATTCCCCAAACTTGGGCTTCCGGGACAGGGCCCTGCTTCTCCCCTCTGAATATTATGACCCGGTCGAGAGTTAGGGGACCTTCGCGCCCGCGTCCTCGGCCACGACCACGACTATGTCTTGCCGAGCGACGTTGATATGTTGCCATGGAAGCCTTGCCTCCGGTGTTATCAGCCGAAGGAGAATTAATATTGTCGGGCGGCGGGATCGCCACCATGTTGCAGGAGAGCTCTTGCAGCATTTTCTCGAGCATCTCGACTGTGAGCTCCTCATCTTTGTAGAATGAGGAGAGCTCTTCCGGGATTGGGAACTCCTCACCTTCTTCGAGACGGTGAGCCATATCTCGGAGCCATTGCAGAAGTCGGGCTTTACGCCCAAACTTGTCCCAGGGAATGTATTTGTCTAGAGTGACAGCCCTGGTGGGACGAGGGGGAGTGTACTCCTCCAGCTCATCTATGAGCTTTTGAAGTCGCTGCAAAGGAGTTGGCTCGCTAGGGGCCTCCATAGCTGCTGCTTGTTCAACTTGCTTTTTCAACCTCCTTTTCAGATTCTTCCTGCGATTCTTCTCCTGCTTCTTTTGGCGTGTCGTCTCTTGAGGAGAAAGTGGACTTGATTTTGGAGGTGGGACTGGTTTGCCCCCAGAATTTTGCTTTCTGCTCCGGGCCGGCTCCTTAGGAGCCTTAGCGCCACGGCTCTTTTTGAGGGTGTTCTTGGTCCAATTGGCCTCCTCCGGCTGAACCTGGAAGGTGGCATTGATCGCCTGAGCAATTATATCAGGCGGCAGCTCTTGGAACTCTGCCAGTCCACAGTGGGGCCCTTGGGGGCGTTGTAACTCCACCGATTTTGTTTTGACTGGCGGCTTTTCTTGTTCGAGCTGTTTAGGTCTTTCTACAATTGACGACCTGGTTGGCTCGACAGGAGTTTTGGTCTGAGGCTCCCTCACCTTGACCTTGCCTTTACCGTCTGGCTGAGGGTTTCCCCTTATGATGATGCTGGGTTGACTTTGCCTAGGAAGGGAGTTGGAGCCTTCTCCCTCGGCTTGGCTTTTTGGGCTCTGGGCCTTAGGCTCCTCGCACTTAGCCTTGCCTTTGGGGTTTGGCTGAGGATTACCGCTGCCCGTAGACTTGTCCGGTTGGACTTGTTGAGAGGTGGGTTTAGTCCCACGCAGCTTGGCCTGCTCCTGTTGAGCTTGCTGGAGAATCTTCTTAGCAGCCTCTTTAAGACGCCGCCTCATCATAGAGTTCCCCTGCGCATCGATCTCCCCTCTTTGGATGAGGACTTCAATGCAATCTTGGACTTCCGGGCATTCCCGGGTGGGGTGAGACACCCTAGCATGATACTTGCAGTAGCGGGGATGGCTCTTGGCCGTCTCATTGTAGTAAGATGGCGGATCATGGGTCATCACCTGTAATGTCCCGGGTTTTTCAGACATTTTTCGGATCAGGATCCGTGGGTTTCGGATCAATTTTGGGGGTCCTGGAGCGTGTTTTGCGGTTTACACGTGTTTTTCCCTAACGGACCTTCGGAACCCTGTGTAGGGCAAACCGTTGCGTTCTCCTACTCCGGGATGGTACCAGTGCGTTGAGCGTGTTCTGAGGATCGAGAACATGATTTTTTTCTAATTTATCGTATTTTTGGTATTTTTTGAATTTTCTATAAATAACAATTTCTTTTTCTTTCTTTTTCCTTTTCTTCTTCTTCTTCTTTCTTCTTCTTTCTCCCCTCCCGTGGGCGCTCGCGGCCGTGACCCCCCTCTCTTTCCCGTTCGGAGCTCGCGGCCCCTTCCTCCTCCGGCGACGGGCGGTGGACGACGGCTGCGGCGCGGTGACGACGGCTGCGGCGCGGTGACGACGACGGCGGCGAGAGGAACGCTGCGGTGCCTTCTTTGAAGCGTGGGAGAGGAGATCGTGTTCGGGCAAGTTTTGGAGATCGGCGGCGATCCAGCGGCTTTCAAGCTCCTTTGAGGTAGGGAGACGGATCCTTACCCTCTTTACTGCATTCCCCGTGATTTGTAGGCCGTGGGGAGGTCAAGAGGGGTGTTTTTGAGCCGGGCGGGTCAAAAACCATGATTTTGGGTTGAGCGTCGGATCTCTCGTTTTACGGAGTTTTTGACCTATCTAAAGGCATAGATGCATGTTAGGGTGCTTGGGGATGGATTCCCCTTTGTTTCCCCCTCATCGGGCGATGATGGGGCGTGGAATGGCGTTTTTGGGCCATTCCTGCCGTTCTCGATTTTCCGGAATGAAAACGGTCCTTCCAGGAACCGTTTCTGGGAAAGGCGGCCCTAGGTGGGCCGTTTCTGACCCAGAGTGTCAGCAAGGCTTGCGGTCGCGCGATAGACCGCCAAGGCCCAGCGGCGGCCCGGCGGCCGACCGCTACCCTCATGGGGCCAGCGTAACTCCCGAGGCATTTTGACCGTTGGTTTTCGACCGTTGAAAAGTTTTGGGGACGGGCAGTCATGGGATGACCGTTTAACTCCGTTCTGCGGTCCCAAGGAAGACCGTTTTAAGTCCCAACGGTCACATGATGACCGTTTTACCCCTTGTCGCACTTCCAGGGCGTTGCAGTCCCAAGGAGACCATTTACACTCTGAGGCGGCCAGGAGTGGACCGCTTCTGTTTTAAACAGTCTGCAGGAGACCGTTTTCTTTCCCGTTGAGCGGCGGCTCTATATGAGACCGCCTGGTCTTCTCCTGCGGTCCAGATCGGACCGCCTCTCTTTGGGGCGGCCCAACATCTGACCGTTTTTGCCAGGGAACCTATGTTCTGTCCAATTGGAGTTTATTTCTTACCGATTCAATTCCCGGGTGAGTGAACCTCGATCCCCGTGCTGGCCTGCAGTCTGACTGATGCTGGGAATCGTGTGGGGCCTGCACGTAGGTGCCGTGGGGACCCCGGGGAGTGGCGTGGTTCGGCTGATGTCACCGTGAGTCGGTGTCGGTGTTAGGAGTTGTCCTTGTACTTTGTCCGGTCCCGGCGTTGTTTTCCGTTGACTAGAGAGTCTACTCCTCCAGTGACCTGTCCACTAGTCGTAACTTTTCTGCGCACGCGGGTGCGGACCCCCTTGGGAGTGGAGGAGAGCGTGACCCAGTGAGAGACGGATTTTAGGCTGGTTTCCGTAGGGCCCCTTGCCTTTGCAGCCTGAGTCCGGCTGGGGGGAAAACCAGCTAGAGGACTCGACCTAGAGCAGATGGTCTGTGTGTGCACACGTAGTTGGGGGCGGAGGACCTGCGCTGACGAGCGCGCGACCCCAGCTAGTCTTTGTTCGTGGTACATGTTGCGTGTCTCAGTTTCCGCCTGGGGCGTGTAGGGAGACACTTGGGCGCGGTCTAAGATGTCAGGGGACGCAACCGGTCTTGCTTCTAGTGGGTAGAGCTCATGTCTCCTGGTAGGTGCACACTCTTGTTTTGTTGGACCGAGGTTGGTTTGCTTGGCACGGTTAGTTATAGAGAGCTTTTCCGTTTATTTATTATTGCTTGTCGCTTCTACCGTACTCTTGCTAGTTAGTGTTACCTTTCGCCGTACTTGTTGTCTTGTTTCTTTCGTGCGAGGTGGGGGTCCGCGGGATCCCTACTGAGCCAATGAAATGAGGCTCACCCCTGTGTTTTCAGGTGGGGTGGGGTCGTTGGGAGGCGTGGCAGAGTTTCAACGTGGTTCCAGTAGTCAGGGTTAGCCGCTAGTTGCCAGAGCCGGGGTATGCCCCGTGTACTTGTACTTTTCTTTTTGTTGACTGTACTTAATTTGGACATGAGATACACTGGACCTTATAGCAGTTTAGTTATTTATTTAATTTCCTGCATTACTATTTAGTTATTGTGCTATCTCTGCAGTTATTTCAGCTTCTCTTGTGCACTCACACCATCCTTTAACCCTTCCGAGTCTTCAGGCTCGTGGGTGGCGGGCCGAGGCTCGAGTTGCGTCGGTTCCTTTCCGGTACTCGGATCTCGGGTCGTTACAGTTGGTATCAGAGTGGGGTTGTGGAGGTACATAAGAACCTGAAATGATTGCAGTGGTCCAGAAGGTCCATGAATGTTCTATACAGCCGGCGACTAGCGTAGGGCTCCGTGTGTTTTATTACTTCTGCTGATTGTTTTGTTAACAGGAGGTTATGGCGTCCAGATGAGCGACTCGTTCCCAGCAGGGAGAGTCAGGTGGGGGCCAGGAAGGGCAGAGCAGAGCAGCACTTCAGGATGATGTGGCAAGAGAGGCGAGAGTTCTCGGACCAGAGGAGTTTTTCCGGGACATGTATCAGTATGTTATTCAGCATCAAGGCGGTGATACTGGTGAGGATTCGTCGTCTCGAGGTGGTCATGGTCGTGTGCTGAGGGATTGCTTGCAGTTCCAACCGCCTCTTTTCAGCGGGCAGCCAGATCCAGAGGTGGCCAGGGAGTGGCTGGATGATTTGTATAGGATTTTCAGTTCGAGGGAGTGTCCTGAGGAGGAGAGGGTGGTATTGGCTACGCATCGATTGCAGGGGCCAGCCCGGACCTGGTGGACGTCAGAGTGGGGGGCAGCATTTCAGTCCCGTCCTCTTCGGCAGATTGCGTGGCAGGAGTTCGTCTTGGCTTTCGAGCGTGCTTTTTGTCCATCCTTCATCAGATCGCAGAGGCTGCGTGAGTTTCTAGAGTTGGTCCAGGGTGACATGACGGTGATACAGTACCGATCCAGGTTTATTGAGTTGGGCCGTTATGCGTCTCATATTATGTCCGATGAGTAAGTGAAGACCGAGCAGTTTGTCGGGAGTTTGAGGCCAGTGCTGAGGCATCCCCTGCTTGCATCGGGATTGGCCAACCTGGATGCAGCTTGCAAAGCAGCGGCGTCATTGAAGAGAGACTTGCGGAAGGTTTGAGGACATGGCAGTGTAGGCCAGACGCAAATGGGTTTTAGTCAGCCGACGGCCGTGCAGCAGCAGAGTACTGTCCATTCCTCAGCGGGCGGTTCAGGGGCATCTCCGTCCGTGGCTTCGGCGGTAGCAGATACAACATCGTTTAGCTCGAAGCTCAAGAAGTTGTTCAGGGACGTCGGTTTCGGCAAGAGGCGTCAGGATCGCAGGGAGTCGAGACAGCAGTCAATGAGCAGTGTTCAGCAGCCCGCGCCCCACCAGCGCCAGGGTTCAGTGAGTGGTTCTCGGGGCGGGTGTCCTCGGTGCGGCGATTCTCATCTAGGCAGGCAGTGCTCAGCGCCCGTGATTTACTTCAGGTCTGACCAGCCAGGGCACATGGCACGTGACTGTCCTCAGAGACCGCGTCAGTCGCACGAGTTTCAGCAGCATCAGCAGCAGCAGTTTCAGCCCCAGCAGTTATCACAACAGTCGCAGCAGTACCAACAGCAGGGTCAATTTCCGCAGTTGACACGATCAGCTACCGTGGGGAGGCAGAGATCTCGAGGCCGAGTTACGCACATTACCAGAGCAGAGGCTGAGGCGTCGCAGTTGGTGGAAGGTACTGTTTCGATTATGGGTTGTGCGGCTCGAGTTTTGTTTGATTCTAGTGCGTCCCATTCGTTTATTTCGGAGGATTTCCCTCAGAGTGCCGAGGAGTCGGCGACCGAGGTGTCCTGTGACTTGGCGGTGGAGTTGCCTATCGATGATTTCATGCTCACCCCGTATTTCTTTGAGAGGGTGCCTGTGTGGGTGGATGGGCGGAACTTACCGGCCAGGCTTTTTGCATTGCCGCTTCGAGACTTTGATGTGATTTTGGGCATGGATTGGCTCGAGGCTCACCGTGCCGTAGTAGATTGTAGCTTGAAGAGGGTCTACTTCCAGCATCCTAGCAGACCCACCTTCTACTATCAAGGTATCCGGTCTTCCTCTTCCCGTTTTCTTATTTCGGCCATTAAGGCTCGTAGATTGCTTGATGCGGGGTGTCAGGGTTTTCTCGCTTCTGTGGTTCTGGTCGATCGACAGTGTCCGGATGTAGAGGATATTCCGATTGTGTGCGAGTTTTCCGATGTTTTTTCTGAGGAGTTGTCAGGGTTGCCACCGCAGCGAGAGATTGATTTCGTGATTGAGGTGGTACCAGATACGGCGCCTATGTCGAAGGCCCCTTACCGAATGGCACCGGCCGAGTTGAGGGAGTTGAAGGCGCAGTTGCAGGAGTTGCTGGCCAAGGGGTATATTCGCCCTAGCTTTTCTCCTTGGGGTGCGCCCGTGTTGTTTGTGAAGAAGAAGGATGATAGTATGAGGTTGTGTATTGACTACCAGCAGTTGAGCCAGACGACTGTTAAGAACAAATATCCGTTGTCTCGGATTGACGACTTGTTTGACCAGATTCAGTCGGCCCAGGTGTTTTCGCGGATCGATTTGAGGTCGGGTTATTACTAGCTGCGGATCTGAGAGTCTGACATTGAGAAGACTGCTTTCCGCTCGAGGTATGGGCATTATGAGTTCTTGGTGATGCCGTTTGGGCTCACTAATGCGCCCGCGGCGTTTATGGATTTGATGCATAGGGTGTTCAGCCCGTATCTAGACCAGTTCGTGGTCGTGTTTGTGGACGACATCCTTGTGTATTCGCGGTCTGCTGGGGAGCATGTGCATCATTTGAGGATGGTGTTGCAGACCTTGCGAGATCACCAGCTGTATGTCAAGCTCAGTAAGTGTGAGTTTTGGCTGCGTGAGGTGCACTTCTTGGGGAGCGTGATTTCTGGTGATGGTGTTTTCGTGGATTCGGTCATGGTCGAGGCTGTGGTGCAGTGGTCGAGGTCGAGTTCTGTCACGGAGATTCGGAGCTTTCTGGGGCTTGCGGGCTATTATAGGAGATTCATTCAGCATTTCGCTCGTATTGCGGCTCTGATGACCAGGCTTACGCGGAAGGATGTGCCGTTTGTCTGGACGGAGGAGTGTGAGCAGAGCTTTATGGAGCTAAAGAGATTGCTCACTACCGCTCCGGTATTGGTGTTACCCTCGGGATCGGGAGGTTTCGTGGTGTGTACGGATGCTTCCAGAATAGGTTTGGGTGCCGTGTTGATGCAGCATGGTAAAGTTGTGGCGTATGCCTCTCGACAGTTGAAGCCACATGAGGAGAACTACCCCACTCATGATCTTGAGTTGGCGGCGGTGATTTTCGTCCTAAAGATCTGGAGGCATTATCTGTACGGTGAGAAGTTCGAGATTTTCACTGACCATCAGAGTTTGAGGTATGTGTTTACCCAGAAGGATCTTAACCTCAGGCAGAGGAGGTGGATGGAGTACATGAAGGATTATGATTTTACTCTGTCGTATCAGCCTGGTAGGATGAATGTCGTGGCTGACGCCTTGAGTAGGAAGGTGGTGGTCAGTCGGATGTTGCTGAGGAAGTGGAGGTTATGGGAGCAGGTGTCAGCTATGACTTTTAGGCTCAAGATTCCGCAGGATCAGGGTTCGGCTGTCCTTGCGAGCCTGACTGTCACGTCAGCTATTTGTCGTCAGGTGACTGAGGCTCAGCGTGCGGACCCCGAGCTGCCTCTTATTTTGTCGTTGGCCGAGGTGGAGTTTGGTGAGGATGGAGCTGTGAGGTTCCGAGCTAGGCTGTACGTCCCAGCCGAGGAGCAGGTGAGGCGCACAGTATTGCGAGACGCTCATGGGAGCCGTTATGCCGTGCACCCTGGATCGGCGAAGATGTACAAGAATTTGAAGAGGCAGTTCTGGTGACCTGGTATGAAGAGAGATGTTGCGGAGTTTGTGGCCAGGTGTCTGATCTGCCAGTAGGTGAAGGCGGAACACCAGCGACCGGGTGGCACACTTCAGCCCTTGGGGATTCCTGCGTGGAAGTGGGATCACGTGACCACTGATTTTGTGGTTGGATTGCCGAGGACATCCAGTGGACATGATAGTATCTGGTTATGGGTGGATAGACTGACGAAGACGGCCCGGTTGTTGCCAATCAAGGTCAGTTGGAAGGTACATCGTTTGGCCCGTCTGTATGTGGAGCTGATCGTTCCGTTGTATGGAGTCCCCATCTCCATTGTGTCCGATCGTGATCCCCGCTTCACTTCGGGATTCTGGAGGAGCTTCCAGAGAGCTCTAGGCACGGAGTTGGCATTTAGCTCGGCGTACCATCCTCAGTCGGACGGTCAGTCTGAGACGACCATCCAGACTTTGGAGGACATGTTGAGGTCTTGTTAACTGGAGTGGCAAGGGAGTTGGACCCACCATTTGCCGTTAGTGGAGTTTGCCTATAACAATAGCTATCATTCGAGCATTGGTATGGCTCCTTATGAGCCGTTATACAGGCGACCTTGTCGGACTCCGCTTGATTGGTTCGAGGTGGGTAAGCGTGTCCTGACAGGAGGACCGGATTTGGTGCAGCAGTGTACTGAGGTGGTGCGTCTGGTCCGGCAGAAGATGTTGGCAGCGCAGAGCCGACAGAAGAGTTATGCCGATCGGAGAAGGCAACCCCTTAGCTTTGCTGTGGGAGATCGGGTGTTTTTGCGGGTTTCTCCCATGAAGGGTGTGATGCGCTTCGGCAGGCGTGGGAAGTTGAGTCCCCGCTACATTGGTCCTTTTCGTATTGGTGAAGTTGCTTATCGGTTGCAGTTACCCCCGGAGCTATATGCCGTGCATGATGTGTTTCATGTGTATATGTTGCGGAGGTATATGCCCGATGATTCCCATATTTTGGAGGATGCCGTGTGGCCCGAGGTGGCCCCAGACTTGTCCCTTCCGGAGTACCCTATCCGCTTGGAGGATCGGCGTGAGCAGCGCCTGTGGAACAAGGTTATTCCCCTGGTTAAGGTAGTCTGGCAGCGTCACTCTGGTCGCGAGGCATCATGGGAGCGTGATAATGAGATGCGGCAGCAGTATCCTTACTTGTTTGCGTGAATTTTTCCCCTGACCTTGTGTCGCTCTTAATTTCGAGGACGAAATTTGTTTAAGAGGGGAGGGCTATAATGTCCCGGGTTTTTCGGATATTTTTCGGATCAGGATCCGTGGGTTTTGGATCATTTTTGGGGGTCCCGGAGCGTGTTTTGCGGTTTACACGTGTTTCTGACGGACCTTCGGAACCCTGTGTAGGGCAAACCGTTGCGTTCTCCTACTCCGGGACGGTACCAGTGCGTTGAGCGTGTTCCGAGGATCGAGAAAATAATTTTTTCTATTTTTTTTGTATTTTTGACATTTTTCGGATTTTCTATAAATAACAATTTCTTTCTTTCTTTTTCCTCTTCTTCTTCTTCTTCTTTCTCCCCTCCCGTGGGCGCTCGCGGCCGTGACCCCCTCTCTTTCCCGTTCGGAGCTCGCAGCCCCTTCCTCCTCCGGCGACGGGCGGTGGACGACGGCTGCGGCGCGGTGACGACGGCAGCGGCGAGAGGAACGCGGAGGTGCCTTCTTTGAAGCGTGGGAGAGATCGTGTTCGGGCAAGTTTTGGAGATCGGCGGTGATCCGGCGGCTTTCAAGCTCCTTTAAGGTAGGGGGACGGATCCTTACCCTCTTTACTGCATTCCCCGTGATTTGTAGGCCGTAGGGAGGTCGAGAGGGGTGTTTTTGAGCCGGGTGGGTCAAAATCCATGATTTTGGGTTGAGCGCCGGATCTCCCGTTTTACGGAGTTTTTGACCGATCTAAGGGCGTAGATGCATGCTAGGGTGCTTGGGGATGGATTCCCCGTTGTTTCCCCCTCATCGGGCGATGATGGGGCGTGGAATGGCGTTTTTGGGCCATTCCCGCCGTTCTCGATTTTTCGGAATGAAAATGGTCATTCCAGAACCGTTTCTGGGAAAGGCGGCCCTAGGTGGGCCATTTTCTGACCCAGAGTGTCGGCAGGGCTTGCGGTCGCGCGATAGACCGCCAAGGCCCAGCGGCGGCCCGGCGGCCGACCGCTACCCTCATGGGGCTAGCGTGACTCCCGAGGCGTTTTAACCGTTGGTTTCCGACCGTTGAAAAGTTTTGGGGACGGGCGGTCATGGGTTGACCGTTTAACCCCGTTCTGCGGTCCCAAGGAAGACCGTTTTAAGTCCCAACGGTCACGGATGACCGTTTTACCCCTTATCGCAGTTCTAGGGCGTTGCGGTCCCAAGGAGACCATTTACACTCTGAGGCAGCCAAGAGTGGACCGCTTCTGTTTTAAACGGTCTGCAGGAGACCGTTTTCTTTCCCGTTGAGCGGCGGCCCTTTATGAGACCGCCTGGTCTTCTACTGCGGTCCAGATCGGACCGCCTCTCTTTGGGGCGGCCCAACATCTGACCGTTTTTGCCAGGGACGGTCCAGAGTGGACCGCCACCTGTGTTCTGTCCAACCGGAGTTTATTTCTTGCCGATTCAACTCCCGGGTGAGTGAACCTCGATCCCCGTGTAGGTCTGCAGTCCAACTGATGCTGGGTATCGTGTGAGGGCTGCACGTGGGTGCCGTGGGGACCCCGGGGAGTGGCGTGGTTCGGCTGATGTCACCGTGAGTCGGTGTCGGTGCGAGGAGTTGTCCTTGTATTTTGTCTGGTCCCGGCGTTATTTTCCGTTGACTAGAGAGTCTACTCCTCCAGTGACCTGTCCACTAGTCGTAGCTTTCCTGCGCACGCGGGTGCGGACCCACTTGGGAGTGGAGGAGAGCGTGACCTGGTGAGAGACGGATTTTAGGCTGGTTTCCGTAGGGCCCCTTGCCTTTGCAGCCTGAGTCCGCTGGGGGGAAAACCAGCTAGAGGACCCGACCTAGAGTAGATGGTCTGTGTGTGCACACGTAGTTGGGGGCGGAGGACCTGCGCTGACGAGCGCGACCCCAGCTAGTCTTTGTTCGTGGTACATGTTGCGTGTCTCAGTTTCCGCCTGGGGCGTGTAGGGAGACACTTAGGGCGCGGTCTAAGGCGTCAGGGGACGCAACCGGTCTTGCTTCTAGTGGGTAGAGCTCCTGTCTCCTGGCAGGTGCAGACTCTTATTTTTTTGGACCGAGGTTGGTTTGCTCGGCACGATTAGTTGTAGAGAGCTTTTCCGTTTATTTATTATTGCTTGTCGCTTCTACCGTACTCCTGCTAGTTAGTATTACCTTTCGTCGTACTTGTTGTCTTGTTTCTTTCGTGCGAGGTGGGGATCCGCGGGATCCCTACTGAGCCAATGAAATGAGGCTCACCCCTGTGTTTTCAGGTGGGGTGGGGTCGTCGGGAGGCGTGGTGGAGTTTCAGCGTGGTTCCAGTAGCCAGGGTTAGCCGCTAGTTGCCAGAGCTGGGGTATGTCCCGTGTACTTGTACTTTTCTTTCTGTTGACTGTACTTAATTTAGACATGAGATATACTGGACCTTGTAGCAGTTTAGTTATTTATTTAATTTTCTGCATTACTATTCAGTTATTGTGCTATCTCTGCAGTTATTTCAGCTTCTCTTGTGCCCTCACACCATCCTTTAACCCTTCCGAGTCTTCGGACTCGTGGGTGGCGGGCCGAGGCTCGAGTCGCGCCGGTTCCTTTCCGGTACTCGGACCTCGGGTCGTTACATCACTCGACCATCTTCTAGGAACTTGTCAAAGATCTTCTCAGTGTTCTCCTTAGGGAAAGAACACCGATGAGAGGGTCGCCACCCTGGGTACCACAGTGTGGATTTAGGTGCCTGGGAACTGACTCCCTGGGAACTGACTCCCTCCTCTTGCGGCTCCGGGAATTGAAAAGCTATTGAAGCATGTATGACGTTGACGGAGAAGTGAAGACTCTCCCGTGCGTGCGGTTGCGGTGGATTGGCCAAGAATTCACCCATGTTGACCTTTCCTCGCCTGATTAAGTCCTCAGTGAGGTCCTTGAATGGTTCACAGTTGTGATGATGTGGCCGATCACCTCATGGTAGGGGCAATAGCCCTGTTGAAAAGTATCCCCTGACGCCTGCTCCATGGGTGATGGGCTTATCAGTCCCGCTCGCTGGCATGCGAAGAAGATGTTTGGGGTCTTCTCCCAAGGGAATGAGTATAACTTCTCGGGCTGCCCGCCTTCTGGTGTATGCTCCTCGTCTTCTGAGTCCTCTTCGCCCTCAGATGAATCTGAAGATTCCTCAGGGAGCCAACCCCTGAGCGGAGCCGAGCCAACAGGCGGTACACCTTCCTCCGTATATGGGCTGGAGCCAACCCCCTAGCGAATGGACCAAAGGGGAAAGTGGCCAGCTGTTGATCAATACTCTCCAGGAACTGCAGCAGACGCCTCTGTTCCAGTTGCAATTGCCGGATTTCCCATCGGATTTTTCGAATAGTCCTCTGCAATGCCAAACATTCAGGGAGTGAGGGAGGGGCGGCTCTAGGACCGGTGTTAGACTGCTGATTTGAAGACCCGGTCTCGGAGGCGCTGGAGCTCGAAGCCATCGCCGCCATGTAGACCACATTAGCTGACCGGTTCGATCGACTCCAAGCATGAGGCTGTGGTGGGTCGACTGCATGGCCCAGCATATTTACCAAGCCCTTTTGAATGAGCTCTTCCGCTATGTTCTTGAAGATATAGCAGTCCCCAATGGCGTGACCCAACCTTCGGTGATACACACAATAGGTAGGATCATCCGTCTTGTCCACCTTTGAGGGCTTCCGCAGATCCGGCAAGGCGATGAGCTTCTCCTTCATACATAAATCAAAGAGCATTTTAGTATGTTCTTTCTGAAGGAATAAGGCGTCTTCATGTTCTCCGTCAACCGAGACGCGCTCGCCTTGGCATCGGGCTTTTTGCCATTGCCTTTGGATTTCCCTTGCCCCTTTTCTCCATTTGATGGGGAGAAGTCCACAACATTTACCTCCTTGTCGCTAGTCAGACGGTCTTTGGAGGATTTGCCTTTGGCAGAAGCTTGTGCTGGGTGATCAGCGAAGAACATCTCAATTTCCGCCACCACCTTGTTGAGCTGGTCGAAGCTTCTGATATTTGAGCCTAGAAGCTTTTCACTGACCTCAGTCGAGAGACCCCTACGGCAGAGAGTGATTGCGTCTTTAAGCGTCGGAGGATTTTCGCATCGCATGCTGACGTCCGCTCCATCGCTTGATGATAGTCCAACGCTGTTTCATCACACCTTTCTTTTGCCGGAGGGGAACAGAGCTCATGATTGCGTCATGACGGTCGATTTACTCTTCTGCTCAACCAGAAGGCAAACACAAGGAGCGCCCCTATACAATCACCTAGCGGAAGCACAAAAAGACAATCACACCACTGCACAATAGATTTTTAGGTGGTTCGGTCCAGCAGACCTACATCCACCCCACACTCAACCCGAGTGTGGCTTCCACTAGCTCACGCTAGAAACCGCAGACTCAGTCTGCAACAGGTGCTGCCACACAGCTTGACCAGGGGAACAACCTCCCCTCTTCCTCCCAACTGGAGGGAACCACTAGTGACACCAGTCACTAGCAAACTAGAGACGCAAGTCTCTCTTCCTCCAGACCGGAGGGTACACCTAGTCTTGCAACCCACAAGACTAGAACCGGAGGATCAATCCTCCCTTCCTCCAAAACCGGAGGGAACCAACCGGTGACTTCCAGTCACCAGCAAACCAGAGGTCGAAGACCTCTCTTCCTCCAGACCAGGAGGGACCCCTGGACTTGCAATCCACAAGCCCAGAACCGGAGATTAGATCTCCCTTCCTCCAAACCGGAGGGAACCCACAAGTAGCACCCAGCTATTGCAACCGGAGATATCAATCTCCCTTCTCCTGAACAAACAGGAGGAAACCCGACCTCTTTACAGAGTATCGGAAAAATAGCAAGTAAATAGATCAAAAGCAAAACGAAACCAGCAACAGAAAGCTGAAAAGATAAAACCAAATGTGGCTCTCGCAGGAGCTGGCTGGCCTGGATTTGATCCACGGTCCAGTAGACAGATCTTCAGGTAAGTTTTTCTTCCTCTTCTCTTCTCTCCTTCTTCTTCTCTTTCACTCTCTCGATCTCTGCTCCCCTATTCTCTTCGGCTCACACTTCTATCTCTCTCTTTTTCTTCTTCTGCTCTCACTCTCACTCTCTTCTCTGCTCTCTTCTTTTCTTTCTTCTCTTCCTTTTTCTGGATCGGGGCTCTCTGTATGAGCTTTTCTTCTTGCCAACTCGATCGCCTTCATCTGAGGACGAAGGGTTCTATTTATAGCAGCAACAGCAGGTGGATAGGGCACAAAACGCGTGTGCCTCCCACATTTCCAGAATCTTCCTGCCACGTGTCCTTATCAGATTGGTTCCTCTTGTCTCGGATCACGTGCAGCCCAGGAGTGTGGAATGTTCTTCCTCGGACCTGTAATGAGATTACAACCCATTAAAACCGAGGGCTACAGGAACTAAAGCTGCATGAGGTATGAACTGTACTGGGAATGACACGAGATAGATACGGTGACTACCACACGAAACAAGGAAAGAACAACACGAGATACACTGTGACAGAACAGACACAACGAAGAGAACGACACGAAATACAGCGGTGACAAAAGTAAACATTACAAGAGAACAACACGAGGTTCATATGAGAACAGTACGAAGTTAGAAGGAAACAACACGCGGACATAAACACAAGAGAAACACGAAGACATGAATACAAATGAAAACAAAGACCTAAGGGTAACACGGGGTGGTACAGAAAACAGCACCAGATAGAAAATAGAACGATACGAGGTACCAAGGCTAATACAACAAGGAAGATGACACGAGGTCAGATAAGAACGGCACGAGGTGAGAAGAAAATGACACGAGGTAGAAAGAAAACAACACGAAGACACGAAGACAAAAGCAACACGGAGACACGAAGACACAAACAGAAACCAACACGAAGTGGCACAGAAAGCAACACGAGGTGCTGCAATGTTCTGCACGCAGTGGAACAAAAAACGACACGAAGTTAAGTGAGAACAGCACGAGGTGAAAACGACACGAGCTGACAGCAACTCAAGGACGAAAAATAGAAACCGTCACGAGATGAACAACTAAAAAACAAAGGAAACGACACGAAATATAGTGGAAACAACACGGACACACGACCTGAAGGACAGTAAACATAAACAACACGAAGTATGACAGAAACAGTACGGACATACAATGTACTACTTCATAGCAGATTTCCTGTTAGGCATAGAACTCAACACGAAGTGTTGTAAGCTCAGACGACACGAAATCTTTTTGTGTTAGTGAGGGGAAACAACACGAAGACTCAAATACAGAAACAACACGAAGATGATGTGCAGTCTGATGTACAGACTTTGAAGAACAGTCCAATGTATGGACATTGAAATCGAAGACCAATGTGCAGACTTGACAGTGAAGACTAGTGTGCAGACTTCAAGTTTAACTGTGGATGTACAGACTTCACGCGTTGACGCAACATGCTATGCAATGTACACACTTCACTGAACAGGATGTGCAGACTTTGTGAGCGCCAAGTGATGTACAGACTTGGATGACCAACGCCAATGTATAGACTTCCAACGTGAGTGATGCGTTGTACAGACTTTGTCTTCAGACGCTAAATGAGACTGACAGTGTATACACTTAGCCAATGCAATGCACTGTATGGACTTCTAAGAGACGCTCAATGTACAGACTTACTGCCAATCAATGTATAGACTCTGTAAATGCATATGAATGCTTTATGCAGCAGATAACAGTCTGAACTTCAAATGCAATGACTTACACAACAAAAATGACTCATAGTGATTAACAACAAACACCAATCATCAAAACCAAATCAATCATCAAAACCACAGCAATGAATGCTTTATGCATCAGTTTAACATGTAGCATGACTGAACATCAAATATGTTAATCTAAACTGAGCAGCAAGATGACTGAACATTTGATTAACTCACATCAACAACCAATCATCAAAACCATCATCAAAACCACAGGGGCACAACACTTTTCACTGACCTCAGCCGAGAGACCCCTGCGGCAGATAGTGATTGCGTCTTCAAGCGTCGGAGGATTATCGCAGCGCATGCTGAGGTCCCTCCATCGCTTGATGAAGTCCAACGCTGTTTCACCTTTCTTATGCCGGAGGGAACAGAGCTCTGCTAGGGAGATTTTGCATTCGACCATCTGAAAACGGTCGACGAACTTCTTTTGCATGTCGGCCCAATCGGCTACCGAATTGGGCTTCAACCTGGAGTACCACTGAAAGGCGGTGCCTGTCAATGACGTGGCGAAGTACCGCAGCAAATATGCCTCTTCCAGCTCCAATTCAACCATGGCCGTCATGTAATAGGCCAGGTGTTCATGTGGGGAGCCCTGCCCGTTGAACTTCTGAAGCTTCGGGGCCTTTGGGCAATCAGGCAGAAGCTTTTTGAATTGATGGTGGAGAGAGTAAGACACGCTGTACAAATCAACAATAGTCACACCCTCACCATGTTGGGCAAACTTCGCCTCCACAATACGCTTGATTATTTGCTTCTGCACCATGAGGCTCTCTGCAGGAGTAGCAGATGACCGCGCATTAGCTTCATGCTGCGGGACTTCGAAGTCCACTGCCAATGGCAATTTTGCAGCGGTAACGGAGGCATTGGCTGCGACTTGAATGGGGGAAGGCTGGTGTTCCACTCCAGTGGGTGCCGCCTGAGGTGAGACAAGAACCTCCTTTTCACGTAATAGCGCCTGTAAGAGATTCTTGAGTTCTTGGTTCTCGCGTCGGAGCTCTTCCAACGCGGGAGTGTGTGTCTCTTCCCCCAGTTCTTCCCCGTGCCGGGGGTGGCTGTCCCCGTTGGCACTGTGAACGTCCTCTTGGCGCTCTTCTTGCCGTGCCAGCTCGGGCTGGGATGCTCCAGCGGCCGGCGCCTGCTGTGTTTGCGCTAGGCCCTGGGACCCGGATCTTGACCTCCTCGAGTATTGAAGAGGCTGGTTCGGGTCACCCATGTTGGATATATTCTGTTTTGATAATGTCTGACTATGACTCATTGATGAGTCTTATCTGCTTTTGATGATGTCAACACTCTTGTATTTCAGGTCAAAGTCGATAAGTTAAGACATCATGCAATGATGTCATGTAATATGCTGAAAGAAGCTCAAAATGCAAAGACATAGGCATGCACAGAAATCAAGAAAAGATTGGCAGGCACAGAAACCAAGAAAGAGCTTGGCAAAAGAAAGAAAAGATTAATCTGCCCAAGACAGGTCGACCTCACGTCTTCAAAGCATCGACCTTGTTCTAATGTGCACCGACCTTTATGATTCAAACAGAGACATGCATCGACCTTTATATGCCTCAGAGAGATGTGTATCGACCTTTATATTAATTAGTCAGATGTGCATCGACCTTCATGAGCTTCAGAAAATGTGCATCGACCTTGTTATGGAATGTGCACTGACCTTGAACGTTCAGAGTATGTGATGTGCATCGACCTTCATATGCTGCAGACAGATGTGCATCGACCTTTCTATGCTTCAAACAGGAATGTGCATCGACCTTCATCTGCTCCAAACAGTAATGTGCACCGATTCTGAAATGTGCACTGACCTTGACAAGCGTGGACCTTGGAATGTGCATTGACCTATATATGGTGGATCGGTAATGTGCACCGACCTTGAGTGTTCAGAGTATGTGATGTGCATCAACCTTCGTATGCAATCAGTCAGATGTGCGTCGACCTTCATCTGCTCAAACAGTAATGTGCACTGACTCTGAAATGTGCACCGACCTCTATTGAAGAAATACAAATGTGCACCGACCTTCCTAAGGAGCACAGACTTGGTATACAAATGTGCACAGACTTGGGTATGCAAAGTTCTAAATGTGCATTAACCTATATGTGCTGGAACAGAAATGTGCACCGACCTTGTTTTTCCATTATGCACCGATCTCGATTGAAGGCTCTCCAAATGTGCACCGACCCTGCCAAGGGCCAAGCATCTTATGTGCATCGACCTCATAAGGCATGCCAAGCCAGTTGCACCGACCTCATGGAGAAGAGCACCTGTTCGATGAAATGCCTCACTGAGCGGTTCCCAAGGCCATTCTTAGTAAACCTGCAACGTTTTCTGTTTTGGATCCAGAGAGCATAAATAGGAACCGCAAATGCCAAAATTCACATTTTTTGAGGTTTGAAAAGGTATCTTTGCTCAGTCAACCTTCCTGTCATCATTGGCCTTCTATATCAGTCTTTTTGGTCCATGAAAAAGTAAGCTACCGTTTCTAGGAATAGTCACCTTTCCTGGTACCCACCTTTTTGCCTCCACCCAATCAGATGCTCTGTCTCTGAGATTGCATAGGACAAAAGGACGTCCTTGATAGTCCAGCCAGCAGAAGAAATAGATGCTGCAGATCTTACTTGGGAGCTCCTACTCGCATACTTTCTGACCAATCAAGTAATGAAGACTCCAGGCCAATGGGGAAGCATCCACAGATGTACCCAGTACTGCAGGACTGTCTCCAAGCTGGCACTTCGCCATTTCTCACTCAACCTCCATCTTGGGAAGAGAAGTTCGAAGTCCAAGATTCAAGCCAAGGTCCACTAGACCAGAGTCTAATTCCTAGGTCTCTGAAGTGATCCAAAGGACCGAACAACCCAGTTTTTCTTCTTATGAGCTCAAGGTGAAGATTCAAATGTTAAGGTCAAAAATGCATATCGTGAACCTGGGTTCTCTATATATATGCTAACCCTTCCACCTGGGAAGAGTTGGCCGAGCATGCGTCAAGGTTACATCCTTTAGCTCGTCCACAAGAGGAAAAGAAAAAGAATTAGAGGAGAAGAAGAGAGAGCAGTTCAGCGCCTGGATCTACGCAATCCAGTGCCGTGGGAGTAAAGAGAAGAGAAAGAAGAAAGAGAGAAAAGAGAGTGAGAAGCCTCTCCACCTTGTTCGACCCAGTCCAGCGGTGAAGAGAGAAGTGAGCTAAGAAGGAGAAGCCCAACCTTGAAGAAATGCTTCGTGACTTAGTCAGAAGCTACAATTGATTTCTTAGCTCCGATCTACGGTCTTCATTTCCTGTTTTAAACTCCATATCTTTGTGTGAGAGACTGGAAGAACCTTTTGCTGCACTTGCAATGTTTTCCTTTTATGTTTTTCGCTTGATCTTGAACCGTCCCTGCCGGTTTGTGTGCAGGAAGACAGATGGAGTGTGCTCCGGTCTGTGAGAACGGTCCCTACCGGTTTGTGTGTAGGAAGACAGATAGAGGGTGCTCTCTGGTTTGTGGTTTGGGGCATCGTCCCCGTGTGGAGGAGCCTCACTGGTTCGGTGAGGGGTGGATGTAGGTCTGCGGGTTTGCAGACTGAACCACCTTAAAAATCCATCGTGCAGTGGTATGTTCTTGTGTGATTGTCTCCATTTCCTCTACCTTCTTCTCACAGGAACTTATAGTTTTCATTTCAGCATTTCTGCTTCAACCAAACACTGCACATGGTGTGAAGCCTTCACCGTTTGACAACACTCTTGCTGTTTGAACAAAGGCTCACACACTCACCCAAGAAAGCACTCTGATGATTTGTATCTACACATGTAAATCTTAGGTGTTTGACATTTCTCTGGCTCATAAGCTATTTGTGATCTTGCAAATCTCAGATATGTACATAGTTTCTATGGCACATTACTTGTATGTTTGATAGCTGTCCTATGAATAGTCTGTAAGCTTTGGTTTGCACTTCCCTTTGAGCCTTCGTATACTCATTCTTGGGAGAACATTCCTCTCCTAGCATCGTTCAGCAAACCAGTGCTTGTGATGCAACTAACTTGTCTGACTGTCGGTTGTTCATAATGCATTTCCTCTGGCGATCCGCTCTCATTCTTTAGTAGCTTAATGCCTTGTGGATCTCTAACAAACACTCACATGCCCAAACATCAATGCTATATCCGCTATGTTCAAACCAGAAGATTGTCTGGTGAAAAGATTCTTTAGAGGGCATTTTTATAACGGGATCTATTCAACCCCCCCTTCTAGATCCGGTTGCACCCCTCGGACCCAACAACCCGAAATATCCTCCGGCTGCTTGTCTGCGGAAGTGGTATAACATGTGAACACTTTGACCGTGTCATTGGTCACCTGAACCACCCGCTTCTTCCTAGATGGTTGCCGATCCGGCTTGGGTGGCATCCCTAGTCTGTCAAAGACAGAAACTCGGGATGTGGAAGCCTGAGGGGAGCGATCCTCCTCCGTATGCGTGGAACTGTCCCACGGGGAGGTCGGCCGCACCTTCTTGCCGGCTCCTCGACGCTTTTGCCCTCGTAGGGGCTGATTTGTAGACCTTAGAGAGGCCGAGGCCTCAGTGCTTGCCGGACTCCTCATAAGTTGCAGATCCGACGTGCGGAAGGGCTCCTCCGCCCTCGCGCGCCTTATGATTCGGGCCTCCTCCTTGGTGACCCATATTTTCTTCAAGCGGAATTGACACTCCTCAATTGGGTTGCCCCCTGACTGCGGTCGGGGAGCCGGTGGCTTGGGCTGTTGCACTGGGCCCTGGTTTACCGCCAATGCGGCGGATTTCTTCTTTTTTGCTCCGTCTTCCAGAACTTGTCGGAGGTGCTCGAAGCGGTTGGAGGTAGAAACAGTCGGGACGTGTCGGTCCGTAGGCAGAATCGGCTCGCCCCCATCGAGCCGAATGCGAAAATCTCCGACAAGCACGGTCTTGCCGGAGCGGGATGCGGCCGCTGTAGGCCCTGCGCCTCTGCTGCTACGACGTTGCCCCCGTTGAGCAGGGGCAGCCTTGGTGACATCTGCTGTAGGCCCGACGTCGTCGTGGAGGCGATGCTACCCGCGTTGAGCAGGACAGTACTTCTAGGGTGGCCGCAGTAGAGTTGGTGCTATTACGGCGACGGCGTTGCCCCTGTTGAGCAGGAGCGACGCCAGTAGTGACTTGATTGACCGAGAAAACTCGGCCAATAGTTAGGGCAGAAGGCCTGACACCTTCGGCCGTTGACATGGCAGTCGAGCAAGCTCGGCTGATTGTCGGGACGAAGGGCCTGACACCCGTAGTCCGTGAAGAGACGGCCGGGCGAACTCGACCGATTGTTGAAGCTGAGGGTCTGACACCCCCAATGGTGGTCTTGTTGACCGGGCTAACCCGGTCGGTTGATGGAGCGAAGGGTCTGACACCCTCAGTAGTTCTCTTCTTGGCCGAGTGAACCCGACCAGTTGATGGGGCCGAGGGCCTGACGCCCCCGACGGTAGCTGCTGCCGGCGCGGCTGAACTGACTTCAGCCACAGGTACGACGCCCAGGAAAAAGGGCGAGCCGACGACTGCAGAGAAGTCGTCGAAGACGATTGGAGTTGCCAGGTATCCGAACCTGGCGTGGTTGGCGATGATCTCGAGGCCGTAAGTGACGGCGGCCATCGCTGCTGTTGTTGTTGGTGGTGGTGCGTAGCACGACTGGAGAAGTGCGAATGCACGAAAAACTCTCAGATGAGTAGAGAGGTGTGCCCTTCTCTTCTCGTCCTGTAAGAGGAAGAGGGGCAATCAGAACCTTGAAGAAGGTTTTTGGGGACTGACTTTGACAGAAAGAAGAAAGGCGGGAAAGGTCCTACCGGGCGTGCCAGTCTGTGGAACACGAAATTTTTTCACGTAGGAAAAATAAAATATTTAAGTGTCCTTTTTGAAAAGAGACATTCCTCTATGTATAGAGGCTTATTCCGTGGGTGCCCATAGTATCAGACGATTTGGGTCCAAGTGCTGGACCTCTCCCCACTGACTATAGTCAGTGTTGATTTACATCGGCCTAACGTCCGAACACCTTTGTTTGACTGTCAAAGAAATCTCAAAATCCTCTCCTTAGGTTTTGATGTGGAGGGCTGGCTCACTCGAGAGACTCTCCATGACCACTCATTTACCACCAACATATTAATAAAGTTAGGGTTAAGTCTGAGCAAAATCCTAAGATTTAGGAGTAAAGACGCCAATGTGCGGAAGCCGTAGGCATGTTTGAAGTAGAGGGAGGTTTTCTGTACCCCGAGGGTATTTTGGTAATTTTACCAACCCAAGGGTATTTCTGAAATTTCTGGGTTGGAGCGGAAGTAGGATCGGGTTCCTGAATTCCCAAGGCGCTGAGGCTCTTTCTGGAGAGTATTAAGGGCTACCAGGCCATTTCTAGGTCACAAGGGTATTTTGATAATTTTACCACCCTTCATCGACCTAGGGTTGGGGTGACATCTGAGTGTCGGATTGAGTTGACGTCTCCGAGCTGAAGGAGTGACAAGGGCTTCATAGAAGGTTTCACATGTGCCAATCTTGCCCAAAAAGGGGTATATATGCAATTTTGACAAGTCGGGGGTTTTCTTGTAATTTTCCCCGTGGGTGCACATAAAATATTTGTGGAGTACACTGGATTCATTTAAGACCCGATTGGGTGCAAGAGTTGTCGGCGAGTTGTCGACTGTATAAAGATCCGCACTAACGCGGGAGACAGGGGCGTAGCCCCAATTACAAGAAGTTGTAGGGTATAACTGTAAATTACAGGACTTTTGTCTCTTACGATCCTGGGGAGGGCATTTTTTTGTGATTCCGTCATTATAAGGACAGAACCCCATAACTTAGTCATTCCATGACGTAAAGACTTACGAACATGGCCCGCTGAGGGGCATAATTACAAACATGGTCCACTGAGGGACGAAATTACAAAAAACACTCCTTAGGGGCATATCCATAAGGCCCGGGGACTTACCTCTCACTGGCCAAACAAACAAAACAATTCCTTATGCCGGCGGTCTTCTTCTCCTTGATCTCTCGTGCGTAGGTGTAGCTGTAGTTGATGTCTCCACTTGGACCATTGGGGGTCTATTTATAGAAGGCGGGAGGACCCAGGTTGAGAAAAACGTGGGGAAATGCTCCGGTTCTGTCAAGGTGGGGTGCAAAAACTCCTTTTTCTGTCAAGGTGGGGTAGCAAAAAGTTTTTTTGACCCCTCTACTTCTTTTTTTCTTTCTTTTCTTTTTGTTTTTTAATGGGACCGGGGAGATGGGGGGCGGACCCGCAGGACCCGGCGGGGTCGCCCGACCCTGCTGGCACCCTCGCGGGGTTGGGGTCCCAGCGGGGTCGGTTGACCCCGCTGGGAGGCCGGCGTGGTCAGCCGGCCCCCGTCGACCTGGCGGGGTGGCCACGGCCCCCTCCTCCGGTCGAATCGCGCCCCGGAGGGGTCATTTGACCCCCGGGCATGCCTTTTGGCTCCTCTTCGCGCCATTTTCAGCCGTTTCTGTCGCCCTGGGTTGAGGAGAAATCTATATATTGCTCCTTGGAGCCCTCCTTTCGCCGCGTGGCAGCAATAGATTGGCGGATACTCGTGTGGGAGCGGAGAAGCGTCTTGTTTGTTATTTGGTCGCGCATCGCCGCGTGGGGAAAAATCTTTGCGTCCGTCTGCGCCGTGTGGTACACTTGCTCGGCTTTTTTGACGGGTATACGCACGTATTTTCCTCGTTAATTTTCTTGCTGCGACGCCGATTGTAATGGTATGGTCGGGCCGATGGACCCTAGGTTGCGGAGGTACTCGTGATCCGACGATGTCGACGATACGCCATATTTTTCGTCGGTTGATATATAACAAACGTTCTCAAAATATTTTAAGACAATTTCGGGTGTGACAATGGCCTATAGCACTACCATATAAAGAATCTGATCACTGATGTACTATGTTGTGTATTAAGTAACAGTCTGACTAAAAGGGCTTAGTTCAAGACATAGTCCACTACAGTCTCTTTCAGATGATGACTTAATATCACTAAGTGATGGTTCAAGTCCGGAAGACACCTTCACCCATGACATAGTAGTTCTGCCCAGAACTTTGTTTTATTTTGTTTACTTCGTTAATTTTGGAATTTGAATCAAGTGGGGGAACGTTAGAAATGTAGCCATTGTGTTGATTCTAGAACTTTGTTTTATTTTGTTTACTTCGTTAATTTTGGAATTTGAATCAAGTGGGGGAATGTTGGAAATGTAGCCATTGTGTTGATTCAAATTCCTTCATTGATGATTTATCCTGTATTGGAAGTTGAAAAGGCTTCCTTGACTTTATGTATTGGAGAGTTCTTCCTTGGGTCGGGACCCAAGGGGCATAAGATGTGGGCTCGAATTGTGTTTTAGATTGAATTGTTTGATCGAATATAAGTAAATAAACTATTTCTTTATTTATTTGTCGTGCCGGGTTGAGTCGAGCCGCGCCGTGCCATGCCGTGCCGTGCTGGACTGGACTGGTCTGGTTTGGGCCGGGCCGCACCACTTCGGTTTACTGGATTTGAATTTGATTACCGTTGGGTCGCGAGGTCGCGTCTGTTGGGTTTCAAGGGTTGCTTCCCTTCTCAACCCAAAAGACACCCGAGACTTCTATATAAGGGCCTCTATTCTGGGTTTCTAAGATACAAAAAAAAAAAAACTATGCTGCGAATTTCTCTGCGAATTCTTTTTGCTCTCTGCTGTGCGGGCTTCATCAATAGTGATCAGATTCGGGGCTGCTCTAGCCTTGCACCTAGAGAAGCCGGCGGAATCGCGGGGTTGAGTCATATCTCGGGGACGGAACGCCGGTGAACCCTGTGCTATGAGGAGGGGGCGTCTTCCGTTTCAAAGACAGTGTCATCCGAGACACGTTTCTCTCCCCATCAGGCAATTCTAAACTTGTTTTCTCTTTTGCTATTATAGTAGATTAGTTTGATAATTGGTTTGTTTATATCCGGACTAGCATATTTCCCCAAATAGTTCCAACAACAGTTTCTTCAAATGCGGCATTTTCGAGGCACTTTTGGATCTTTTAGTTTTGAGGACAATAGGTGTCCCTTGGACCAGACACCCAGACACGACGAGATTGTTAGAGGAATGGGAGGAATTCAACCCTGTGGCTAATGAGGAGATATGGAATATCTGCCTACTGGCAATGCTGTCGGCAGTATGGAGGGAAAGGAACAAAACAATAGAACATTCAGAGATGAATTCTAGCATCCTGCTGAAATCATCAGGAGTTGTGATTATTTATATACTTTAATTATTAAATTGACGATAAGCATCTGAATTTTTTTTTATAGACTGCACACGGATCTAACCTTTGATTTATTAATTTTGTTAGATCCACAATGTCAACTCGAAATGTTGTCGTATTGCTGTTCTATGATGGGAAACTTATAGTAGAAGATGATGCCCCTATATATGAAGGTATATATAGGGGTGGCATTCGAAGACCTATAAGAGTGCAATTGTCAAGTACTCTTGGTGAACTCAAGGAGATGATTTATGGGGTAACCAAATGTAATCGTCTTGAGTTTCAGTTGAAACTTTCATATAAATTTCCTGGCCATGATTCTGTTGTCGTAGAAGTGGTAGATGATGATATCTGCTCAATAATGTTGGAGCAATGTCTTGGAAGATCACTTAGTTTGTATATCGAGAAGGAACCTGTTACACCACCACATGTGGTAGCTGTACCATCATCTAGAGATGTTCCAGTGACATGTGGTTCATATTCGTCGGAATTTATCTCTATACAGAAGCCACCTTTTGAGGACACTCGGTTTCCAAACATGCATCAACCTTCACGGCCAGATTTGTCTCCACAGAGCAGCCATCTTATGGGTACACAACAACCAGCAGGGAGTGAGCTTCGATCTTTACGACCAGATGTATGTACCATAATTTTAACATTTTAATCATCTGAGATATAGTGAATTTTGTATATTTTTAACCTTTTCTTTTCGTTTGTAGGATGGAAATGTTTTGCATCTTTCATCTCATTTTAGGATGGTAGACAGTTGGACAGTTCAAGATTCACGGGTTATACGGTACTTGGAGACAGCTGGTTTTGCTGAGATTAGACACCTACATTGGATCCGGCTAGATCCACAGTTTATGACAGCCTTGGTAGAGAGATGGCATCCTGAAACGAACACATTTCATTTCCCCCAGGGGGAGATGACCATCACTCTACAGGATGTTGCGATGATACTTGGACTTCGTGTGGATGGGAATGCTGTTATTGCACCTCCGTGTCTACCTAGTGAGAGATGGACGAGTTGGTGGGCCTTATGCAAGGAGCTGCTTGGTCAGGCTCCTGAACCACCCTACAATATGGGTCAATCTGGAACCTGTGTGCAACTTACATGGTTGAGAGACAGATTTGGTACACATGCAGATGAGTTGTCCAGAAGTGATGATAAGGCAGCAGTTTTTCATACCCGGGCATACATTATGTGCTTATTGGGAGCTGTATTGTTGCCAGACACGTCTGGCAATGAGATACATTTGCAGTACTTGCCATTGTTAGAGGATTTCTCAAAAAGCGGTAAGCTGTCATGGGGCAGTGCAGTGTTAGCCTACCTGTATCGGCAGCTTGCAAGAGGGACCAAAGGATCTAGGAATCGTTTAGGTGGTTGTCTACATTTATTACAGGTATTTTGTTATTCTTTGTTATAAAACTACTATCAACTAATTTGTCTTCTGATATGGTGTCTATGAAGTACTGATGTATCCCAATGATTTCATGACATGCAAAAGTTATGGTCATGGGAGCACTTGCACGTAGGACGGCCGTCATGTGTACCTCCATCAAGCCCACCCCGTATGGGCCTTTAGGTTGCAGGTGTTTTCATTATACCATCATTATTTTACACATCATAGGTTTTGTTATCTGTTGTGTTAACACTTTTTTATTATTGTTTGTTTATGAAGGTGGAACATATTGTGGAAACGATCAATGCCATCTCATACTCTTTCCTTTTATAGAAATGAAATTGATCTACAGGATGAAAGTCAGGTAACATTGCTTCTCTCTCTAATTGGAAAACAGATTTGCAGTGAACTTTAATAAATATTTTATTATCTTTACAGGTCATTTGGGAGCCATATACTACAGAAGTAATGGCACATATGTCTAGTATTTGCGCTGAGAGTCCAGATATATGGCTTGCCCATGTACCATTATTATGCATGTCTATCATGGAAATACACGTTCCACACAGGGTATTACGACAGTTCGGCAAGATTCAGTTTAAGCCACAACCTATGGAGCAATATAAACGAGTTGATGGACGTGGGAGAGCAAATGTGAATTGGGTGGTATATTATGCAGATTATATAAGGAGATGGAATGAACGGTCAACTCATATCATCAAACCTGTGGATGAAGATATTGACGATGAGGTGGCACTTCAAGATTATTATCAATGGTATAAGTCATGGACGGTTCCGTACCTCACGCGTCCTCGGCGGGAGTTGCCAACTGAATATCCTAGAGGTCCTGTAGAGCATGGCTTAGTAAGTATTGTTTTTTTTTGTTTTTTTGTTTGTTTGTTGTTCAAGGCAATTTACAAATTCTGTGCAACTGCTCGAGTATTCGCCTAAGTGGGGGGGGGGGGGGAAGAGAAGGGAGGAGGGGGTGGTATTCATGGCTTAGTAAGTGCATAAACTTTTATGCTGTTTGATTTATGATTATCCTTTTTCTCACTATGAATTATATCACACAGCTTGACATCACATATCGTACAAGAGAGTTGCTAGTGAAGGAGCCTGAAAGCAAATTTGCTTCCACAAAAAGGCAAATTCTACAGCTCCAGGAGGATATGTTGAGACAGCTTCATATACATGTGCCTCGTTATGATCCTCCATATACAGCTGGCTCATCTACCATGACTCCAGCAGGTACACGGCCGCTTTGGCCATCTACACAGACATGAACACAAACGGTTGAATGTCATAAATGCGATGATACTAGCATTTTCCTTTCTAGGTCCATCTATTGCTGAAGGTTCTACTTTGCCACCGGTCATGTACGTGCAAAGCTCACGGACACACACTGGAAGCCCAACTTCCACACCACCTGCACCCATTCTGATGAGCCACCATCATCATCAACATATCGTAGGCCAAAGAGACGGAGATCAAGACGTGGAGCCTAGGAGCATCTTTGGACTATGTATTGTATCAACACTGATTGTTTGAAAGCTTTGACCATGCGAGCTGTGTGTGACAATTGATGTTGATGAGTTACTAGTGTTTTTTTTTTGGTTACTGGTTTTGTATCTATTTTGTTGTTTGGATTGATGGCTATTTACCACAGTTTTTACCACAAGTTTTCTCACATCCACTAGAGAGTGATTTTAGCACATTTTCTTACCAATAACATATTTAAAAAGGAGGAGGGATCTGTTGCCACATGTGACGATGAAAGAGCGGTGTCACCAATTTTAAAATCACATGATTCGATCTTAAATTTTTAATCCACACCGTCAAATTTTCTCTACTATTAGTAAATTATTTATGGATTAAAAATCATATAGTTCTAACATTTATTTCTTGTACATCAGATAGACATAAAATGAACGGTTTAGATAATACAATTTTTTGTATCATATAATATCTATATTTTGATATCACATTTTAATAATTTTTGATGTAGTTAAATTTATGATAGTATATTAGATTTAGCCGTGTAGATTGAAAATGTAATGTTGAATCATGTGATTTTGAAATTGGTGGTACCGCTCTTCTATTGTCACCGGTGGCAATGGATCCCTCCTCTTTAATAAGAGTCATTGATCAAATGATCGGAGAAATCATGACTAATGTGATAAAAGAAGTGGTTAAAAGTTTAATATCATAGTCAAGAGGTGAGATCTCGTGTAAAGTTGTTGGCCGTCATATCTAGGACAATTGTAGGTTGTAGCCATCTCAAAATAGAATTCTATAAAAGGAGAGAAGCGATCAGGAGGCCCGAGATGGCTATCTCGGGAAAAACTCTCTGATGTTTAAGTCAGCAAGGGCAAGAGCGGGGTGCGAAAGGAGGCAAGAGAGGTCTGTGGCACGAGACTACTCTTCATCAGTTGAAATGGCTAGAATTGACTTACCTTTCTCGAGGGGTTCCCTAGATTTATATAACTACATGCTCCCGCTCCTGAGTAGGGAGAAGCATGAGAGTCTAAGGGGCGTTACGTACACGGTAGGAACTTGAGGAGGTGAATCTAGTTCGGCCCAAGATTGACCCAATAGCGGCGGGCCCAAACCGCTCAAATCAATCCCGCTTCTACATCACGCCCAGCAGGTGCGGCCCACCAAGGCACGACCCAATTCGACTCGGGATCGGATTCTACAGCACGATAAAGCGCCATGATCGGCGGAAGACCCTCCGACGACCGACTGTTACTCCCCACGACGTCGGCCATCATCCCATAACGGGAGAGCACGCCGCATGAGCACCGTGAGACTCGCCCTGGGACCAGCCGACGCCGGGGTAAGCGCCCTCCAACGGGAAACTCCGTCACTATAGCAGGAAAACGTTATTCCACTACTTACGCCATTCCCTACCAAGGGATAAGGCTCCCCGCTCCAGGACAACCCCTATAAGAAGGGAAACGACAGAGGAGAGCCACACGGTGGATACTTCTGCCAAAAAGCTTCTCACTGAGAATAGAGCAACGAGTCCTACTACGACGATAGAGAAGCCACGCCCTACGACGTCCAGAGAGAGCATTCCTTCTACGCGACCTTACCACCCAGCGAGCACTCTCCGGGTGCCTACTGGGGGGGCGAGCACTCGTGGTGAAGGCCTACACGTCTCTCGGATCCTCTACTATAGCCTCCACATCTCTCTCCCCTGCTCTTCTCTGCTCTTCTCTTAATACCGTTGCTGACTTAAGTATCGGAGGGTTGTCCCCTGGGATAACACCCGGGACGCCTTCTGACGCCCCTTGTTTTCTGGTGCTTGCAGGCCTCCACGGGTGCGGGACGACTTCCCCAACAAATAAATAGAGAAGGTGGTACATGACATAGGAACCATTTCCTGCCTCTACACTTCTTGGCGCCATCTGTGGGAACCCGAGCGAAAAGCTATGACACCTCGTGGAAGCCTTCGCAACGTCATCAATCGGGGGCGCGGTTCCTATCAGGGACCCAACTCTCCCCGGGGGTCGCAGGAAGCCTCCTCCGCCCATCCCCGACAAGAGGTCACGCAAGGTGACCTAGATGAACTCTGTCAGGAGATCCGAGCCCTAACCGGACTCTACCGGGAGTTGGCGAGGCGATTGATGGGACCCCACCCAGTCTTGCCTGAGCGACTGCAAGACGAGAGGTCCCAAACTGGAGAGAATCCCCGCCGGGGACGGGAAGCTTCCCATGCCTCAGTCGCGAGGACCCGATGATCGCGTAGCACGCCCACCCCCAGGGTGCGCAGCCCATTGCACTCTAACCCAGAGATGGATCGCAGGCTCCAACGCATCGACGAGATAGAGGACAAGGTCCGACACCTCGACGACGTCCTCCTGGCTGCGAGAAATCGCAGCTTGATCGACGACGACCAGACATCCATGCTCCCTTCTCTAGGGAGATCATGGAAGCCCCCATTCCGTCGAAGCTCCAGCTGCCGTCGTTCACCTCCTTCGATGGCACCACCGATCCGGCCGACCACATGCACAGCTTCGAGTCCCATCTGGTGTTCCACGGGGCCTCAGATATTGTGAAGTGCCTGGCGTTCATCACGACCCTTCGGGAGAACACCCGGGCCTGGTTCGAGTCTCTACTGGCAGGGAGTATTTCCTCCTTCCAGCAACTCAAGAAGCTATTCAAGGAGAACTTTATTGGCTGCCGAAAGGTGGCCAAATCAGCGGTGACCCTGCTCGCCCTTAAGCAGGGGAAAGAAGAAACACTGTGGGACTTCATCTCCCGTTTCCATGCGGAGGCACTCCGGATCTCGCACCTCGACGTCAGCCTCGCGACGATCGCCCTTACACAAGGGACGCGGGACCACATTCTCCGGCGCGTGCTCGGAGTCGAAGCACCGGTGACCCTTCCAGACCTCCTCGCCCTGGCGCAGAAGCATGTACATTGCGAGGAGAACACTGCGGCCTTGGGCCACACGGTTGGAACCGAGTGATCCGACCGGAAGAGATCCCCCGACTCATCATGAGAAGGGCGGGATAAGTGGGAGCGTTGCGACGGAGACCGCCCAGAAAGGGAAAGGGGCAGTTATCGCAACTACACACCCCTGACAGCTCCGTTGGATCAAATCCTGATGGAAATCCGCGAGGAGCCATTCTTCAAATGGCCTCCCCGGATGAAGTCAGATCCGAGTTCAAGGAGCAAGAAGAAGTACTGCCACTATCATCGCGACCACGGACACGACACTGTCGAGTGCATTAACCTAAAGGATGCTATCGAGGACCTCGTCCGCAGAGGACGCCTCGACAAATTCCTCGCTAAAGCCGCCGAAAATGACAGCGGACGCCTCCGCCCATCGACAATCGGCCCAACAGAAAGGAGATCATGATGATCTCAGGGGGAGCGGCCACGGGAGGTGACAGTGCGAGCAGGCGACGACAATACTCATCGGCCGTCCACGCCGTAGAACGAAGCGAGGATACTCGACCAGAAGCCACCGCCCCAGGCCATCCAAGAGATCCTATTGTCTTCTCAGATGATGACCTGGACGGTGTAACCACTCCTCATTCTGACGCACTCGTGGTTTCAGCCACTATCAACCAGTGTACCGTGCGTCGCATTTTAGCGGATAATGGAAGCGGCCCTGATGTTATCGCGTACGACTTTCTCGTGCTTATGGGTGTAGATCTGTCTAAACTTGCACCATTGCATACACCGTTATACGGATTCTCCGGCACGATGGTCTGCCCCGAAGGACGATTATCACTCCCAATCACGTTCGGGACCGCACCAAAAGAGGTAACCTTCCTCGTTGACTTCACCGTCGTTCGCGCAATGACTGGGTACAATGCCATCATTGGGCGCGGGATCCTCGGCACCCTTCACGGCGTCTGATGGGAATCGACATCGAGCTTGTACATTTACTTTTGTATTTATGTCTATTTAGTTTGTGTTTATATCCTTGGGAAAGTATATGCACAATTGTACGGCTTTATAGGCCAATGCGTCATTCCCACGGCTTGTGTGGGTTTCTATGTAATTTGTCAGTAGGACCATCAAGGGGGCCCTCAGCCCTCTCCCATTGGTCCATGTCACCTTGTGGGGCTGGTCAACTATCCTAGGTGGACATCTAGAAGGTTGGACTAGTCATATGCCACATGGGTAGACAAGGGGGTAAGAATTTCCATGGTAGGCTACCTACCATGTCAAACTTGTCCCCCTTGCCATTCTTGGTCAATAGGCCCCCCCTTGTATATTATATTTATTTTTTTTTGTGTCTGTGGCATGCAATCCAGGCCATCCATCTCACATCCCCAGATCTAAGGGTGGAGGTTAGATTTGGTTGGAAGCATATAAAACCATGTATTTTCATGTGAAAATTAGTGAAAAATCAGAAAATTGTTTGGAAAGCTTGAAGCTTGTGCCCTCTTCCTCTCTCCTAGAGTTCTCCCCTCAGCCCCTCTGAAATTCTAGAGTGTATCTATCTTCTATCTCCCCCTCTCAACCTCTAATCTTCATCGGTGCCGCCGCCGCCGCCGTTCGTGCCCCCTTCGAGCCGCCGCGGAGCCATCTTCAAGTTTCTGTCCTGCTGGACAGAGGTGTAGTTCGTGGATTCTTGCTGCCAGCCACGAGCTCAGATGGATTTGAAATTTTTAGGGTGTGTTATTGCCTTGAATCCCCACCTCCACCTAAATTTTCACGTCCAAACTCCTCCATTTAGTAATTTTCCATTTTCGTTCATTTTGCATTCCCAGATCTGTTTGTCTCTGTCTACAGTGACAACAGCTCTGAGTTTCCCATCTCCGACCACCTTTTTGAAATTTTCAAACCCTCCCAATTTTACTGAGAGTTCTGTCCATCATCCCCTACATCTACCATTTTTCCTGATTTTTGATCTGCCCTCTATCCATTTTTCAAAATTCGTGTTCTATCTCTGCTACAGTGCCTTTAGTCAGATTCCAGATCTGACCCACTGTTAGTGAAAAAATCCTATCAATTCTTAGCCACATCCAAACTTGTCCAAACTAGTTTTTCTGTCTTCCTAGCTCAATTTCCTACACCGTTGATGAACACCTCAAGAGCTGAATCGGACATCTACCCTGCGGTCAACGACAGTTCTTAGAGGACAGCCCTGCAGATCTGAGAGTTAAGCCACTGTACAACAGCAACCTTCAAAATTCGCCAATTGGAAGTGCATGCTTTGTTATTTTTCTGTAATCACAGAGAGTTGAATCCCTTCGAAGCAGCTTTCCAACGGCACCAGTTTCGTCACATTCTGACGTCGAGGCTGATCGCAGCGTCCGTTCTCGCCGGAGCTCGCGCCGGAAAATAGAACCGGCAGATCCGTGGCCGGTCATTCCGACCGGTGCTGAACGGACCCGCCTGGCCTCCGGCCGGCGAACCAGCGTGCCGCCAGCCCAGGGAACACTTCCACAAGTGTCCCCACCGCAGTGGTGACACCGGGTCCCGCACGGTCCCTCCAGATAGCACGTGGGCCCCACCGTCACGTGTTCGGGTGCTGCCGAATCAACGCGAGAAGCCGCCCGTCAACCCGAATTCGGTCCTCCCGGACCCCATTGTGCAGTCCTTTACCTCCCTGCGTGGAGTGGGCAGCGATTTGTATTGCTATAATCTTGTGTATTATTGTTCCAGGAGTACGAGTTTCGGCCGGTTCCATTGTCCCCACGCCGAGCGCGTGGAGGTATCGTCCTCGCTCCTTACTTGGTATTTTGCTTAATTTCATATATGCTTGTTTATGCCGCTGCTAGAGAGCATGATAGGGTAATTAGCTCGCTTTCTATTTATATCACCGCTGCTGCGAGAGAGAGCATTACCGACCCGTTAACCAATCCGGGCACGAAAGAGAGAGCCGACCACCCTAGCTCACTGCCTGTTTCTCAACCGCGCACGTCCGACGCTTCCCTCGTTAAGGGACGATCGTGAGCTTGTCGTGTCCGTGGTCCCGTCCCGCATCAATTTGGTATCAGAGCGAGTTTGAGTCTAGGGTGTCTAAAATAAAAAAAAAAGAGTGTCATTTAAGTCTAAGTGTCTAAGTCGGTCTTAGGAGTTGCATTTGCATACCATTAGTCGGTATATCAAAAGGTGTTGTCCGAACATTAGGCTACGCCTATCGGGAAGGCCGCACACTTGCGCGAGTGATCTTCGGATCGATTAACTCCGCCCTGTTGAGTCAGGTGCAATAGATTCAGAGGGGGGTGAATGAATCTCCCCTTTCAAAATTAGCCTAAATACAAACTTAAAACTCAGTTATGCAGAATTAAAACAGTTGCAGCTATATTCTGAGAATACTAAGGATCATCTCGGCAAGACAACTCATTAGAATTAGCCCTCACTCGATCCTATGCAAACATCTAATACGCAGCAACTAAGTGAACATATAAGAAGATCAAACCACAAGGGACACCAGGATTTTTAGGTGGTTCGGTCAACAGACCTACGTCCACCCCTCACTCCAAACCGGAGTGAGGCTTCCACTAGTAACACTAGCACAACAGACTCAGTCTGCAACAAATGCTGCCACACAGCTTGACCAGGGGAACAACCTCCCCTCTTCCTCCCAACCGGAGGGAACCACTAGTGACACCAGTCACTAGCAAACCAGAGACGCAAGTCTCTCTTCCTCCAGACCAGGAGGGGACCTATAAGTAGCAACACTACCTGCACCCGGAGACCCAAGTCTCCCTTCCTCTGAAGCTCAGAGGGAAGCACAAGTGACACTAAGTCACCTGCAAGCCAGAGGTCTCGGACCTCTCTTCCTCCCAACCGGAGGGACCCCTGGACTTGAAACCTACAAGCCCAGAACCGGAGACAAATCTCCCTTCCTCCAAACAAGGAGGGAACCCACAAGTAGCACCCAGCTACTTGCAACCGGAGATAGCAATCTCCCTTCTCCTGAACCAACAGAAGGGACCCCGACCTCTCTACAGAGTATCGAAAATACAAGGTAAAGGGAAAACAATAAAAGATAAAAATCACAGCGACATAAAGCTGGAGAAATGAAAAGCACAATGACAAACTGGGTTGGATCTGATCCAAGGTCCAGTGAACAATGAAGCTCCCTTCTTCTTCACAACCTCTCTATCTCACTGTCTCTCTTTCTTTTTCTTCTTCTGCTCTCTCGATCTGGCTCTCAACTTTCTCTATCTCTTCTTGCTCTTCTGCACTTCTTCTCTTAGCTCTGGCTGCTTCTACTTCAGTCACTCTCTGCACTCGCACATCTTTCTTCAGAGGAAGAAGACACATATATATAGCAGCAGCAGATTAGGGCGGCATGTGCTCTCCACGATTCCCGCCCAAATGCTTCAGTCCACGTGGAGGCTCCTCTGCATCTCGGATCACGTGCCAGATGCCAGCCTCGTATCACGTGCCCACTCTGCATAGGCTCCACGAACAGTACCTGTCACACAGTCATAAGAGAGTAATCAGAAGGATGTACATACTTGCTGGGTAACTGAAGACCATAGTGTACAGACTTACTGTGAAGGATAGAATGTATAGACTTTGAAGACTTAGCCAACGAGTGTATAGACTTGAACAGCTAGCCACGAGTGTATAGACTTAAGATATGATAACAAGTGTATAGACTTAGAAAGCATTCAGCTCGTGTAATGTATATACTTCATGCAATGTACAGACTTGACTGCTGCGAGCACAGGCTGTACATACTTGGTGTGAAGAACACAAGCCAAGTGCAGTGTATGGACTTTATGCAAGAAAACAAGTGTGCATTGTATAGAGTTGAGTGATGAGTGGACTTTCAATGAAGAGGCTGTACAGACATGATGAAATCACGATATGTAGACTTGCCAAATATAGCTGGTCTATGTACAGACTAGAACAAGGCTAAGTCTGTACAGACTTGAACAAACACAGTGTATAGACTTTGGCAAGGCAACGTCGGTAAAACTACCAATGTGCAGACTTTCAAAGCTGAACGTAGGTAAAGAGCCCAATGTGGAGACTTGGAAGTGCAACGTAGGAACAGATGCCAATGTACAGACTTTGGCAGGCAACGATGTACAGACTTGCACAGTTCCAGTTGAAGGATGTATAGACTTTACCTATAAGTCCAATGTATAGACTTTAGCTGAATACCACTGTATAGACTTTGAAGTCGAAGACAATGTGTAGACTTTCGTTTGATCATGACTGTATAGACTTTGATTAGGCAAAGCAACGACACCAATGTACAGACTTTGAGGCGTTTGACCAAGGCAATGTGTAGACTTTACCCAATGTACAGACTTGGTGGTCTGAACATAGGTAAAGGTAGGTAGTGTATAGACTTGGTGTGTAGCCAAAGCAGCGAACGTAGGGAAAGGTTGGGAGTGTATAGACTATGCTTCACTTCGAGCAGCCACAGTGATGTATAGACTTAGCCTTTGAGATGTGGCTGTACAGACTTGGAGAGTTGAAGCCAATGTACAGACTTGATGATATCAAACCGATGTACAGACTTGCAGATGCGAAGCCAATGTACAGACTTTATGATATGAAGCCAATGTATAGACTTGCAGATGCGAAGCCGATGTACAGACTTTAAAAGCTGTGAACAACAAGGCATGCTGTACAGACTTACTCCATCAAACTGATGTAGAGACTTTGAAGGATTTGAACGGGAGAATGTGTAGACTTTAAGAACCGAAGCTCACGTTGATGGGGACATCAACGACAGCCCGCTCACATTGTGTTTACATTTACGTCCTTTTGTATTTGTATGAATACCCTCGTGATATATGGGTACACAATTGTAGGTCTTAGTGGGTTTATTTGCAAAAGGCCATTGGGTTTCTTTGCAAAAGTGCATGTAGGCCCTGCAGGGGCCCCCTCCCTCCTCCTTATTGGTCCACTTGGACTCCCGGGCCCAAGGTGGCTGGTCCATGGTCCAACCTTGGACTTGGACCTAGATTTAAATAAAGAAGACAAATCCAAATAGCCTTCTTTAAGGGGGGGGGGGGGGGGGCGCGAACCATGTATTATATTGGGATTTATTGTGGTTGTTCAAACCACATCCCAGCCCTTCACTCATCAACCCTTGATCCAAGGGTCTAGAATTAGTTAGAGACCTAGTCTATATAATGTTGTATTTTTCATGAGAAATTGAATGGAAAAATCAGAATTTTTGTGAGTGTTCAAGGAACTTGGTGCGCCCCTCTCTCCTCCCTTGCTGTTCTTCCTTCCCCAACCCCAGATCTAGAGTGTATCCCTCTTCTATCATCCCCTCTCAACCTCCGGTGATTGTCTGTGCCGCCGCCGCCGCCATTCGTGCCGCCTTCGAGCCGCCGTGGAATCGTCATCAAGTTTCTGTCCTGCTGGATAGAGGTGTAGTTCGAGAATTCCTGAAGCCAGCCACGAGTTCTGATCGATTTGAAATTTTGAGGGTTGGTTCCTATCTTATAGCCCCTTCTCCACAAAAAAATTGAGGTTCAAAATCTACCGTTTCATATCCTTACCATTTCATTCAACTCTCAATCTCAGATCTGTTCTGTCACTGTCTACAGTGACAGTAACCCTGAGTTCTCCACCTTCGACCACCCTTTTGATTTTCTTTAGACCTCCCAATTTAACTGGGCGTTCTGTCCATCGTCCCCTACCACCACAATTTTTATTAAAGTTTTATCATCCTTCTACGTATTTTTAAGAATTCATGTTCTACCGAAGCTACAGTGTTGTCAGCCCATTTCCAGATCCGACCTTCATCCACTAAACAAATCACAGAAAATCATAGATACATCCAAATAGGTCCAAACCAATTTTTCTGTCTTCCCAGCTCAAATTCCAACAACTTTGATGAAGAACACAACCCCTGATTCGAACGTCTCCCTCACGGTCAAAGGCAATCCACAGGGAAGTTCTCTGCTGACCTGTGATTTCAGGAACTGTACAACAGAAGATTGAAAATTCCATAAGTCAAGATCCGAGCAGATCTAGGCCAGATCTTTAGGCCTATTTTGAAGAACTTCAAGCTAGCTTTCCAACGGCGCCAGTCTCGTGTCGATCCGACGTTGGGGCTGATCGCAGCGTCCATTCTCGCCGGAGCGCGCGCTGCAAAACAGCAACCACCAGTCCGTGGACAGCAAACCCGACGGGTGCCGATCGGAACCGCCCGACCCCCGGGCGACGTTCCGGTGTGCCGCCAGCCCAGGGAACACTTCCCTAAGTGTCCACACTATAGCGGCGCCACCGGGTCCCACACGGCCCCTCCAGACAGCACGTGGGCCCCACGGTCGTGATCACGCGTGTAGCCGAATCAACACACGAAGCTGCCCGTCATCCCGAATTCGGTCCTCCCGGGCCCCTGGTGTCCCCCTTTACCTCCTTGCGTGGAGTGGGCATATTTCAATTGCTGTAATATTCATGTATTAACTGTCCCGGGAGCACGAGTTCGGCCGGGCCCGTCGTCCCCACGCCGAGCGCGTGGAGGTATCGCATTCGCTCCCTTACTTGGCATTTTGCTTAATTTTCATATATACTTGCTTATGCCACTGCTAGAGAGCATGATAGGGTAATTAGCTCGCTTTCTATTTATATCACCGCTGCTGCGAGAGAGAGCATTACCGTCCCGTGACCCGATCCGGGCACAAGTGAGAGCCGACCACCCTAGCTCACAGCCAGTTTCTCAACCGCGCACATCCGACGCTTCCCTCGTTAAGGGACGATCGCGAGCTTGTCGTGTCCGTGTCTCGTCCCGCATCAATTTTGTATCAGAGGGAGTTGAGTCTAGGGTGTCAAAAAAAAGAGTGTCATTTACGTCTAATCATTAGTCGGTCTAAGTCGTGTTTAGGGTCATCATTGTTTTAAAACAAACAAAAAAAGAGTCTTTTTGCATTTGCATCCCTTTACTCGGTATATCAAAAGGTGTTGTCCGAACGTTAGGCTACGCCTATCGGGAAGACCGCACACTTGCGCGAGTGATCTTCGGATCGATTTACTCCGTCACGTGCCGAGTTTTGGTTACGTCTAGGTGCATCATATTAGTGTGTGTTTGCTTTAGTCGGCGTCGTCTAGTCGGTGTGTTTGCATGCCCACTCGTCGAGGTACTCAATACTCACCCCCACCACCACCAATGGCGGAATCCCGAGTCTATAGTTCCGATGAGGTGGCCACTATGTTCCGAACTCTGATGGGAAAAATGGATGGGTTGAGTGAGCGCATGGATGAGTTAAGCACTCGAGTGGATAGGATGGAAGAAGTGAGTACCCGAGTGAATGGCCTAGGCACCCGCCTAGAAGAGAGAATGAAAGTTGTAGAGGATAGGGCCGCTGGGTCGAACCAGTCCGTTCAAGGATTGGTTGGGAGAGTCACCGCACTAGAGAAAGGACCAGCCGAGACACACCCGATTGCCCCAGTCCAGGCACCCGTCCCACCTACACAAGGTCAACCGGAGCCGGTTCATCAAACCGCGACTCCAAGGGTTCACGGGGTAGCTAATAGGAGGCATGAAGTCCCCGAGGTGCATGACTACGAGTCCGATAATGAGCATCGGGGACATGGTCGTGATTATCGCCATACACGGCGTACCCACGACCAAGATATGGATGAACGGGCCATTCGGACCGTTCGGGCCGACCCTCCCACCTTTGACGAGTCCTTAGACCCGAAGGTCTACCTTGATTGGGAGGCTGGTATGGACCGATATTTTGAGTGGTTCAAGATGTCGGACCAACGAAAAGTCAAGTATGCCAGGATGAAACTTTTAGGCCAAGCCCAAACCTATTGGAGAAACATGGAGAACCTATTATTTCATCGTCAAGAACCCCCGATCGATACATGGACCGATATGAGGGAGAAGCTTAGGAAGAAGTACCTCCCTACCTCCTACCGCCAGCGTCTTATAGAGAGGTGGCAAAGTCTCACCCAAGGAGACCGGTCCGTCTCTGATTACATCGCCGAATTTGATGAATACTACTTACGATGTGATGCCACGGAGGAGGATTCCCTTACCGTCTCACGGTTCCGGCGTGGCCTACGCCCACACCTACGGTATGAGCTTCTCCGCCGCAAGGTGGACAAGCTGGAGGATGCTTATCAAGTTGCTCTCGAGATGGAGCAATTCGAGGGTGAGTTCGAGTCTATTCCCCGGTGGAGCCCCGCTCCTCCCCGTAGTGATTCCCGTGGCTCCTTAGGTTCATACCCGAGGGGACCCATGACTCGTCCACAGGAGCCCACCCGTCAGGAGCACTTTGCTCCTAGACCGCGACCTCCCCCACCACGGGATCTACCTCCACCCCATCCACCGGCACCCGTTGCCCGTCCCCCAGCTCCTATAGCCCGTCCTCTGGCACCGGCACCCCCTCCACTATTGTCCAAGGCACCGACACCTCCCCCATTGCTGCCTACACCCCCTACCCGACGGGATGATAAGGGTAAGGCCCCTCTTTTCGGGGAGAGTAGTCGATCACGAGTGCAGTGTTTCCACTGTCATGGATTTGGCCACATTGCCAGCGAGTGTCCCGCTCGCGCCACCCTAGCCTTAGGTGTTGGAGGATCCGTACCTCCCGAGCCCGAGTGTGTTGATTACGAGGCCGATGAAGCACTAGCCGAGGAGTACTATGCCTTGGGAGGGGAAGAGTGGGAGAGCTCTCCCGCCGCTCAGGATGCAGCCATCTAGTGGGCTTGATGCTACCACCCTAGTCTAGAGTCATATATGAGTCAGTGTGTTTTCCTTATGTGGTTTGTTTTGTGTGGTGTGTTTTGAGTCTATTGTTTGTGTGATTTGCATACGTGTGTTAGTGCATGGTGAGTCTGCATGTGTCTTGTGTAAGCTCGTTGTCGTTCTCTTATGAGTAAGAGGTGATTGGACTCACTTGATGAGTATGGGATCGGTTCTACTTCTATACCCGGATCAGTCACCTATAGGGACTCAGCGGTGATTCCTAGTGAGTCTTCGAGCTGCTTCCTTCCTTTTTGAGAGTGCCCCTTCGGAGTGACCACCTTTAGCCTATAGCAGTTCGCATATCGAGTATATATGGAATGAGCAGGTGACGATCGCTTGGAGTGGAGCATACCCGCGCTACTTGGCACGGTGACGGATCCGTCGGAGTACCGGAGCAGCCATACCCTTACTCGACGGGGTCGAGTTCCTCCCACCCGGGGAGAATTGATGGGGACATCAACGACAACCCGCTTACATTGTGTTTACATTTACGTCCTTTTGTATTTGTATGAATACCCTCGTGATATATGGGTACACAATTGTAGGTCTTAGTGGGTTTATTTGCAAAAGGCCATTGGGTTTCTTTGCAAAAGTGCATGTAGGCCCTGCAGGGGCCCCCTCCCTCCTCCTTATTGGTCCACTTGGACTTCCGGGCCCAAGGTGGCTGGTCCATGGTCCAACCTTGGACTTGGACCTAGATTTAAATAAAGAAGACAAATCCAAATAGCCTTCTTTAAGGGGGGGGGGAACCATGTATTATATTGGGATTTATTGTGGTTGTTCTAACCACATCCCAGCCCTTCACTCATCAACCCTTGATCCAAGGGTCTAGAATTAGTTAGAGACCTAGTCTATATAATGTTGTATTTTTCATGAGAAATTGAATGGAAAAATCATAATTTTTGTGAGTGTTCAAGGAGCTTGGTGCGCCCCTCTCTCCTCCCTTGCTGTTCTTCCTTCCCCAACCCCGGATCTAGAGTGTATCCCTCTTCTATCATCCCCTCTCAACCTCCGGTGATCGTCTGTGCCGCCGCCGCAGCCGTTCGTGCCGCCTTTGAGCCGCCGTGGAATCGTCATCAAGTTTCTGTCCTGCTGGACAGAGGTGTAGTTCGAGAATTCCTGAAGCCAGCCACGAGTTCTGATCGATTTGAAATTTTGAGGGTTGGTTCCTATCTTCTAGTCCCTTCTCAAAAAAAAAATTGAGGTTCAAAATCCACCGTTTCTTATCCTTACCATTTCGTTTAACTCTCAATCTCAGATCTATTCTGTCACTGTCTACAGTGACAGTAACCCTGAGTTCTCCACCTTCGACCACCCTTTTGATTTTCTTTAGACCTCCCAATTTAACTAGGCGTTCTGTCAATCGTCCCCTACCACCACAATTTTTCTTAAATTTTTATCTTCCTTCTACCTATTTTTAAGAATTCATGTTCTACCGAAGCTACAGTGTTGTCAGCCCATTTCCAGATCCGACCTTTGTCCACTAAACAAATCACATAAAATCATAGATACATCAAAACGGGTCCAAACCAAATTTTCTGTCTTCCCAGCTCAAATTCCAAAAACTTTGCTGAAGAACACAACCCCTGATTCGAACGTCTCCCTTGCGGTCAAAGGCAATCAACAGGGAAGTTCTCTACTAACCTGTGATTTCAGGAACTGTACAACAGAAGATTGAAAATTCCATAAGTCAAAATCCGAGCAGATCCAGGCCAGATCTTTGGGCCTAGGTTGAAGAACTTCAAGCTAGCTTTCCAACGGCGCCAGTCTCGTGTCGATCCAACATCGGGGCTGATCGCAGCGTCCATTCTCGCCGGAGCGCGCGCTGCAAAACAGTAACCACCAGTCCGTGGACAGCAAACCCGACGGGTGCCGATCGGAACCGCCCGACCCCCGGGCGACGTTCCGGTGTGCCGCCAGCCCAGGGAACACTTCCCTAAGTGTCCACACTACAGCGGCGCCACCGGGTCCCACACGACCCCTCCAGACAGCACGTGGGCCCCACGGTCGTGATCACGCGTGTAGCCGAATCAACACACGAAGCTGCCCGTCATCCCGAATTCGGTCCTCCCGGGCCCCTGGTGTCGCCCTTTACCTCCCTGCGTGGAGTGGGCATATTTCCATTGCTGTAATATTCATGTATTAACTGTCCCGGGAGCACGAGTTCGGCCGGGCCCGTCGTCCCCACGCCGAGCGCGTGGAGGTATCGCATTCACTCCCTTACTTGGCATTTTACTTAATTTTCATATATACTTGCTTATGCCACTGCTAGAGAGCATGATAGGGTAATTAGCTCGCTTTCTATTTATATCACCGCTGCTGCGAGAGAGAGCGTTACCGTCCCGTGACCCGATCCGGGCACAAGTGAGAGCCGACCACCCTAGCTCACAGCCGGTTTCTCAACCGCGCACATCCGACGCTTCCCTCGTTAAGGGACGATCGCGAGCTTGTCATGTCCGTGTCTCGTCCCGCATCACACGTTGTATAGACTTTGAGGCCGAAGACAGTGTGTAGACTTGAGAAGCTCGAGGCCACTCTATAGACATGGGGTTCAGCTGAGAATGTATGGACTTTGACGGAGTGAGACAATGTTCAGACTTTGAAGTTACACTGTGGATGTATAGACTTGAATGAGCATGGAGTGTATAGACTTGAAAGTCTGAAGGCGATGTACAGACTTCAGCTAAGCAGGCCACAGTCTAATGTATAGACTTCCGGTGTGAATGAAATGCTGTACATACTTGCTCAAACAGTCCGATGTATGGACTTGAACGCTTCGAAGGCCAAAACAGCGATGTCTAGACTTTGAAACAAAGGCAATGTATCGACTTTGAAACAAAGGTAATGTATAGACTTTAAAAACCAAAGGCAACTGAACACTGTACACACTTCCAATGTACAGACTTCATATGAACAGTCCAATGTGCATACTTCCCTTCGATGCATCTACAGTGCAATGTATGGACTTTGATGAAGGGCCCAATGTATGGACTTCGCCTGAAATGCAGGAACCTGGGCGCTGTACAGACTTGAGTTTTCAACAGACCGATGTACACACTTGGAAGGTTTTGAAGGTAATGTACAAACTCTACCAATATACAGACTTTGCCTAAAATGAAGTGTGTAGACTTGAGATATGATGCATGAGCAGATTGGCATTGTATAGACTTGGGGGGTCGACCCATCTGGAAGGGGGGTCGACCCATTGAACAGACTGACATCAAGATATCCAGATAACAAGCAATCCAGATAACAATCAATTATGAAATGCATCAGCAATAATGAAATGCACTAAAGCACACACCACACAGCCATATTTAAATGCAACAATAATTCAGATAAGATTTTCAATGAAACATTCATCTGCACCACAAACAGAATTGTATGCATTCAAATGACTTATAGTGTTTGCTATCATCAAAATCACAGGGACACAACACGCCCCGTACCGAGTATTAGTGTCTTGTCCGCATGGTCTTGCATATCTATTCCTAGGGATCCAATCCCATCTTTTTGGAAACTATGGCCAACCCATGCCGACCCGTCCAAGGCGATAGGTCCGTGTTCGAGTACATTTGGGACTATGATAAGTGCCGGATGGAATATGGAGTTGGAGAGGATAGCATCACGATTGCCTTTAAGTTCCGGAGAGGTTTGCGGTTTCACTTCCAACTTGAATGTCTTGTCCGCGACGCGTTCTCGCTGGCGCAATCTTATAAGGTCGCTCTAGAGGTCGAGCCCTTTGAGTCTCATTTTTCTCGCTCTAGAGGTCGAACCCTTTGGCAAACATCTACCTCCCAACCGAGTCCCGAGCCGATCGGACTACCTAACCCAATTCCTTCACCACCCGAGAGTGCTCCATTGTCACCCTCACCTTCCGATCTTAATTCGGAACCCTCTCATTTGGAGCCACCCAAGCCCCAGCCACCCGTGTTTCTAACGGGTACGCTTTACATCGCCGAGCCACTTTTTAGTTGTCTCAAGGATGGCTTGGTCCCACCTCCCTTTCCATCCATGGACCCCATCCTCCCTTTAGTGTCGGTCAACTCCTTCCATACCACATTTCGATCTAGTCACCGTGTTGACACATTGGACGATCTTGTCATGGGATTAGATTCACAATGGAAGTTGACACATCTTTTGGCGCGAGGCTTTGACCAACCCGCTAGTCTTAGCTTCACCCATCCGACCTTCGGGTCCATTACCTCTGAGTGCACCGTGGGTTGTGTCACCACGGAGGTTCTTCTACTTCTTCCGCTACCGGACGAGCCCGAATTCATACCCTTTTGTCCGAGGGAGGAATCATACTTCTTGCCTACAATCCCCGTCCCACCCGTCACAATTCAAGAAGGTGACTATCCACACCTTCAAAACTTCTACACGTGGGACCGTGACTTGTGGGAACCCACCATAAGGGGTCATACCTTCTTTGATCCCTTTGACCCACTCCATAGTGGATCCCTAGACCCTTCATATTCCCTTCACTTCTTCGGGGAAGTCCACCTTCATACCCCTTTCCTACGGGTCGGGTCCTCCATACCCACCAAGCCAGTCCACGATACACCTACACCCGGCTCTTCCACACCCGGCTTTCCTAGCCCACTCAAGTCTCCTAAATCTAAAGGGCCGTCCATGCATGACTGGGTCATACTTGGATGTTTAGATGTTCCCCATACCACCCATCTCCGGTTACATAACATGCATGCATGGCACACATTCGGGTGTCCTGGTCCGCCGTCACCCATGTACGGGCCGGACTAACATTAGGTGTGTCTAGGGTCATAGTTGAGTCAATGTGCTTTTCTTCGTGTGGTTTGTTTTGTGTGGTTTGTTTGCATGGTTTGTGTGTCGTTTGTTTGTCTGCATGTGTCTTGTGCAAGCTCGTCGATTTCAGTCTCTTATGAGTGTGAAGCGAGTAGACTCACTTGATGAGTATGGGATCGGTTCTACATCTATACCCGGATCAGTCACCTATAGGGACTCTGCAGTGATTTCTAGTGAGTCTTCGGGCTGCTTCCTTCCCTTTTGAGAGTGCCCCACCCGGAGTGTCCACCTTTAGCCCATAGCAGTTCACGCATATCGAGAATATATGAAATGAGCAGGTGACGGTCACTTGGAGTGGAGCATACCCGTGCTACTTGGCACGGTGATGGATCCGCCGGAGTACTCGAGCATCCTTACCCCTACTCGACGGGGTCGAGTTCCTCCCACCCGGGGAGAGTTGATGGGAATCGACACCGAGCTTGTACATTTACTTTTGCATTTATGTCCTTTTAGTTTGTGTTTATATCCTTGGGAAAGTATATGCGCAATTGTACGGCTTTATAGGCCAATGCGTCATTCCCACGGCTTGTGTGGGTTTCTATGTAATTTGTCAGTAGGACCATCAAGGGGGCCCTCAGCCCTCTCCCATTGGTCCATGTCACCTTGTGGGGCTGGTCAACTATCCTAGGTGGACATCTAGAAGGTTGGACTAGTCATATGCCACATGGGTAGACAAGGGGGTAAGAATTTCCATGGTAGGCCACCTACCATGTCAAACTTGTCCCCCTTGCCATTCTTGGTCAATAGGCCGCCCCCCCTGTATATTATATTTATTTTTTTTTGTGTCTGTGGCATGCAATCCAAGCCATCCATCTCACATCCCCAGATCTAAGGGTGGAGGTTAGATTTGGTTGGAAGCATATAAAACCATGTATTTTCATGTGAAAATTGGTGAAAAATCAGAAAATTATTTGGAAAGCTTGAAGCTTGCGCCCCCTTCCTCTCTCCTGGAGTTCTCCCCTCAGCCCCTCTGTAATTCTAGAGTGTATCTATCTTCTATCTCCCCCTCTCAACCTCTGATCTTCATCGGTGCCGCCGCCGCCGCCATTCGTGCCGCCTTCGTGCCGCCGCGGAGCCGTCTTCAAGTTTCTGTCCTGCTGGATAGAGGTGTAGTTCGTGGATTCTTGCTACCAGCCACGAGCTCAGATGGATTTGAAATTTTGAGGGTGTGTTCTTGCCTTGAATCCCCACCTCCACCTAAATTTTTACGTCCAAAATCCTCCATTTAGTAATTTTTCATTTTCGTTCATTTTTCATTCCCAGATCTGTTTGTCTCTGTCTACAGTGACAACAGCTCTGAGTTTCCCATCTCCGACCACCTTTTTCAAATTTCCAAACCCTCCCAATTTTACTGGGCGTTCTGTCCATCATCCCCTACATCCACCATTGTTCCTGATTTTTGATCTGCCCTCTATCCATTTTTCAAAATTCGTGTTCTATCTCTGCTACAGTGCCTTTAGTCAGATTCCAGATCTGACCCACTGTTAGTGAAAAAATCCTATCAATTCGTAGCCACATCCAAACTTGTCCAAACTAGTCTTACCATCTTCCTAGCTCAATTTCCTACACCTTTAATGAAGACCTCAAGAGCTGAATCGGACATCTACCCTGCGGTCAATGACAGTTCTCACAGGATAGCCCTGCAGATATGAGAGTTAAGCCACTGTACAACAGCAACCTTCAAAATTCGCCAATTGGAAGTGTAGGCTTTGTTATTTTTCTATAATCACAGAGAGTTGAAGCCCTTCGAAGCAGCTTTCCAACGGCACCAGTTTCGTCGCATTCCAACGTCGGGGCTGATCGCAGCGTCCGTTCTCACTGGAGCGCGCGCCGGAAAACAGAACCGGCAGATCCATGGCCGGTCATTCCGACCGGTGCCGAACGGAGCCGCCTGGCCTCCGGCCTGCGAACCAGCATGCTGCCAGCCCAGGGAACACTTCCACAAGTGTCCCCACCACAGTGGTGACACCGGGTCCTGCACGGTCACTCCGGACAGCACGTGGGCCCCACCGTCACGTGTTCGGGTGCTGCCGAATCAACACGAGAAGCCGCCCGTCAACCTGAATTCGGTCTTCCCGGACCCCATTGTGTAGCCCTTTACCTCCCTACGTGGAGTGGGCAGTGATTTCTATTGCTGTAATCTTGTGTATTATTGTTCCGGGAGTACGAGTTTCGGCCGGGTCCGTCATCCCCACGCCGAGCGCGTGGAGGTATCGTCCTCGCTCCTTACTTGGCATTTTGCTTAATTTCATATATGCTTGTTTATGCCGCTGCTAGAGAGCATGATAGGGTAATTAGCTCGCTTTCTATTTATATCACCGCTGCTGCGAGAGAGAGCGTTACCGACCAGTGACCCGATCCAGGCAAGAAAGAGAGAGCCGACCACCCTAGCTCACTGCCGGTTTCTCAACCGCGCACGTCCGACGCTTCCCTCGTTAAGGGACGATCGCGAGCTTGTCGTGTCCGTGGTCCCGTCCCGCATCAGCGTCCCCTCCTCGCACCACCAAAAGCTCAAGTTCCCTACCCCTCGAGGGGTAGGGGAGGTCCGAGGAGATCAAAGGGAGTCCAGGAGATGCTATCTCATTTCGACGTGCGATCGACAACCCGAGGAGAGTCCACCTGAGAAGAAGGCGAGGACTGAAGACATAGGTCCGAGCACGATCATTCCCGCAGAAGACCTGTATCTCATCCAGGTGGGAGAAGACCCAAGCAGAATGTTGAGGATCAGGGCCACTCTACCCAAATGCGACAAGGATGCCTATATACGGTTCCTTACAGCCAATCAGGATGTATTCTCCTGGCCTGAAGATGAACTCCCCGGAATCCCACCAGAGGTCATCACCCACCAACTCCGGTTGGATCCAACTTGCTGCCCCGTCCAGTAGCGCCGAAGGTGCTGCAACCCCGAGCGAAAAACCATCATCAGGGAGCAAGTGGGCGAGAAGCTACACTCGGGACTATTTAGGCCTACTCGATATCCGGATTGGGTGGCCAATGTGGTCTTGGTCCCTAAAGGCAATGAAAAATGAGGAATGTGCGTGGACTATACCGACCTCAACAAGGTTACGCCTAAAGATAGCTTCCCCATGCCACGGATCGACCAACTAGTCGACGCCATGACCGGGCACAAAATGCTGAGCTTCCTGGATGCCTACTCCGGGTACCACTAAATCAGCATGCACGAGCCCGACCAAGATAAAACGGCGTTCGTCACCGACCACGGCTTGTACTACTACACCCGCATGCTGTTTGGGTTGATGAATGCGGGCACAACCTATCAACGCCTCATCAACCATATATTCGACTCGCAGATCGGCCGCAACATGGAGGTCTACATCGATGACATGCTCGTAAAACGCCTCCAAGCTGCCGAGCACCAGGAATACTTGGCGGAGACCTTCGCCACACTCAGAAGGTACAATATGAAACTTCACCTAGCTAAATGCGTGTTCGGTGTCAGGTCTGGGAAGTTCCTCGGATTCCTCGTTACCCATCGAGGCATCGAGGCCAACCCGGATCAAATTCGCGCAGTGTTGGAGATGAAGCGACCGGGACGAGTGAGAGAGGTCCAATGCCTCACCGGCCGCATCGCCACTTTAACCCGCTTCTTGTCCCGAGCAGCCGAAAGGTGTCTTCCCTTCTTCCGACTAATCAAGCAGGCTAACAAGACGCCGGAGAAGAAAGGACAGATTGACTGGGATCGGGAGTGCGAGCAAGCATTTGAAGAGCTAAAGCGCTACCTGGCCACTCCTCCCGTACTCTCCAAGCCGCAAAAGGGAGAGCAACTACTCCTGTACCTATCGGTGACGTCGAGCACGATGAGTGCCATACTCACCCGAGAAGAGGCTGGCGTCATGAAGCTCGTCTACTACATTAGCCGAGCGCTACAAGGGCTAGTTCGGTACTCACGAACTGAGAAGTTCGCCTTGGCCCTGGTCACGGCCGCCCGCAAACTACGTCTGTACTTCCTGGTGTAGACACGCCATTCTTGACGTCTCCTGAGAAAGTCTCATATTACTATACGACGCCCCGCGACGGCTTACGCATTTCGAATCACTTGAGTACTTCCTTTTCTTGGGTTTTTTCCTGCCTTTTTCGGCATCCGGAATCGTCTCGTCACGGCATTCGGACGGCATCAACACCAGTCAGACGCATCAAAAGGTTCCGGAACCAAGAAGGTGTCTGCCGGGCGGCCGCCGATTGAGGACCCGGGTGGGTCTTAATGGGGGCGTCCAGGCCCCTGGACGCCGGCATATTTTTAATTTAATTTATTTTATTTTCTCAGGGCCCAAAACCAAATAATATATATATATATTAATGGAGGCGTCCAGGCCCCTGGACGCCTCCAAAAAAACAAAAATAAAAAAATGTGTGTAAAATGCCAGTTGGCATAAAAAAACAAAAAAAATAAATAAAAAATATATATATTAATGGAGGCGTCCAGGCCCCTGGACGCCTCCATAAAAACAAAAATAAAAAAATGTGTGTAAAATGCCAGTTGGCATAAAAAAACAAAAAAAACAAATAAAAAATATATATATTAATGGAGGCGTCCAGGCCCCTGGACGCCTCCATAAAAACAAATATAAAAAAATCAAAATGCCAGCCTTGGCATAAAAGACAAAATAAAAATAAAAATAATATTTTTTTTGGAGGCGTCCAGGTCCCTGGACGCCTCCATAAACTCCGTCACGGGCGCCGGCCACCGAACGACGGTTTGTCGTGTGTGAAAAAATCCAAATCATAGAGACGTCCAGCCACCTGGATGCGCCCATTTCTGAATCACAAGGCGCCGCTCTCAAAACCAAGCGTTGTGTCAAACCGCGTGCGGCCGTCGGTGGTTTTCGGTGGACCTGTTGGAGACGTCCGGGGCCCTGGACGCTCCACAAAAATATTCCAAAAAAATTAATAAAAATAGAATAAAATATTAGTTCGGCCCTGATGGAGGTGTCCAGGGTCCTGGACGCCTCCACCCTCCGGAGCCCTATAAATAGAGGCCCACCCCCCTCAGTTCTGAGAGCTTCGAAGAGATCCGATAGGCTGCCGGAGCCCAGAGGCTACCGGAGTCATTTTCTAACTCGTGGGGTCTTTTGTAGGTGGAGGTTCTGCCGGCTTCTCAGGTGCCCACGCTCGCGAGAGGAAGGTCGTCTTCATCCACCGCGCTTCCACGCCATCCCTACGCTGCCGGAGCTCCGCCGGATTTCACCATCGGCACATCCAATAAGCCAATCCTTTCCTTTTCTTCTTAGTTCTTTTGCATTCATCATCTCGCATCATCTACCCCCCTTCATAAGGGCGTCTCTTCTTATATACTTCTTGCATCCATCATCTCATTTTCCTCCTACTCGAGTCCGAGAGGGGTTTAAAAGACAACACCAACCAGGTGTGTGTCTTACCATCATTTCGTTATTTTTATCGCAAGGATTTGAATACTACACCTTCATCTTTCTAATCCACTCGTTACTTGTTTGTCGTTGTTTTGCAAGGGTACCCAAGGAAAGCCCTCTCCGTCGGTCGGACGAAGGGGGAGGAAGAAGCAACCCGCCATCTCCCGCTCTTGAGGTAGGCGCGATCACTTTCTTCATTTTGGGGTCTTTCGGCCCCTGGCGATCACATCTTGTTCTCGAGGCCGCGGCGAGTCACTTCCCCAATGGCCGTTTAAATTTCCGTTCTTATATTCTCTTTATATTCTGTTATATTCTGCTCATATGCTCGAGGCCGCGGCGAGTCACTTCCCCAATGGCCGTTTAAATTCCCATTCTTATATGTTATATTCTTATCTATTCATGTTCTCGAGGCCGCGGCGAGTCACTTCCCCAATGGCCGTTTAAATTCTCTTTATATCCTGTCATATTCTTATCTATTCATATTCTCGAGACCGCGATGAGTCACTTCCCCAATGGCCGTTTAAATTCTCGCTCTTTATATTCTCTTTATATTCTGCTATCTTCTTATCTGCTCATATTCTCGAGGCCGCGGCGAGTCACTTCCCCAATGGCCGTTTCAATTCCTGCTATTTAATTTCTGCACCATTCCCGTCCCCCGAGGTCGCGGCGAGTCACTTCCCGCTATGGCCGTTTAACCCCTATATCTTGCTATATCACATTTGTCACGCTCGCCCCGCCGGAGCAATCTCCCGTGGTGGCCCCTTCTCTTTTCTCTTATTTCTGTGTTGCAGCAAACAAAAAAAAGGAGCCCGCGCGCTCCGCGTCCTCTCCGCTCACCCGAACCGCGTGACGTGTCTCACAGATTGGCGATCACGGTGGGACCTCTACTGCTTCCTTTCGGCTACCCTTGCAAGTTCGGCACCATCCGTGCCTCTCCACCTTGGCGCCCGCGCGCGCCCCTGTTGTGCTCACGGCAGCACTGTCAGTTTTGATTGGTTGTTTGTTTATTATATGTCTGTTATTTCTATTGTTTTTCCACTCCATATCTCTGTCAGCATTTCATTGCATGCATCCATCCCTCTTTTCTATCCTTTCTTCATTTTTTTTGAGGATCACCCTTTCCCGGTGAAGGAAGGACTCTCCGTTTGAGAATTCCTCTCAACGGACTAGAATCTCCTCCACTGGAACCTCCGTAAATCCCCGACATCGAAGAATCTCCTCTTCGTTCACTGGGCTGGTTGTACCATTGAAGTTCCCCGAAGTTAGTCATTTCATTCGTGGTGAGACGAGAGACCCTAGCTGACACGGCGGTGAAACAAAAATAAACTAGGGTCCCCATTTTGTGTGAACTTCGGATCTCGCTAAAAACACAAAAAAAATCATCAAAATCAAAACACAAAAAAGGCGTAAAGGCATCCACTTGTTTGATAATCTGTGCTACCTGCTTGCTAGTGTATGTTCTTGCGTTCTGGGAAAACTGTGAGCATGGCTCACGAGTCTTTTGAGGAAAACCACCCTAGTCGTGGTTTGTCAGCCGACCCGCGAGTCTATGCTATGGACTCGGGTCCTTCTCATGAGCCCTCGCATGAGGTGCAGGTTATTGCCGGGGACACGTCCCCACCACAGGATATCTCGTCCTTACTGGGCGTCCTCGCCAACACGGAGCTTACCTCGGAACAGCTCCGGGCCTTCCAGGCCATTCTGAAGGGGAAATCTGTTTCCCCCGCGCCCCAGGAATCAACTCCGGCCATCGCACCTCTCCAAGAGTCTGTGCAGGCCATTCCATCTCCTTCGTTGGCACAAGCCATCCAGTCTCCCTCGCTTCAAGGACAAGCAAGCCAACAACCACCCTCATTCCAGTTCCCGTCACAATCTCAAACTCCCGTTGTTCCCCACACACCGCTTCAGCCAGGGCCAACTGTCGGCGGTCCGACAGCTCCCTCTCATTCCGGGTTCCCCCCTCAAGTCTCCGGGAGACAGTTTCTCCCCCAGTGGCAAGTGCCACCTTCACCTCCAGAGGAGCTCGCCCAATCGCTCCTCAATAGGTTCAATCGCATGGACGAGCAGTTTCAAAATCTGAGAAGGATGGTGGACGTAAAAGCCACCCCGGAGGTTGCTTTGCCAATCCTTCCCGTCATTCATCTTCCTCCCTCCGAAATGCCCACGTACCGCAGATACAATGGTACCGGCAACCCCTTCATTCACCTCAAGGATTTCATGTATGAATCCTCTTATTGGCAAAATGATCAGAGGTCCCTGGCATACCTCTCTCGAAGATCATTGGATGGTCCCGCGCTTGAGTGGTTCTATTCCTTGGAGCCCCGCGAGGTCGAGAATTTTGAAATAGTCCAGAGAAGGTTCTTGCAGAAATATAGGGATAGGGTCGGTCCCTCACTCTCCATTACCGACCTAGTGGCCGAAAAGATGAAGCCCGATGAGGATTTTGTCCGCTATGCTGATAGATGGAGGTCTCTGGCGGAAAGAATAAGGGATACCCTCTCTGAGCCCGAACAAGTGAAGATGATTGTGTCTAATGCAACCCCACAGTTCAGACACGTTCTGGCCATGAACAAACTTACTACAATGGAGGAACTCTATGAAAGGGCCCGATACATCCAAACCCAGTTAAAAGACTCTCCCATTATGAACATGTTTGAGTCGTCGAAGCCCAAAGTGGTCAGAAAGACAGGCGCTGGTGTCCCGGGCGGAGCCACAGAAGGGGTCGTGACAAATGAGCAAGTGGGTGCTGTCAACAATGCCAACTATGCAGTCAACCCAAGGCCTCCACAAATGCCCCGACTTCCCCTCCAACCAGGTCCTTTCCCTCTTCGTCCTCCACCCCAAAATAATCCACCCCAGGATAATATGCCTCCATTACGTCAACCCCAGCAACAACAACCACAACCTCAGCAACAACAACCACCACTTCAGTACAACCAAGTTCCACCCCCGGGGAACTATGGTCCCCAACAGTAACAAAGGAGGCCGCTCGGTCCCAAGAGAGCCTACTATCCACCATTGCCAGAAACCTTAGCAGACATTTTTAATGCCCTCATGGCATCAAACCAACTCGCCCTACCCAGAGAAAGGCCCGTGTGGCCCCCAAATGTTGATACCTCCAAATACTGCGTCTACCACAGGCAGCCAGGACACACAGTAGATTACTGCTTCCATTTCAAAGATTACATCCACGATATGAATGATGAACATCAAATAGATTGGGATGAAATGAGACGATACGTCGCCGCTCTTAAGGCTAGGAGACCTCCTCATAGGCCACAACAGCAGTTACAACAGCAGCAGCAGCAGCAACCACAACAACAACAACAGCCTCAGCAGGCCCCACAACAACAGCCCGACATGGGCATAATCCAGAATCCATTACCGGAGCACCAACAACCCAATCATCAGGTTAACCCCATCTCTTCCTTCCCGGAAGTCGGGAGAGAGCAGGTGTGGCACCAGGAAAGTACCTCTATTCTTTCTTCCTCCAACCCCATCGTCATGCAACCCCCTCGCCTTGCCCGGGTAGCACCTCTCTCTCATCAACCCGCGTCAGTATCGCCTTCACCATTCCCACTACCATTACGCCCCCTCATCCGTACCCCGATCTCCTATCAACCGACACTCTCCACTACACCTTCACACCCTCTCATCTTCTCTCACTCCCCCACTTTACCATCCACCTCTACCACATTTACCCCTACGCCTGCTAAACCCCTTATCATCCGTCAACCATACATAACCCCCTCTTTCTCCACCATATCACCACTAATGCCTTCAAACCACTCATTACCCATCACCCACCTCAAAATCATTGCCCGCTTCAAGCCCTACCCACTTCTACTTCGTCTCCACCTCCACCTTCCAGACCCCTTATCCTTTATAATCCGTGCGATATCCCCTCTACCTCCACCATGCCTCCACCTAACAAACCCCTCATCAGAATCCCTGCTCCCGTCATCACCTCTGCTTCATCGACCATTCCTCTACCACTACCCCTCAAACCTCTGTTAAAACCCATTGCTACCCCCACAGAGGTACAAAAGCCGCAGGCAATGGTGCTCCGGAGTGGAAGGATTTTCCACAGGGTTTTCCCCCACAACAGTCAGAATCTTGAGCAATCTCAGCCAGAGAAGGATGATGGTGAACAACCAGAAAGAGCTATCCCTGGAACACAGTATGATCTATTAAAACATTTGGACAAGACGCCTGCTCGGATCTCCATCCTGGAGCTTCTTCAAAGATCCACATCCCACCAGGCAGCCTTAATGGAGTACCTTCAAAGGGTCATGGTGAATGAGGACCTCCCTGTAGAAAAGATCTCTACCGTCCTGACCCCAACGGACACACAACCGGCCATCATGTTCCACAACTACGAGCTCGCTCCCAAGGAAGCTCGAAAATATGCACTGTGCATTTCAATAAAAATTAATGGGGTATCCATAAACCCGTGTCTTGTGGACACAGGTGCGTCCATAAATGTGATCTCCATGAGCACTCTTCAGTTGTGTGGGATCGACGAGGAACAAATAAGACCTTCCTCGATCACGGTCACAGCCTATGACAATAGCAAAAGGTCGCCGCAGGGAATGATTATTCTGAAGGCAGAATTAGGCCCCATGTCAATTCCCACGGAATTCCATGTCCTCGACATGGACCCCACATTCAAGGCTATACTGGGTCGCCCTTACATCGAAGCCATGGACGCTGTGCCTTCCACCAACCATCAGTGCATGAAGTTTCCTTACAATGGGAGAATTATTAAAGTGGTCAGTACACCTGTCCTTCACACAGTGGATGCTATCAACACCTCTCTGCCCTCTGTTTGGCCGTCTCATCGGCCCATATTGTCACTACTGGATGTACGTGATTCATCTCACGTTCCACTAGCACCAAAGGAGACGGTCAGGACAACCGCAAGATCATGTCTCCCTTTTCACTCCAAAGGTTGGGAGATTATGAGGAACATCGGCTATCAACAGGGTAAAGGTCTGGGCGCACAATTACAGGGGATGCTCAAACCGCCAAAGGAAATTGGGCCGAACCGTAGGTTTGGCCTAGGCTTCAAAGGACCGTTCAGGGCGGATTGGAAGCCCCTCACATGGACTCTATCAAACCACTTCAACAGAGGGCCCGTTGTTCAGATGGGAGATTACCCACGAGAAGCATATGGGGGATCACATGCTGTATATTTGGCTGAAAAATATCTGAGGATCACCAAAAGAGACAAGATCAAAGATCCGGAATGCGAGTGGAACAAATGGTTTGACATACGGGACATTTCCGTTGCACTGGAAAGGATGTTCTCATATCCGCAACTTGAAGGACCGCCATTGATCTCCGGAATACTAGAGAATATTACCACTCTTGCCAAGGTTCCAAACTATCCTCGTCCTCGCCAGAAGGACTCTGTCATCGACGGATCTTCATCCGTCCTCAACATTGCCATCGACGGCTCATTAGCCGCCATCTTCTCCATCCACTCATCTCAGCCTTTGCTGATATCTTCTTCCTGGGCCAGACAATTGTCTGATGATCTTCCCAGATCCCCTTCTCTGTTTACATACCTACGCGGGCTTTTCAACCCGCGCCAGGTCTTCAACCATGATCTGCTCTATGAGCCTCACAATCCTCTAGCCATAACCACTTTTCTCTCTCCTCCAATCTCTTTTCAATGCTTTGTCATTAAAAATGAAAACGAAAAAAAATGTCAATTTTTAAACTCCCCAATAACACATCTTCGTTGAGGAAACCTCCTACATCTTCCACGGGTGCGTACCGCCTTGCGGACCACCCATCCAAGGTCCGATGAGCGACCTTTTCTACCCCTCCTCTGAGGGGTCTTCTCCTGTACATTCTACATCATCCTCTTCATCTTCCTCTTCTTCTGTAAATATTGTCAGTCAATCTAGGAATGATAGGCCAAGGGTAGTACCTAGGAAGAAATCCAAGGGTAGACAGATCCCTCGTCGATTCCTTCTGGATTTAGCCGCCAGGTGTCAGGCCCTTTTTGACATCCCCCAGTTGTTAGAAAATCCCATCCAGCTACCGGAAATAGAATGTGAGGGCGGCTGTGCATTTGATGAAGGGTATGGAGTCTACGAGATCACGGATGAAGAATGCCCCACTGAAGATGAGGGTGAAGAATATGAGGATGCGGCGGGCGCATACGCTAGTGGAATGAGGAGATTCGACGAGCCGTCAACCGCCGTAGAAGAATCCACCAAAGAAGTCAACTTGGGAACTGAGGAAGACCCTAGGATCATCCTCATAAGTGACAACCTATCACCCTCTGAAGAAGAGGCATTAATTGAGGTTCTCAAAGAATATAAGGACACGTTTGCTTGGAGCTACGAGGATATGCCAGGTCTAGATTCAACCTTGGTCGAACACCGTTTAACCCTAAAACCAGGGTCCATCTCGGTAAAACAAAGGTTAAGGCGTTTCCACCCTCAGATGGCTTTGAAAATGAAAGAAGAAGTCGATAAGCTCCACAAAGCCAGGTTCATTAGAGTCGTTCTTTATCCTCAATGGGTGGCGAATATTGTCCCGGTCATGAAGAAAGATGGGAAAGTCAGAATTTGCATCGACTTCCGGGACCTTAACCGCGCGTGTCCAAAGGATGATTTTCCCTTGCCTCACATTGATGTGTTGATCGATAACACGGCAGGATATGAAACCCTCTCATTCATGGATGGATTTTCAGGATACAATCAAATTCGTTTGGCAGAAGAAGATCAGGAAAAGACGTCATTCACTACCCCTTGGGGAACATATTGTTACGTGGTCATGCCGTTCGGATTAAAGAATGCTGGAGCTACTTACCAAAGAGCGATGATGGCCATATTTCATGATATGATGCACATATATCTGGAAGTGTATGTGGATGACTTATTGGTGAAATCAAGGACCAGGATAGAACATCCAGAAGTTTTGGCTAAGGTCTTGCAAAGGTCAAGGGAATTTCAATTGAAAATGAACCCGAAGAAGTGTGTGTTTGGTGTGTCGTCGGGTAAATTGCTGGGGTTCATTGTGAGTAAAAGAGGGATCGAGATAGATCCCGACAAAGCTAAGGCCATCAGGGATATGCCGCCTCCCAAGAATTTGAGGGAAGTCTGAGGTTTAATCGGGAGGTTACAATTTATTCGTCGGTTTGTGTCCCAACATTCACAAAGGTGTAGACCTCTCTACGAGTTGACCAAGCCAGGAGTAGAATTCCACTGGAATTCTAAATGTCAGAAAGCTTTTGAAGGGTTGAAGGAATATCTGGCTAGTCCACCTGTTCTCATTCCACCCAAACCAGAAAAACCTCTGATCCTTTATGTCTCAGTCTTGGATGACTCCGTGGAAGCCGTCCTCGCACAAGCTGATGAAGAAGGTAAGGAACGGGCAACCTATTGCTTGTCTAAACTTTTCAATCCCTGTGAGCAGAAGTACACCGTCATGGAGAAAACCTGTGCTGCCCTCGTTTGGGTAGTGCAGAAATTGAAACACTACTTCTTGGCTCATGAGGTCCACTTGATTGCTCGAATGAATCCTATCAAATTCCTTCTAGAGAAAGCCGTCCTTACGGATAGGCTAACACGCTGGCAAAGTTTTCTCTCTCTGTTCGACATCACCTACATCCAGCAAAAGGTGATTAAAGGTTATGCCATAGCCGAGCATCTCGCTCACCATCCTCTTCCCAAGTTCGATCCCGTCCAATCAAAGTTTCCAGATGAGGAACTAATGTCCGTCAACCAATCGGATGAGCCAATGTGGACACTATATTTTGATGGAGCTCTGAATTCTCAAGGGAGAGGAATCGGCGTCGCCCTCCTGTCGCCTGAAGGTCTCACATTCCCGTTGACATATCAGCTCAAATTTTCAGTCACCAACAATATAGCCGAATATGAAGCCCTTCTAGCTGGCCTAGAACTCGCTCATTCTTTTCGTATCACCGAGTTGCGAGTCGTAGGTGATAGTCAACTCATCCTCCGCCAGGTGCTCACTAAATATCGCACTCGCGATCCCAAACTCAAGCCATACCAAGAACTCACTGCTGCCTTTGCCAAACTGTTCACCAAACTGATCTTTGTTCATGTCCCTCGTCATCAAAATATTCTCGCCGATGCCCTCGCCTCATTGGCATCATCCATAAGGTTCCCTCTAGGAAGATGGTTTAAGTCCATTTCCATCTACAAACTTCACGCCCCTGCAATCGATGTAAACATCAAAGACAGGATAGCAAGGAAGATCCTGCAGGAAGATATCCTTGAAAAGAGGGAGATCATGTTGGCGGAGGTTGAAGAAGAACTGGCTGATGAAGAGAAACCATGGTTCTATGAAATTGTCAAATACTGCCAAGATCAGTCTTATCCTGAAGGGGCCACCACAGAGGACAAGAAAGCCATAAGAAGGGTAGCTCAAAAATATACATTGGTTGGAGGTCTACTCTATAGGAGGAGCCTTACTGGTATTCTGTTAAGATGTCTTGGTGACGATGAGGTTTGGAAATGTGTAGAGGAGACGCACTCAGGTGTGTGCGGTGGCCAGGTGAATAGTCAGATGCTCGCCAAGAAGATCATTCGCCAAGGCTTTTATTGGCCCACTATGGAAGAGGATTGTGCCATCTATGTCCGTAGGTGTGTCAAGTGTCAACTTCACGCCGATAAAATCCATTCACCATCTTCCTCACTTCATCCAATATCCTCCCCGTGGCCTTTCTCCATGTGAGCATTCGACATCATTGGTCCCCTAGGTGATCCCAATTCCCTCACCAAGCAGAAATCTTTCATCCTTACTGCGACGGAATACTTCACCAAATGGGCCGAAGTCGAAGCTTACGCGAAAATCAAGGCGTCAACAGTCTGCAAGTTCATCATGAAGAATATCCTCGCTAGATTCGGCGTCCCAAGCACGATCGTCACCGACAATGGGCCACAGTTCATTTCTCAGGACCTACAGGACCTCTGCAAAAGGTACGCAATTGCATTGCATCATTCATCGCCTTATTACCCACAAGGTAACGGCCAAGCGGAGGCCACCAATAAAACATTGCTCAAAATCATCAAAAAAACCTGCGAGTCTAGTAAGTTTTCAGACTGGCCAGAAAAACTTATCGAAGCCTTATGGGCCTATCGCACTTCAATCCGTACCCCCACCGGGTAGACTCCATTTGCCCTCACTTATGGTATGGAAGCGGTAGTCCCGTATGAGACTCTGATCCCTTCTCTCAGGGTACAATTGGACGAGGAATTTCCCCTCGACGATCGTCGCAATTCACTCCTCGCCCAGTTGGAACTCTTGAATGAGAAGCGGCTGGCCGCTGCCGAACACGCGCGTGTGTATCAAAATAGACTCGCTCGCTTTTACCAAAAGAAAGTCGTTGAGAGAAAATTTAAAGTCGGTGAGATGGTCGTAAAAAGAATTTTTGTCAAACCTGGAGGGCCGCGTTCTAAGCTCTAACCCAATTGGGAAGGACCATTTGTAATACAAGCCGTGTACCCTGGCAACGCCTACAAGCTAGTCAACGCCGAAGGGACCGAGTTATCCCACCCTTGGAATGGGCTTTATCTTAAGAAATACTACCCTTAGCACAAAACAAACAAAAAATGAAGAAAAGATAAAAAAAACATCAAAAATAAAGAAATATTGAAAACCACTAAAAATATGGAAGATTCAAAATGCCGATGCCTGGCAGTCACCATGTAGTTAAGTTCCTGCATCTAACCTTCATGTTAGGATAGGGTCCATTAAGGCTTGGTAGGCACCGGGTCTTGGTTTGCCAGAACCGTGGAGATCCCTGTCCGTCCACGTCGACCTATGCTCGTTCGAAGGAAGCTAACATGTGCTTACTTATGTATTTTATTCTAAAAAGTCGGTAGCATCACCTACGGTGGGACCCCACCCAGAAGATCTCCGGAAGCTGTAATCTTTATTCTTTTCTCTTTGACCAAATGAGACAGTCGGCGCCCTTAAAACGCTGAGCATGAGAAATCGAAACTCAAACCCCAAAGGCAAGAGTAGGATCCATTTCCTCGAGCATCGATCAGAGCACGAGAAGAGGGCAGTGTCCCCGCGGGCATACGAAAAGGGAGCCCACAAACGTCAAACGACTATATCTCCCTCACAAAAAGAAATACAAAGTCAAAATCAAGAAAAAAGCCTGGTCGTGACCGTGCCTGATGCGATAAATTGAACCCCTCAAAGTAAAAGTCTGAACCCACAAAAGGGAGGGGGGCTATGGAATGTAAATGCTCAAGATTTGGTCCGAAGTTGCCCGAAAGGAAAGAGTTAATGGGCCCTTATTTGCTCGCCGGGTTAACGGCTTTGCCGGTCCTCTCAAGAGGTTTATCCCCTACACTCTTCCTTCTCCCTCTAAAGATGAAGGTTCGATGGAGTTTCTGAAGGGTGAAAACTGCCTAGGGTCTGCAACCTTATTTTAATATACACATTTGGTTGCCTACTTTGAAAAGCAAAAGCTATCGCTGCGAAGGAGTCTCCATGTTTTTGGCTGGTCAAGACCCCTGTTTACCACCTTGATATCTTCTTGTTTAACCTCGGGCTTAGGCCAATGCAAGCGCGTCACCTATGGGTGCGACGGCGTCTGATTCCGAGTCAGCGTCGCGCGGTTGGTCGTTAGGGTTCCAGGGTGTTTCTAGAGTTGTGAGGAAACAGACCAGGGTCGGGCAAATCATTTACCTCAAACACCTTTTGGGTGAATCCCTGTGGTCGGAAGCGACTGGGAGCCTAAGCATGGCATGACGGTATTGTCATCAGGGTAAGTCTTAGCCGGCGGGATCATCATTCGAGGGGTCTAGAGGCCCAAATCAACCTAGATGTACACTTAGGATACCTGGGAGGTTAGTAAGAAACCCCTGTTCTCACGTAGGTTAGGTGCCATCTGGGTGCTTGCCAGGCGTTAGCAAGAAAAAATTGAAATGATAAAAGCAACAAAAAAATGGAAAAGAGAAAATGTACATTTGCAAACAAAAAAATCTTTTTTATGATAAAATTAAACAAAAAAATTGTCAAATATAAAAAAAGAAAACAAATCAATTTTGCATGATTGCATTTGCGTGCAGCATGTCACTTTAATACCGCTTGCATTCGTGTGCTTGCCTGTCGCATTTTATCATCACCGCATCTTTCCCTTGCCTTTATTAATAAAGGCTTGGCCCCTTGACCAGTTATCAAGGACAGTCACAGTGACCATTTACTTATTGAGCAAGGGGCCAAGTCAGAACAGAAATTCTGATTTGTTTGTTTCAGTGATATGTGCAGGGATTCAGGCAACTGAAGCAAAGGTGAAAAACAAACAAACCGAACCTTGTATTTTATTCCAAAAAACTAAAAAAATTACATCAAGTTCCGCCCTCTCTCTCTGCATTACTCGTCCCACTACTCTCCGGGCAAAACGCTCTCAAAGGTGCTACCCAACTACGAAAAGCGGTACTCCTACCGCTCTGTACTCCCCTTCCTATTCCCACATCCCGACGTTGATCCACGGAAGCAGCAGAGAAGCTACCAACACGAAAGTCACGCTCTCGTGCTCTTCGGTAGCGCTCCTCACCATCTCTCAGCCACTGTTCAGCAAGACCAAGGCTGATTCGGAGTTCGAATAGTTGGGCCTCCATGGCCCTTCGTTCCTCCCTTTCAGTCAATCTGTTGGCTCTTTCTCTCTCTGCACGTTCCCTCTCGCGGTCTTCCCTCTCCAACTGGAGAGTGATCTTCAGTTCCACGGCATCCCTAGAGGAGTCGTCATCAGCATGACACCACAGTTTCCCCTCCAGTTCTGCTATCCTGGCCTCCTTCTGCGCAGCTTGGGCAAGCGCCTCTTCCGACTCCTTTTTCTGCCAAGTGTACCATCTCAGATACGCGATAAGGCGTAAACAAAGAGAACTCAACACTGAAACTTTTACCTGTATACAGAGCATCCCTTCTGCCTCCGCGGCACGTTGCGTGGCGTGACCAAGTTGCTCATGAAGCGAGTCAAGTTCTGAGGTGGGAATCCACAAGCTGGAAGAGGTACCACCTACTCCCATCGTTGGGGAAGCCGCGCCAATCTGGGCATGTTATGACCGTGTGAATTAGCAGCCAACATCAGGAATCTGCGGTTCTAATTAGGAACACACTGTACACCTACCAAGGCGCTCGTAGCTCCGCGGGCATCGCCCAACCGTTGCTCCATCTCTGCCAAGCGAGTTTGTAAATTCGCTATCATGGTATCACGGATATCCTGTAGCCATATGAGTCAGCATTTCCACCAGAAAACCAAAAAAGAGAGAAAGAAGAAAAGAGAAAAAGGGGAAACCTACCTCCGCAAGTCCCCGGGGTTGGAGCCGCTCTGCGTACTTTGCCCTATATAGACGCAAGTAGTCCTCGCTATCCCGCGCATGTGATTCTACAATCGTGCCACCCCATTGCCAGTCTTCACACTGTTCAGGGAACCGCACGCGCCAGTCAATGCAGGTCGCCGGTCCTCGCGTCTTTCTCCCGACACGAGGTGGCGCAGCCGTATCCACCCATTCCTGAGCCAGTCCTAAGGTTCTCATAACCAATCGTAGCCGAAGCGGCTCGATTTCATTCAGGCAGTGCATCCACAGTTCCCGTCCAAACTGGGCACGACTTGCTAGAACCCACGGCTGGTCGGCATCGACCATATCGGAGTAGGGTCTCCAGTTTACCATCGCTGCAGGGAACTCCTGTAGCTCCCGCCTTAGCACCATCAGTTGGTAGGTTAGGGGTGCCGCACTCATGATGGGTTCCCACCGCCTGGCTAGCGGCACCATCGCAAGTCGCCAATGTCGAGCTCTCCCCATGGGGAGGTAATAATAGCTCCACAGCTGCTCGGCGCAGGTCATCAGTACCTTGCAAAAACACAAAAAAAATACAAAACAAGAAAAACCAAAAATACGTGGATGAATGGTGTGAAACCACTCATAGTCATCTCACGGTCTGCTTCTTGGAACAGACCTGCAAACAAGTGTGCCAGCATGACAGCTCCCCAAGTATAGTATCCTACTCTTTCAAGGTCTGACAGCAGCTCCAGGAAGCAACATTAGATACCGTCCCCTTTCGAGCTCAGTATCAATCTCCCCAAAAGGAAGAGGAGAAATCTCCTCAAATCTATGTTGCATCTTTCCCAGTTGCCGAAATCTGCGCAGTACACGGCACGGCATCCTATTTCCATCCTTTTCATGAACTCTTCTGAGGATTCGTCGTCCCGCCGACGAATGTCGGTGAGCCCTAATGCATCCATGAGGGACGCCCTAGCTACCGACCTATTTTTTCGACCATCTAGGTCCAAACCCAGTAGCTTCTGGGCACCTTCTCGGTAGTCCGCGTAAGTGACTCTGGTCACTACCTCGCCATCCACCTTGAGGCTCGTAATTCGGACCACGTCTTCTAGGCTGGGCACCATGTGCCCCCAGGGCATCAGGAATGCCCGACTTACTGGGTCCCATCTCTCACACAAGGCTTGGATCAGGATCGGGTCGAGCTGGATCGGCTGCTCGATCCGAAGAAAGGTGCCAAATCCCATCACGTCTAGCCTGGCCTTCTGAAAATCTGGGAGGCCCCTGTACGCTGCTACTACCAACTCTCATGAGATCTGTGATTTCATCACAACCTACGCATACAAGGAATGGAGAGGAGGTTTGGTCAGGAAGAAGGGAAGGAGAAAGAATGAGAAAAGGGCAGGAAAGGTCAGCTTACGAGTTGTGGTTGGGCCCTTTCGCTAAAGTGCCCTTCGAGGTCCGAAAGCCTCCTGGAACTACTACCACTGGATCTGCTTCTCTTCGAGGAATGGGAAGATTCGCCCTCCATCCAACTCTCAGAATTTTGAACTCCTCCTCTCCCGTGAGAACTTGTGCTCCTCGAGTTAGCTCTCGATATACCTGGGAAGATAAAAGGGACAAGAATTTATAGAAATGAAAGGAGTGCAGGTCAAGATTGCCTCCATCACCTGTTGATGATAGCCCTCGCAATGAGGCACCTGCCATGCGGTCCCGTGTGTCACTTCACCGCGCGCACAGGGTGGTTGATTAGACGAAGATATGACGACTAGCCCCCTATGTTGTCTAGGGATACCCTATCATGTTTTGGAGGACGTCCGCAAAATTTGACATAGCATTTGGGAAAAGGAACTAGGGCCGTCATTTTTGACTTCGACGGCAGATTCCCATGGAAAATGGTCACAAGACGCGATTCTCCGCTTGGGGCGGGGTCTCGGCAGACCCGTCACATGGAAACAGTGCAAAGGAGAAGAAGTGTAGGGAAGAAGGAACGCACAAGAGAACAAACAAACATCAGCAAATCAAATCACTCCATTCATAATTCTACATAAGCTGTCAAAACATCATAAACATAAGGAGGAGGCGAGCCCACCAGCTCGCCGATCCTCACCATCACTCATCTCTCTGGGCACTCTCCTCCTCTCCCCTGAGGTGCGGGTCCCTCAGAAGCCTCCTGGATCCTCGTGCAGCAGCACCTGCCTCGCCTCTTGGTGCCTGCTTCGCAGTAGTGACTCGCTGCTCCTCCCCTGGCGTGGCGAAGAAGCCACTAGCGGCAAAGCGACCAGACTGGCGCAGTCGCTCCCCAAACTCTCGCGCTCTCTCGTAGCGCGTCTCCATCCCTCCTAGCCTCTGCACGACGACCTGAAGGCCCAGCTGGAGCTCCCTCACTTGGGCCTCCAAGGCCCTCCTCTCGGTCTGATCCCGCTGTCGCTCGGACCTTCTCTCGGTTTTCTCTCTCTTTGCCTCTCTCCTCATCATCTGCAGAAGAACCCTTAACTCCAGGATGTCTGGAGAAGGTCTCTCCTCACCACGATGTCACAGCTCCGTTACAGTCGCCACCCAGGCATCACGCTCCTCTTCCGCCCGGGTCGCGCGGGCCACCGCACCGGCAAGTTGCTCCCGGAGGGAGGCAATCTCGAGAAAAGGGGCCGAGGAACTGGAAGATGCGCCGCCAGCCACTCCCACCGTCGCTGTCTGCTGGGCACGCTGGAACAAAATAAACAACGGCCGTCAGTGAAACTCCAAAATCTGAAGTTAAAAGTGCGGCACGTAACTTACCAGGAGCGACAGCTCATGTTGAGCGACGGCCAGCTGCCGCCTAGTCTCTTACAGTTGGGCACGCGAGCCGCCAATACCACGCGTGTCCCCAGCTTGGGGAAGCCCCGCATAACTCTCTCTCTACCGCCGCAAGAAGTCGACGCTGTCCTGCACCAGTACACCCCCTTGCTGTCCAGGGAGACGTACGGGCCAGTCCTCGAGCCTCGCCTTGCCGCGACTCTCCCTCCTGACACGGCTCGGCTCGTCCGCACTCGCCCACTCATCGGCCAGGCCCAAGGTCCTCGCCATGTCCTGCACCAAGGAAGGACGACCTCACATCAGTCAAAAAGAACGCGTCCCCTGTCTAGGATGCGTCCATCATTTAAGTGCAACACTAGCCGAACCCTTTCCCCCCTCGCACGGCTTGCTTCAAAACTCAAAAATGGATCAAAGAGGGGGAAAACCAAGCACTCACCGAGCCGTGTTCACCTCCTCCCGCGACATCGGGCCCCTTGGGTCCCTCGGGGGCCCGAAGCGGCCCTTCCTCCTCCATAGACGTCGTTCCTTGCTCTGGCACGTCCCTCCTTGGGGAACTCCATCGATCAAAAGAGGAGGAAGACGAAAAGGGGGCAAGCGAGTTTCGGCAGAAGGCGGGCTCGTTTGCGGGTAAGGCACGGGAGAAGAAAGGCCACCCGATGCTTTAAATTTGAATTCAAGGATTAGGACGCGTCCTCGCGCCTGGACGCGCCCAAAAGGGGAGAAAGGAAACAAAATCCCCCCGTACAAAGAGTAGTTCCCCGCTGTTCAGGGCAAGGTCTCGTGGAGCGTACCTCAAAGGACAACTCAGTGTAAAGAAGAAAGGGTGGGAGAGAGAAAAGTACATACAACATAAAAAAGCCATCTTCATTTCATATAATAGCCGAAAGTACATCATATAGTGAGAAGGGTGACGTGTACAAGCAACTCTCTAACTCTCGCTGCCACCCTCCTAGTCATCTCTCTCCTCCCTCCTCTGACGGGGATCCCTAGGGGGCCTCTGCGACCTCTGCGAACCCTGAGAAGCCGTGCTCGCCTCGCCCTGCGGTGGCACCCCAGCCTCGAAGGCACGACGACGCTCCTCGGCCGAAGAAACCAGATAGCTGCCCATGGAAAGAGAACCAGACTGACGAAGTCGCGCCCCGCGTTCCTTCGCCCTCTGGTACCGCTCCTCACTCTCCCGAAGTCTCCCCTCCGCCGTGCCAAGACTCAGCCGGAGCTCCGACACCTGGGCCACCAGGGCCCTCCTCTCGTCCCAATCTCGATGTCGCTCTGCCATCCTGTACTCCCTCTCTTTCTCTAGGGTCTCCCTATCCCTATCCCTCTCCCTCTCTCTCTCCACGCTCTCCCTATCCCTCTCCCTCTCCTCTCTCTCCCTCATCGCCTCTCTCCTCGATAGCTCGAGGGTGATTCGCAGATCCACTACGTCGTGAGGAAGCTCCTCAGCCTCCCGTCGCCGCTCCTCCTCTAGCTCCGCAATCCGGGCGTCACGCTCTGCCACCCGGGCATCGCGCTCCTGCTCAGCTCGAACAGCACGGGCCAGGGCCTCCCGAATCTCGACCACCTGTCAGAACATGCATGCACCATGAGAGAACAGTGATAGAAGGAAAGCAGCCAGAAGGAGAGTCAAGGTTAGGCAGACACTCACTCGAGCCTCGCGGTCACGCTCGGCCTCCTCAGCCTGAGCCACCGCATACGTCAGCTGCTCCTGGAGGGCAGAAACCTCCGGAGGAGGGTCCCGCGAACTGGAACCCGCTCCACCAGCCATCCCGGCTGCCGCTGTCTGGTGGGCCCGCTGAAACACGGGGCAAACGTCAGTCAAAGGCTAAGCATCAAAAATCCAGGTCACAAAAAAAATGCATCACATAAACTCACCAGGATCTCCAACTCCTGTCGGATGGCCACCAACTGTTGCCTGGCGTCCGCCAACTAGGCCCGCAGGTCGGCGATCATGGTATCACGAGCATCCTGCATTGCACATAAGTTAGTACCACATGCATATACATATAGAAAGATGAAGCAGTTTCATTTCACTTACCCCTGTCATACCACCCAAAGAGAGGCGGTCCCCGTACGTAGCTCGGTACCGTCTCATGTAGTCTGTGCTGTCCTGTACATGGGACACCACTGGGACCCCGCCCTGCTGCCAGTCCTGGTACTGTGCTGGGAAGCACGTGCGCCAGTCCACAATCTTCACCTTTCCCTTGGTCTTCTGCCCGATGCGGGCCGGCCCATCTACATCGACCCACTCTTGGGCCAGCCCCAACGTCCTCATAACCAGCCTCAGCCGAAGCGACTCGATCTCGTTCAGGCAATGGACCCATACGTCCCGCCGGAAACGAGGAAGACCCGCTACAACCCAGGGCTGGCCAGCTTCGCCCATGCCCAGGTAGGGCCTCCACACCACCTGCATCACCATACATACATCATGTTAGTTACCATTCAGTCACATGCATAGAAAACACAAAAAAAAGCATACGCATCATACCATGGCCTCGGGATACTCGCTCAGCTCCCGACGAAGCGACGCCAGCTGGTAGCCGTGGGGTGCTGCAACCACGACCGGCCTCCACTGCCGTGCCAGAGGCACGACCCTCCTGTTCCCATGCCTATCCCTCCCCATCGGGAAATAGTAATAGCTCCACACCTGCATCCATCATACATCATTAGTACAATAATTACTTATTTAACTATGGGAATGCATAAATAAAATGTTTACTTGGAGAAAAGGTGCGAAGCCACTGACTATCGTCTCCTTCTCCGAAGTCTGGGAGAGATCGGCAATCAAATGGGCAAGTAGAGCCGCCCCCCACGCATAGTGCCCCACTTTGTCCAGATCCGCCAAGATCCTGAGGAAACGGCAGTGGATGCCATCCCCCTTCGTCCCCAGCAGAAGGCGGCCCAAGAAGAAGAAAAGAAACCTCCGCAGGTCTAGATCCACCAGCTCCCGCTCGCTCGGGTCCTGGGTGAAAGCTGCACGGGCATCTGCCTCCAGTCGTGCCAGAAACTCCGCTCCAGTCTCGCTAACCCGCTGCCGCGGGTCGACGAATCCGAGCGCCTCCATGATCTCCACTCGGCCGACTACCCTGCTGTCTCTATCAGTCACGCTCGTCTCTAACCACAGCAGGTCCAGGACACTCTCTCGGTAGTCGGGGTAGGTGACCCCGCTGACTGCCTCTCCGTCAACTCGTAGCCCGGTGATCCGAGCTACGTCCTCTAGTGTCGGCACCATGTGCCCCCAGGGCATCAGAAACGCCCGGTTCTGTGCGTGCCACCGCTCCCTCAGTGCCTGGATAAGAGGAAGGTCGAGCCGGAAGGGCTCGATCCTAAGGAAAGCTCCAAAGCCCATGGCGTCCACACGCGCCCTCTAGAAGTCCGGCAGCCCGCGGTATGCTGCCACCACCAGGGACCAGCTGATCCGGCCCTTCATCACGCCCTGCACACCACAAAACCAACAAAGAACACATCAGCATCATGAACAGTAATAAACAATAACATAGTATATACTACTTATTCTTTTTATTTTATTTTTATTTTTTTAAAATATTTATGTTTTTTTTTGGAGGCGTCCAAAACCCTGGACGCCTCCTTCCTATTTCCTTTATTTCTTTTTTAGAAAAACCCAAAAACCAAAAATAAAAATAAATATATATATATATTATCATGGAGGCGTCCCAGGCCCTGGACGCCTCCTCTTTTTTAATTCTATTTTTAGTATTTACGTAAATAAACAAATAAACAAAAATAAAAAGAAAAAGTGGAGGCGTCCAGCACCCCGGACGCCTCCTTCCCTCACTCCCCGACGTTCTCCACACTGCCTCTCGTCCGCCTATCCAGCCTATTGAACCGCAGAGTGAGAGTTCCGAAGGGCTTACCGGGTCGTGATCGTCCTCTCCCGCGTCGCCAGCGCCCGCAGCGGCCTCCGCGGCCAGAAGAGGCACCTCCATCTCCTCCTCCGCAGTAATCTCCTCTGCTGCGGCCTCCTCAGCATCGTCTCTCAGCCTCCTCGGACGACGAGCCCGTCGTTTACGCTTCTCTCCACCCGGGCTCGGGCCTCCTAGCTCCATTGGGATGAAGAAGGGGTTGTCTGGTTTGACTGGGTCGTTTGAATGAACAATAAATGAGCAAAGGGGGGAGGCCCCCCCATATATATAAGATCCACCCTTTTTGGGGCGTCCAGGCGCCTGGACGCCCCCACCTTTTTTTTATTTTTCAAAATTCAAAAATTTAGGGGCGTCCAGGCGCCTGGACGCCCCCAAAACAAAAAAAATAAAAAAATAAAAAAATAAAAAATAGGGGCGTCCAAGACTCTGGACGCCCCCAAAATAAAAATAATAATAAAAAATTATTATAAAAAAATAGGGGCGTCCAGGCACCTGGACGCCCCCATAATAAAAATTCCAAAAAATATATAATAAAAATAATAAAAAGAAAAAAAAGAAGACAAGAGTATATATATAATCCAAACAAAAGAAAAAAAAAGAAAAAGAAAAACCATAAAAAAAGATAATAATAATTAAGGGGACGGGGGTCCCAAAACATCCATGCCAGATTTTATTCCATCAGAAAAGTAGAATGAGCTACATCAGGGGTTTAGGCGCCTTAGGCCTTAACTTCCCCAGTTCGGTTACATAAGCCCTCCACGGCTCGCATTCTTCCACCACGTGCGCTAAGGCCTTTCCCGCAACACTTGTCTTCCAGGGAGCTTTAATGGCCTTCGCTTCCTTCGCGTCCACTTTAGTGCCCAACTCCATCTTCTTCAAAGGAACGATGCCAGTCGGTGGTGGGAACGAATGGCGTGGGATGCCAATCTGAAGGCAGCACCGATGCGCATTATAAAGGACGAATTCGGTCGCGCCGATCAGTTGAAGATCAACTTCGGGGGAAGGCCTCATGAGGAGATCAAGCGAAAGCAAACATGCTGGTGCGCAAGTAAAGAAGCCTTGTGTCACGGTGCGGAAGTGAGACCGCCAGTCTTCACGTTTCTTCAGCCACGGAACGCGGTTCACTACAGTACCACCGAAGCCTAACACGTCGGCTATGTGATGAAGAGGGCTTTGTTGGAAGAGTTTCGAAGCAGTTGGCATTCCCTCGCGATGGTCGAATTTGAAATGCAAATCAAGCCAGCAATTCAAGACAAGTGCGCAACCAAAAGGAGGCTTACCCATGCTCGAGGCAGTAAGGCCGCTGTAAAGATAAGCAAGGACGGCGGGTCCCACCCTCTTTCCACTCCAGATCCCGCGAATGGCACTTAGTTGATCCTCCTCCACTATGTTGTCGGTATGAGGAAACAAGAGAGCGCCCGCCAGACAGATAGTGAACCCCTTCATGATTCCCTCCAAATAGTCATCGTCTGGTGACCCTCTCAGGGCGTCCATAACCCACTCCGCAAACTTTTGGAGATCGATCCCCTTTTGAGTACGGACCTTTCGGGCTGCATCGGGTGGCATGAAGCTTCCAAGGACGCTTTCAGAAGTCCCCCGTGTCAGCATCCGCATAGCCTTCACCTTCTCGTCACTCTTGAATTTCTTCAAACCGAGCAGAAGTTCCACCTCCTCGAGGAGGATGGTCACCTCGAAGGTCGGGAAGATAAAAGTGTGGGTCTGGGGATGCCAGATCTCCACTAGTGCGCCCATAGCCGCCCAGTCCATACGAATCTTCTCATAGTGTTTGGCGTGAATAAGGAGCCCCTGCAGATGCCACTTCGAGAGTATGACCCTCATGCCAATGGAGATATTGGAAGTTAGCTTTGAAAGCCATGGCAGTTTGGAAAACTTCCTCGGGCCTGGGAAGAGTGGATATGGCTGGAAGAGAAAAGGAAGAAGAAAGGAAGGAAGAAGAAGAAGGTTCACGTGGAGAAATTTGAAGTGAATCAGCTTACCATATGCGACATGATCGTCCCACTCAGATGACCCTCGAGGTCGGAGAGTCGCCTAATCTCGCTACTAGGCCTGCTCCTCTTCATAACGCGGGAAGACTCTCCTTCCATCCTGAAATCTCTAGATTCTCCTCTCCTTCCTCTCATGAGCTTCCAAAACCCACCTTGGTGCATTTGAATGAACTAGCCTAAGGGGAGTTCTTATAGGAAGGGAAGATCGCTACAGGACAGAACATGTCCCATCAGCGGTCAATGTCAAGATTTTGGCTAGATCTCCTTTCCATTGTGGTGCGATTCTGCTATGATTATGCTACTTTCTGATGTTGCTAACCTTTGCGGGCTTGTGCAGGTTTTACTAACGGACGTCTTTGTCCTATCTCCTATCCCACCTTTCAATGATTGTTCCCACCTTGTCGTGCATCGTAGTATATGATACCTACGCTACTAGAACATGTCAAGGACCTTGCGGCCCGAACGAATCTGGGATTTGAGTTCCCCTTCAACAAAAACGGTGATGATCCCGGAAGAATTTGGGTTGTACGGATAGGCCGTCAACTTATGATAGGAAGGGGACGACGGTTCCGTTCAGTGAGTTGGTACGTGGATAAACGGGCCCCAGCCCAGTATCAGCTCACCGGACCGGTATCCTGACCCGTTCTTAACAAGTTGATAATATTATCCTTGGCTATTTTCTATTTTAGTTTGTTTTAAATTTTTCTTTAAACCCAGCATGCATTCATATAGGACTTTGATCTATTGCGGAAGATCATTCAAGTGATTCGATTGCGAAAGCCGTTGTGCTCCAGTTCTTACAAATATGAGATATTCCACTCCGAATGAAATACTGAGTTTCCTTGAAACGGCCCTACGTCGCCCTTCCAAAGGAGACCTTTGTTTGGACAGACCCTCAGATATTCCTTTTTACCTTGCTTGACCCACCTTGGCCGCAACACTTCCACATTGGCTGGTAACCGCTCCCCAAAGGTGAAACCTCCGATTTATGACCCAGGTACTTTCACACCGAGAAGTTGGTCTCCTTTTGTTTCGTGCCTGAGCGCACATCTCACCCTCCCTTATTTGATCTCCGTCCAAGCAATCGTCAATATTTGAAAGACCTTCTTCAAGGTCGCCTCATTGAAACCTCAGGAAAAATTCCAAACAGTAACGTCAAAAGCGTGTCTCATCACACCTTGGCATCAACTTATCAGTCCGCTCCTACTTCATTTCACTCTACTTCGATACCATTCCATTACGTGTCGCTCCCTTGCAAAGCAGACGCCAAGGCGGGGCAGCTGTAGACACGCCATTCTTGACGTCTCCTGAGAAAGTCTCATATTACTATACGACGCCCCGCGACGGCTTACGCATTTCGAATCACTTGAGTACTTCCTTTTCTTGGGTTTTTTTCTACCTTTTTCGGCATCCGGAATCGTCTCGTCACGGCATTCGGACGGCATCAACACTAGTGAGACGCATTAAAAGGTTCCGGAACCAAGAAGGTGTCTGCCGGGCGGCCGCCGATTGAGGACCCGGGTGGGTCTTAATGGGGGCGTCCAGGCCCCTGGACGCCCCCATATTTTTAATTTAATTTATTTTATTTTCTCAGGGCCCAAAACCAAATAAAAAATATATATATTAATGGAGGCGTCCAGGCCCCTGGACGCCTCCATAAAAACAAAAATAAAAAAATGTGTGTAAAATGCCTGTTGGCATAAAAAAACAAAAAAACAAATAAAAAATATATATATTAATGGAGGCGTCCAGGCCCCTGGACGCCTCCATAAAAACAAATATAAAAAATCAAAATGCCAGCCTTGGCATAAAAGACAAAATAAAAATAAAAATAATATTTTTTTTGGAGGCGTCCAGGTCCCTGGACGCCGGACCTGGACGCCTCCATAAACTCCGTCACGGGCGCCGGCCACCGAACGACGGTTTATCGTGTGTGAAAAAATCTAAATCATAGAGACGTCCAGCCACCTGGACGCGCCCATTTCTGAATCACGAGGCGCCGCTCTCAAAACCACGCGTTGTGTCAAACCGCGTGCGGCCGTCGGTGGTTTTCGGTGGACCTGTTGGAGGCGTTCGGGGCCCTGGACACCTCCACAAAAATATTCCAAAAAAATTAATAAAAATAGAATAAAATATTAGTTCGGCCCTGATGGAGGTGTCCAGGGTCCTGGACGCCTCCACCCTCCAGAGCCCTATAAATAGAGGCCCACCCCCCTCAGTTCTGAGAGCTTCGAAGAGATCCGATAGGCTGCCGGAGCCCAGAGGCTACCGGAGTCATTTTCTAACCCGTGGGGTCTTTTGTAGGTGGAGGTTCTGCCGGCTTCTCGGGTGCCCACGCTCGCGAGAGGAAGGTCGTCTTCATCCACCGCGCTTCCACGCCATCCCTACGCTGCCGGAGCTCCGCCGGATTTCACCATCGGCACATCCAATAAGCCAATCCTTTCCTTTTCTTCTTAGTTCCTTTTGCATTCATCATCTCGCATCATCTACCCCCCTTCATAAGGGCGTCTCTTCTTATATACTTCTTGCATCTATCATCTCATTTTCCTCCTACTCGAGTCCGAGAGGGGTTTAAAAGATAACACCAACCAGGTGTGTGTCTTACCATCATTTCGTTATTTTTATCGCAAGGATTTGAATACTACACCTTCATCTTTCTAATCCACTCGTTACTTGTTTGTCGTTGTTTTGCAAGGGTACCCAAGGAAAGCCCTCTCCGTCGGCCGGCCGAAGGGGGAGGAAGAAGCAACCCGCCATCTCCCGCTCTTGAGGTAGGAGCGATCACTTTCTTCATTTTGGGGTCTTTCGGCCCCTGGCGATCACATCTTGTTCTTGAGGCCGCGGCGAGTCACTTCCCCAATGGCCGTTTAAATTTCCGTTCTTATATTCTCTTTATATTCTGTTATATTCTGCTCATATGCTCGAGGCCGCGGCGAGTCACTTCCCCAATGGCCGTTTAAATTCCCGTTCTTATATGTTATATTCTTATCTATTCATGTTCTCGAGGCCGCGGCGAGTCACTTCCCCAATGGCCGTTTAAATTCTCTTTATATCATGTCATATTCTTATCTATTCATATTCTCGAGGCCGCGGCGAGTCACTTCCCCAATGGCCGTTTAAATTCCCGCTCTTTATATTCTCTTTATAGTCTGCTATCTTCTTATCTGCTCATATTCTCGAGGCCGCGGTGAGTCACTTCCCCAATGACCGTTTCAATTCCTGCTATTTAATTTCTGCACCATTCCCGTCCCTCGAGGTCGCGGCGAGTCACTTCCCGCTATGGCCGTTTAACCCCCATATCTTGCTATATCACATTTGTCACGCTCGCCCCGCCGGAGCAATCTCCCGTGGTGGCCCCTTCTCTTTTCTCTTATTTCTGTGTTGCAGCAAACAAAAAAAGGATCCCGCGCGCTCCGCATCCTCTCTGCTCACCCGAACCGCGTGACGTCGCTCACACCTGGCTCACCCAATTGCCATCCTCACCGATCAGTCGCTACGACAGATCTTCCAAAATCCTGATGCTTTAGGAAGGCTGGTCAAGTGGGTGATCGAGCTAGGCGAGTTCGGCGTTAAGTTCCGTCCGAGGACCGCGATCAAAGCCCAGGCCCTCATCGACTTCGTCGTCGAATGTACGATATCGGCCAAAGACTCGCCCGAGCACTCGTCGAGACCGACTTGGGAACTGTATGTCGACGGATCATCCTGCGTCGCTGGTAGTGGCGTAGGACTGGTCTTACTTTCGCCTGAATGGGTAGAGCTTCAATACACCCTGCGCTTCAACTTCCCGACCACAAATAATGTGGCCGAGTACGAAGCCCTCCTTTCAGGGATGCGCATGGCAAAACACTTTGTGCCCGTTTTCAATTTTCATGCCACCCTGACATTCAATTCAGTGTATGTCTTTGTGCCCGTTTTTAGTCATGCCCTAAAGAATCTCATCTAGTGGCTGTTAAACGCATTTTTAGATACTTAATTGGCATAATAGATTTTGGCTTGTAGTTTCCCATTGGTAGTTCTTTTGATTTGATTGCATACACCGATGCGGATTATGCCGGATGTATTGTAGATCGTTGTTGTACCCGGACTATTTCCCAGCAAGAATAACAAGGAGTAAAGGTCCGGGCATTTCCCCGGACACCTTCCAGGGACGGGCTATCTAGCCCTTTCTACAACCCTGCGAGTCCCTATAAGGGTCCTGACCAACTTGCCGTGACATGCGGCAATGTGAACAGTTGTCCGGGGTCAACCCCGGCCACTCACATACGGGCTTTGCCCGTATCCTACATGGCCGCCCGGGACCACCCGGGGGCGCCCCGACGTTAAGCCAAGCCACGTGGCACCTAGTGAAAGGGCCGCGGGCCCACTCCGAGACACTTCTTTCAACCCTCCAAGGTCAAAGGGAGACCCGAGCAAGTCAACCACAGGCTTTGGAGGCCCACAGCATGTGCATACGGCTCACACACGCATGTTCGACATATTTCCGAACACCTTGTGGGCGCATATGTTCCAGCCCTTCTACACAAAACCCCGGGCCACCCCGTGGTTCCATCACACTAATGGGGTCCTGCAATGACCCCCCAGTAAGTCGGGGTCACCCCCGACCCTCAGATACGTGGCAACGAGCCACTCAATCTCAACACTCGAGCCAACACGAGGATACCCTGTCAACCTGCCATGCAACGCGGCACACAGCCCGAGACATTACACATGTCCACAAAACACCCCCTCTTAGCTCCCACGAGCTCCTATCTTCAATCCAAGGTCCACCGTGCGGCCCCTCAGCCATCTACCCAAGTTGTTCGGCAATCCGGGGTGTGTCGGGCATTTACCCGAACACCTTCCGAGCGACTATGACAGCCTGAAGAACAACGGCCCCCACGGGCCCATTCCAGCTTCCCGGGGTTCAGCGTCCGTCAAAGGACAACCCCAAACAACACAAGAAGACCCCCGGGGTTACAGCCGGCCCGGTGCTAGTTCACCCCGGGGCATGGCCGCGCGCCCCAGGGAGGGCGAACTCCCTGGGGACCGCACCCTCCCTCCAGCTCGGTGGTCCCACGACCCCACTCAGTCCAGTTCGTCCCATCTACGGTCCTACGACACGGTTCGTGTGCCGTACCAGTTCGAGGAGTCAACACGCGGAAGCACGGAGCGACAGCACGACGGGTTCGCCCTCCGGTCAATGCGTACAAGTCTCGCAAGCTTCCACATATCCTCCCCAGCTATTTGTCATTTTCTTTTATAGTCAAATTAGGAAGAAAATGGACCCAAAAAATCAAATTTTATAGGGTGGGACTGCCCCCCTCTCTCCTTGGTGCCAGTCTGCCTAAACCCCCCATGGGGGGGGGGGTTTATGCGGACCAGCTCACATTAAGTTTTTCAAAAAAAGAAAAAAAACCAAAACTGACCTGCCTAAACCCCCCTGGGTGGAGTTTAGGCGGACCAGCCTGGGCCCCCAGGCTAGTCCGCCTAAACCCCCTGGGGGAGGGGGTTTAGGCGGACCAGCCCAACCCCCTGGGCTAGTCTGCCTAAACCCCCTCAGGGGGGGGAGGGGGGGGGGGTTTACGCGGACCAGCTCAGCCCCCCTGGCTGGTCCGCATAAACCCCTTCCCCCTCTCTCTCAGCTCGTGTAACCCCAAGCACTATTCACTCGTGTTTACGCGAACCAGCTCACCCCCCTTAGCTGGTCCGCGTAAACCCCTTGTGACCCTTCAACTTCCCCTATAAAAATCCCTTGGGAGCTCACGGGGTAGAAATTCGGAATCAAGCACCAAGCATCCAGAACATCAAACGTCAAGCGCCAAGGCTTCAAGCGGCTCTAAGCACCGAGGTAAAGAGAATTGTGCGTGGGTGACTTGTTCGTCGGCCTAATATGCCGGGGGTATGTCGTTCGCACTCCCCTCACGCCGTATATAGCCATCACACACAAGTCAACACCCACCGTATGTGAGACGCTACGACATGGGTGAACGTCCCCTCATGCCGGGATTTCCCCTCGCGTGCCCGTCAGTTGCAACCACACGCGTACCATGACGTCATGCTCTCTCGCAGTCACGAGGCCATGTTCGACCACTCAATTCGAGTCGTGATCGACCCTCGCCCAGACACCGGATTGATGTATCCCTCCAGTTATCTAGTCGCAGGCCCCCGTTCGGCATCACGGCCCTAGCCCACGCCACAGGAGGAGCCCTCTGTAAAATGCATATGTGTTCATTCATCACGCATCGACCTGGGGACCGACTAGCACGTTGGAGTTGTCCCGTGGCATGCGCCAGTTATACCTTGGCCATCACGGCTTTCCTGTAAAGAAGTATACACCTCAGTATAACACCGCCAATTGGACGAGTGCTCTCGCACCCACGTTCGGGCCCTCGGTTTTCTATCTACACGACTTGGCATCCGTGCCTAACACCCCAGTCCCAGTAAATATCTCCCAGTCAAAAGTGCACCTACAGCTGCTGAATGCTCCGGCCCTCTACCCATGGCTTCAGACTTGTATACAGATTATTCTTCAGCTTAGAACGAAGGTATTCGGATTCAATCCGATGTAAATAAACACCGGTTGCTTGCGGCCGGTGGGGAAAGACGTCCAGTACACGATTCCCACAATCGTCTACGCACTCGCACCCATGGAACCCCTTCTCTCCACGTGTCGTTCGATCGCCCGAGCCCACGTGCCGCGCCCTTGTGGCGCTTCCCCGGTCAACCCTTGGTTCCATGAGTGATTGTCGAGAACTCGACTGGCACGCCCGCACCCTGTCCGGTTAACCCTTATCCTGAAACTTCCGTGCCATTCGACCCTTCCCGACTTTCCGTAAAAGGAGAGTGCCCGATACCACCGTGAGAGGCATACAACCGTGAGGAGGATACCCGAGATACATCAAACTCCCGTATTTTCCTTCCCCGCTGTATCCCTTCCTTCACCCCGGTCATTCGGCATAAAAATCTGCACAACAGAGTGGATGGCACGCCTGGTGGGACGTCTCCCGCCTTCCTTCTTTTTACTGAAGAAAAGTATGTGCCAGCCCTAAAGGCCTGGTGTCCTTTCCCTGTTCTTGCAGGAGAGGCGGAGAAGGGCACTCGTGTGCGCATTTTCTAGCAGCTTTCGGTTCGCGCTCTGATCGTCGGACCGCGCTTGGCGACTGTCAGCAACCGTCGCCTCCGCATCACCCAGTTCTCCAGCAACCATGGCGGCCCTCACCTACAGTCCCAACATCATTGCCACCCACGCCCGGGTGGGCTACTTGGCGACGTCGATCGCTTTCGGCAGCTTTATCCCTGTTATCGGATCGCCCTACTTCTTGGGTGTGATCCCCGTGGCTGCTCTTCAGCCAACCCTAGTTTCTTCATTGGCTCCCACGGCCAATGTGCCACATGCACCTCAAGTCCAGGTGTCCCACCTGAGTACTGGATGCCGGACCGCCACTACTGGCCCCTACAGGGCCCCCAGATCAACGTCGACCTGGGTAAGCGTTAGCCCCCGGGGCCAGCCTCATCCGATCTCCAACACGGGCCCCGCGCCCCGAAGTTTGGTCACTATCTCAGCATCTTCCTCGGGTCTCAAACCCCGAGCCGCAGTAAAGCCGGCACCCAACACGGGCTCCCAACCCCAGGTTCACGGCTTCACAACAGCTTCCTCGGGTTCCCAACCCTGAGCCTCAGTAAAGCCGGCACCCAATACGGGCTCCCAGCCCCGGGTCCACGGCTCCTCAGCATCCTCCCCGGGTTCCCAACACCGGGCTCCAGCCAAGCCGGTACCCAACACGGGATTCCAGCCCCGGGTCCACGGCTCCTCAGCATCTTCATCGGGTTTCAGACCCCAAACCCCGGTAAAGCCCACTCTCGATGGGGCTCCCAGCCCCGAGTTCGCGGCTCCCCGATATTGCACTCGAGACCCCGATTCCGAGCTCCAGTTGAACCGGCCCTCCCCGTGGGTCTTCTACCTAGGGGGCAAGGTTCCTCAGCACCTTCCTCGGGGCTTCCGACCAGAGCCCAGACTATGTCGACACCTACTGCGGGTCCTCGATCCAGGGGCGTCGGCACCTCAGCACTTCCGACGGCGTCGCCTTCCGGTGTAAGAGTGTCGTCTCGAGCATCGACAACACTTCTATCGGCGCGGGCAAAGGCTTATACCTGGGTCACTCAGCCATCGACCCCCAGCGTGGGTTATATATCCCGGGGGCCGATCCCAGTACCTTAGACTGACAGCTTCACGCTGCCGGTCGCCCCAGGTCGGATCTTCTCGGTCTACCATCTTGGGGCAGAGTCTTCCTCCACTCCTCAGAAGAAGCGTCCCCACAGCCGCAGAGGCAGGCGACTCGCTGCTGCAACTAGCAACTCCGGCAAGACAGTCCTTGTCGGCAACTTACGGATCCGTCTCGACGGGGGTGAACCAATCATACCCCAGGAACGGACCATTCCCACCATCCCCACTTCCAATCGTTTTGACCTCTTGCGTCAAACACGAGAGGATGGGGCGAAGCTCAAAGGAGCAGGTTCCTCGGCGGTAGTCCGGGGGCACCCACCGCAGCCAGGCACACGGCCTCCCAAGATGACTCGTCAGAAAAGCGGTGACAAGGGAGATCAGTAACTTGACTTGAGGAGAATCTAGGTCACCCTAGAAGAAGCTCAAGCTGTTTGAAGGGCGCGTATCACCAACCCCCTGCGAGCACTCAGACGCGGCATCAGACAGGGTGCGACTAGCCTCACAGTAGCATCGTCTGACGACGCCCAGTCATGCAATGTCCCCCGCGCAATTAAGCGGAGGCAAAGGAGAGCCCATCCTCGAGCCCTCCAGTAACCTGTCCAGGGTTCTCCTCTAGCTGACGTCGGGAGTGAGCCCCCTCCGCAACGCATCTCGGTCTTTGACAGACTAGGGACGACTGTCAGCCCCGAGCGACACCCGCGAAGGAAGAGGACGGCCTGATTTATCAATGATGTGGTTCGAGTGTTCGCGTGCTACACCACCGGACACCAGCCAGACACCTAGTCTGACGACCTGAACCAGCCTCTATCCCACTTCAGGAGGCCGCGCCACCAGGCTCCGCTGCCTCCCCTAACAGGTCACATCGGCATGTCTACCAAACCGCAGGCGTCGGAACGCGTAGAAGAAGTCCCGGTAGAAGACCGCGTCCCTCCCATCAACGCAGAGCCGGTCAACAATGACCCTCTTGCGAATGAGGCTCAAGAAGTGACCCTCGACACTCTCATGAAGGAGAACCATCATTTGAAGGCCCTCCTGCAAGACCTTCTCCAGAAACGAGACCTTCATCCCCAGCAACCTTCTAGGCCCCAGGCTGAGGCACTGGCACCCCCGGCGACTCGCGAGGCTGCCAACACCTCAGCAAAAATTGGCCGAACTCCATTGGCAACTGGGTTTGGCACACCCCCGGTTGAGGTTCAACCATGAGCCTCCAAAACGCCAGTGCCAGAGAATCTCCTGGCGCAACGCCAGATGATCGAGCGTATTATCAAGATAAAGCTCACCCAGTATGGTGAAGGGGCTATCACGGTAGATCTCTACAGTGTACCCTACCCGCTTCACCACCAGCTGAAAAGCTTCCCCTGGGGTACTCCAAGCCCTCGAAGCTACAAAAGTTCGACGGCCAGGGGTCCCCGCATGAACACCTGGCCTACTATATTACGGCCATGGGCGAGTTAGCGTTGGACTAATCATATCTCCTCTGCTACTTCGCCACTTCGCTCACGGGAATGGCCTTTCAATGGTATTCCCGCCTGAAGCTCAGCTCAGTCATTGACTGGGCGGACCTCTAGAAGAAATTCCTCGATTGCTTTCAGACGGCCGAGCGAAAGGTCTCCTTAGCCGAACTTTGTTCTCTTCGGCAGAAAAAGGGCGAGAGTGCCCTTGACTTCATCAAAAAATGGCGAGACCTCAGCTGAGGTGTGTCAATCCACCCGTCCAAGAGGACGCCATCACTATATGTCGTCGAGGTCTGGCGACCGAGGTCAGCGAAAAGCTTCTCGGCACCAATATCAAAGGCTTCGACCAGCTCAATTCGGCGGTCACCGAAATAGAGATGTTCTTTGCCAACAACCCAAGCTATACTGCAGCAAATGGTAAACAAGCGCGAGAACGCCAGCCCGGTAAGGAGGTGAATATCATAGAGTTCACCCCTGCCAAGGCCAATAAAGGGGCCGAATCCAGTGGCTTTGACAAAAAGCCAGCAGATACGCCGGCTGCAACGTCCTTCTCGGAGCGTATGAAGACACCCTTCTCATTTAAGAAGGAACACACAAAGATGCTCTTCGACCTCTGCATGGCTCAGAAGATCGTCGAACTTTCAGAAATCAGCAAGCCGGACGAGGCCCTGAAGACCGACGATCCCAGTTATTGCCTGTATCATCGCATGCTGGGCCATTCAATTGAAGATTGCTACGACTTCAAGACTCTGGCACAGAAGCTGATCCGAGACGGTCTTGTCAAAATGAAGAGCGATCTCGTCGATCCCCCGCAACCACACACGTGGGCCTGGCCAGCTAACACAGCACGCATGGCTCACCCCTCGGCCAATGTCATCCACATGATGGCCACATTCACTCTCTCTGACGACGAGTCAGAGGAGCCTAGGGCTAATCGAAGGGAACGTTCGATCTGGTACCCAGGGTGGGGACCTTGGCATGATCAGAGACCTCTCTCCTTTCCCAGGGAGAGAACCCGATGACTCTTCGATATCCTCGTCGAGAATGGGCAAATCATGCCCCGTGATTTGCCTGCCGACTACACCCATTACGACCATAGTCACCCTCAATACTTCCCCTTCCATGCTAGAATTTGCCACCCGATCGAGTCCTGTGAGGAAGTCCAACACCTCATCCAAGAACAGATCCAATGGGAGTAGATCGACGCGGAGGAGAACTCTATGTCACTTGTCGGGCTTCGACAAGCTGTCGAAGAAACCCTGAGCACTACCAGGAGTGCGCTAGTGCGGCCAGACTCCCCCCAAGAAATTGGGCACGGACTGCCTTACCAGCATCCTCCAGAATGGCTCGAGTTCCAGACTGACAACCAATAAGCGCTCGAGCGATTGCGGAGGCGTAGAGAGCAGGATACCAGTCAAGAGACACACCTGACCAACTTCTCGGTCAACGTCATCCATTCCCCTACTCCTTCAACCCTCGAGGGCTCTCAGACATCAACAGCCAGCCAGCCAGCCCCAGCCACTTCGGCCGTGCCGTGGCGGTCTTGGCCGGAGCTAAAGTCTCTCCCTTTTCCTGAAGAAGATACCGCCATGCTCCTCCGGGTCCTTCTCGGCCAAGAGGACGTTCTGGTGGGTGAGATGACGACAAGCTCTTCGGATCTTTCTCGTCCTCCTCTTGCCCTATCTTCACCACCGACAGCCGCGGACAGGAAGGGAAAGCAAAAATAGGGTGAGTCCCCGCCTCAGCCTCGGTGTACCTCCTCAGCGGAGGGGCCATCGGGTCTATCCCGCCTACCTGTTGACACAATTCAGAGTACAAAGAAGACATCTTTGGAGTCTTCAGCGGCTTCGCTTCAAGTGGCGGGCCCACCGCCACAAGGCTCCTTCATTCCGCAGAGTCGGGATAACTGTGCAGAGCGATAATGTCCTGCGGCACTGTCAGTCGTCGCTAGGCCTAGCTCTCAGCATGGTTACAAAGGCAAGGCTAAGGAGCAGGATGACCAGTGCCCCTCTCTGTCCACTTCTCAACAGAAGCAACCGCCACCGCGGGTAAGGCGTCAAACCGCGCATATGTCCTCCAATACCGGTCCCAACGTACCGGCTCAATAGAAGACATCTTTGTCGCCACCGCGGCTAAGACATCAAACCGCGCATACGTCTTTGGACGCCAGCACTAGCCTACCGATTCCTCGTAGGCTCCCGTCGCCACCGCGGTTAAGGCATCAAACCGTGCATACGTCTTCAGATGCCAGCCCCAGTATTCCAGCATACCAGGAATTGCCGCTCGAAGTAATCGAGCAGGCGATCAACGCCACCTTCCAGATACAACAAGCGGAAGGTGCCTGGATCAAAATTTGAGCGAAGAAGAGTCATCGACCTCGTCCTACAAAGGTATCAGATCGGAGATATCCTCATCAAGATTTGTCAACTCCGGCTCCAGCACCTCTCCCTCCTACCCCCTTGGAGATTGCTATTGCCAAGAGACAAGAGAAAAATAGGAGGAAGAACCTCAGAAGGCGGCTCAAGAAATAGGCTGAACAAGCAGCCGCCCCGCAATATCCGGCTGAGCCAACGCCCCTTCAAAGGCTCCAGCTGCTCATTGATGACTTGGAAGAATACGTTCCTCCTCGTCCTACCAGAGCTCTCCCACTCGACAGCTACATCTCGTGGGAAGAAATGCAGAAATGAGCCCGCCTCAGAAATTGGGTCCAAGAGATGATCCAAAAGCTCAAGGACGGCGAAAGACTCGTGATCCCAGATGAGCTCTCCTTGTGTTATAAAGATAAGGAGATCACCACAGAGCAGCTAGAAGAAATGCTTCGGCGCTGCACCTGCAACATGGTGGCCATTCCACCTTCTGACAATATCAATGCTTCTCGGCGGGGTGAGCCAGTAGCCTCCTGGACAAGACAAAGAACCATTGCCCCACTTGGGCTACAGCCAGCTCCAGAGCACACCGGTCATGGCCGAGGTCATGGTCGGGGACGCGGTAGAGGTCGTGGGAGAATCCCCGAGCTACCCATATCTCCATCCACCTTCGACCTGGAGTGAATCATCCTCTTTCAAGGAGAGGAATCGGCTCCCATTCCGGAAGCAGAAATTTGGAGAGGACCTGGTATCTTCGATCCTTCCGGCATTGAAGAGGCTACTGCCAGCCTCCCAGTCCCTGCACCAGTACCGGCTTCTGCGACAGAACAAGCGAGACCGTCCGGTAAGGATGAGCTAGCCCGCCAGTCACCCCCAGAAGAGCCATCATTGGCATCCCTGTTCCAAGAGTCCGCTGGCGATCAAAATCAGTCTGATCCAGGTGGTAAGGGCAAGGCAGTGCAACTTCCCAATGGGGAACCACACGGTAGCTCGCAGAAGGTTCGGCCTGACATACTACCCTCTTTGGAGGATGCTCAAGCCCGAGCTGACCGGAAGGTCCTCCACCAGATGAAGTGTTTCCTTGCCGGTATTTCCATTTGGGAATCCATTGCTTGGAGTAAGGATCTAAGGGAAACCCTTATCAAGATACTCTAAGAGCCGAAAGTCTATGAAGCACATGCCGCAGAAATGAAGGCGGCTGCCTATGGTGCCTTCGCGGCCGCCATCTCCTTCACGGAGAAAGACATGTTGCTTTCCCCGTCGTGCCACAACCGTTCTCTCTACATGAAGGGGAAGATCAACGGGCATGATGTGAACCGGATCCTGGTAGATGCTGGTGCCGCTGTTAACATCATGCCACTCAAGACATTCAAGTCTCTATATCTGACCCCATACCTCCAGAAGGTTCAAGCGGTCAAGATATCCGGCTTTAACCAGAACACTGAGGACATCCTCGGTCGGGTGGATGTCGACCTGGTGCTCGATGATTTCACCTCCAAGGTGACATTCTACATCATCGACTCCAACACATCTTATAAGATGCTGTTAGGCCGACCCTGGCTCCATGAAAATTGGGTCGTCCCGTCAACTCTCCACCAATGCATCAAGTATGCCAAGGACGGAGAGCAACATAAGGTCTTTGCAGACCTGTCGCCGTTCACACCAGTAGAATGCAACCTGGCCGACACTGCGCTCTACTTCAAGGGGATTAGTCCCTACCCTGTAATTAAGAGCAAAAGCAACGGTTGGCTCTCAGAGGAAGACGATGATGATCTCTTCTCTTTTGATGAGGAAAAGGCCAAGCTTCACCGGCTGCGCCTCGGCTCCAAGTCAACCCCAGATCACCCTGAGAGGCGCCAGATCGACTTCGAGGCTAATCTCATTAGCCGAGCTATTGGCAAGAGTATATGCTTGCCACCAGACTGCATCCAGCTCCCGTGTGCATCCGAGGAGCACAGCGTCGAGTCGCTGACGACCTTCATTGTCACCATCAAGCGACAACGCCAAAACAAGAAGAAGGCTAACAAGGATAAACCCATTGTCTTCTACAAAGGAGACATGGTCCCTCAAGCCCCGTCGGATGACGACTTCGGCTGGCCTAGGCAAGCCGGCGATACCCCTGAAGCAGTTCAGGTGTGGGGCGACCTCTCGCCGCATATTCAAGAAATGTGTTTGAAACAACACATTCCTCTGTGGCAAACCCCTGCCCAACAAAGATACTTCCGTCGACTGTGGGACCCTTCCCAGGGCCGGGGACAACCCCCGTCCTTCCATAAGGATACCAGGGGGGTTGGTTACGACCAGGACTCGGACTTCCGCATCCACTACGCAGTCAACGTCGTAGGCTTGGTACTACCAGCCAACGACAAAATAAGAGTCGAAGCCAAATTCGATAGCTCCGGGGATGAGGGAGAGGAAATCCTGATCCCGATCTCTGCCAAAGCTAGAACCTCAGCTCAGGCCGTCGGGGGACCTTCTTCGCCTCCCTGCCAAGACAAAGGGGCGGGTGAAGCTTCTCCAGTCTCTCAGCCAATCAGGGACCCAGTACAATAAACCCTCCTGAGGGGGGGATCTTTCTGGTCTTAGCTACTAAAGATTGCCAGCTCAGCCAGGCAACCCCGGAGAAACCTCAGCAGCCCCGGTTGACAACAGCTGGCCAAGAACCGGCGGTCCAGATCAATCCTCGATGGACCCCAGCAACAACTGCTCTCCGGTCCCTTCAACATCAATCGGTGACTTCGAGAACCAAGAGATACATGAAGCCGACACCGATGATGAGGATTTCATCGACCTTGAACCCGCTCCTCCCGAGCTGGAGGACGGCGGCCAGGCGACCATGGATGAGCTCGTTGAGATCAACCTGGGCGATGATGACGCCCCGTAGCCTACATTCATCAGCGCTCTTCTCACCGAGGCAGAGAAGTAGGACTACAAGCAACTACTGCTCGAGTTCAAGGACTGCTTTGCCTGGACGTACAAGGAGATGCCAGGGCTAGACCCCTCCATGGCGGAGCACAATCTGGCCATTTCTCCCTTGGTCGCACCGGTCAAGCAACCACAGTGGCACATGCGCCATGAGCTGGAGCTCCAGGTCTCGACCGAAGTCCATAAAATGGCGGAGGTCGATTTCATCAAGCCGTGTATCTATCCGATCTGGCTCGCCAACGTAGTCCCAGTCAAGAAGAAAAATGGTCAAGTCCGCATTTGCGTCGACTTCCGAGACCTCAACAAAGCCTGTCCGAAGGACGACTTCCCAGTCCCGATTACAGAAATGATGGTCGATATGACCACCGGCCATGAAGCCTTATCTTTCATGGATGGGTCGTCCGGTTATAATCAAATCCGGATGTCCCTCAAAGACAAGAATCACACAGCCTTCAGATCCCCCAAGGGGATTTTCAACTACAAGCGCATGCCCTTCGGTTTGAAGAATGCAGGTGCTACTTACCAAAGGGCCATGACTAAAATATTCGACGAGATGCTACACAACATCATCGAATGCTATGTGGATGACCTTGTCGTCAAGACTAAAAGGCGATAAGACCATTTGCGCGACCTCCGCCAAGTCTTCGAGCCTCTTCGGCAATATGGGCTCAAGATGAACCCCCTAAAATGCGCCTTTGGCGTATCCATTGGCAAATTTCTTGGTTTCATCATCAGGTACCAAGGAATCGAGGTGGATCCCAGCAAGATAAAAGTAATCCGGAAGCTTCCACCACCCAGCAACATCACCAAACTCAGGTCCTTCTAAGGGAGGTTGACCTACATTCGGAGGTTTATCTCTAACCTCTCCGGTCGGTGCATGCCTTTCAGCAAGCTGATGAAGAAAGACGCCCCGTTTACATGGGACTCGGAATGCCAGGCGACTTTCAAGCAAATCAAGGAGTACCTCCTTACTCCCCCAGTCCTGGGGGCACCAATCAAGGGTAAATCACTCATCCTTTACATTGCTGCCATGGACGCTTCGCTGGGAGCTCTGTTGGCGCAAATCAATGAAGAAGGTAAAGAGCAGGCCCTCTATTACCTCAGCCAGAAGTTAATCGATGCCGAGTACCGCTACTCCCCTATGAAGATGGTTTGCTTGGCATTGGTGTTCACAGTTAAGAAGCTACGACATTACCTCCTGTCCCATAAAGTCGAGCTTATATCCAAGCACAACCCCCTGAAGTATCTCCTTCGGCGACCTGTCCTCTCAGGCAGACTGGGAAGGTGGGCTCTCCTGTTGATGGAGTACGACATTACTTATGTCCCTAGAAAAGCAATCAAGGGACAGGGTATGGCTGAATTTTTGGCAGCCCATCCAGTGCCAGACGACTCACCCTTCAACTCGGAGCTCCCGGACGAGGAGTCCCTTGCTGCTCAATCACAACCACCGGTTGACCAGAGTGGAGATGTCTTGCATTACTGGCAGCAAAGCGCTCTCACAACCACTGTTTTTCAATCACAATAACCAGTTGAACAGAGCGGAGATGTCTTGCATTATTGGCAGCCAAGCGCTCTCACAACCAGCGTGCCTTGCTGGGAGCTCTACTTTGACGGTGCTTCCCGAGGGATCACCCAGAGTAACCAGGATCCATCCACCAAGACAGGTGACAGCATTATTTTCCTGACTCCTCAGGGCGGAGTTTTATACAACTCTTGTGCCCTCATGAAATCCCTGACCAACAATGAAGCTGAGTATGAAGCTCTACTCATTGGGCTCCAGATGGCTCTCCACATGGGCATTAAATGCCTCAAAGCCTACGGGGACCCCAGCTAATAGTCCGACAGGTCCTTGGCATCTATGACGTGCTGAAGCCAGAGTTGGTTCCATACCATACCATCATCACCAGATTAACCCAGAAGTTCTATTTCTTCAAAATAGATCATATTCCCAGAAGCAGCAACGCTCAGGCGGATGCCTTAGCAAAACTGGCCGCGGCCATCAAGCTCCCACCCGAGGGTGAGGTCGACATCGTCATCAAACACAGAAGGTTGATGCCGAGCTCACTCGAAGATAACACTGGTCTCACCATCTACGAGGTCCACGACCTTGACCAGAGTACGTCTCCAGAAGAGGATGATTGGCGTGCGCCCATCATCAAATTCAAGAAAGGGTGGCTCCCCCCTGACCGAGCTCAAAGAGTCAAGTTGATGTGACATAACCTAGGACTCAACAAGCAAGCACAATTAAGCATTCAAAACGGACCGATAATGGCAACCGCTCACCCGATGCTCACTAAGACTCCTCGAGTAGATATCCTGCAGAGGTCAGACTTAATATCAGTTAAAATCAATATGAGGATAGTAGAAAGATGCACAGAGTGGGTTCGAGAATGTATAGACTTGCTAAGTCATCAAGGCAACCATGTGTAGACTTGATATTCAAATGCACAGACATGCCACCAAAGAATGTACAGACTTTACGTGCAATGTACAAACGATGCACAGATATGCCACCGAAGAATGTACAAACTTTGAGTGCATGGTACAAAAGATGCACAGACATGTCGTCGAAGAATGTACAGACTTTGTTGTGTAAGATGCACACATGCACGGAATTAGTCGCGTGCAGCAACAAAAGTTGCATCGACTTGAGTTCATGCTGCAACAGGAGTTGCACGGACTTGATGACATTGTGTATGCATGGAACACCGAAGATGGGAGGTTGCCGATTCTGCCCAGTTCTGTGGGTGCTTGTTGAGTACGGACTGAATAGATCTAGAGGGGGGGTGAATAGATCTTTCCCCCTTTTTTCGATTTAATATCTATTGACTAAATGAGTTGCAGGTGATTGACGAATTACAGAACTAATGTTGATATCAATGAAGAAAACAAACACATAGAGAAGCATGCACACACATAAGCAAACCACAAGATAGGATTTTTAAGGTGGTTCAGTCTCTTCCCGAGACTTACATCCACCCCTTGCTGAACTCAAGCAAGGCTTCACTTATGAGAGCCTCTGATCTCAATCCAAAACACAAGACACCGCTGTCACACAGCTTGTTCCTGCTGACACACAGCTTGTACCAGCTGACACACAACTTGAATCCGCTGCCTCACAGCTTGACACTTGGTGTAAGGATGAATAGAAATGATGAGAAGGTGGGATGATGCAACAGGACTGAATATAGACTTTTGTAACAAAGTAAAGAATTCAGCCTGGGACTTAATCACATAAATAACAAGAGTAGACTCCCTGTAGAACTTCCAATCGGATGCCTTCAGCTGCTTTGCTGCTGGAGGTCGCACAGCTTCAAGCCCAGTCTTCCTTCTGCAGCAATGAGAATGCCTTTAGTCTTCTGCAGATTTCTGATTGATGGAGAGCCACTTCGTCCTGTGATGTAGGTGTGTTTCTTAGCTTCTGTTCTATGCTCTCTCTGTGTGCTTTCCTCCGCGATCAGTTGCCTTCTACTTTTTATGCAGATACTTTTTCAAGCCTGAAGCTCTTCCCGCTCAAATTCCAGATCGAGCGTCAATCTGCTAGAAAGCAGGGAGAAGGTTAAATCCGATCACTACAATAAGTTTGACCGCTTCTAAGCAAGATTCTCTCCTTGATTCCCGTGCGGAATCTCATCATTTGAACTACCCAACAACCTGCAACAACAATCTGCAGGTTTTAAGGAACCAAAACAGAATTCGGTTAGAGTTCGGTTCTGGACGCTATAACACCCGTGGTCGACCATGACACTGTCCCTGGTCGACAACGAGCAGTGTCCTGATGGCGGTTTCATTCTGGCTGACACTCGCGTCCCCGTGGTCGACCACAGCCTTGTCGCTGGTCGACAAGGGGCAAATTCCAGATGGCCGTCAGTTCTGTCTGATGCTCTGTCTGTTCTGTGGTCGACCAGAAGTGGGGCTTTGGTCGACAGCCAAGGCACATGCAGAAGACGGATGACTTGAAGTGTTTCTGGCTGGGTTCGTTGGTCGACCATAACCACTTCCCTGGTCGACAAGCGGCCTTTGACACTTCTTCTGATTTGTTGATTCCACTTGGATTTCAGTGGACCTGAAATTACTTAACTTATCAGAAGTAACTTGAACTATCAGATTTATATTGAGTTAATCAAAAACATTGTTTGTCATCATCAAATAGTCATGAGTCCATTACTTTGAAGGAACAATCAAACCACTTGTATTTGTTATGAAACAAGATAGAACTTGATTAATCAAACATATCCTATTGTCATCATCAAAACCAAGGGATGCACAACATTCTCCCCCTTTTTGATGATGACAACCATGAGTCATTGTGACAAACAACAGATTATAGAATTCATTTGATATTGCATTCAAGGCTATCATAGCACAGATTTCATTCAGACAATTCGTTTGATGTGCCTTTCAAAAACTATAGCACTAATTACATGAGTGACTCAAAAAGGATAAAGACACTAAGGACACGTAGACAAAGTAAACTTGACATCTAGACACACATCTAGACACACAACTAGACACACAATGACACATAAAGTCCTATCTCCCCCTTTGTCAACAGCAAAAAGAAGATCATTTAAACAATCCCTCTGAGGAGGATGAGAGAAAATTAGGGACCCAGCCGTGGCAATTTATAGGGTAGGGCAGTAGGGCTGGGTCTTAAAAAAACTAGGATAGTGAACCATCACGATGCAGAAAACGAGCGGTCAGGATTTAATCAGCATAACTCAAATTTTTGGAAGATATTAAAGTGTACTCCCTTTCTTTAATAGAACACTTATGGAACCTTTCCACCCTTATGCAAAGACCACCTTGTGACCAAATAGAGTGGGTCTTGTGGTTCAATGAATTTGAAAGTATTGCACCAATAAATTGACTCCCCATATCCAATTTCTTACACATGGCTCCTTGAACTTATAATATATTTCAAGAGATAATTTTACTAACTATGCTAGCTGAACAGTGTTTTGTACTTTTATTTGCATGCTATGCTTTAGGTCAACCATTTTCTCTGCCTTTGTGATAACTTATTTTTGAATCATTTGAGAGCTGTGGTCAGGTTTATCACATGCTTTTCTACACGAGGAGACACGCTTTTTACACGCCAGAAACCCCGGCTACTTAGCATGCCTAACCATTCCACTAATGACTGGGACACACCTTTTATCCGTGAGGATATACGTTTATCAGACGCCAATATCCCCAGTTACTCAGTATGCCCAATCAATATTTTTGAAAGCAGCAGAGTTAGATTGGATCTTCATGACACACTTGTCTCCCATCTATTTTTCAGCCAATTTTTTGCTTTGAGATGAGAACAGTAGTTTCTCAGAACTCAATCCATTGCTCTACCAAGAAGGCAGAATTATGGCGTATTCCATGTACATACATGTTATATTTGAGTTTATTTTTACTGTCCAACACAGACACAGGTAGAGAAACAGTCTCATTACTAAAAATCATAAGTCCTCAAAATCTTGTGACAGAGTCATAGTTATGGTTTGAATTTATTGCAGTAGTACAGTTCAAATTCTCATTACTACACTCAACCTCTACTCTTAATGATTACCTTGGTGATTTTATTGAAAGATATGGTTAGGTTTTTCAATGTTTTATCAAGGAATGAGTTTACACTTTTTCTCCCCCTCAATTTGTGAGTCCTTGCTGAAGATAAAAAAAATGTTGGCCATGAAGAGATATAGAGACACAAGGGATGGGAAGTATGGATAAGGATGAATGAGTGAAGAATCTGAGCACAAAAGTTCACTTAGTTCAGAGGATTTCCTAGCAGAGCCAGCAGCCTTTTTAGATCCATTTTCCCTTGTTCAGATCCTCTGTCGACCATAGAGTTGCCTTTGGTCGACCTCTGTGCTGTCACAGAAGCTGCCTGATGAGTAGTCACCTGTGGTCTGCTTTCTGACAATTCTGTTGTCGACCATGGGACCGCCTGTGGTCGACAGCTGCGAAGTCACAGAACCAACTATTTCCTGTCCTGATGCCTTGGTCGACCAGCGCCTTGCCTGTGGTCGACCACAAGAGATAATCCGTAGTAGAACCAGGATTCTGCAGAACTTGCTGAAGTAGCAACCGACACTAGACCTCCAAACTCAAAACTTGACCAGTACTAGAGACCTAGTTGACATAACTTAGTACAGAAATGACAGAATCTATACAGTGAACACATGAATATGATTATTTCAAGAATTTTCAGGAGAAATTCTACAAATTCCTAACTCCCTTCTTAGAGTTGAAAATCTGTCATTGTTAAGGGGTTTTGTGAAAATGTCTGCCAGTTGTTTTTCAGTTTCTACAAAATGAAGCATGAAATTTCCTTTGGAGACCTCATCTCTTAGAAAGTGATGACGGATCTCAATGTGTTTTGTCCTAGAGTGTTGAATGGGGTTTTTAGACAAATTAATAGCACTAGTGTTGTCACAGAAAATAGGTGCACATCCAAGATCTACATTGTAGTCTTGGAGTTGATGTTTTATCCACATAACCTGTGTACCACAGCTCCCTACTGCGACATACTCAGCCTCAGCAGTGGAGAGTGCCACAGAATGCTGCTTTTTAGAAGCCCATGATATTAAACATCCACCTAATATTTGACAATAACCACTAGTACTCTTCCTATCAATTTTGCAACCAGCATAATCAGCATCTGAATATGAAATCAAATCTAGTTTGCAGTATGTAGGATACCATAAACCCAATTCTTGGGTGCCGGCAAGGTATCGAAGGATACGCTTGACAGCCCCTAAATGTGATTCTCTAGGGCTAGACTGATATCTAGCACACATGCATACACTAAACTGAATATCTGGCCTTGAAGCAGTTAAATATAGCAGGGACCCGATCATACCTCTGTATTTCTTGGCATCTACCATGTTACCTTTTACATCAGCTTCCAATGTTGCATTTGTACCCATGGGTGACTCGATTGGTTTGCAGCTTTCCATGCCAAACTTCTTCAACATCTCCTTTATGTACTTGGATTGATTTATGAAGTATCCTTCTCTACATTGTACGATCTGCAATCCAAGAAAAAACTGTAAATCACCCATTAAACTCATTTCAAACTCATTGGTCATTAAGTTTGCAAATTCAGTACATAAAGAAGCTTCGGTAGACCCAAACACAATATCATCCACATAGATTTGTACAACTAGTATATGCTTACCTTGGGTCTTGGAAAATAATGTTTGATCAATTTTACCTCTTATGTATCCCTTCTTGGTGAGGAAGGAGCTCAACCTTTCATACCAGGCCCGAGGAGCCTGCTTTAATCCATACAAAGCTTTATGCAATTTGAAAACATGATTAGCAAGTTCATCATTTTCAAATCCAGGGGGTTGTTCCACATAGACTTCTTCTTTTATTATTCCATTTAGAAATGCACTTTTTACATCCATTTGTTGTAGTTTGATTCCATGAGATGCTGCAAAGGCTAACAATATCCTGATGGCTTCTAATCTAGCAACTGGAGCATATGATTCTTCAAAATCAACCCCAAATTCCTGGTTGTACCCTTTAGCCACCAGCCGAGCCTTGTTTCTCATTACAACCCCTTCTTCACTTAGCTTGTTTTTATAGACCCACTTGGTTCCAATAACGGGGTGAGATGAAGGTCTAGGGACAAGACTCCACACCTGATTTCTTTCAAATTGATTTAGTTCTTCATGCATAGCATTTATCCATGAGTCATCTTTTAATGCTTCCTCTACTGATTTGGGCTCTATTTGGGACACAAGTGCAAGCTGATCTAGTTCATTGATTTCTTTTAACTGAGATCTAGTCTTCCTAGGATCATGAATTCCACCAATGATGTTTTCTATGGGATGATCTCTAAGAAGTCTTAAGTTCTCAAGATTGTTACCTGAGATGCCTTCTCCTTCGGGTGGAGCATTAGTAATACCTTGATCTCTTTCCTGAGATTTTTCTTCTTCATTTGGTTCTTCGTTGTCTTCTAGAAATTCCCTATCTTCTTCTTCCTTGCTGACCTGCTCATTTTTGCCAAGATCATTAATTTCATCAAATGTAATATGAGGGGATTCTTCAACAATTTGATCTTTGGTGTTAAAAACTCTATAGGCTCTTGATCGGTCGGAATAGCCCAAGAATATTCCTGGATCACTCTTCGGTTCAAATTTGTCCAAGACCCTTTTATCATTGTTATGAATAAAGCATTTTGACCCGAAAATTCTAAAATGAGCTAGGGATGGTTTCTTACCTTTGAACATTTCATATGGTGTATTTTCACTAGCCGGTCTTACCATTGCTCGGTTTACAATGTAGCATGCTGTGTTGACTGTCTCTGCCCAAAATCTCCTTGGAAGTTTAGCTTCAACCAGCATGGTTCTAGCCATCTCGACAAGAGTGCGGTTCCTTCTCTCCACAACTCCATTTTGTTCTGGAGTCCTTGGTGAGGAAAATCTGTGGGTTATGCCCTTGTTTCTGCAGAATAAGTCAAAGTCAGAATTTTCAAACTCCCCCCCATGGTCAGATATGATTGTACACACTTTGGACTTGCCATCCTGCTTCATTCTTTTGTAGAATTCCTGAAACTCAGAAAAAGCATCACTTTTATGAGATAGAAATATTACCCATGTGAATCTAGAGAAATCATCAACTAGTACATAACCGTATCTCTTACCACTAAGACTAGCAGTTCTTGTTGGGCCAAAAAGGTCCATGTGCCCAAGTTCTAGTGGTCTAGAAGATTGACTTTCAGTTCTACCTTTGAATGATTTTCTTATTTGCTTACCTTGGGTACATGATTCACATACTTTGACATTTTGAGCAAACGAAATTTCAGGCATACCAAGAACCATTTTATTCTTCACAAGTTTATGCAACACCCTATAGCTAACATGCCCTAGCCTTCGGTGCCACAGCCAGGTCAGGTCCTCTTTCTTGGCGGTTAGGCACAGGTTGGAGTGGGCTGGATCATCCAAGTCTATTATGTAGACATTGTTTACTCTCTGGCCCATAAACTTGACTGTATCTGAATTTGGTTCAATAATCTTACAGATCTTGGAGTCAAATATTACTTTATGGCCTTTGTCGCAAAGCTGACTGATGCTCAGCAAGTTATATTCCAGTCCATCTACCAGCAGTACATTTTCAATACTGTTTGAGGAGTTCTTACCTATTTTACCTGTCCCGATGATCTTACCTTTGTTATTTCCTCCAAAGGTCACATAACCTCCATCTTTTGAGCTTAGTTGGGAGAACTTGGTCTTGTCTCCCGTCATGTGTCTTGAGCAACCACTATCTAAGTACCACTTATTGTGCATGGCTGCCAGACATTCCTGCATCATGAATTACACAGAAATTTTTGGACCCCAATGGTACCCGGGTCCAAGATAACTTGTAAAATTGTGAAATTGCTGTAACAATCCTTTGGGAACCCAGATTTTGTTAGAGCAGTTTAATTTTTCATCTCTGAACTTGTTCAGATTGGGTGGCTTTTGTTCTAATGTTTCTTTAATCTGAATCCACCTTTTTGATTTCCAATTTTCATTTTGTTTCACCTGAGAAAATCTGTGGTTTCTGTTTGCGTGTCTGGTCATGGTCGACATCTGGTGTGTCTGTGGTCGACCATTGCTTTTCCAGAAGCCAGCGCTTGTTCTGGCAGTTCCTCTGGTCGACATCTGGTATGTCTGTGGTCGACCACTGCTTCTCCAGACGCCAGCGCCTGTTCTGGCAGATCCTCTGGTCGACAGAGGAGGGGTCGGTTGTCGACCAGCCTGTCTCCAGACACCTTGTTTTCCAGATTTATGTCCTTTAACTTGATTTAGTACTTGGTTTGTTTGGTTATTTCTGTGAATTTGAGTTTCTTGTCTATTATTTTTAAGCTTATGTTGATTGACTGTTTTCTCTTTAATGTTTCTCTCTTCCTTGGTGACATTATTCCTTTTGGAGGAGCATTCAGCTACATCCTCTTGTTTGTCTTGATATAGATTGATTAGGGGCCCTTTTCCTTTTGAGTCAGCAATCCCAGTTACGGTTTTTATTTGGAATTCCTTTTTAGCCGTAGGATTGTATCCTAACCCTTCTTTTTGAAAGTTTACTTTTATTCCCAAGACAGCATTTAAGTTTTCTTGACCTTTAGTCATTTTTTCCAAGGTTTCCTGTTTGTTTTTCAGTTCACTCTGGATTCTTTCTATTTCTTCCAGAAGTTGACAGTTTTCCTCCTTGAGTGAGTTGTTTCTTTCTTGAGTTACCTTAGTTTGCTGTTCACTTTCTTGAGTCTTTAATTTTACCTCATCAATTGTGTTTTTCAGTGACTCATTTTCTTCTAACAGCCCTTTGACATTTTCTTCATCTGTCTCGTATTGTTTCAGCTTATTTTTCAAGGTGGTGATTTCTAATTCTAGTTCAGTTCTGTTGGCAAATGGGTTGCTGTCATTATTGACCTGATTAAGCTTTTTCTTCAAACTCTTATTTTCCTTTCTAATTCTTTCATATGCATCAAGTAAGTCTGAGTAGACTTCTTCCCAATCTGAGCTAGAAAAATCTTGAAACGGAGGGATTACCTCAAGATCATCGCTATCTCCTTTGGCCATCAAACAGATGTTTCCTTCTTCTTCCTCGGAAGTTGTTTCCTCCTTATTGCTTTCCTCCTCCTCGCTCCATGTGCTTATCATTGCTTTTGGTTGCTTGCCTTTCCACTTGAAGCTTGATTTCTTAGGAGTCTCTGGACATTCAGCCTTTATGTGTCCTAGTTTCCTGCAGTTGTAGCAGACAAGTTTGTTAGATGAAGTTTTATTTTTATCAAACTTAAACTGAGATGACTTTCTTACCATGCCCTTAGGATTCCTGAATCCCTTACCTTCCTTCCGCAGAAACCTTTTGAATTTTCTTGTTAACATGGCTAGCTCACCAGTTTCCTCACCTGTGCTAGATGAGTTATCAGTGTCAGATAGTTCAGAGGTGCCTATTTTAGTTTTTAGGGCGAGCTGGTTCTTTTTCTTGCCCTCATCTTCTTTTCTTTTCAGATTGACCTCATAGGCCATTAGGGATCCCACTAGTTCATCCACAGTCATATTGGTGAGGTTCTTTGAGTCCTCAATTACTGTGGCCTTGGTATGCCACATAGGAGTGAGGGATCTTAGGATCTTCCTCACTAATTCCTGTTCCTTGTAGGTTTTCCCTAGACTCTTTAAACTATTCGTTAATTGCACTAGTCTAGCATACATTTCAGAAATATTTTCGTCAGTTTTCATTCTAAACATTTCATATTCTGAAACTAGCATATTTGCTTTTGACTCCCTTACCTCTGAAGTACCTTCATAGATTACTACTAGTCGATCCCACATTTCCTTGGCCGTTGCACATTGTGAAACTCGTGAGAACTCCGTGGGGTGTAGTGCGCATTGCATTACGCTCATGGCTCCCCAGTTGATGGTTGATTTTCTGACCTGTTCTCTGGTCCAGGTATCCTCATCTTCGGGCAGCTCGTAGGGTCCTCGGCTTACTACTCTCCACATCTCATGATCTTGTGCTCTCAAGAACACCTGCATACGATTTTTCCAGTATGAGAAATCATTTCCATCGAAATATGGTGGTCTAGTTACTGAGTGTCCCTCAGCCATTAGACTTCTAGAGTTCAGTCCGGCAGGCCTCTCCTGGTTGTTAGACCACATTTTTGGAGAGTCTGGCTCTGATACCACGTGTTGAGTACGGACTGAATAGATCTAGAGGGGGGGTGAATAGATCTTTCCCCCTTTTTTCGATTTAATATCTATTGACTAAATGAGTTGCAGGTGATTGACGAATTACAGAACTAATGTTGATATCAATGAAGAAAACAAACACATAGAGAAGCACGCACACACATAAGCAAACCACAAGATAGGATTTTTAAGGTGGTTCAGTCTCTTCCCGAGACTTACATCCACCCCTTGCTGAACTCAAGCAAGGCTTCACTTATGAGAGCCTCTGATCTCAATCCAAAACATAAGACACCGCTGTCACACAGCTTGTTCCTGCTGACACACAGCTTGTACCAGCTGACACACAACTTGAATCCGCTGCCTCACAGCTTGACACTTGGTGTAAGGATGAATAGAAATGATGAGAAGGTGGGATGATGCAACAGGACTGAATATAGACTTTTGTAACAAGGTAAAGAATTCAGCCTGGGACTTAATCACATAAATAACAAGAGTAGACTCCCTGTAGAACTTCCAATCGGATGTCTTCAGCTGCTTTGCTGCTGAAGGTCGCACAGCTTCAAGCCCAGTCTTCCTTCTGCAGCAATGAGAATGCCTTTAGTCTTCTGCAGATTTCTGATTGATGGAGAGCCACTTCATCCTGTGATGTAGGTGTGTTTCTTAGCTTCTGTTCTATGCTCTCTCTGTGTGCTTTCCTCCGCGATCAGTTGCCTTCTACTTTTTATGCATATACTTTTTCAAGCCTGAAGCTCTTCCCGCTCAAATTCCAGATCGAGCGTCAATCTGCTAGAAAGCAGGGAGAAGGTTAAATCCGATCACTACAATAAGTTTGACCACTTCTAAGCAAGATTCTCTCCTTGATTCTCGTATAGAATCTCATCATTTGAACTACCCAACAACCTGCAACAACAATCTGCAGGTTTTAAGGAACCAAAATAGAATTCGGTTAGAGTTCGGTTCTGGACGCTATAACACCCGTGGTCGACCATGACACTGTCCCTGGTCGACAACGAGCAGTGTCCTGATGGCGGTTTCATTCTGGCTGACACTCGCGTCCCCCGTGGTCGACCACAGCCTTGTCGCTGGTCGACAAGGGGCAAATTCCAGATGGCCGTCAGTTCTGTCTGATGCTCTGTCTGTTCTGTGGTCGACCAGAAGTGGGGCTTTGGTCGACAGCCAAGGCACATGCAGAAGACGGATGACTTGAAGTGTTTCTGGCTGGGTTCGTTGGTCGACCATAACCACTTCCCTGGTCGACAAGCGGCCTTTGACACTTCTTCTGATTTGTTGATTCCACTTGGATTTCAGTGGACCTGAAATTACTTAACTTATCAGAAGTAACTTGAACTATCAGATTTATATTGAGTTAATCAAAAACATTGTTTGTCATCATCAAATAGTCATGAGTCCATTACTTTGAAGGAACAATCAAACCACTTGTATTTGTTATGAAACAAGATAGAACTTGATTAATCAAACATATCCTATTGTCATCATCAAAACCAAGGGATGCACAACAGTGCTGACAGGAGACTGATGAATTGACTGCTGAAATTGCTACCGAATTTTGTTGGGGACGAAACAACCTGAAAAATCTCCGTAGTAGGTCGGGGAAGTCATCCAAATTTTATTAATTTCTTCTGTCATCGATGCTGGTCTGGGTGGAGGCCCGAACAGGGAGGCAGAGTCTCGGACTGGCAGCTCCTGGTTTCCAACAGCAGGTTGCAGAGATTGCCCCGACAGCTTCCGAATCAAAATCGAGCACCATCAGAGTCGTTGGAACCGTGGACGAGTCCTCTTCGCCAAAAAACTGACGGGGAAGCCAAACGATGTCGGAGAAGACCAGGGGACTCTGAACAATGACGACAGGTCGGTGCAGACTGTGGGAAGCAGAACCGCGTGGCTGAGGGAGAAAATTGATAACTCCTGCTACAGGATGCCGAATGGAGTTACGCTTCTTGATTCTGAAAGTAGATAGAAGGAGGAAAAACTTTGCAGAAGGGCTCTTGTCTTGATTCACGCTGGATTTGTCGTGGCATAGCTTCCAATCACGTTCAGGTGCTCTGTCAGGAGAGATTCGCGCAGTCGAGGGAGAAAGGCTCTCCCGGGCAGCACGGTGCTCGGACGATGTCGAAACCACTTCCGTTGCGAAGAAGACAGGCAGACGCTTCCGACGATAGCTCTTGGACCTCCAGGGACTCCAGGGGGAAGATGGGGTCGCTGCTGCACTCCACTGGTTCTCTGCAGGCTCTCAGCCAAGGTGGAGGAAGGGTGATGGGGTGGGTGCTCTTGGTAGAGTGGAGTGGAGGGAAGGGGATGGGGGTGGCCTACTCAATGGGGAAAGGAGTTGGGCGACTTTGGGCTATGGAGGGAAGGGGATATTCAAATTCAAATGGTCTTGGGAGGTGGAGGGTTGCATGGGGGAGAGGGAATAGTGCTTGGGAAAGGGATGAGGTGGTTGGAGGGTGGCCTTGGGACTGGGGGTGGAGTAATGAGATGTGTGGGGAAGGGGAGTGGCCTTTAATGGGGGTAGGTGGGAGAGTGGTGGTTGGGAAGGGAGGAGAGAGAAAATTTTTGAAATTGGGTGTGGAGGAGAGAGAAAGGGGAGTGAAAGAGAGAGATTAAGAGAGGGATGGGTGGGATTCTCTCCCTAAGGCTTCTCACCTCACTAATGGATTCACTCCACCATAAAAATAAAGATAGAACTCACAAAATGGCAATTTTTCATTGATTGATTCATTAGTTCAAATGGAGGAAATGGGGTCCTATATATAGGCAACCCACATTTCTACAAAAGACCTTGACTCTTAACACAATGACAAATAACCAAGGGAAGGGGGGGTGCCCTTGGGCCAAGCCCAATGAATTGGGCCCATAAACTAATCTATCAACATAATGACACTTAACCTAGGTAAATGACTCATTAACCTAGGTACAAGACTCAAATAAAAGGAAAATTACATAATTATGACTCAAAGAAAATATGAAAGTTACATGAATTGACTTAGAAAAATGTGACCGATGTAATGGAACCATGCTGGCGGGCAACCGGGGCTTTGAAAATATATGGGGCGAGGGATGCCCCCATCATACTCCCGGGGTGAGGAGAACTCGACTCCGTCGAGTAAGAGTCCTTCCCTCCTCGGAGGGTGTAGAAGTGGTATCGCCCACAAGTCTTCCGAACGAGACCGATCCATCCACCTGCCGAGATAGCGCTCGTATACCTTGCTCCTGGTGGTAGTGACATGTTCATCCAATATTCGTTCAATGCGCTCACGCTGGGCTCTCTTGGCTGGTGGTCTCTCCTCACAAGTGGGTGCTCTCTCAATGGAGGGAATAGGCTCAATATCCTCACTGGGTCCCACCGTGGGTCCCTTATATGGCACTAGGTCGACTGCATTGAATGTGGGACTCACTCCATACTCCTTGGGGAGATCTAACTCATCGACATTAGCACCAATGCACCTCAGGACCTGGAAGGGACCAGCCCCACGTGGCCTCAAGTTGGAGATGACTCCCGGGGAGAGCCTCTCCTTCCTCATCATCACAATGTCACCCACATGGGATTCTTGGTGACGCCGAAGGGAGTCAGCCTACCTTTTATAGATCTCATTTTCCTTGCTAATGTGCTTGCGAAGGTTTTCATGCAATTTTATGAATGTTGACATTCTAGGGGTGATGGGTGGACCTGGACAACCATAGATGGACCTATCATGCCATGATGCCATATGGACCTTGATGAACCTTGGTGGGCCGGGGCAACCAAAAGTGGCCCTATCAAGTATGGACTTTATAACAAAGGTTGGAGGGCCGGGACATCCGTAGGTGATCCGGTCATCTATGGGGGTGACAAATGCCGGGGGACCCGGACATCCAAGAATGCTCCTATCATGCTTAAGACTCATGATGAGTGAAGGTGGACCATTACATCCGAATTTGGACCACTCATACTTTCTACTTGACATGTGGGTGATATGAATGAATGGACCCAACATAGTGTTCATGCCAAGTGGTGTGGTAAGCCTAGACACATGCATATTTTTCCTATGGGTGACTTCCATGTGTATAGGTGGTGGACAACCTTTGAACTCCCATTGGAAAGGGTAGAATGGATCTAAGAAGGTGGTCATCATGGGGTGGGGCACAACCTTATTACCTAGGGATATGTGGTCCAAGGTCATGGCTCCCAAGGTGTAACTCGGGTCTAGGATGGGGTGGATTGGGTCAAACATGGTGGGTTGGGATATGGAAAGGTGGGTGGTGGATAAGGTGGTTGGGTCCCATGGTTTCTTTGACCCCCATTGGAAGGGATCAAAGGGATCATAAAAAGGGTTATCGAGGGGGAGGGGCCCTATGTCCTCAAGATCCTTAAGTGGTGGTGAGTCATCCTCCTCTAATGAGATAATTGGGCCGAAGTTCTTTGTGAGTGGGTCGGCCATGAGGGGAGGGCTTGACTTTCCACCCGATATAAGAAGCTCCAAATTGAGGAGAAGGTCGGGCTCATCGGGTGTGGGGAGGAATAGAAAGAGGTCGCTAGTGTAGCAACCAATGGAGCAAACCGAGGTGATAGACCCGACACAAAGGTGTAGGAGGTCAAGGCTCCTAGATTGGTGAGCCATGGGAGTCAACAAGCCGATCAACTCATATTGCCAAGCTAAGACTTTGAGAAGGTCCTCTAAGGTTTTCACTTGGTAGGATGTTTGGATTATGGTGTGATAGGAGGAGATGTGCACTATGGGAAGGTTTTCCTTTATGGGAAGGCAATCGTGGGCCGTGATCTCTCTTATTGGGCTCTTATTTAGCCAACTAATAAGGGACTCTTCCAAGATGAATTCGACCTTATCTAGAGGGGGTGGTGGAGGGCGAAGATCCTCGTGCGAGGCTTCCTCTTCAATTGGGACATGGGTGCTCTCCATGGAGGGGATAGGTTCCCGAGAGGTATTTGTCTTCATGTGGTAAAGTGGGTGGACTACTTCTTCCAAAGCTAATGGAGTGGGAAGGTTCTTTGATGGTGGGGTGATGATGGCCGGAGTATGGCGCACCCGGGGTGGTGAACAAGGGCGGGATTCCCACGGGTGGGAGAATACAAGGTTGTTGAATTTAAAGGTTCCCGAAAGGTGTGGCGGATGCACTAGGCAAGTCCGACGTGTTGGGTCGATGTCGGCATTCCTTTCATCTAACCATTTCTTACCTAGGATTATACATGGACCCGCCAATGTTCCCTTTTGACACCAAGCCCCATCCAAATATTTAGTCTTCCCGAACCATTTATGGAATTCAATAAAGACTTGGTCTCCATTGTGCACAATTTGTCCGGTCCTACAAAGAGAGGTAATGATATCGGGGGACACCCAATTTTCAGATTCTAGGTCAATGAAATCAATTTCTACGGGATCTCCATTAGGTAAGCATGCATGTGATATGATTGGGAGAGGGGCCATGTGACCCAAGACTCAACGTTAACAATGATGGGTTTGACAATGCACGGTTCGGACAAGAATGCAAGCATGCCCTAGGACTTGACTTGTAGAGACAAGTCAATGACTTGCTCTGATACCAATTTGATGTGACACAACCTAGGACTTAACAAGCAAGCACAATTAAGCATTCAAAACAGACCGATAATGGCAACCGCTCACTCGATGCTCACTAAGACCCGGGGTAACTTGGCAATGCCAAGGGGCGGTTGTGTGGGCTAGGCCCTTACTGGTAGAGGGCCAGCAAGGCCAAGGTTTGATTCCCCAAGGGTATGGCTGCCCAAATCAAGGGTCCGACGAAGTGCCAAAGGGCACGGGTTCCACCCTCTTCCCACGATGATCACTTATAGCAAATGAGCTTAAGGATCGGGCTCTCGTCACGGCCAGCGGAGTTTATGAACTAATATTGAAAGAATAAGCATGAATTAGAGCAACGTTTTGGAGCACTCACTTGACCGGTTTGAAGAAACCGGTCCCGCTCGGAGACGAGGGCGAGCAGGGAAGCGTGGGTTCCCCACACGCCGCGCCGGGGTAGCTTGACCTGTTTAAGCTATTACAACACTACACCCCATGCAAGGGGGGGATCGTGGGGAAGGGAAGATGATAGTTACATCCACACACTACCTCCACACAGGGAGGAGCCTTCATCCGGCCAAGCGGGGAGGGGAATTTGAGAAGGGAACACCGAAGATGGGAGGTTGCCGATTCTGCCCAGTTCTGTGGGTGCTAACAGGAGACTGATGAATTGACTGCTGCAACTACTACCGAATTTTGTTGGGGACAAAACCACCTGGAAAATCTTCGTAGTAGGCCGGGGAAGTCGTACAAATTTTATTAATTTCTTCTGTCATCGATGCTGGTCTGGGTGGAGGCCCGAACAGGGAGGCAGAGTCTCAGACTGGCAGCTCCTGGTTTCCAACAGCAGGTTGCAGAGATTGCCCCGACAGCTTCGGAACTCAGAATCGAGCACCGTCAAAGTCGTTGGAACCGTGGACGAGTCCTCTTTGCTGCAAAACTGACGGGGAAGCCAAACGATGTTGGAGAAGACCAGGGGACTCTGAACAATGACAACAGGTCGGTGCAGACTGTGGGAAGCAGAACTGCGTGGCTGAGGGAGAAAATTGATAACTCCTGCTACAAGATGCCGAATGGAGTTACGCTTCTTTATTCTGAAAGTAGACAGAAGGAGGAAAAACTTTACAGAAGGGCTCTTGTCTTGATTCACGCTGGATTTGTCGTGGCAGAGCTTCCAATCACGTTCAGGTGCTCTGTTAGGAGAGATTCATGCAGTCGAGGGAGAAAGGCTCTCCCGGGCAGCACGGTGCTCGGACGATGTCGAAACCACTTCCGTTGCGAAGAAGACAGGCAGACGCTTCCGACGATAGCTCTTGGACCTCCAGGCCAGGGGGAAGACGGGGTCGCTGCTGCACTCCACTGGTTCTCTGCAGGCTCTCAGCCAAGGTGGAGGAAGGGTGATGGGGTGGGTGCTCTTGGTAGAGTGGAGTGGAGGGAAGGGGATGGGGGTGGCCTACTCAATGGGGAAAGGAGTTGGGCGACTTTGGGCTATGGAGGGAAGGGGATATTCAAATTTAAATGGTCTTGGGAGGTGGAGGGTTGCATGGGGGAGAGGGAAGGGTGCTTGGGAAAGGGATGAGGTGGTTGGAGGGTGGCTTAGTGATTGGGGATGCTCTCTTGGGACTGGGGGTGGAGTAATGAGATGTGTGGGGAAGGGGAGTGGCCTTTAATGGGGGTAGGTGGGAGAGTGGTGGTTGGGAAGGGAGGAGAGAGAAAATTTTCAAAATTGGGTGTGGAGGAGAGAGAAAGGGGAGTGAAAGAGAGAGATTAAGAGAGGGATGGGTGGGATTCTCTCCCTAAGGCTTCTCACCTCACTAATGGATTCACTCCACCATAAAAATAAAGATAGAACTCACAAAATATCAATTTTTCATTGATTGATTCATTAGTTCAAATGGAGGAAATGGGGTCCTATATATAGGCAACCCATATTTCTACAAAAGACCTTGACTCTTAACACAATGACAAATAACCAAGGGAAGGGGGGGTGCCCTTGGGCCAAGCCCAATGAATTGGGCCCATAAACTAATCTATCAACATAATGACACTTAACCTAGGTAAATGACTCATTAACCTAGGTACAAGACTCAAATAAAAGGAAAATTACATAATTATGACTCAAAGAAAATATGAAAGTTACATGAATTGACTTAGAAAAATGTGACGGATGTAATGGAACCATGTTGGCGGGCAACCGGGGCTTTGAAAATATATGGGGCGAGAGATGCCCCCATCACAAGTTACTCTGCCGAGCAACCTTTTACGAGTCGATTGGCGACTCTCTGTATAGGCTCGTCCACGAGAAGGACAAGTCAATTCTTCTAAGATATGTCTCCCTCGCCGAGGCTTGAGCCGTCATGCAGGAGGTCCACTCCGGGTTGTGCGGTGCACTCCAGGCCGGAGACCGAATGAAGCACAACATCAAGCTCAAAGGCTTCTACTGGCCAACCATGTACGTGGACTGCATCCAGTATGCCCGTACATGCCATCAATGCCAAGCGTTTGGCCTGGTACCCAGAAGACCTCCTAATACGCTGCGTCCTACAGCCCCCACCTGGCCATTCGCTGAGTGGGGCATGGACATTACGGGGCCTTTCCCGCCATCTTCCAAGGGCCATAAATACATCTTGGCTGCCACTGACTATTTCTCTCGTTGGGCGGAGGCTCTACCTTTGCGAGAGGTCACCGGCAAGGTTGTTTCCAGATTCATCCGACACAACATTATATACTGATTCGGTACTCCCAGTCGCATAGTGTCCGACAACGGGACACCATTCAAGAATAAGGCCGTATACCAGTTAGCGGCCAAATTCCACATCGACTGGAGAACTTCTTCGGTCTACAACCCCCAGGCTAATGGTTTAGCAGAAGCCTTCAACAAAACCCTCTGCAAGCTCCTGGCTAAGATGGTTAGCCATCGGAAACGCGATTGGGGTGAGAAGGTCTTTGAAGCATTATGGGCCTATCGGACGGTTTACAAGACCCCTACGGGGTGCTCGCCGTTCTCCCTTGCTTATGGGACAGAAGCAGTTATCCCCATCGAAGTCCAGTTAGCCTCTTACCGTGTGGCGATCCACACCGGCCTTGCCAGCCCTGACGAAAGTGAGTACCAGAGAAGGCTAGAAGAGCTCGCCGATCTAGAAGTAAAGTGACTCGAAGCCTACAAACACCTGCAAGTATACCAGGCCCGCATGTCCTGGGCCTACGATAAGCTCGTCAAGTAGCGAGCTTGCAAGCAAGGCGACCTCATCATGATCAAGGAAAAGGAAGTCATGGCAGGGCGCTCCAGTGGAAAACTACAGCCGAATTGGCGAGGTCCATACATTATCCAGAATGTCTATGAGGGTGGGGCCTACACGGTTGTCGATCACAAAGGTCATAGACCGTTCCCGCCTCTCAACGGCAAACACATGAAGCTATATTATGCACCGGAACATGAGTTCGCGTGCCAGCTAGACGAAGGCGCGCGTCCCAGCTACTACCAGTGAGGCCATCCCTTCCCCCGTGAAGGATCTAATCGGCCAGTCCTCCCAGTCTTCGATTCCCAGTCAACCAGCCAGCTCAGCTCTTCGGAACCGCCGCCAGACATCTGCGGGGACTAACCTCCTGGCCTCATTCCCGTCACCACGGGAGCACTGGCACTTCTACACCGGCACCAGTCTAGCCGCCAGGCTCCCAGGTAAGTCCAAAAAATAATAATAAAAAATGAGGTTAAAAATAGAGATGCCCCGACAGACCCAATCGCCCTCACCATAAGAGGGAGACTGGGGGCAAAAAGGCCAGTAACCCGGCTGAGGTGGAAACCCGAAAGGGCACCTCAGGTAAAATTGGGAAACCCTTCGACGTGAAAACCCGGAAGGGCACGTCGGAAAAAGCTAAAGGGGGTCGGCTCTAGCGAAAACTTGAAAGGGCGGTAGAGCCGATAACGAGAAAATCTTCTTCTCCCTACCAGTCAGAACGGCCTCCCACCTATCCCTCGGTGGGCCGTTAGCCTCATCCAGAGCCAGTCTTCAATCCATTTGCACTGCTACGGCACAAACCCTCCAATCCCCAGTTGGCCTTGCATTACTCCCACTCAGTTTGGCCAACCTTTGGCCCTTGCTTCGGCAACACAGATCAACCAGTCCCTGTGACAGTTGAGCTCCCAATCACCATCTGATGTGAAACCACCCTTGGACCTATTTTGCAAGCATTCAAATTGGGCAGCGGACTCACACTAGCGAGCTCACTCGCTTGGCGCACATTAGTGCCCGAAGGCAACTTGGTGATGATGGAGAGGGTCCAAGGCGGGTCCTTGAGGCTCCAAAGGTTGGCTAGCTTGGGGAGAACCCAAAATGGGCCTGGGATGCCCAAATCATGGGCGTTCAGCACACCAAGGCTGTGGGATGTAATGGTTCACTCACAACTCGCCCGCGGTGGTCACTCACGGCACTAGCAATTTAGGGCCGAGCTCTCATTCACCGTCCGACGAAACAATGGCGATAATACTATGATAGTAATGAATTGAAACCAGCCAAGAGAGGGACCGAGGCTCACCTAGCCGGCGTGAAGACGCCGACTCCGGACGGAGATGGGGGCGAGCTGGGAGGCGTGGGTATGCACCCGCACGCCGCGTCGACGGAGCTTCAAACCTGCGACCTGAATTAATACATGAACTACACCCCTTGCAAGGGGGGGGGGGATCTCGGGGTGGGGGTTAAGTTGATACAGCCAAAACTACCTCCACGCAGGGAGGGGCCTTCAGCCGGCCAAGCGGGGTGGGGAATTATGCAAGAAAAACCCGACTCTCCGAGCTCCGCCGGTTCTGCTAATCGTCAGATTTGCTGGATAGGGTGTCGGTGACGATGCTGCCACGGACTCCACGAAACTCAGATCTTGATGAAACTGGTGCCAAAAGTTTCCCAACTGACCAAGGATGATGTCTGAATTTTTTAGGAAGCTCTGAAACTCGGGGCTGATCGGGCCGGCGACTGGAACAGGACAGCAACGTTCTGTCTCTGGCTGGTGCAGAACTGGTGCAGTCTGTTGCAGAAACCGCTACGGACTCTCCCGAACTCCAATTGAGACGAAACAGGTGATGAAGAGATCGTGGTCAGAGTAGCTTCGAGCAGGAGTTGACGGGGCCCCAATCGGAGGTCGGAGAAGAGAATGGTGGCCGGATAAGTGGGGACATGTCAAACTTGGACCCACAGGGGGCAGACTGCACACTCCGGCGAAGAAAATTGTAACTGGGAGCTCCGGTGGCCGATTGAGTCCCTTCTTCTTGGAGATGAAAGCTAACTGGACGTAGTTCCTCCCCTCCGAAAATGGCACCCAAACCCGTCCTGTGCTGGTCGTGGTGGCTTCAGCTTTCAGCTTCTGGTCTTCAGACAGGGACAAAGAGCGCAGTCAGACGAGATCCGCTCTTCCGAACAGGTCCGACCTTGGAAGCCGGCGGGACCACCACCGTTGGAAAGCCGACTCGCAGACAATTCCAGAAATATAAGCCTTGCCACCTGAACCCTTGAGGGAAGGTCGTGGCTGCCTCTGCAAGTCACTGCAACTTGGCTGCCTGCAACAGAGACAGAATGAAGTGAAGAAGAGGGTGTGGGGAAGAGGGTGGCCAAGAGAGTATGGGGTGGAAGGTGTGTTTAGTGGCTGTGGGAAGGAGATGGGAGGTGTTTAGGGGTGGTGAAGGCTAGGGAGAAGAAGGTGGGGAGGGTGAAATGGGGCTGGAGAGGGGGTGAGTGGAGTGGGGGGATGGTGGTGTCTTGAGTGAGCAATGGAAGGTCCAAGGTGGAAGGGGGCGAACTAGGCTTGTCAATGGGGGGTGGGGGGGCGAACTTGGGAGAGTAGGGGGTGGGGGAGGTGAAAGGGCACCGCCCAAGGGGAGGGAAATTTGAATTTTGGGCCTTGGGGAAAGTCCCTTCAGCCTAGGGGAGGTAGAAAGGTGCTTGGGGAAGGGAATGGGGTAGGTGGTGGTTGGAGGGTGGGATAGGGATTGGTGGGAGCTTTCTTGGGACTAAGGGGAATTAATGGGGTGGTGGGTGGTTGGGAGGGGTATTAAGTGAGGGGAGGGGAGTTAAGAAGTAGGTGGGAGAAGAGGAGAGAGAGAGGGGTTCGCCCCTTGCTTGATGAGAGAGAGAAAGAGAGAGAATGAGAGAGATAATGCGAGGGAGGTGGAAATGCTATTTCAATATTCATGCAAAAGTTGTTACATATGAGATGAGTGGGGGCCTATTTATAGGCATTGGACTTTTCCTAGGACGAAAATGACCCTAACTAAACAACTATTGACCAAGCACTCCAAGGGAGGGGCGACCCTGGGCCCAGCCCATTAGTTGGGCCCAATAGCCTAACAAACCAACACAATGACACAAGACTTTGGCAGATAACCTACTAACCTAGGTACATGACTCAAATAAAGGGAAAATTACATGATGATGACTCAAATAAAATGTAAAAAATACATGACTAGACTCAAAAAATTATGACGAACACAATGACGCACGCTGATGAGCAATCCGAGCCTCAAAAGAAGTGGAGGGGGCGAGGGATGCCGCCATCACCATCCCAGTAGACTCATATCTCGGCACATTCCTTGACACTTATCATTCTATGCCCCCACACCCTACATCCTCTGCAAATCCAGAGCCTTCAAGTTTCACCATGATCCCAGTTTTCTCCTACAATCCCTAATCCACCAGCCATAACTCCAGTCACATCTTGCCATGACAAAGTGGCCCTTCGCCACCATGGCATGAGGATTTCTAAGAACCCTTATTAATGGCGGAACAATATCCGACCACCCACACCTTCCAGTTTCAGGTTACGTCCCTTGACAGCAACACGCTATGGATGGCAGTCTAAAAAAAAATGGGGTTAAAAATAGAGATACCCTGGCGGCCTCAGTTGATTCCTTCCACAGGATTACTGAGGGCAAAAATTGCCACTAACCCAGTTGAGGTGAAAACCCGCAAGGGCGCCTCAGGTAAAATCGGGTAACCCCTCGCTGTGAAAACTAGCAAGGGCGCACCGGAAAAAGCAAAAGGGGGCCAGCTCTGGCGAAAACCCGCAAGGGCGGTAGGACTGGTAAAGAGAAAAAAAACTCTCTCCCTCTCCACTCTTTACTAATGAAAGCCGTCAACCGCAACGCCTCGCTGACGGTGACCTCCGCATCACTCCACGACAATGGTGGCCTGGTGCGGACACCCGAGCAGTTGAGCGGCGCGATACGCCGAGCCACCGGTACCGCACACGGAGCACGACTCGAGCCACCTCAGCATCTATTTGGCTCGGAGACAGCCTGGAGACGCCCCCCTGAGTCCCGGCATTTATCGTATTTAGTTAGACTTTATGTGTGTGTAATTTGTGTTTATTTCATTGCATTCGGTTTGCCATTTTGATTGTAATAGGGGTTTATGTGCAATTCGGACCCCGTGGGCCCCACGGGCCCCCCAGGCCCCATCCCATTGGGCCACCTCAGCCTAGGGTCCCACGTGGGGTCAGTCAACATGCCAAATGGAGGCATCTAGAAGTTTGATTGGTAAAAGGACACATGGGGGATAAGTGGCTTGAAAAGTCCAAGGAGGCTACCCACCCCCACCTACCAAGTCCACCTTCTACACCCTAGTCCAAGGGTCGCCCCCCTCCCTTTATTTTTTTTATTTATTTTGTGTGTGTGTGTCTCATGCCATCCCAGCCCTTCATCTCCCACTCCTAGATCCTACGGTTGTGGATGGATGAGAGATGTAACCTATTTAAGCTTGTATTTTTCATTTTGGAGAATTAATGCCATAAGAATTGTGAAAAAGCTTGAAGCTCCAGCCTTGGTGCGCCCCCTTCTCCTCTCCCTCTTCCCCTTGAAGCTGTGAAGGCTTCCTTCAGGTGGTGAGACTCCACCCTATCAGTTCCGGTCGCCGCCGCCGCCGCCGCCACAAGCCGCCACCGCACCGCCACCGCCATCAACGGAGTTCTGCCCGCGCAGTACCACAGAAGCTTCCACGAATTTCTTGTCTCAGCCACGAGCTCAGATAGATCTGGGGATTTTAGTGGATGTTCCAGAGGTGTCAAGGACATCCCAAAAATGTTGGTTTTCCATTCAGATCTTGTTTCATATTTTTTTATTTTCGTCCACTCTTCCATTTCGGTTCTGCCAGAGTTCTATCTAGATTCATCCCCGCCCTGAGTTTCATACCTTAGATCCACATTTTAATTTCTTCTAGTTTGCCCAATTTTACTGAAGGTTCCACCCATCCACCCCTTCATCCACAATTTTTCTCAATTTTTGGTTCGTCCATCTCATATTTTCTAAAAATCGTTCTCAGTCCCAGCTACAGTTCTGTCCCCCTGTTCCCAGATCCGCCCACCAGCCACCCCAAAAATCATAGTAAATTACCACCACCTCCAAATCAAATTCCAAAAATAGTCCCAGTTCCGTGGTTTGATACCCTACAACTTTGAAGAAGAGCTCAAGAGCTGAATCAGAGGTTTACTAGGCGGTCAACGGTGGTTCTCAGACAAGTACCCTTCAGATCTGAGATTTCGGTTACTGTACAATAGGGGCTTATAAATTCATTAAAGTTTTGATCCTACCAGATCCAGTAGATCTCTCTGGTGTAGATTTGGATTTAAATCCACTTAAGAAAAATATTAATAATAAGCAATAATCAAGGATGTGGAGAAAAATATGCACGAGGTGCACAAGGGGAGTTTGTGTGATCGCCAGAGACGCGAGGCCTCAAAAGATAATCAATAACAAATAGGGAGGGTGATCGCGAAAAATACCTCAAAAGATGCGGGGGATGTGAGTACTCCTTTTCTCTTCAAGATCGGCCGGCCGATGAAGAGAGTTCTTCCTTTTTTGATTACCCTTGTGGGTGTTGGCCCTTAAACCCCTATGCAAAAGGGTATGGGAGATATGATGAATGATATGCAAATAGGGAGGTGTGCAAGTGTTGCACTAAGGAGCTCTCAATATGATGGAGAGTAAAGATTAAATGAAAAATGATGTAATATGCATGAATATATATGAACTAATAGAAGAATAAAAGAATAGAGGAGATGAAAAATCTGATTGCTCCTTCTTGGCTTGGATGCTCAATAGGGAGAAGACTTTATAGATGAAGCTTTAACTGTAGAAGAGGTCTCCTCCTTTAGCCAAAAGGAAGCTTCGGTTCCTGCCTTCGGTTCCTGCAAACAGAAGAAGAAGATAGAAACAAAACAAAAGAAAACAACAGAAGAAGGAGAAGAGAAAAAAAAGAAGAAGAACGAGAAGATAGGAAAAGAGGAAGCAGAAGATAGAAGAAGTAGAATAAGAAAACAGAAGAAGAATCCGATAGAAGAATCAACAGAAGAGGAAGAAGGAAAACGGGAACCGAAGAAGAGGAGTCCAACCCATTAACAGAGCTCGGAAGCTCTATTAAATAGGTTGAGGAAGAGATAAACATGGGCAAGAGTCCTAAGAGGGAAATGATAAGAATGGGCAAGAGCCCAAACCAAGTAGGCATCTATCGAAGCAAGGACTCTCGGGGGAAAGGGCGGCGAAGCCAGAAGGTGAAACACGCCTTAGTTCAGGGCGTCAATTTATGAATTGACGACTTGACAGAGGGCGTTTCTCAAAAACACGCCCTGCACAAGGGCGTTTCTCAAAAACCAAATTTAGCAATAAAAACTCCCCATATTTGAAAAATGTAAAACACGCCTTTATCAAAGCCACTTTTTCAAAAACGCGCCCCTGGGAAGGGCGTTAATTTCAAGAGCTCAAATGGGGAAGTCGGTCATACCAAAAGAATTAACGCCCTCATTTGACGTCGTCCTTTCTTTAAAAACGCCCTAGATTAAGTCATGTTTCATGAAAAACACGCCCTTATCCAGGTCGTGAATTTAGAAAATTCATAAAATAGATAAAATGGGGAGAAATAGATAAAATGGGAAAGACACGCCCTAGAACAGGGCGTGTTTCTAAAACACGCCTCGGATGATGGCGTGAATTCAAAAAAATAGAGATAAATGCCCAAAAAATCCGAAAAATAGGAAAAATGGGGAAAATAGGTGAAATTCAAGAAAAGTGGGAAAACCACTCAAATAAGCTGATTTGAGGGTCAAATGGGGCATCGCAGAGCGATATGAAATGTACTCACAGTAACGTCAATTTTGGCGTGTCTACAGCTGCCCCGCCTTGGCGTCTGCTTTGCAAGGGAGCGTAGCAAACTGAAAAGTAGATACCAAGGTGTGATGAGACACGCAACCAACATCACTTGATGAGAATGAAATCAAAAGCTCGAGATGAAACAATCTCGGGAAATTCAATGAAATCAACAATGTTTGGATAAAATGGGGAGATGTGCACGCGGTGCACGAAGGAGATAAAAAATGATCAACTTCCAGCGCGGTGGAAGTACCCCAGGTCACAAACCTGTAAGTTTCACCATTGGGGAGCGGTTACCAGCCAGTGGACGTGCTGCAGCCAAGGTGGATCAATGGGAGATAAAATAAGATGATAAAAATCCAAACAAGGAGCTTTCGAGAAAAGACCCAAAACAGCGACAAAACGAACTGAGGATTCAATTCGGCAAGGAAAAACTCATATCGAGAAAGATTAAGATCAATTCAACTCTCACATCAGCTTATCAGAATGATTTTTCAACAATTGTTTCAAATTCCTACATGAATGCATGCTGGGTTTAAAGGGAAAAATTAAATCAAACGAAAATATAGAATAATCAAGGATAATATTGTTAAACTGCCAAGACTGGGTCAAGAAACCAATTCTGCGAGCTGATACTAAGCCGGAGCCCGTTTATCCACGCACCAATTCGCAAAAGGGAACCATCGTCCCCAATCTTGGACGGCTCAACGGCCTATCCGTGTGACTAAGACTCCTCTGGAATCATCATTGTTTTTGATGAAGGGGAACTCAAATTCCAGATTTACCAAAGCCACAAGGTCCTTGATATAATCTAGTAGCGTAATAACATATAGTAGAATGCATACAGGGAGATGGTGATAGCAATAAGCATGGGGGAACTCAGAAATGAGCTGCAAGCACCGTGGGACTTTGAGTGATGATGCCCTACCGGCAGGACCAAGAGCCTTTTCCTGCGCTCAAAAATTCATTAGCCACGATATAAAAGATAACAAACAATGAAGAAGACATTTAAGCATAGCAATCATCAAAGCATCAATTATAGCATGTATGTGGCATGAAGCATAAGCATTGTTTCAAATCATAGCATTGTTTCTTGTTTCATCATGAGGAGACAATCTTGGCTAATCAAGATTTGGAGATGAATGATCAAGATCTGATAAGGCCAATCGGCGGAGTAATCAGATGAAATTAGCAGGAGTTGATTAAAATGATTTGGAGATGAATAATAATCAGGAGATATAATAGGGAGATGACAATCAAAATGCCCCTGGGTGTTATAAGAATATCGGGAGGAATCAGTAGATTGATAGCAATAAGTGGAGAGAGGACTCATCCCGTACTCCTGGTCCTTGCAAAGTTGTTCCTGCAAAACACCATCAGACAATACAATGCAATTTTTTTTAGATTTTGGAAAAAATTTTTATGAGTTTTGAAAAAGATATTCCAATTTTTTATGGATTTTGAAAATATTCAAAATTTTTTAGGAGATTTTAGAAATATTCAAATTTTTGTGGAGATTTTAGAAATATTCAAATTTTTGTGGAGATTTTAGAAATATTCAAATTTTTGTGGAGATTTTGGAAATATTCAAATTTTTGTGGAGATTTTGGAAATATTCAAATTTTTGTGGAGATTTTGATTTAGACATTGTTAATGCAGCATCAAGGGGTGTTTTGAACCACTAGCTAGGGGTCCTTGTTCCTTCCCTTTTCGCTAAAAACTGCCCAAAGCTGGACGTGCATTGAAAGTGGCGTCCCATAACCGACCGCCATTAATTAACGGTGCCCCTACCAAGGCCATACCCAAGAAACATTCGGTCTTGGAGGGAGAAGAGAAGAATAATTGTGACAAGCTTTGTGCAGGATGGGAGATATCGGGACTTGAATTCTTTCCAAGGTGCTTCCCCTCAAAGAGATAGTCTGTTGTGCCGGGGCTTTGTGCCTTTGATTTTTAGACCCTTGACATGCATACGACCAGGGTTTGTCCTGCGGGGACTTTGCCACTCTTGACATGCCATAATTCTCAATTTTACTTTTATCGAGATTTTGACTTGATTTTCATAATAGCCCTTTTTTGGCGAGATGTATATCATGAAATTCATATGAAAAACTCATATTGATTTTGGGTCAAGACTGCCCCTATTTGAGACTCCTCTCGTATCGGGGATTACCAGAGTTGGTCATCTCATCCGTCAACCTCTTGCCCCTGCATTCGGCCGAGTAAAGAAGAGAAAAGACTTTCAGATATACTCATGGCATGACCAAGGTAGCAACGGTGTTTAACCAAAGAAGCCGGCTAAAGACGCCGTGAAGTGTGTGGAATGCCCAGCTAAGGGTTGCTCTTAACAAGCGGGGAGAGAATGTCGAATTCCCAACGCAGGGTTCTTATTAACCAAAGGTGCTGCATAGCAAGCCGAAAGACTCTTTTGAGAGTGATTTAATTAAACAAAAGCCTAAGATAAAGGTTTAAAACACCACTCTTAATCTCGTTAAGAAGCACTTGATTTTGAAAATCATGCGTGAAGTAATGAGAAAATGATATCATTAAAATGCATACTTACACCAATATGTTACCTTGCGACCTTTGTAGAAGCAGCTGCCGCGAGAAGCGATCTTGATCATCGTGAGATTTGTCCTCTTTGGCAGTCAAAAGAATTGGAAGCAAAGGATTGAAAGTGGCTTAACAAGAAGGAGTGGTGCCAAGACCAGACTCAGATGAATAAGGAGAAAAGGAAGAGAGGCGAGGGCTAGAACTCCCTCACTAAGGTGTGGAGACCCTGATCACATGAAAGGTCTACAGAAGGAGAGGAGAATTAGAAGGAGGAGTGAGGACTAAAGCCTCGAAAACAATGGGAGAAGGGGCAAATGCCCAAGGCAGTGGATGTGGAAGAAGTTGGGTCGGACCCAGAATCAGGAGGAATTAGAAGAAGAAATTGGTAGATAGAAAGAGGTAGATCCGGAGGGTCCAGAGGTAAAGGAGGAGAATCGTGATAGGAGGAATCATCCGGGGGCTCCGGAGGGATAACGAAAGAAGGGACGCGATGCCCTGGGGAGAAATAGGGAAAAAGATGATGAAAAAGGAGGAAGAAAATGAAGGATGTGATATCCCGGAGGAGTAGAAAGATGAATCGGAAGAAAGATGGAGGGTCCGGAGGTTCCGGAGGAGTGAAATCAGGAAGGTCGCGATGCCCCGGGAGATGATAGAGAGAATAAGACGGAGAATTTGGAGGTTCCAGAGGAAGCAAATGGAAAGGGGCACGATGCCCGGGGAAAAGATGGAGACAATCAGGTGGAGAATCCGGAGGTTCCAGAGGAAGAATATAGAAAGGGGCGCGATACCCAAGAGAGAGGAATGAAGGAGGATCAGGAGGAAAATCCGGAGGTTCCGGAGGTAGCAAATGAGAAGGGGCGCGATGCCCAAGGGGAAAATCTGGAGGTTTCGGAGGAGGAAGGTGGAAAGGTGCGCGATGCCCGAGAGAAAGGTCCGAAGGTTCCGGAGGAGGAGAATGGAAAGGGGCGCGATGCCCGAGGGGAAAGTCTGGAGGTTTCGGAGGAGGAAGGTGGAAAGGTGCGCGATGCCCGAGAGAAAGGTCCGAAGGTTCCGGAGGAGGAGAATGGAAAGGGGCGCGATGCCCGAGGGGAAAGTCCGGAGGTTCCGGAGGAGGAGAATGGAAAGGGGCGCGATGCCCGAGGGGAAAGTCCGGAGGTTCCGGAGGAATAGAATCAGAAAGGGTGAGATGCCCAAAGAGGAGGGATAAAATTCCTGGAGGTTCCAGGGAAATGGCAGGAAGGGGGACGCGATGCCCCAAGGGGAGTGGATAAAAGGATGAATATGAATAAGATGGGAAATGCGGAATATCCGGCGGTGCCGGAAGGCGAGGAAGATATGGGTTTGGAAACCCGGGAAGTAGGAGGTGCAAATGCATGCAAAATGATGGATGTAATGGATGCAATGAATGCATGAATGCAACAGAATGCATGAAATGCAAAGAATAGGAAGAATGTGAAGGGCGAGAAGGTGAGATCCTCCTTTTTTCCCTTGGAGTGGCCCATGAAGAAAACGTGATAGACCAGAATATGGATGGAGTGGGATAGAGGGTGGATAAAGGAATGGAAGGCCCATTAGCATCAAGATAACTGCCCCTCCATGGCAGTGAACATGTACGGCCAATTGGCTCAATAAAAGAAGCTTCAATAAATGACAACCCCTTTGGAAAGCGAAGATCAATAAAGTGAGGGAGTCGTAGAGTTGGAACGGGAAGCATTATGTTGCCCATTGATGGTGATGAATATGGAATTTTGAATAAAATGGGCATTCGCCCCTTGTAAATGAATTCGGAATTCGAAGGTTTGAACAAAGGGTGCCCTGCCAGGCCTTCATACGGCGTTAACGCTTGGCATTTGTTGGGCAGTGGCGGTGACTCGGCCTCTTCGATCATGCGCGGCACAATAACCCGGATCGGCATCCGGTAAATAAATTCTTGAATCTTGAATGGCACAGTCGTGGCCAAAGTCTTCTTGCCCGCCTTTTGCTTATCCTTGGCGCGAGTAGCTGCAGAAGCATGCCCCTTCCGGGTAACAAAAGGAGGTGAGGCGGAGGCGGGAGGCTCCGTGGATGGTGGAGTTATAATGGAAAGTGTTGGCGTAAGTGGAGGCGGAGGTTCGAACACATCGAGTTTCTCCCTTTGCAAGCAAGCGGTCGGGGTTGGCTCGAGTGCAAAAAGTGGTGGGTCCTGCTCAGGATTAGCCATAGGTAAAGATGGAGGGTTAAATAGTGGGGTAGGTAAGGCGATTTTTAGGGATGGTGGTAATGGGAGGTCAATTGGAGGTGGTTCAGTGGTAGGCTCGGTGTAGGCCGATGTGGAGGTTACTGACTTAATAGGTGGAGGTTTTATAATGGAAGGCTCAGCGGTGGCTAATGGTGTGAAGGTTGATGGTATAGTGGGTGGAGGTGTAGTTGGTGGAGGGTTAATGGGTGAAGGTTTGGTGCGTAGAAAATGCCGGACGGGACGAGCAATGTTAGGAGTGGGAGTGGGAATGGGAAGAGACTCAATAGGCGCCGGTGCGGGTGATTGAAGTATCGACCCATCATCGTAACACCAGGAGGTCTCATAAATGGGGGTTGGATCGGGAGTGGTTTCATCTTGAGCAGGAGGTTCATCAAATGATAGTGGGGGGAGTGGGAAATTAAGGAAACTCGGAAGGGGTGCCTGCGGAGCTTCATCATCATATACCGGCTCGTATTCTTCAATTGCCGGTTCTTGCTCACTTGGAATATCAACGCCGTAGTCGTCCATCCTATCTTTCCATTCTCTCTCCATTTTTGTAATGTCATCCAAAGCCGCATAGAGAGGATTAACCGGAGTAGGAGGAGCGGTGACCCTCTTTAATTGTTCCTCCATAGAAGCAATCTTATCCAAGACGTTTTGCTGGAGGGGAGTAACATGAACAATAGAGGGTTGGCAGGGCCTTGAAGGAGGAGGGGCCGCATAAAAAGGCCGTGGAGGGGAGTTGACGGGATGACCCGTAAAAGAAACCGGACGGGCCGGATTGCAAGGAATAAATAGGCCTCGGGGCCGTGAGGGAGGAGGAATAGAAGGAGGCGGGTGTCGGACCACCCGAGTAGAATGAATAGGGGGAGATAGGTAATGGGCTACCCGAATATGATTGGAAGGAGGAGGTGGGTGATGGGCCACCCGTGTAGAATTGGAGGGAGATGGGTGATGGGCCACCCGAATAGAATTGGAAGGAGGGGGAGATGAAGGAGATGCACCCTCAACGGCAGCCTTGAGGGCTTGGATCTGTTGAGGGGTAAGATGATCTAATGCATGAATGATCTGGGAGACCTTCTCATCATTGGGACGAGAGGATCCCGAGGGAGTAGTGGCTCGAACTTGAGGAGGGGGACCATAAGAATGGACATTGCCCATGGGTCGGGCATGACCATAAGAATGAGGACGGGATCCCCTAAAAGAATGGTGAGAATTATGAACATGTTGGAATTGAGGATTATAAGAAGTGCTAGGTTGTGCATCCTCATGAATTGAATTAAACATGTTATTTCTATCATGGTAAGTCATTATATAAACTAAGTTCACAACAATATGCAAATAAACACACAAGTTAGAATGGTTACCGTGATTTTGATGTGTTTAAACCTTGGTGAATTAATGAATTTTATGCAAATGGATATGATTCACACAAGGGGGAACCTAGTTTCAATATGATTCCACTCCAATGCCAACTAGGAACACCTTCTCACCGTATAGGCCAACTAATCCGGGACTCCAAAAGGGTACAACCTGCCCGGCGTCCGTGAGGGAATCCACGGGTGCGGGGACTTACGGAGGCTTGGAAAAGGGATTTCCGGTCCAAAGAGACGGAATGCTCAATGGAGGGTCGTCCCGATTCCAAGGGGGTGTGTGGATCCTAATGAGGAGAGAGGAGGTCTCCCAACCCAAATGCAAATATGTGTAAATGCAACAGATGTATAACAGAATATAAAATATGAAGAAATAAACGGGAAGCACGGCGAAAACACAGGAAGAAGACGCCCTGGGGCAGGGCGCTACTAATCAAAAAGACGCCCTGGGGCAGGGCGTGAAACACTGTGGGGACCCACAGGCAAGGTAAAACGCGCCCTGGATCAAGGCGCTAAAACTAAAAGAAACGCCTCTGGCGAGGACGTTAAAATGCAATAGATGCCAACCAAGTCAAAGAAACGCCCTGGGGTGAGGCGTTACAAAGGAAAGGACGCCCTTGGGGTAGGGCCTCAAATTATAAAACGCACCCTGATGTGGGGCGCTACGCAACAAAGAAACGCCCTGCTCCAGGGCGTGAATTCTCAGTGTAGGAGATATGAATAAAAACGCCCTGTCAGAAGGCGTTACTCATGAAAGAGACGCCCTTGGAGGAGGGCGTTAAACGAAAACACGCCTCTGACAGGGGCGTGAATTAGCTTCCTTCAGAAACTCCTTCACGGCCAGAAATGACAGAAGCACTCACAGCAGCAGGGCAATCAACAGATTAAAAGAATCATGCTCATCAAAATTTTAAATAAGTGGAAATTTTAAAACAAATCTATTCAATTGACAAATCACTTAGGGGAGAGTGCAAAGCACAATGGAGGGTGCCCGAGGGGCACAAAGGAAAGGGTACCGAGGGTACCAATGGGAAAGGGCACACGTGGGTGCCAAAGGGAAGGGGGTAATCAAAATAAAAACAAGAAAGGGTCCCACCGTGATCGCCAATTTGTAGATTTGGATTTAAATCCACTTAAGAAAAATATTAATAATAAGCAATAATCAAGGATGTGGAGAAAAATATGCACGAGGTGCACAAGGGGAGTTTGTGTGATCGCCAGAGACGCGAGGCCTCAAAAGATAATCAATAACAAATAGGGAGGGTGATCGCGAAAAATACCTCAAAAGATGCGGGGGATGTGAGTACTCCTTTTCTCTTCAAGATCGGCCGGCCGATGAAGAGAGTTCTTCCTTTTTTGATTACCCTTGTGGGTGTTGGCCCTTAAACCCCTATGCAAAAGGGTATGGGAGATATGATGAATGATATGCAAATAGGGAGGTGTGCAAGTGTTGCACTAAGGAGCTCTCAATATGATGGAGAGTAAAGATTAAATGAAAAATGATGTAATATGCATGAATATATATGAACTAATAGAAGAATAAAAGAATAGAGGAGATGAAAAATCTGATTGCTCCTTCTTGGCTTGGATGCTCAATAGGGAGAAGACTTTATAGATGAAGCTTTAACTGTAGAAGAGGTCTCCTCCTTTAGCCAAAAGGAAGCTTCGGTTCCTGCCTTCGGTTCCTGCAAACAGAAGAAGAAGATAGAAACAAAACAAAAGAAAACAACAGAAGAAGGAGAAGAGAAAAAAAAGAAGAAGAACGAGAAGATAGGAAAAGAGGAAGCAGAAGATAGAAGAAGTAGAATAAGAAAACAGAAGAAGAATCCGATAGAAGAATCAACAGAAGAGGAAGAAGGAAAACGGGAACCGAAGAAGAGGAGTCCAACCCATTAACAGAGCTCGGAAGCTCTATTAAATAGGTTGAGGAAGAGATAAACATGGGCAAGAGTCCTAAGAGGGAAATGATAAGAATGGGCAAGAGCCCAAACCAAGTAGGCATCTATCGAAGCAAGGACTCTCGGGGGAAAGGGCGGCGAAGCCAGAAGGTGAAACACGCCTTAGTTCAGGGCGTCAATTTATGAATTGACGACTTGACAGAGGGCGTTTCTCAAAAACACGCCCTGCACAAGGGCGTTTCTCAAAAACCAAATTTAGCAATAAAAACTCCCCATATTTGAAAAATGTAAAACACGCCTTTATCAAAGCCACTTTTTCAAAAACGCGCCCCTGGGAAGGGCGTTAATTTCAAGAGCTCAAATGGGGAAGTCGGTCATACCAAAAGAATTAACGCCCTCATTTGACGTCGTCCTTTCTTTAAAAACGCCCTAGATTAAGTCATGTTTCATGAAAAACACGCCCTTATCCAGGTCGTGAATTTAGAAAATTCATAAAATAGATAAAATGGGGAGAAATAGATAAAATGGGAAAGACACGCCCTAGAACAGGGCGTGTTTCTAAAACACGCCTCGGATGATGGCGTGAATTCAAAAAAATAGAGATAAATGCCCAAAAAATCCGAAAAATAGGAAAAATGGGGAAAATAGGTGAAATTCAAGAAAAGTGGGAAAACCACTCAAATAAGCTGATTTGAGGGTCAAATGGGGCATCGCAGAGCGATATGAAATGTACTCACAGTAACGTCAATTTTGGCGTGTCTACATCTGGGTCTAGATTGAAGAATTTGAAGAGAGCTTTCCAACAATAGCTCATGCGTCCCAATCCGACGTCGGGATTGATCGCAGCGGCCGTTTTCGCCGGAGCGCGCGCCTGAAAACAGCAACTAAAAATCCGTGGGCAGCAACTTCAAAGCTTGGGAATCGGGACCGATCGACCCCCGATCGGTGTTCCCGGCCGACCGCCGTCCGTGGAGGCGCGCCACCAGGGGTCCCCATCATAGTGGGTCCCACCCCCGCAGATCCGGAGGACAGCACCGTCCGTGGGCCCCGCGGGCCCGTAGAAGCCGCCGTTCGGAAAGCACGAAAATGCGGAATTCGACACCGCCGGGCGACATCACGATGCTGCCCGTCAACCCGAGTTGCGTGATTCCCGGACCCCACATGTGACCTTTTACCTCCCTGCGTGGAGTGGGTCGACTTAGTGTATTGCTGTAATCATTGTTAACCGGGAGTCCGTGATTCGGCCGGGGTTGTCTTCGCCATGCCGGGTGCGTGGAGGTAATGGTCCGAACCTCTTGGCGTTCATTTGCTAGTTTAGTATATGGTCTTTTGCCGCTGCCGAGAGTGAAGGTACTAGCCCGTGTGTCCATGTCACCGCTGTGAGAGTGAGAGTGACCCGTCCCGCGACTCGATCCGAGTTCGGAAGTTGAGTCGGACTACCCTTGACCTCCGCCGGTTCCTTAACCGCGCACGGTCCGCGCTTTCCCTCGCTTGGGACGACGAGTGAGCTTCCACTTCTGTTAGCGACGTTTCGCCCCTAGGAGCTCGTAGTGTCGGGCTTAGTGTCTCCCTGGTGTGTGTTGCTGGTCGTGTCTTCATCTAGAGTCCAAGGGTGGCACCATATAGTGTCGTCTCCCGTGTCCGTCCCGCATCAGTTTGGTATCAGAGCGAGTCGAGTCTAGGGTAGTCATTGCATAAGTCTTGCATGCATCATGGTCTAAGTCGAGTCTAGGATCATCATTATTTTCAAAACAAAAAAAAGAGTGTTTCAAATTACATTTCACCCAATAGCTCGGTATATTAAAAGGCGTTGCCTGAACATTAGGTTATGCCTATCGGGAAGGTAGCGTACTTGCGCGAGTGATCTTCGGGTCGCTTATCTCCGCCACGTACCGGATATTGGTTAGGTCTAAGTGCATCCTTTAGTGTGTGTTTGCATTAGTCAGTTTGTCTTGTCTCTTGTCATCATGCCCATCTTGTAGTTCCAAGTTTTTGATGGGCTCCCGGTCGCCCAGGCGATATGACCGTTTGCCCACCCATGGGCTTGGCAACCATCCTCTCTGCTTCTGTAGGCCTGAAGCCTCAGATTTTTTTGGCTCCAATGACCCGGGCACCTACCTCAAGTGGGAGGCCACCATGGACACCTACTTTGATTGTTATACTATGTCCGGGGCAATGCAATTCTCTTTCTCCAAAGAGCGGCTTCTTCATGAGGCTGCCGAAAAGTGGGATTACATCGAAAGAATGAGAGAGGTTAGGGGGCAATGGCCCATCGAGTCATGGTGGGACATGAAGAGAGAGCTTAGGAAGGTCTACGTGCCCCAACCGGTCACCTCCAACCGGCCCCACCCAATCACTTCCAACCAAGTGGGTTCTAGTCGGAGGCAAAGAGTCCCACACGTAGATGAGCCAAGACCCAATCCTAGGACGGTTGACTACGGGCGAGTCCACCATGATATCCCTATTCCAACCCACTCCGTTGCCGAACTTATGCAAATGATTTTGGACCGATTGGATGGGGTGGATAGGACACGTACTCCTAGTGATGTACTCCAACCCGAGCCTAAGGAGGTCATTGCCGGTAGTCTTAACCCGGCCCCATCAACGGAGTCCCCAAGCCCTCTCCCCATCATAGTGGATCCTCTTCTCCCACCCACGAGAGCCCCATTGCCTACACCCCCTGTCCATCAGGAGGATAAGGGTAGGGACCCACTTATCAGGGAGCGTAGTGGGTCACGTCAGCAGTGTTATCGCTGCCAGGGGTTCGGCCACTACGCTGGACAATGTCCCACTCGGACATCTCTAGCCGTAAGGGACAAAAGGGTTGTAGAAGCCCCACTCTCCGATCTTTATTCTAAGCCACCTCAGCCCGAGCCACCCGTGTTTCTAACGGGTATGCTTGTCATAGCCGAGCCGCTTCTTAGCTGGCTCAAGAAGGGCTTGGTCCCACTTCCCTTCCCATCTATGGACCCTATCCTACCTTTGGTGCCAATCAATTCATTTCATACCACTTTCCGGTCTAGTCACTATGTGGATACATTGGATGACCTTCTTAAAGGGTTAGACCGGCAGTGGACATTTACGCACTTGTTGGCTCCAGGCTTCGACTGACCCACAGGTCATAGTTTCACTCATCCCGCTTTAGGGTCCATCACCTCCGTGTACACCGTGGGTCATGTTACCACGGAGGTTCTTCTACTCCTCTCTATGCCGGCCGAGTCTGACTTCATTCCCCTTTGCCCAAGGGAGGAATCTTACTTTCTACCTATGACTGTCGTCCCATCTCTCACAATGAATGAAGGTGATCATTTACACCTCCAAGATTTCCAAATGTGGGACAGTGATTTGTGGAAGCCTAGTTCGAGGGGTCATACCTTCTTTGATCCCTTCGACCCATTCTCTTGTGGACCCCGTGACCCACCGTATTTACTCCACCTTTTTGAGAGAGTCCACCATCATACCCCCACCATCTCATCTCCCTTCAAGGATGAAGGAGATCAACAACACCTTCTAGACTTCCACACTTGGGATCTTGAGATGAGGGAATCCATATCGAGGGGTCACACATTCTTTGATCCCTTCGATCCTTTTCTTAGTGGTCCCCTTGGTCCACAATCTCCATTCCACTTCTTTAAAGGAGGTCACCATTATACCCCTCCCCCATGGACCGGGCCATCGGCACCCACCGAGTCCGTTCACGGGCGAGAGACACCCTACCCTCCAGTCCCACCCAAACCTCCCAAATCCAAAGGACCGTCTTATGATTGTACCGACCCTTGGTCACACCAAGGGTATGCATGGCACACATTCGGATGTCCTGGACCACCTTGTATATGATTGGGTCGGACTAACATTAGGTTTATTTAGGGTCGTGTGTGCATCCGTGTGTTTCTTTTCTTTTGCTAAGCATGTTAGGTCGTGTGTGCATCCTGTGTTTCTTTTCTTTTGCTAATCATGTTAGGAGTCTGCATGATGATGTCCGTCGTCATAGTTGAGGCTAGCAATGCACGGTACAAGGAGTTAGCCGATGCCCACCGACACCACCGAGAGTTCCACGAGGGCGAATACGTCATGATCAGGGTAAGGCCTGAACGGTTTCCCTCTGGAACTGTTAAGAAGTTGCAAGCTCGCGGAGCCGGTCCCTTTAGAGTGTTGAAACGCGTTGGATCCAATGCGTATGTTGTGGACCTGCCCGAGGAATATGGTATAAGCTCTACCTTCAATGTATCGGATCTTGTTGCATATAGGGACCCAGCGGTGATCCCTAGTGAGCCTTTTGAGCCATCTCCTCCCCTTGAGAGTGATCCCACACCTAAGTGTCCACTTCCACCTCCAGCCCCTTTTTCACGGCAGCGTGAGCATATAGATCGTATACTGGACGAGCCAGTGACAGTTACCAGGAGTGGATCTTACCCGCGCTACCTAGTGCGATGGAGAGGACGGCCCACTACTGAGGACACATGGATCACACATGGCGAGTTGCAGCAGATCGATTCAGACCTTTTGGAGCGATACAGGAGCGATGCAGACCCCTACTCGACAGGGTCAAGTTTCTCCCACCCGGGGAGAATTGGTGCGGACACCCGAGCAGTTGAGCGGCGCGATACGCCGAGCCACCGGTACCGCACACGGAGCACGACTCGAGCCACCTCAGCATCTATTTGGCTCGGAGACAGCCTGGAGACGCCCCCCTGAGTCTCGGCATTTATCGTATTTAGTTAGACTTTATGTGTGTGTAATTTGTGTTTATTTCTTTGCATTCGGTTTGCCATTTTGATTGTAATAGGGGCTTATGTGCAATTCGGACCCCGTGGGCCCCCCAGGCCCCCCAGGCCCCATCCCATTGGGCCACCTCAGCCTAGGATCCCACGTGGGGTCAGTCAACATGTCAAATGGAGGCATCTATAAGTTTGAATGGTAAAAGGACACATGGGGGACAAGTGGCTTGAAAAGTCCAAGGAGGCTACCCACCCCCACCTACCAAGTCCACCTTCTACACCCTAGTCCAAGGGCCGCCCCCCTCCCTTGATTTTTTTTATTTATTTTGTGTGTGTGTGTCTCATGCCATCCCATCCCTTCATCTCCCACTCCTAGATCCTACGGTTGTGGATGGATGAGAGATGTAACCTATTTAAGCTTGTATTTTTCATTTTGGAGAATTAATGCCATAAGAATTATGAAAAAGCTTGAAGCTCCAGCCTTGGTGCGCCCCCTTCTCCTCTCCCTCTTCCCCTTGAAGCTGTGAAGGCTTCCTTCAGGTGGTGAGACTCCACCCTATCAGTTCCGGTCGCCGCCGCCGCCGCCGCCACGAGCCGCCACCGCCATCAACGGAGTTCTACCCGCGCAGTATCATAGAAGCTTCCACGAATTTCTTGTCTCAGCCACGAGCTCAGATAGATCTGGGGATTTTAGTGGATGTTCTAGTGGTGTCAAGTACATCCCACAAATTTTGTTTTGCCATTCAGATCTCTTTTCATATTTTTTTATTTTCGTCCACTCTTCCATTTCGGTTCTTCCAGAGTACTATCCAGATTCATCCCTGCCCTAAGTTTCATACCTTAGATCCACTTTTTAATTTCTGCTAGTTCGCCCAATTTTACTGGAGGTTCAACCCATCCACCCCTTCATCCACAATTTTTCTCAATTTTTGGTTCGTCCATCTCATATTTTCTAAAAATCGTTTTCAGTCCCAGCTACAGTTCTGTCCCCCTGTTCCCAGATCCGCCCACCAGCCACCCCAAAAATCATAGTAAATCACCACCATCTCCAAATCAAATTCCAAAAATAGTCCCAGTTCCATGGTTTGATACCCTACAACTTTGAAGAAGATCTCAAGAGCTGCATCGGAGGTTTACTAGGCGGTCAATGGTAGTTCTCAGACAAGTACCCTGCAGATCTGAGATTTCGGTTACTGTACAACAGGGGCTTGTAAATTCATTAAAGTTTTGATCCTACCAGATCCAGCAGATCTCTCTGGGTCTAGATTGAAGCATTTTAAGAGAGCTTTCCAACGATAGCTCATGCGTCCTGATCCGACATCGGGATTGATCGCAGCGGTCATTTTCGCCGGAGCGCGCGCCTGAAAATAGCAACTAAAAATCCGTGGGCAGCAACTTCAAAGCTTGGGAATCGGGACCGATCGACCCCCGATCGGTGTTCCCGGCCGACCGCCGTCCGTGGAGGCGCGCCACCAGGGGTCCCCATCATAGTGGGTCTCACCCCCGTAGATCCGGAGGACAGCGCCGTCCGTGGGCCCCGCGGGCCCGTAGAAGCCACCGTTCGGAAAGCACGAAAACGCGGAATTCGGCACCGCCGGGCGACATCAAGATGCTGCCCGTCAACCCGAGTTGCGTGATTCCCGGACCCCACATGTGACCTTTTACCTCCCTGCGTGGAGTGGGTCGACTTAGTGTATTGCTGTAATCATTGTTAACCGGGAGTCCGTGATTCGGCCGGGGTTGTCTTCGCCACGCCGGGTGCGTGGAGGTAATGGTCCGAACCTCTTGGCGTTCATTTGCTAGTTTAGTATATGGTCTTTTGCCACTGTCGAGAGTGAAGGTACTAGCCCGTGTGTCCATGTCACCGCTGTGAGAGTGAGAGTGACCCGTCCCGCGACTCGATCCGAGTCCGGAAGTTGAGTCGGACTACCCTTGACCTCCGCCGGTTCCTTAACCGCGCACGGTCCGCGCTTTCCCTCGCTTGGGACGACGAGTGAGCTTCCACTTCTGTTAGCGACGTTTCGCCCCTAGGAGCTCGTAGTGTCGGGCTTAGTGTCTCCCTGGTGTGTGTTGCTGGTCGTGTCTTCATCTAGAGTCCAAGGGTGGCACCATATAGTGTCGTCTCCCGTGTCCATCCCGCATCATGGCCACTACACCCCCGAGGGTCAGTCATCGCCAGTATCCAACTCTAGTTTCTGGCTACAACGCCTTCACAGGCCAACCGGCCAGCTCCAGTCTCCAGTTCTAGTTTTCGACTACAACGCCTTCACAGGACAGTCGGTCAGCTCCAGCTCCAGCTCCAGTCTTCGACTACAGCGCCTTTACAGGCCAGCCGCCAGTCTCCAGCTCCAGTCTTCGGCTACAATGCCTTTACAGGCCAACCGCCAGTTTCCAGTCCCAGTCTTTGGCTACAACGCCTTCACAGGCCAGCCGCCAGCTTCCAGTCCCAGCCGACTACGATGCCTTCACAGGCCAGCCGCCAGCTTTCAACTCCAGTTTCGGCCACAATGCCTCTACAGGCCAGCCGCCAGCCTCCAGTTCCAGTTTTGCCCACAACGCCTTTACAGGCCAGCCGCCAGCCTCCAGTTCCAGTTTTAGCTACAACGCTTCTACAGGCTAGCCGCCCAGTCTCCAGTTCCAGTTCTGGCTACAATGCCTTCCCAGGCCAGCCGCCAGTTTGCAACTCCAATCTCCGGCTACAACGCCTTCACAGGCCAGTCGGCCAGCTCCTGTCTCCAATTCCAACCTCCGGCTATAACGCCTTTACTGGCCAGCTGCCAGCTCCCAATTCCAGTTTCGGCCAAGCTCCCTTCGCGAGTGGGCCAATCAGTCCCAGCCCCGATCACAGCCCTCAACTGTGATACCTTCTGAGGCCATTCGGCCAGCTCAGTCCCAATTTCTCAGGCCCAGAAGAGCTACATTACTGGCTAACGACATATAAACAACCAACACCTAGGCCTCAACCTACAACCGATACATCCCAGAGTCGATTCCCGACCTTAACGAAGTAGGCCGCCACGTCTCGATGGGCCTACATCAACCCTACGCTAGGGTTCTTTCCCTGCTTCCCAGCAACCAGCACCCAGTTCCCAGTACCCAAAATCCTGTCACACCAGTCACCTTACCAAGTCTTTTATCGATTCCCGACCTTAATGAAGTAGGCCGCCACGTCTCGATGGGCCTACGTCAACCCTACGCTAGGGCTCTTTCCCTGCTTCCCAGCAACCAGCACCCAGTTCCCAGTACCTAAAATCCTGTCACACCAGTCACCTTACCAAGTCTTTTATCCCGGCTCCAGTTTTGGGTAAAACCCAGTTCCCTGCCCCCTACGCCGGTACGTGTTAAAACATTCAAGCACAACTGACAGTAAGTGGTAGCCATCCCTTGTACCTAACCCTATTCGACCGAGTGGGGAGAAGAACAACTCAGCAAACAACAACACCAAAATCTGGAGTTTGCCATTGATACTCTATAAAAGGGAGCTCAAGACATGCCCTTGGAGTAACAAAAAGACATATAGCCCGGATAACAAAAAGAAAAGAGAGAGAGGTGATACAATCATATCTCAGCCTCGCCCCTCTCTAGTGCCGTCAGGCGAGACTCCGCATCCGCGAGCTCCGCCTCCAAGGTCTACGCGAGCTGAGCACTAGCCTCGGCCCCAGCTTCGGTAGTCCGCCACTCAACTCTAGCAAGCTCTACGGCTTGCCGCTGCTCCTCTAAGGCCTTCTGTAGGGCCTCAGCTCGGCTGGTCGCCTCGCTCAGCTGCCTGGCACGGTCCTGAGTAAGAGACACGGTCACGTCGGCAAGCCTCCTCTGTTCGATCACGGCTGACACAAGTTGAACACACTACTCCTGCCCCTCCCGGATGGCCGCCAGCCGTTGTGCCCGCAGCTCCTGAGCCTCCAGAAGCCGCAGGTACTCCGCCCAGATGCCAGCCAAGCCAGACATCCAGGGCCCACGAGGGAATCCAAGGCCATGGTAATCGTGTGTGCACTCCCTCAGCCGTTGCTGAAGCTCCTCTAGAGAAGGCAGGGGATCACCCCCTACATAGCCCCGCGCTCGCTGGAGTAAGGCCACACCTACGCTGGCGTCCAGCAACGGCTCCGGTGGTGAAACAGATGTAGGCCACTCGATCTCCAGCTTGAAAGAGGAGTGACCCATCTTTGCCAGCACACCGGAAGGACCTGTACAACCCCATCGAACACGAAATGGGTCAACAATGTTCAGGGCTTCCCTATGACAAGACAAGGTGAAAAACCTGAGAAAGGTTCTGACTCTCACCTGGTGTGGCTCCTATCGCGCCTGCAACTTCCCCGCTCGGGGTCAGTGAGGGTAACCTCTCCTCCACCCCGGTAGTGTCGCCTGCTGGAGTCGGAGAGGGTAGGGACTCCCCTGTAATCCGGTCCTCCCCAATGGCCATTGAGGTGACACAGGGCTCTCCCCGACCCTCCTCGATGGGAGCCGACGCGTACTCCTCCTCAGACTCTAGTCCTGGACATAACACAAAAATGTCAGCACTCTGCCATAAACTCTGTATCAAAGCCAATACAGAGACAGGGAGAAACTGCAAATACCTTCCAACGCCACCTCCATCTCGACGTCCCCGGCAGAAGAGGCCTCGGAGGAAGAAGAGCTCGAGCTCGAACTCTCGTCAGTCTGCATTGTGGCGCTGCCACCCCCTGAAGAACCAGACAAGGTCTCTGATGAACCCCCGGCCGTGGGCAAATCAGGGGCGCATGTACGTTGGGAAGCCATATTAGGCTACTGTCAAATCCAGTCTCACATGAAGATAGCCCCCTAGTCGAAGGTGCTAAGGAAGAAGCTCACCAGTCGGGGCGTCCCCTTCGAAAAACCACTCAATGTCGACGAACTCCTCGTCGCCCCCAACATTAGCTGTGATGGGAGGCTTATCTCCTGATAGTCGGTCCGCGTCCCGAGGGAGCTCTCCTTCCTCCAGAGGGGAAGAGGTACCTGCAATCCATCCCAGTCAAAGCTCAGCACGGGTGGAAAAGCCAAATAATCCACCCTAAAGCGATCAAGTGCTCAGTTACATACCTGATGGTCCCACACTAGAGGACTCCACCAGCCCCACCGTGTAGGCCGACACCACGGTCGGCATAGGTGGGAGAGGCACCTTCGTCGGTAGCGACGGTGGTCTACTCAACGTGTCCTCAACGGTGGCTGGGGGCACGGAAGTCACCGGTCTGGGCTCATCTCCAAAAGATGGCAGGGCCACTGACGGGCCGGCATCCGCCAATTTTCGGATCATCTCCAGGGTAACCACCGCGTCCTCACCTACCAAACCAGCAACATAAATCAAGTCAATAATTTTGTCTTGCCAAAAAAAGAGTTCAATAATAATGGGAAGATCCCATCAACGACAGTCGGGCACTCACCCTGACAACTACTGGTCACCGTAGGCCCTGGCTCATTGGCCTGGCCAGGCACTTCGCCCGGTGCCTCAGCAGGGGTCGCGGTCCTTGATGCCTCCGCCTCCCCTGCATAATCCAGATGGTCACAACGAATAATCAGAGGCAAACCAAAGCTGTGGCATGCGCCCAAGGTTAGAAGCTCCTACCTGCACCGGCTCCTCCCGCAGCTTTCCACGACTCGAAGTTGGGGAAGTCCTCCATGTTAGGAATAGGTTCGCTCATCAGACACATAAGCTCCTCTATGTCAACCTCCCCTTCGGTTCCCTCTTCATGCTGGGAGTCTGCCTCCCGAGGGGGCGAGAAGGTCGCCTCCACGCTAGCCGCCTGTGGAGCTGCAACCGACAGCCAAGTCCAACAAAATAGAATTAGTCAATCATATTGGCTAAACCAAACAAAAAACAAAGGGGTCGGGGCGACACTTACTCAAGGCCGTCTCCTCCTCAACTTGCTCTCCGATCTCGGGTCCCTCAGACGACCCACCAGTCTCGACCGCTGCATCCTCCACACGAGGGCGTTTCCTCCGGGGCTGCAAGCTTCCATCCTCACCCCCTGAGGATGTTCCTGTGGAGGGCTGGTCCCCCTCTGCCACATAACCTACCGACAAACAGAACATTATTCAACACCTCAGTTCTGTACCTAGGAATTACAGCATGAAAGGGAGAGAGCAGGCTAAAGGAAGAAAGCCTAACTTGGAGCCCCAAAAGGGGTCAATGGTAAGGGCACCAGCTGCTCCAACCCCAACGCCAGGGCTCGGGCCGCCATCGCGACGGCCTCCCAAATATCCCATGGAGTGCGTGGGTACTCAACCTGGGACACAAACTCCACAGGTCCAGCCGACCCGATCGCATGGGCGACGTGCCGTCTCCTGTCATCAACTGCTGTATCGGTGAAGCTCTCATGCGGGAGCTCCCGATCCAGTGACCCTCTGCCCCGGATACCACAATCGGCCAAGAACTGAGCCCACCAGGCCCTAGGTGCCCTCGGTCGAGACACCTTCGCTCCAATCACTGTCGCCGATGCCCGTCCCAGGGGCTTCAGTGCCCCTCCACTGCTTCGGCTCCCAGAAGATGAACCCCGGCCACTCCGGGGCCACCGCGCTACAACCCGCTCTATCTCTCAGTGGATCCGAGCAACACGGGTCCACAGGTACCCCTCATCCAGTGCAATAGGGGGCAGATCCTCCCCCAGCAAGTGACTCTCCTCCGCCTTCCTGATCGCAGAGGCCTTCTGTCGGTAGAGGTGATTATGCTCGAACCACCACCGGGCGTAGTGCACATCAAATCATCCCCGACGTCCCTACCCCGACATCGGGAATCGCTCTAGCTCCTGGCGGTAGCAAAAGTCCCACTAGGCCGCTGCAAGTAGGTGGGTGTCCCTGCCCTTGTAATGTCTGCCCGTCAGAGGGAATTCCCTATTCGGCGGAATCCCCTGGTCGTACATGAAATTCCTGGCAAAGTGATGCGGGTAGTATGGCTCCAAGGAACTCGTCGTCGACCGGTGCAACGTCAACACGGCTGCTCGGGTGCTCAATATCCACTCAGTCCATGGTCCCGCATCGGCCGCCCCCTGACTGGGGTGAGCACTGGTCTCCCCTCCACCTGAAGCCCCCAGAAAGAGGCCAGAGTCCCTCGCTGCGCTGTCAAAGGGCAGTCCCTCCTCGCCCCGGGCAGGCAGGTAACAAAGGGCCCTCCTGGCCCCCTCAAGCTGCGCATCTGCATCCCCATCCGGTTGCCCAGTGAAATCAAATAGAAGCGGTGCCGTTGGGTTCACCACGGTAGCTCGCGTCACCAGCCCCGGGAACAGCAACCCAGCCCACACACTAAGATAGTGGGTCGACAGGAGTATACTTCTCTCCCTCGGAGCTGAGTGTGCCGCCAGAACTCCAAGTCCCTGGTAGATGTTGGCCAGCGCAGCGGGAGCAAGAGCTAACTGTCTCCCCTCGGCCAACAAGCAAGCCGGCCACAACAACTCAGCTCTCAATAGCCCGTCCTCTGCATGGGGAATTACAAAAGTCGCCAGCCAATATGCCAGATACGCTGCAAGGTGTGTCACATCTGGCAGACCGTGGGGATTCCACCCCTCCTGTGGTGCATACACATATCTGGAGTACGTCCGGAAGCGTAGCTCCACCTCAGTGTACTCCTCCCACGGAGTCTGATCCCTGGCAAACTCCTGATAGAAACTGAATGGCCCGTTGTAGAAATGACGGACCCATACATTCAGTGGTACCCGGGGAGTCTGTGCGGCTCTCTCTCTCCCTGCTAGAGCTAAATCTCTCCAGGTCTTCATGAGATACCGATAACTGTAAGGCACTCGGTATCTTCCCAGCCCGTCGGTATGACTGCGGTGGAGGTCATCCAGCACTAACTCCTCGTATCCCTCGCCGCTGATCAGCAATCCAGAAATCCTGAACAGGGACCACAAGTCCAGTGTGGTCTCTCCCTCTACTGTTGCCACCGTGTTCCAACGACGGCTGAAATGCTCTACCAAGCTCTGCAGTAGTCCGGTGTAGCACGGGTACGCGTACAGATCGACAGTCACCGCGTACCTAATCTCAGCGCGATCTAGCAACACCCGGTAGTGGTGGACGATCCCCATCAGCCACTCAGTGGCACCCTGGCGGTAGTAGTGTGACAGGATCATCGACCAGCGATCGTACCAGCTAGTGACAGTCTGTCGCATGACTCCATTCAGCATGCTATGATCATCATAGCCCTCTCCAGCATACTGCAAACCAGCAGGCTCCAGTACCAACCTAGCGGTCCCCTCTGTCTCCGTGTGATGTAGTGACCGTGCAAATCCCAGCTAGCTGGGCCAATTGGCCCAACCCTGACTCTAGACTGCTCCGCCATGCCAAAGAACCCCAGGAAATCAACACTGGGAAACTGACGCTGCCTCTAGTAGTCCTCCGAGAAGCTCGGATAGCTGCAGAAGCCTGTACCCTCTAGGCTGTCCCTGCCAATCAAGATGGCCCTCTCAAGCCGGCGGCGGGACCCTGGAATCTGCGAGTCTCCCTCCTCCATGCCAGGAGGGACATAGCTTCGGATGAATTCAAATAGGTGATGATCTAGGGGGAACTCTAATGGATATCCTCCGCTCCGGTCGTAACTATACAAGCCATCCACCTCCAGAATCTTGGCCACCTCCACGGCCCCTGCTCCAGCTGCTCTCTCACCAATTGGACCCTCAGCCATGGCCGTATGGCCTCGGTCCAGCTGCTCTATACCAGCCACAATGATCATGGGTGCGCCCAGAGGGGGCATCTATCGGTCAGTCCACTACACCCAGTGATCCTCCTCTCGAGCCGCGCACCTCGAGACTCGTCCATCTCTACCGAAGCGTGCCATCGCTGCAAGACAAGGTACAAAAAAAGAGAGAGAGTCAGAGCACCAGCAAATCAACACGCACAACACAGCAAAATAAAGACATATGAAGCGTCAAAATACAACTACAAAAACTCAGAAGGAGGGCTTCACTGGCCGTACGCCCTCGTCTCTGCCTCCGACGCACGACCCGTGGGGGGCATTTGTTGTACCCGGACTATTTCCTAGCAAGAATAACAAGGAGTAAGGGTCCGGGAATTTCCCCGGACACCTTCTAGGCACGGGCTATCTAGCCCTTTCTACAACCCTGCGGGTCCTTATAAGGGTCCTGACCAACTTGCCGTGACACGTGGCAATGCGAACAATTGTCCGGGGTCAACCCCGGCCACTCACATATGGGCTTTGCCCGTATCCTACATGGCCGCCCGGGACCACCCCGGGGCGCCCCGACATTAAGTCACGCCACGTGGCACCCAGTGAAAGGGCTGCGGGCCCACTCCGAGACACTTCTTTCAACCCTCCAAGGTCAAAGGGAGACCCGAGCAAGTCAACCACAAGCTTTGGAGGCCCGCAGCACGTGCATACGGCTCACACACGCGTGTTCGGCATATTTTTGAACACCTTGTGGGCGCATATATTCCAGCCCTTCTACACAAAACCACGGGCCATCCCGTGGTTCCAGCACACTAATGGGGTCCTGCAACGACCCCCCAGTAAGTCGGGGCCACCCCCGACCCTCAGATATGTGGCAACGAGCCACTCAATCTCAACACTCGGGCCAACCCGAGGCTACCCTATCAACCAGCCATGCAACGTGGCACACAGCCCTAGACATTACACATGTCCACAAAATGCCCCCCTCTTAGCTCCCATGAGCTCCTATCTTCAATCCAAGGTCCGCCGTGCGGCCCCTCAGCCATCTACCCAAGTCATTCAGTAATCTGGGGTGTGTCGGGCATTTACCCGAACACCTTCCGAGTGACTACGAAAACCCGAAGAACAACGGCCCCCACGGGCCCATTCCAGCTTCCCGGGGTTCAGCGTCCTTAGAAGGACAACCCCAAACAACACAAGAAGACCTCGGGGGCCATCCCCCGGGGTTACGGTCGGCCCGGGGCCAGTTCACCCCGGGGCATGGCCGCGCACCCCAGGGAGGGTGAACTCCCTGGGGGCCGCGCCCTCCCTCCAGCCCGGTGGTCCCACGACCCCACTCAGTCCAGTTCGTCCCATCTACGGTCCTACGACGCGGTTCGTGTATCGTACCAGTTCGAGGAGTCAACACGAGGAAGCACGGAGCGACAGCACGACGGGTTCACCCTCCAGTCAATGCGTACAAGTCTCGCAAGCTTCCACGTATCCTCCCCAGGCATTTGTCCTTTTATTTCTTAGTCAAATTAGGAAGAAAATGGACCCAAAAAATCAAATTTTATAGGGTGGGACCGTTCCCTCTCTCCTTGGCGCCAGTCCGCCTAAATCCCCTGGGGAGGGGGTTTAGGCGGACCAGCTCACCCCCCCTAGCTGGTCCGCGTAAACCCCCATTCAATTAAAAAAATTTAAGTTTTTCAAAAAAATAAAAAAAACCAGAACCGACCTGCCTAAACCCCCTGAGGGGGGGGAGTTTACGCGGACCAGCTCAGCCCCCCTGACTGGTCCACGTAAACCCCTTCCCCCTCTCTCTTAGCCCGTGTAACCCCAAGCACTATTCACTTAGGTTTACGCGGACCAGCTCACCCCCCTTAGCTGGTCCGCGTAAACCCCTTGTGACCCTTCAACTTCCCCTATAAAAACCCCTTAGGAGCTCAAGGGGTAGAAATCTGGAATCAAGCACCAAGAATCCAGAACATCAAACGTCAAGCGCCAAGGCTTCAAGTGGCTCCAAGCAGCGAGCTAAGGAGAATTGTGCGTGCGTGACTTGTTCGTCGGCCTAATACGTCGGGGTATGTCGTTCGCACTCCCTCACGCCATATATAGCTATCACACACAAGTCAACACCCACCGTATGTGAGACGCTACGACATGGGCGAACGTCCCCTCATGCCGGGATTTCCCCTTGCGTGCCCGTCGGTTGTAACCACACGCGTACCATGATGTCATGCTCTCTCGCAGTCATGAGGCCATGTTCGACCGCTCAATTCAAGTCGTGATTGACCCTCGCCCAGACACCGGATCGATGTATCCCTCCAATTATCCAGTCACAGTCCCTCGTTCGGCATCACGGCCCTGGCCCACGCCACGGGATGAGCCCTCTGTAAAACGCATATGTGTTCATTCATCACGCATCGACCCGGGGACCGACTAGCACGTCAGAGTTGTCCCGTGGCATGCGCTAGTTGTACCTTGGCCATCACGGCTTACCTATAAAGAAGTATACACCTCAGTATAACACCGCCGATTGGACGAGTGCTCTCGCATCCACGTTCGGGCCCTCAGTTTTCTATCTACACCACTTGACATCCGTGCCTAACACCCAAGTCCCAATAAATATCCCCCAGTCAAAAGTGCACCTACAGCTGCTGAATGCTCCGGTCCTCTACCCATGGCTTTAGACTTGTATACAGGCTTTTCTTCAGCTTAGAACGAAGGTATTCAGATTCAATCCGATGTAAATAAACACCGGTTGGTTGCAACCGATGGGGAAAGACATCCAGTACACGATTCCCACAATCACCTACGCACTCGCACCCATGGAACCCCTTCTCTCCACGTGTCGTTAGATCGCCCGAGCCCACGTGCCGCGCCCTGGTGGCGCTTCCCCGGTCAACCCTTGGTTCTATGAGTGATTGTCGAGAACTCGACTGGCACGCTCGCACCCTGTCCGGTTAACCCTTATCCTGACACTTCCGTGCCATTCGACCCTTCCTGACTTTCCGTAAAAGGAGAGTGCCCGATACCGCCGTGAGAGGCATACAACCGTGAGGAGGATACCCGAGATTCATCAAACTCCCGTATTTTCCTTCCCCGCTATATCCCTTCCTTCACCCCAGTCATTCGGCATAGAAAGCCGCACAACAATCGTAAAAGTACTAGTGGGTACTGTCAATTTCTTGGTGGTTGCCTAGTCTCATGGGCCTCCAAGAAACAACATTCAGTATCTCCCTCAAAGGCCGAGGCTGAATACGTAGCTGTCAGAAGTTGTAGAGCCCAAGTACTTTGGATCAAAAATCAATTGCTTGATTTGGATGTTGAAATGAAATGTGTGCCAATCTTGTGTGATAATACTAGTGCAATCAGGTTATCAAAAAACCATGTTCAACATTCTAGGACAAAACACATTGATATTCGACATCATTTTCTGAGAGATCACGTAGGAAAAGGGGTCTTTGAATTGAATTTCATTGACACACACAATCAGCTAGCTGACATCTTCACAAAACCCCTAAAGCAGGATCAATTTAACAAGATAAGAAGAGAACTTGAGATGTGCAAGGGTGAGAGCATACATACATAAGTCTGCACTTAGAATAAGAATTGCACCTGTAGAAACTCATATGCATCAAGGGTAGATTACCATGCATATTATGTGTATTTTCCATTAATATCTCATGTGTTCATATACATTCCTACATGCTTGAATGTACTTATACATATAAGCTTCCTTGAAAATTTTTTCTAAGGCCAGATACTCCTTGCTGAAATAAATGTGGATCCAGTGATGCCGGACCTAAGGCTACTTCTGAGGGGGAGTTAGAGAATTTTCCTCAAATCTCCATATTTTCTCTCTCTCTCTCTCCACTTCATGTTGGTTCCAATCAGAAGGTCAGATGGTTGTCCCCATATATAGAAAAAGAAACAAAAAAAGGAAAAAGAAACAAAAAAGGGAAAAAGAAACCAAAAAAAAAGAAAAAGTTACAAAATTGGGGATTTTTGGGTCTAGCGGTCGACCGCCAGACCCAGTCCGGTCGACCGAACCCGGCAAATCGGGCCGGCCGAACCTCATCCGAACCAACTTATATGGGGGTTTAACACCCCATTCTCTCATTCTATCTTACCCATTCTCTCTCCAACATATCTTTCTAACCCTAGAACACCCAAACTCCACCTTTGAAACCCCAAAACCTCATCCCCGTTCAATCCGCATAAGATCCGGTCGATTCGTCACCGTTTTAGGATGAAATCCTCGCTACAGTTTGTGCACGTGTGAAGCTCATCCCAGGGTTCCAGGTTGTGGAGAAAGTTTTTGCAAGCCCTTGCAGTGTCTTTTGGTTCAACTTCTTCCCCCGAGGAAGAGAGTCATCCATTCAAGGGTTTCTACCGAGTCTTCTAGTTCAGGATGCCGCCTAGACGAAGCTCTCGGCATTCTGCCCAGGCGGAGCCCAATGGTCATCCACGAGCGGCCCCAGCACATCCACCATAGCAGGCACCAGTGCCTCATCGAGTACCTCTGTTGCCTCCTCGTCCCATTATCGACCCTCGACTGGTCGACTTCAACAAGGTGAACAAGCTTTTGCCCAATTTATGTGATGTCTTTGAGATTCATCCAGGTTGGACTAATTTCGTCACTAGATATACCCATTATTACCCCAGTCTAGTGCAACAGTTTTATGGGAATTTGATTGCAAGGAATGAGGAATTATTTTCTATTGTTCAAGGGGTTGAGATTCATATTACTCCCGATCTGTTTGAGAGATGCTTAGGAGTTGCGGCTAGAGAAGCCGACATGGTTTTTGGTCATGGGGAGGTTGAGGAAACATTTCTTGCTATGACCAGTTGTGAGTACGTGCGTGGTGTCAGCAATTTAATTGAATTGAATGCGAATCATTTTCCACCACTACATCGTATATTGCACCATATGTTTACCTCTCTCATTTATCCGAAGAGTGGCAGCAGAAATGAAGTGACAGAGGTTCACAAATTCATATTTTACAATGTTATGAATGGGATTCAAGTCAACATGGGTCGCCTCATGACGACTCTCATTGGAGCTTGCCGAACAAATTTGCGGCGATCCTTGCCGTATGCTTCACAGTTGACCAGGATATTCATTCATGTTGGGATCAATATGGCAAATAAACAGTTCATTTATGTTCGACGGGATGATATATACAATAAGCATAAGATCTTTACAGATATGAGAAATTACTATGGTCCCGATGGTGAGTTACGTCGGGATGTGCCTACTTATGGAGAAGAAGTTGATTGTGAGGAAGAGCAGGAACAAGAACAGCAGCAGGATCAAGGGGATGTCCCCCCTCCAGTTCAGGCCAAGGAGCAGTCTCCTCCACCCTCACCTCATCATATGGATCCTGAGATGCCTCCTCCACCATAGTTCCATCATGGAGAGTCCTCCACTCAGGAGGCCACACTGCACTCTTGGGTAGTTTATGAGACTTTTGATAGGCGGTTCCATGGGCTGGAAAATCGAGTGGATACCTTTGGAGATCAACTCTCTACGTTTGGGGGTCGTATAGATACTATGGGCAATGCGATTGACACTATGTCAGGTCGCATAGATTCTTTCTCCACGGTCTTGGACACTATCTCCACTCAGATGGCCACACTCTCCACTCATATGACTAGCCTCACCGATAGTGTTGCTGATTCTAGCCAGGCCTTCCACTTCATGAACATGACACTTCTTGGCATGCATCGCTGTGATGCGGTCCGTGACGTTTCCATTGGCTATATTCGGGAGCGTCTTCAAGTTCAAGATCATTCTCTTGAAGACATCCACCGTCGCCTTGGTTACCAGCCTCCTCCTCCAGAGGATCAGCCTCCTGCAGATGCACCATGAGGATCCTTCTTTTGTTCCTCTCTCTAGACTGCTATCTGTCGGTCTTATGTCTTTTTGGGTCCACTTTTTGTCTATCCTATCCCTCTTTGATGATGCCAAAGGGGGAGAAATAGTTATGCATGTAGGGTTATTATTATAGTCTATGCGTGGCTGCATGTATGTTTGCATGAATGCTCATTGTGAGGAACTTTGTTGTTGAGTCATTGCATAAGTCCGTCTTGCATCTTGTCCTTGTCACATGTAGTGTCTTGCATTCTCTCCAAATGTACTCTGTAATATAATGATGAAATGAATGCTATTGGTTTTTGATCCCAATTGGTTGGCTCTTATCTTTCATTTCCTATCTATTTGGCAAATAAAGTGTTGAATGGTTTGAATGGCTTGTGATGTTTCACCTAAGTGAACGAGTATTTGGTTTATTCGCCTTGTGGTTTATCGACCTTTGCTTAGCTCCACATTTGCTTTACGGCATGCCAAGGCAATTATAATTTAGAGTTTTGTCATCATCAAAAAGGGGAAGATTGTTGAGTCTCCAGACGATTTTGATGATAACAAAACCTCGGAATTACAAATGAGTTGATTAATTGATTAAACGTCTCCAAATGAAATTAAAACCCAAATGCATGAATTGATTGAGGGTCAAACAAGCTCATTTTATATGGATCCTTGTGCAAACATAAGTCTTCAAATGTTCGGATATGTTTCATGGATTGAACCATGCTATTTTGCAGAATTCCCAGATTCCGGTCGACCTAAAGGCACAGAGCGGTCGGCCTAATTTTCCAGGGATCTCAAATCTACAGTTTTTTACAGGAGCGGTCGACCGCCCAGCAAGGATCGGTCGACCGATTTTCCCAGAATTGAAAAACTCCAGTCCTGCAAAATTCCGGTCGACCGCCCCCTACCTCAGGTCGACTGCCAGCCTCGAAAGCCCTTATTGTTGACTTTGTGTTCTCAACGTGGGAAGCCCCTCTTCTTGGATTTGTTTAATCCCAAAGCCACCAAACTTTCCATGATTTGTGGATCTGGTTCCTAGCTTGTCTCTTGACCATTCAAAAGTTATAAAAATATCTCTTTGGGGCAAGAAACCCTAATGATCCAAGGAGGCTCAAGGAGGCTATCAAGGGGAGAGAAGAGTACTGCTACTGTAGCCATGAACAGTGCTCCGGGAAGGAAGTTCTTCATCCATATTCAAGTGATCCAAGTCACATCTGGAGCAGATCAACCCCAAGCCAAGTGGAGATCAAGCTGCATCTAAAATCTTCTTCATCAACTAAGGGGGAGCTTGAATCTGATGTTTTTACTTTGTGTCTTCCATTCGATATCTATTTCAGATTCAAGTGTGTGTTCTTGTAATATATGAATACTTGTATGTGTGTGGATCTACGCAGATCCATGTGTGTGTGGGTGTGTGTCTTTTTCTTCACATCTCTTTATGATTCGGTGCTTGTACACCTTTGTGGGAGTTCCGAACTCCTCACGTGTGTGTGTGTGTGCTTTGATCTTGTAACCCTTTACAAGATAGTGTGGGAATCCTCATAGATCATGAGGGGTGGACGTAGGTTGCCGTTGTTGCATCCAAACCACCTAAAAATCTCTGTCCTTTGTATGGTTTGTTCCTTTTCCTCTATCCCCATTCTGTGCAGCATACGCGTAGTTTTTGGTTGCATTGTTTGTGTTAGATCTAGTATAATTTATCATTTCCCATACTAGATTTTGGGTATATTAAAAGGTGGGTTCGGATCGGTAAGACAAACCTTGTTAGGAAGATAACATCTTGCGTGAGTTGAATATCTAGATTCTCACCTCAGCCATCGTACCGAAGATCGGTTGAGTGCGATAGATTCCATTAGATCTCATAGTTTTCATATAGTCTTGGTATTCATTACGGCTATTATTCTCTCCTGTTTGTATTGGGCATAAGATTGTTAAAAGTTTGTATACACCCAATTCACCCCCCTCTTGGGTGTCATTGATCGCGGGACTTCAATTGGTATCATAGCTAAGGCTCTAATTCTTTCAGATCTAACGATCTAGAGTAAGATCCAGATCAATGGCAAACAAGGGTATGATGCCTGAGGGTCACTCGATTCATCGTCCTCCATACTTCGATGGCTCAAATTACTCCTATTGGAAAAATAGAATGCATGTTTTTCTGAGAGTCCAAGAGTATGAGATCTGGAGGGCTGTGGACAAGGGTCCATATAAACTCTCGGATGACGAAGAAAAATGGACACCCGAGGAAATTAAGAAATGCACTGTGAATTTTAATGCTATGAACATCATGCAATGTGCTATACATCCTAATGAGTTTTCTCGTGTATCCATGTGCAGTTCAGCAAAGGAGATGTGGGACAAATTACGGCTTATCTATGAAAGAACCTCCGAGGTCAAGGAGACCAATGCCAACCTACTCGTCAGAAACTACGAGCTATTCAAGATGAAACCTGAAGAATCTATATCTGAAATGTTCGCAAGGTTAATTGAGATTACCAATGGTCTCAAGAGTCTCAGAAAAGAATACACCAATTCTGAGCTCGTGAGGAAAGTGTTGAGATCACTTCCATCGACGTGGCACACAAAAGCCACAGTAATTGAGGATTCAAAAAATCTGTCCACACTCACTTTGGACGAGCTCATAGGGTCACTCATGACTTATGAGATAAACATGAAGAGAACAGCCGAGGAAGATACGAAGAAGAAGAAAGTGATTGGATTGAAAGCTGACCAATCTGATGATGATGACCAAGAAGAAGAATCCAGCGAGGGAAGCAATGAAGAAGAAGACTTGGCCATGATAACTCGCCAAGTAAAGAGATTCCTGAGAAAGAAGAGAAATTTCCAAGGTAGTTTCGGAAAGGGGCAAAGGAAGCCCTTTCAGACCAAGGGCGAGCCTAGCAAGCCCAATAATGTCATTTGTTATGAATGCAAGAAGCCCGGGCATATGAGAGGAGAGTGTCCAGATCTAAAAAGGAAATTCAAGAAGGACAAACTCAAGAAACCCCAAGCAATGGTTGCCACATGGAGTGACGAAGAGGACGAACCGTTCGACGAGGAGATCCAAGAGCTAGTGGAGAGCTTGTGCCTCATGGCATACGAAGATGATTCAACTGAGGTAAATTTTGACCCTGATTTTATTTCAAATGAACAATGGGAGTCGGAATATGAAAAATTATATACAAAATACAGAAAAATCAGATCTGAAAATAAAACTCTCAAAAAGAAAATTGATGATTCATCACATGAGGATATTCTTGTTAAATTTGAGAAATTGGAATAAGAATGGTTTGAGTTAACAGAGGAAAAATAAACCATGCTTCAAACAATTTTAGATCTTGAAAAAGCCAAAGAGGAGCTATCATGTAAAATGTTTGAAATTGAAAAAGTTTGCGAAAAGCTCAAGAATGAAAAAGAAATTCTGATATCATCCATTTCAGAAATTAAAAGTAAAAATGTGAGCTTGAATAAAGAGGTAACTGACTTGCAGTTTACTCTCTCTAAGTTTGTCAAGGGCAAACAAAATTTGGATAACTTGCTGGGAGTTAAAGTTAATTTCTAGAAGGAAGGATTGGGATATACTCCAAAAAAAAAATCTTTTGAGCATAAGATCACTACATCCTATGTGCATGAAAAAGGAAATGATTATGCTTCATGTTCATACTCTAAGCCTATACATGTTCAACCAAAACCACGCCAATTTCCAAGAAGATCTTCAAATGTCAATTGTTGTCATTGTGGTTGTTTTGGTCATGTAATTGCTCACTGTTGGTTTAGACAAAATTCACCAAGAAATCATGCATTTTGGACCAAGAGAAGATATGCACAGAATTGGACTAACTCTTACGGACCCAAACTAGTTTGGATACCAAAATCAATTGCATGAGAAGGTTGTTTCTTGCAGATATGTCTTGAAGTCGGGTGGAGCAAATGGTGTAGATTATGGAAAATCCACTTTTAAGACAAAAATAATAATAAGATGAAGAACGGAGAGAATGATAAAAAGAGAGTGTGAGGGAGCACGTAGTGCTAATAAGGAGTGTGATCGCCAGAGGGGTTACCTCAAGAAGAAAGAAGATGATCGCGAATACCTGATGAAGATGAAGATGCGGGATGGATGTAGATTCCTTCCTCCTCCTTCTATCGGCCGGCCGATGAAGGGGGTTTTCCTCTTGATTACCCTTAAACAAAGAACAAACAAAAGAAGAAGGGATTAGCCAAACGTGAGTGTAGTATCAATTCAAAAGAACAATAGGATGATGAAAGTGAAGCATAAAGTGTGCACCTTTTAGTTATTTTTAAAGCCCCTAATAGAATTAGGGAAGGGAGAAGATGCAAAGCTAATGCAAGTAAAAATATGTGATGAGATGACAATAAGATGAACTCCCTGCTGTTCCTGACAACAGTAAAGGGAACCACACGGATGTTGGTAGCAGGAGGAAGAGGATGACCGCTGGAAGAGCAGAAGACCTCACAAGGAAGAAGAGAAACTATGGTTTTCTCCTCTCTACACAAGTAACGCTAACGAACCAATAGTTCTGCTAATTCTAACTCTCTGCTCTGCTTGCTCTGCTTCTCTTTTTTTTTCTCTCTAACTCCTCCTTCCTGCATCCAACCTTTTGCGAGCTCAACCCAGGGGGCTAATTATAGGGTGAAAAACTGTATTCTAATGGGATAAGAACAAGCAATGATCATTAATGGCAAGGACTCTAGTTCCCCAATCGAGCAAGGTGATTAATCAAGGTAGGGAACTCTCCAGGAAAGCTGTGTTCAAACCGGACACGGAAGGGTGAGAGACGACCCCCATAAGGGCGTTAATTAAAATTGACGACCCGATTCAAGGCGTTAATTAAAAATACGACTGGGACAAAGGCGTCAATTCCTGGATTCAATTTTAGTAAGAAAAACCTTCCTTATTTGAAAATTATAAAATCGCGCCTGAGAGAAAGGCGTTAATCAAAAACACGCCCTAAGGAAGGACGTTAATTCTTATTTTCCAATTTGGGTGGGGCTCGTAAAATACCAGAAATTGACGCCCTCGACACCAGCCGTCCTTTCTTTAAAACGCGCCTAAGATCAGGCCGTTAATTAAAACACGTCCCAGATAAAGTCGTTAATTATAAAAATGCCAAGAAAATTCGTAAAAACATGCAAAAATTAGAAAAACTTCGTATTATGGAAATATTGAAGTTCACTTTGGGGCATTACATGGTGACATGAGTTTTGATCAACATAGCATCAATTTTGGCGTGTCTACAGCTGCCCCGCCTTGGCGTCTGCTTTGCAAGGGAGTGAGACGGAATGAAGCGAAAGTGTAATGAAGTGGAATGAACTGATAAGTAGATGCCAAGGTGTGATGTGACACGCTTCAGATACGAAGCATTAGAAATCTTTCCAGATTCTGAGTGAAACAACTCCGGGTGATTCCAAGAAACATCGATTTGCTGGATAAAGGAGACTAAACTAAGAACATAAAATATGCGCGTGGGCACGACAGGGAGGCACCATTGGAGAGCGTTTACCAGCCAACGTGGACGTGCTATAACCAAGGTGGATTTGTAGAAAAAATAAAGGGAATTGAGATGAAGACCCAGCAAAGGGACATTTTCGAAGAACTAGCCTGAGCGGCTTCAGAGAGAATAAAGTACTTGATTTGGAGTGGAATATCTCATGTCAACTCAATCAAGAACGAGTGACCTTCATTATTGCCATAATATGAAGATTTTCATCACGAAGCTCAAAGTCCCACATGATGCATGCTGGGCTAAAAGAAAAAGATAAAACAAACTAAAAATGGAAAATAATCAAGGATAATATTGTTAAGCCATCTAGATTTGGTCATGAATCCAGATCTCTGAGCTGACACTAAGTCGAAGCCCGTTTGTCCGCGCATCAACTCAGAAAGTGGAACCATCGTCCCAAGCCTTTTAATGACTCAACGGCTTATCCGTGTGATCAAGACTCTCCTGGAATTATCACTGTTTTTGATGAAGGGGAACTCAAATTCCAGGTTCATCAAAACCACAAGGTCCTTGATATGCTATAATAGCGTAGAATACTATAGAGTAACAATGCTTACAGGAAAGAAATACAAGAATGGGATGATGTTACTCCCATGAGTGATCCAAGCGCCTCAAAACCTGCAACCTAAATTCATCAGTCCTCAGAAATAATCCTCAATTCAAAGCATGATATGATCATAAGTGCATAATCACATAACTCCAATATAAAAGATAGCACTTAAGTTCATCAAGATATACAGAGGAATTAAATATGCAAACCAACAAAATAACGACTGGAGTTCATGGCGTCAAAAGCATGAAAGGCGACTGGCATGAAGGCGTTAATTGCACTGAGATTTCAAGAAAGAGACGCCCCCCAGGAAGGCGCTAAATAAAACACGACTTATATCAAGTCGTCAATTCAAAAAGAGACGCCCTGACCAATGTCGTTAATTAACAATACGGTTCCGTCTATGAATCGAAGCCTAAGCCCATTCTTATTCGAACTCTACTCTCGACCCCAAGACCCTCCAAACTCCTATAAAAGAAAGGATCTCTCGGCAATCAATCAAACAATCTTCCTCCTCTCTGCTTTTCGTTCACAGGTGCTGTTGTTAGAGTTATCTCTGCAGACATCCACCGCCTCAGAAGATGGAGAGAGCTATCAAAAGATCAAAGACTTCCACTCTCAGACTATCTGAGATCAACGGGCACTTAAGCAACCGGATTACCATGAACCAGGTATGCAAAAAGCTTTAATGGCTTGTTCTCTGTTTCCCTTCTCCTCAGCTTCTCATCCCTTCTCTGTTCTTTTCCTTTTCTTTCTCCTTTCCACAGGCTTATCCCAATATTCCAGGTGCAAGGAGGTTCACAAAAATCAAGTGGCTGCCTCTTTACTTTCAAATTTTCTTCAGACATGAGGGTCTACTTATCTAGATGGCACCTCTTGGGCCTAGTCACCCATGCCAAACACTATGATCAAATTTATCTTGATTGGGCAGCTATAGGAGCTTTAGCTGAGATATGGCATCCTTCCACCCATACATTCTTATTCTCAACCTTTGAAGCCACAATTCTATTAGAGGAATTAGAGATGATCTTGGGCTTAAAGAAGATGAAACAAGGAGAGGAGGAAAAGATGACCATCATGCCAAGGCAAATTTCTTCACATGAGCTATTAACGAATCTAATTCCCAGCCCAAACTTAGTGAACCAAATCAAAGCTACCAAGGGAATCAATCTCCTAAAGCTTGCTTCTTGGGTGTACAAACGATCCGATCAAGCTAAAGAAGATGAAGAAGTGGAACGAGTGGCAAAGGCTTTCGTGGTGTGCTTGGCGGGAGCGATCTTATTCCCCTCCACGGAAGACTTCTTGGATGAATCCCAATTAAGCGCAATAGTTAGCCTTTGGGAAGGAGAGAGAGTGGGACCGGCGATATTAGCCTATCTATATAGCGGGCTCACTTCGGCGGCAATGGGGAGACCGATCTATGGGTGCATGCTAGCACTATCTAGTTGGATAGATCTCCACTTCAAGTTTGATCCATGTGAGAAGGCCCAACAACCCTCAAGAATCTTCTCAAAAAGCCCACTTTCTTACATGACCGGCTCATTGGGAATAAGCAATAGAGTGGTGAACCGGATTCCTCAAGTCAAGAAGAGAGCGGAATGGAGAGAACACCTCAAAGTGATGCCAAAGAACTTCTTCACATGCGCCCAGGGATTACTCAAAGCTCAAGAACTCCACGCACGATTCTCCCCCGGGACGGACCTTAGACTCATAGGTGCTTCAGAATTCGTGCTATACAACTCATACCGATGCCTTCCTCAACTTGGGCTCCCACGGCGAATATTCGAGATCTATCTCATCTCCCTCCTATCAAGACAAGGGACATCGGCAGCAATGAGATGGAGAAGAGTGCACTACAATCCAAGCTCTATGGAAAATCTGCAAGACTCATCAACCTGTGGAGAACTTGGAAGAAGACAGAGATCAATGGAAATCTTATGTAATAGCTTTAAGAAGTTTGAGGCCCAAAATGGCTCATTAGAGCAATGTAATCTCTTTCATCAATAAATCAATAATAACATTCTGATTGAGCCAATTTACAATATTTCTGATCAATTCTTCCAACAACCTATGATTCTGCTCTGAATAACGACTTAGTCAATGCCGTCAATTCCCAAAGTGACGTCTCAGTGTATGTCGCTCCTCATTAATCGGCTCTCAAAATTGACGCCTTCAGAAATAGTCGTTAACTAAATAACGACTTAAAACAAGGCGTTAATTCGATTCAAATTCCAAAAAGTATTCGTTAAAGATCCCAAAATAACGCCTTAGGGTAAGCCACGTTTCATGTAAACCACGCCTTCAGACACGTCGTTAATCAAAAATAGTAATCATTATTCCCATCATGTCAATCAATTCCCATTAAATGCCTCTGACGACGTCTGCCGTTCCCCATGCGAAAAGAAATCACGCCCCAGAGCACGTCGTTAACCATGGAAGAGACGCCCCCGGCTCCAGTCGTTCTTTCAACAAGACACGACTTTACTAAGAGTCGTTAATTCTTTTTGACCGTTCAACTTAGTTTTCCCTCCTTTCTTCTTCTTCCTTCGTCCATTTCCCTCTTCTTCTCTTTTCTCCCACTGCAACCCTAACCGCGAAAACCCTCCCCCATCTCTATCTCTCTCTCCTCTACACCCTAGCCATGGCCGGTGGTCTCAAACGTCAAAGGGTTTCGGCCCCGGAGACGGTAGACCTGGAAGGCAAGCACGCCGTGGAGGAGGAGCACGCCATGGAAGAGGAGGACCCGGCGGCGGCCGAGGAAGCTCCGATGGCGGTGACCGGCGACGAGGGGGAACACGGCGCCGGCGAGGCTGTGGGAGATGCAGAGGATGAAAGTGAAGAAGAGGAAGACGATGGCGAAGAGGGAGAAGATGAAGAACAAGGAGGAGAAGAAGAGGATAATGAACCGCCGGTGGCGGCTGCTCCTCGCCCCGGCCAGCTTCGACGGCCACGGCAACCCCGGCCCCAACTCCGGAGAGGATTAGCAGAACCCAGGCGACACAAAGTAGGCCCCCAACCCCTCTTTCCATTGGTTTTTGTAATTTTATTTTCATTTTTATTCCATTTCTATAGCCCTCGGGCTAGAAAACCTGAAACTCAGAAATAAGACGCCCTCATGGGTGTCGTGATTTAACAGAGAGACGCCCAGACCTAGGTCGTTAATTCAACTTATTTTCTGCAAAATAATTAACCTCATGAAAACACGCCTTGCAGCATGTCGTCCATTTAAATTATCATTTTTTTATATCAACCATGCTGTTAATTTCCATGTATTCCAATTATTTTTTAAATATCTTTGCCATGAATTGTTTTGCATGCTGTCCTTTAATTATTTTTAAAAACCCTGGAAAACAACGCCCCCACCGGGGCGTCAATTCAACAAAGAACGACCAAACCAGCGGTCGTCAATTCATTAATTCCAGAATAAATAATTAGGACCCAAAACCCATTTTGAAAAATGTCCTACACAGGGGCGTTACTTAATCAAATGACGACCCTGGGACGGGCGTCAATTAAAAAATCTTTAGGAAATTAGAAATTAACCTCAAAATCACGCCCCCCACAGAGGCGTCTCTTAAATAAACAATGACTTAGGCTAGGTCGTTAATTAATGAATGCATACGGTCTTCACATCTCTTAGAAACCACGCCCCCCCTCAGGGGTGCCAATTAAACAAGCCACGACCCGGGGGCGGTCGTTAATTAAATCAAACATCAAAATCTCAACCAAGGCAATTAAGTGAATTTCAGCATGAATAATTGAACAATTAAGCCAAAATTTCTTTCTTTATGCATGCAGGGGTTGATGAGGACACGGATATCCTGGGTCTTGGTCCGAGTAGCATATTACGGCCTCCCCGAGTTCCAGAGAGCCAGGGTAGATGCTATGGGGTTCGGGGCCTTCCTTAGCATAGAGCCCATTAGGCTAGACCTAGCACTTATCCAGGTTTTGAGGGAGAGATGGGATAGGACTAGCCGGGCATTCCTGATGCCCTGGGGTCATATGGTTCCTACCCTAGAGGATGTGGCTAGGATTACTGGGTTGAGGGTAGATGGTGAGGCAGTGAGCGGGATCACCTACTCTGACTATAATGAGCTTACCTAGAGGCTGCTAGGGCTAGAGATGGTCTATGAGACACCTAGCGAGTGCAGGACTATCCTCCGCACCGACTTGACTACAGTGATGGGTTTAGGAGATGCTAGGCACATATCTGGGGAGTCCTTAGAGCAGTTTTCTCAGAGGTTGACTGATGGGGCTAGGGCAGCCTATTGCCAGGACCCAGCCGACAGGGAGAGGGCAGACCGAGACCTGAGGAGGTTCCTATTCTTGATGCTCGGGAGGCTATTGCTCGGCACGAAGGGCGATGTCATCAATTGCCGATTCCTAGGGATCCTCGAGGACTTAGAGGAAGTCGGCAGATACGCCTGGGGAGCAGCGCTGCTGGCGCACCTGATAGCCGACCTGTCTACGGGGACAGGTCGAGAGACGACCGTCAGTGGCTTCTCACCTTTTCTTCAGGTATGCACATCTTTTTCTTTCTTTTCTTTTACTTTATGCATGTGAATGCCTCACTAATGCAATGCATGGATGCAGGTTTGGAGCCATCTGTACATGCCGATGGGACGCGTCGACCCACGGCCTGGAGGTGAGGGATCTTTCCCTCTAGCACGGCGCTGGCTGCCGGTAGTCTTCGGAGCCCCACTCTCTTACGAGCTGTGGGTGTTACGGAGGGAGTTCCGAGACTTCCCTCCATCACTGGTACACATGATGAATGTTATGCGATTTTTTTTATTTTTGTGCGAATATGATGATGATGATGAATGTATGTTTATGGATGCAGGTGCGATGGAGGCCCTATGAGGGGATGACCGACGAGGGCCAGCCGTGGGTCGTAGCGGGCCGACCTCGTTTTGGGCATGAGCTTTGGGTTCATTGCCTGAGCGAGATCGAGCCGTTACGGCTTAGGCTGGTGATGAGGACCCTGGGCCTACACCAGGAGTGGGTAGAAGTTGGAGAGCCGCGAGGGATCGGGAAGAAGACGCGCGGTCGCACGAAGGTGATCGACTGGAGGGTGCGGTTCGAGGACCAGTACGCCGACTGGCGGCGAGGCGGGACCCGAGTCACCTCCCAGGCGACTGACAGCTCTGAGTACCTCCGGCGCTACTGGGAGGTATACGCCGGCCGACCCCAGATGAGGGTCCTGGGGGTATGTATGAATGCACTTATTTCTAAATTGAATGCAAATGCTTATGTATCTATCATGTGACTAATATGTAATGGATGCAGGATGCACGAGACATAGCAGCGATGGATGCCCAGGCCCACCTACACAGCCTGGAGGACCAGCTGGCCACCACACGGGCGGACCTTGAGACCCTGGTGAGTGTTAAATTTATGCAAATGAATTTTTTTCATGAATTATTGATGATTAGCCACTGACAATCTTAATGAATGCAGCGTGCCCAGCACGGAGCAGCAGGGAGAGATACGGGAGAGGCCTCTAACTCGAGAGGGCCTAGTGCAGAGGCGACTGCACTAGCGGAGCAGCTGGCGGGGCAGTGGCTCGGGCCGAGGCGGCAGAGCGCGACCTCGCCTCACGGGTAAGTTCAAAAACTCAGACCTCATTCAATTATTTATTATTATGTGCTGATAGAAAAAAGGTGTTTTACAGACGAAGAAGCTTCAAGCCGCTCTTACTTGCATCGAGGAGGGCCAGCAGGCGATGGCCACACGGGTGAGTTTTACTTTTAACCATGCATTCATTTCATAAATTACTGAATTATTGCATTAAATGTGGAACTAATGACTTGCTTACCTGTTTGCAGACTACACAGTTACACGCGGCTCATACCTGGGCTTCCCTAGCTGGGGTGGAGTTGGCGATCCGTGAGCAGCGGGTCGCGGAGCTGGAGAGGGCTTTGAGGCGGCGGGAGGAGCTGCCTCAGGACGTAGCAGAGCTGCGGGTCGCTCTTGAGCTGGAGCGGGGAGAGTGTGCGCGAGAGCGCGAGGAGCGTGCTCAGGAGCGTGAGGAGCACCTGGCAGACCGTGCACGTCACCACGAGCTACATCAGTCAGAGCGTGCCCGGTACCAGGAGCAGGTGGCAGTGCGCGAGCGTGAGCTGGCAGACTTGAGGACCCAGTTAGCCGTTACCCAGGAGCGGCTACGAGCGTCAGAGGAGCGTCTCCAGCGAGGGCGTGAGCGGGCGCGAGCTGCAGGGTACAGCTTCACCAGCTCCACCTTTGTGGCGGGCTCTTCTCTTCGAGAGAGGAGCGAGGCAGGGGGCCAGGTTCGGGTTCCAGCTTCTTCACGGGGGCCCATGCCCCCTCCACCAGCGCCACCTCGGGACGGCGAGGACGAGGTAGAGAGTAGGAGAGAGGAGGGTGGAGGCGAGAGCTGAGAGAGACTTACTTGTACTCCTCCACCCTCACACCTGTACTCAGATATTTATGATGTATATATATAAAATTTTTGTTACCTGAGCACTTGTGTAGTTGTGTACTTGTGGGCGTGTACTTTGCTTCTTTTTTTTTTCACGTTGTTTGTTTTTGCTTTACTTTTCCCTATGCCTGCAGCTGTAGTCCACACTTGAATAAACATGTTAATTCATCTGTTCGACTTGGCCCCTTGCTCAATAAGCAAGGGATGTTTTACTTGTGACCTTGATAACGGGTCAAGGGGCCAAGCCTTTAATCAAATAAGGCAAATGAAACAACTGATAAAGGGAGATGCAATATGCAAGCACACGCATGCAAACAATAATAAAGATGCCTATGCAAAAATGCAAGCACACTCATGAAACACCATTTTTTTCTTTTTTATTTTTCTTTATATATATATATATATATTTTCTTTTATTTGTTGAAAAAGACGCCTTAGATTAAGTCGTTATTTAAATAAAAGACGCCCTAGGTGACGGCGTGATTTTGAAAAAGATTTTTGATTTTTGTTGAAAAGACGACCTGTCCAGGGGCGTTATTTTAAAAAAGACGACCTTTCCATTAGGCGTTAATTCTATTAAACGCGCCTTAAACAAAGGCGTTAATTTTTTTGTTGTTTTCCAAATTGGGTTTGTCAAGGCTGCGAGGGCTCTGGGCCCTACCAGGCCACCATTTAGGATTCATTAATCTTTCTTGCATAATCAAAAGAGGGTCCACGTGCTAATGATTGAACTCATACACAAGATCTCGCGCGGTGCAATTTCCTAGGTCAGTCTCGACCATCATGCTGGTTTATGACTTACCACCAAGAAGAGATGGAAGAAAATATAAGGAAGCCCATAAGGGATTCTGAGAAGCCTGAGGCAAAACTACCTCCCCTACCCTATGCCTGTTGGGGTTCAGTCGTTGGCATAGGGAAATTTTGTTGCCTTTTGCCTCTTTCATATTGCATGCATACGCCCAAGGTTCTCCTTGCGGGGACTTTGCCCTCTTGACATGCTTTTCTTTTCACAATTTGACTTTCACTTTGAAGTTGATTTGCATTGATAAAAAAACCTAATTGTACTTGGGCTTTTGCGGCATTTTTGTTCCCTTTTGGGCCCTGACTTCCACCTACTAAGGCGGTGGGCAGGCTTGGCGAGTCTACCCCGAGGCCTCCCTTCCTCCCTTATGGGCCGAAGAAGAAAAGAATGGGTATTGTCTTCACCTTTAGTCAGGTTTTGACCATCCATCGGACTTTGCACCGCTTGAGTTCAAGGATAAGCGTGTAGTGTGTGCAGGTGTCGACCCCATTTTAAGTTAACAAGACTGATGAATGAATTCGGAATTTTGACCCTTCAGACCTTGCGTCCTCACAACCATGGCAACCATTTTGAAAATTTTTCAATATATATTTTTTTGGATTTTAGAAATTTTATTATATATTTTTTGAATTTTTATTGGATTTTGGAAATTTTATATTCTTTTTTTTGGATTCTGAAGATTTCTATTTTTTTATATTTTGAATTAGGGGTAGTATTTCTTAAGGTACAGCCTGTTCCAAGGGTGAGTTAGTTCTTCTCTTTCAGCATTAATCAGTTTATAAGCATTGCCAGGATAAACATCTTTTATAACAAAGGGGCCTTCCCAGTTTGGTTGAGTTTTGAACGGGGCCCACCAGGTTTTACAAAAATTCTCTTAATTACCATCTCACCGACTTTGAATTTTCTCTCAATTACTTTCTTTTGATAAAAACGTGAAAGCCTGTTTTGATAAACACGCGCATGCTCAGCGGCGATCAGACGCTTCTCATCCATGAGTTCCAACTGGGCAAGGAGTGAATCACGACGCACATTAATAGAGAATTCCTTGTCCAATTGTACTCGCAAAGATGGAATAAGAATCTCATAAGGGACTACCGCTTCCATTCCATAAGTAAGGGCGAAAGGGGTTTGCCCAGTGGGGGTACGAATGGAAGTGCGATAAGCCCAGAGAGCTTCAACTAACTTGTCTGGCCAGTCCGAGAATTTATTAGCTCACACGTCTTTTTAACAATTTTGATCAAGGTTTTATTAGTTGCCTCTGCTTGGCCATTGCCCTGTGGATAATAGGGAGAAGAATGATGCAATGCAATGTTATACCTGTTGCAGAGATCCTTGAGCTCTTGAGAGATGAATTGAGGTCCATTGTCGGTGATGATGGTACTCGGGATGCCGAATCTGGCGATGATATTCTTCATTATGAATTTGCAGACGGTTGATGCTTTGATCTCCACGAATGCTTCCGCTTCCGCCCACTTGGTGAAGTACTCCGTTGCCGTGAGGATGAATGATTTTTGCTTCGTGAGGAGGTTCGAGTCACCAAGAGGTCCAATGATATCGAAAGCCCACATGGAGAAAGGCCATGGGGAGGACATAGGATGGAGTGAAGAAGCAGGAGAATGAATCTTGTCGGCGTGCAGTTGACACTTAACACACCTTCGAACATAGATGGAACAATCCTCTTCTAGAGTTGGCCAATAGAAGCCTAGCCTAAGGATCTTCTTAGCTAGCATCTGGCTGTTCACATGACCACCACACACTCCTGAATGCGCCTCTTCCACGACCTTCCAGGATTCATCATCGTCGAGGCATCTTAATAAAACACCCGTGAGCCCTCTTCTATAGAGCACACCTCCAACCAACACATACCGTTGAGCCACTCTTCTAATTGCTTTCCTTTCTTCCACAGTGGCTTCTTCGAGATAGGATTGATCATTGCAATATCTGGCAATCTCATAATACCAAGGTTTCTCTTCATCAGCCAATTCTTCTTCCCAATCTAACAACATGACCTCTTTGCCTTTAAGAGCTTCACTCCGCCTGACCTTCTCGAGCACCTTGTCCCTAATGTCGAGGAATGCACGATCCTTAATAGCTGGAGTGTCACGCTGATGAATGAGAGGAACGTGAAAATCTCGTTGGGGAGGAAAGACTAAAGCAGAGGCCAAAGAGGCAAGAGCGTCAGCTAAGATGTTCTGGCTTCGAGGGACATGGACGAAGATCAACTTGGTGAAGAGTTTGGCATAAGCTGAAGCAAGTTCCTGGTAGGGCTTGAGTTTAGGATTGATAGTGCGGCACTTGACAAGCACCTGGCGTAGAATGAGTTGACTGTCACCCACGATTCGTAATTGGGTAACACCATATTTATGAGCGGTTTGAAGACCGGCCAAAAGGGCCTCATACTCAGCTATATTGTTCGTGACAGGAAAGTGAGCTGAGCAGCAAATGGGATGGTGACCCCTTCTGGTGTTAAAAGAACCATGCCGATCCCTCTTCCTTGGGAATTTAGAGCTCCATCAAAATGTAATGTCCACATAGGATCGTGGGGTTGATTAATGGACATTAGTTCTTCATCTGGAAACTCTGAATTGACAGGATCAAATCGAGGGAGAGGGTGGTGAGCAAGATGTTCGGCGATGGCGTAACCTTTGATTGCTTTCTGTTGAATGTAAGTGATGTCAAATTGAGAGAGAAAACTTTGCCAGCGTGCCAATCGGTCGGTAAGGACAGATTTTTCAAGAAGGAATTTAATCGGATTCATGCGAGCAATGAGGTGAACCTCGTGAGCTAAGAAATAATGTTTTAACTTCTGAACTACCCAAACTAAAGCAGCGCAAGTCTTCTCCATGGCTGAGTACCTCTGCTCACAAGGGTTGAGAAGTTTAGACAAGTAGTATGCTGCCCTCTCCTTCCCTTCTTCATCCACTTGAGCTAGGACAGCACCTACAGAGTCATCCAGGACAGAAACATAGAGGATAAGTGGTTTGCCCGGAATTGGCGGCCTCAGGACAGGAGGATTGGCCAGATAATCCTTCAATCCGTCAAAAGCTGCCTGACACTTGTCATCCCAATTAAACTTGACCCCCGGCTTAGTAAGCTCGTAAAACGGCCTGCATCTTTGTGAGTGCTGGGAGACGAAGCGGCGAATAAATTGTAACCTCCCGATTAGTCCTCAAACTTCCTTCAAATTCTTGGGAGGAGGCATATCTCTGATGGCCTTTGCCTTATTGGGATCAACTTCAATTCCTCTTTTGCTGACAATAAATCTAAGCAACTTCCCTGATGAAACACCAAATACACACTTTTTGGGGTTCATTTTCAACTGATATTCTCGTGATCTTTGCAAGACTTTAGCTAAAACCCCAGGATGCTCAATCCTTGTTCTTGATTTTACTACCAGATCATCCACATACACCTCAATATAAATATGAATCATATCATGAAAAATTACCATCATAGCCCTCTGACAGGTGGCTCCAGCATTCTTGAGTCCAAAAGGCATGACCACATAGCAATATGTACCCCATGGTGTAGTGAACGATGTTTTCTCTTGGTCTTCTTCAGCCAAGCGAATTTGATTATAACCCTAAAAATCATCTATGAAGGAGAGAGTCTCAAATCCTGCCGTATTATCAATCAAAACATCAATATGAGGGAGGGGGAAGTCATCTTTAGGACACGCACGGTTGAGGTCCCGAAAGTCTATACAAATCCGAACCTTTCCATCTTTCTTCATGACCGGGACGATGTTAGCCACCCAGTTCGGATAGAGGACAACTCTAACAAATCTAGCCTTATGAAGCTTGTCGACCTCTTCTTTCATCTTTAAAGCCATGTTAGGGTGGAAACATCTCAACCGCTGTTTGATCGGGACAGACCCTGGCTTAAGTGTAAGCCGATGTTCAACGAGCGCAGGGTCTAATCCAGGCATATCTTCATAACTCCACGCAAACGTGTCCTTGTACTCTTGAAGTACCAAAATAAGTGCCTCCTCTTCGGCAGGCGGCAAATTCTTGCTGATGAGGACAATCCTAGGGTCTTCTTCCGTACCCAAATTTATTTCTTTGGTAGGCTCTTCTACTGAGGCTGATGGTTCGTCAAATCTTCTCATGCCACTAGCAAGGGCATCAGCCTCGTCCTCATATTCTTCATAACTTTCATCCCCCTCTTCAACAGGGTCTTCATCATTCATAATCTCATAGACACCAAAACCCTCATAAGAAGCACAAGTACCCTCATATTCTAACTCTGGCAGGATAATCAGATTCTCTAGGAATTCAGGGAGGGTTGAGCATGCCCGGCATCTTCTAGCCAATTATATCAAGAATCTGCGTGGAATCTGCTTACCCTTGGATTTCCTATGTGAAACTACCCCATGGATTTTATTATTAGAAGAAGAAGAGCAGCTAGCTTGATCATTAGAAGAAGAAAGGGAGGGGGTGAAAAAGTAGATACAGGAAGGGATACAAATGAGGACCCCTCGCAGGAGGGGTGGAAAAGGTTTATCAATGAATCCTGAAAGAGCGGCCCCTGGGTCGGGACACACTCAGAAAGGAGATAAGAGGTCTCCTCAAAGAGATGGAGGATGAAAAGTTGGAATTTTGGCGTTTTTTTTCTCTTTTTCGTTTTCATTTTTATCTTCATTTTTATTTTCTTTTTCAAGAAGAAAGCAGTGTGAAGGGAGAATAGAAGGAGGGGTGGAGATTGGAAGATTGGAGAAAGATTGAATCAAAGACGACTCACGCGGGGGTGTGATAGAGAGTTTGGAAAATTGCTCGAGGAGCAAGGGAGGAATTGAAAGAGAGACTTGTATTGAATTTGGAGAAAAGCTGATCATGATTGGAGGCGGTCTTGGCACGTGAGAAAACAATCGAGAATGCAGAGAAGAAAGAAGAGACGGATGCATAGAAGTGAGAGAGAAAAGGCCGGCCCACAGCCTGTCTATTGTAAATCCTTCTTCATATGGTACGTCTGGCTCTCCCGTGTCTGTATAATCACTCAACAACTGCCTCTTGTCTGTTATCACAACAGGCTTTTCAATCATGTCGTGGATCAGTGGCGGCCATTCCGGATCTGTCGGCATGAAGAGACGGCTTAAGGCAATAGTAATGTCATTCATATCAAACCATCTATACCAGTCACACTCTGGATCATCCATTTTCCTCCTCTTATCAGGCCTTAGAGATTCCAGGGCTTTGTATGTAACCAGTGGAGCAATATGTCGAGCAAACTGTCTAGCATGAACATCTTGACAGTCTAACATGGAAGTGATTATTGTAGTCTGCTCATTATTTTGGACACCACCTTTAATAAAATGTGTCTGTAATGTCCATGTAAGCGGTTGGCGATCCGTCTTCAGAGTGGATGTCATGACTGCCCATGGTTCATTTTCATCTTTGCTCAGCCCTTTGTAGCCTAGACCGCCTCGTGCAATCAATTTCTGTGACTTGACAGGCCTAGTTTTGCCCTGACAATTGACACCCAGGCCTTTGCCGACCTGGTACCCCATCTTCGTCAAAATATTCCATCCCGGGGTGTTCATTGTGTTCTTCTTCTTCTTCCCCTTGGAAGTTAGGGGTGTCATGGCAACTGTTGTAACTGTCTCGGGTGGCATCGGCCGTGGGTGAGGGATATCCAGCACTGATAGCAACGGTTTGTTGGAAGGCCAAATAGAAGGAACTGACGTTGCTAGGTGTATGTCTTCATCAGGCAGGATCGGCATGCTAGTCACCTTGATAATGCGGCCCTTGTGTGGAAACTTGAGGCATTGGTGATTTGTAGAGGGCACTGCATCTAACTGTTGAATATAGGGGCGACCCAAGATGCCATTGAATGTTGGATCCATATCCAAAATGTGAAAATCGACTGTGATTGTTGCTGGACCCAAACTAACCTTTAATGTTATCATGCCCAAAGGAGGTTTCTTAGTATTGTCGTATGCTGTGACTGTTATGGTAGATGGCCGAATCTGATTTTCTGGAATGCCGCACATCTTCAAAGTGGTGGGCGGCAATACATTGATGGATGCCCCAGTGTCCACCAAACATTGTTTTACTGCCACCTTATTGATATCCACTGTGATGCATAAAGCATACTTTCTTGCCGGTTGAGGTGCCAATTCATGTTCATAAAAAGTAATTGCCGGCTGACTGCTAGCGGGCGTCAAGACTGTGGTTATCTGCTCGGCAGGGATGTCCTCATTGACCATAACTTTCTGTAAATATTCCTTTAAAGCCAATTGATGAGTGGTTGACCTCTTAATCAATTCTAAATAGAGATTCTTGCTGGAGTTCGGTCAAGATGCTTCAGTAAATCATATTGAGTGCCTGGCACGGACTCTTGCTCCTTTTCTTGTTCATTTGGCCCCTGTGCGGGCTCCTGCTCTCTCTGGGGAAAGATGCGCTGGAACATCAGTCCACTGCGGAGCGGTGCCATGGTTCGACGCACCTCTGTCGGGGCAAGGATGGAGGGAGGATTGGAAGAAGAAGGGGTGTTAGCATTGAAAATTGGTGGAGGAGTGTTTGAAGAAGAAATCGGTGAGGAATTCGACAAGGTAGCCCCCGTAGGAGGCGTAGGAGTAGGAAGGGGTGCCCGAGTGTGGGAAGTGCTAGCGGATTGAACAAGGAGGGTTCGGGGTATAAATGGTGGCTGAGCTGATGGTGGAGGTGTCCTTGCCAGCGGAGGAGTGATGGTAGTGGATGTAACCGGTGCTGGTGACGGGCGAATGAGGAGTGGCCTAGATGGTGATGGCGAAGGATTGGTGGCGAATGATGGAGTTTGCTGCGTCGGAGGCTGTGGTCGTGGTGGACGGGTAAGGAGAGATCGGGTTGGCAAGGATGAGGAATTAGTGGGGACAGATGGGTTAACGGGGCGCAAAAGGGGGCGACCTAATTGAGGGGTAGAAGAAGAAGGAAGTGTGCGCAAAAGGCGCAGAGGTTGATTTGAATTATGATTGAATGCCCCGACAGAGGCGTTTTCTTCGTGCCATCCCTACCCTCTCTCTACTTCATGGAGAGACGTGACTGGGTTCACATGCTGATTTGCTTGGTGCTCCGGCAATGGGTTGTGGACAATCCCCATATCTTGCTGAGGTGCTGGAGCTTGCTGTTGTACTGGTGGAGCTGGTTGCTGCGGCTGCTGAGCCTGCTGTTGCCGAGGAGGCCTTCTTACTTTCATAGCAGCGATGAACTGTCTCATCTCGTCCCAATTAATGCCACCCTGGTCATTTAAATCATAGATGTAGTCCTTGAAGTGAAAGCAATGGTCAATATTGTGACCAGGGGAGCGGTGGAAAACACAATAGCGGGACGTGTCCACATTAGCGGGCCACGCTGTCCTTTCTTTTGGTAGCATGAGTAGATTAGCAGCCATCAGGGCATTAAATATATCTGGGAGACTTTCTGGCAATGGCGGATAATGGGCCCTTTTGGGGCTAAGTGGTCTCCTTTGCTATTGTTGTTGCGGGCCATAGTTGGTGGGTGGCGGTACTTGGTGGTATTGTTGCGGAGCTGAGGGATCTGCATGTGGCGTTTGATTTTATGGAGGAGCCAGGAAGGTTGAGGAGCAAATTGGTGTTGTGGGGGTGAGTGGAAGAGGGTGTTTTGTTGTGGAGGTGGCAGAGGTCGTGGGTTAGATTGGCGAAAGGGTGTGGGGTTGCCGACCGCGCCAACTTGCTCATTGATGACGGTGCCCTCAGTCGTGGGCCCGCTATTGTTGACATTTGTAATTTTCTTGACCAACCATGGTTTAGGTTCGAACATGCCCATGATGGGCGAATCCTTAATCTGAGTTTGAATATATCGAGCTCTTTCATAGAGCTCCTCCATGGTGGTCAATCTGTTCATGGCTAATATATGCCGGAACTGAGGGGTTGCATTTGAAATAATCATTTTAACCTGCTCTGGTTCTGACAAAGTATCTTTCAATTTCTCGGCCATTGATCGCCATCTATCAGCAAATATGATGAAGTCCTCCTCGGGCTTCATTTTCTCTGCAACCAGGTCCGTAACAGATAGAGAGGGTCCAACCCGGTCCCTATACTTCTGCAAGAATTTCCTTTGAACCACATCAAAATTGCTGGCATCTGTCGGATCCAAGGAATAGAACCACTCGAGGGCTGGCCCCTCTAGGGATCTTCTAAACAAATAAGCCAGTGAGGCTTTGTTGCCTTGCCAAAAAGAGGTCTCATACATAAAATCCTTCAAGTGAATAAATGGATTGCCAGTTCCATTGTATCGCCGAAAATTCGGCATCTCAGAAGGTGGTAAGTGAAAAACTGGCAATGTAGGTAGAGAGATCTCTGGAGCATTCTTGGCAGCAGTAACCTTGTTGAGTTGTTCTTCCATGCTAGCCAATTTCTGAAGGAGCAAAGCATTAGTGTCTGACTCGACCGGGACCGAATTTGGAATGAAGGTATTTGGCATAGGCGTCCTTAGAATTTGGGGAGGTTGAAAGAATTGGGGCCTAGCCGCGGAATAACTTGCCTGTTGGGCCGGCATGGCCGCACCGGGCGTTGGTGGACAAGAGGGGGGTTTGTGCAAGACCGCCTGGTCATTAACAACGTGATGGCCACTCGCGGCCGGAGGGGGATTGGAAGATGAAGAGGGAATAGATTTCCCTTTCAAAGCAGCCTGAACTGCCTGCCGCTGGGAATCGTCCAACTGAGATAATGCATGAATTAAATCATTGACGTTGAAAGAAGGGGAGGTGTTCCCCGATGTGTTCTGATTGGATGGTAAAGCTTGAGAAGAGGGTTCAACCTCGTGAGTTGTGGTGTCAACCACATGAATTTGAGAATAATGAACCTGAGACGGAGGGTGGTTTCCCTCATGATAGATGGAATCTTGGAGGGGTGCCTCATAAGATTGATCAAAAATATTCTCTTCCACATCATCATAGGCGTACCCGTAGCTTGCCATGTTGATAATCTTACCTGAACGGAGTTGCATGTTTAAGCAGAGAAGCTTATTTTAGAGGAATTATAATTGCAGTAATCACTCAATCCAATCAAGTTATGCAAACAAGATGTAATGAACGCAAGCTTTTAGATTCAAGTCTGAGATTAGAGTGAATTAAATTGATGTACAATCCTCTCTCTTTGTAGTGTAGAACTTAGTTGTGAGTTTTGGTTGTGATATCCGGGTTAACTAAGTTCTTTCTCTCTCCTCACCAACGGTGGGCTATCTAAACTCCGGGTACCTCAAGGTACAACCAGCCCGGCGTCCGTGAGGGAATCCACGGGTGAGGGGACTTACGGAGGTCTTGGAAAAGGAATTTCTGGTCCAAAGAGACGGAATGCTCAATGGAGGGCTATCCCGATTCCAAGAGAGGTGTGTGGAATCCTAGTGTAGAGAGAGGAGGTCTCTCAACCCAATGCCACAAAATGCAGAATAATATAAGCAGATCACACCAATATAATCAAATGATGAATGTAAGAATCAATCCAGCATGAATAAACACAGGAAGCAAGTCTCTGTGAACGCAGAGGAAAGAGATGACTCTGAAGAAGTCACTACTAATGGAAGAGACGACAGTGCGGCTGTCGTGAATCACTGTGAGGCGCTCACAAACAGTGCAAAACCGCGCCTTAGTGTGAGGCGCTGTATGTGAAAAGGACGCCTCTGACAGAGGGCGTCAAATGTGAGTGGTGCACACGATCAAAATAAAAACACGCCTTGATGTAAGGCGCTAATCAATAAAAGGATGCCCGCAAAGAAGGGCGCGAATTCACAGACAGAGTAAAAAACCAAGAGACGCGATGAAAGACGCCTAGGCAGAAGGCGTTAAACAGAAAAAAGACGCCCTGGATCAAGGCGTTAACTCAAAAAGCGCCTTTATAGAAGGCGTTAATTTAGAAAAATCACTGGACTGGCTGATCCCGGAGTGTGCAGTGTGCACAGTGGAGGGTGCCCGTAGGGCACAAGGGAGGGGTACCGTGGGTACCAAAGGGAAAGGGCACACGTGGGTGCCGATGGGAAAGGGCACACGTGGGTGCCAATACGAAAGGGGTAATCAACAGAAAAATAGTGGTTGTCCCACCGTGATCGCCAATTTGTAGATTATGGAAAATCTACTTTTAAGACAAAAATAATAATAAGATGAAGAACGGAGAGAATGATAAAAAGAGAGTGTGAGGGAGCACGTAGTGCTAATAAGGAGTGTGATCGCCAGAGGGGTTACCTCAAGAAGAAAGAAGATGATCGCGAATACCTGATGAAGATGAAGATGCGGGATGGATGTAGATTCCTTCCTCCTCCTTCTACCGGTCGGCCGATGAAGGGGGTTTTCCTCTTGATTACCCTTAAACAAAGAACAAACAAAAGAAGAAGGGATTAGACAAACGTGAGTGTAGTATCAATCCAAAAGAACAATAGGATGATGAAAGTGAAGCATAAAGTGTGCACCTTTTAGTTATTTTTAAAGCCCCTAATAGAATTAGGGAAGGGAGAAGATGCAAAGCTAATGCAAGTAAAAATATGTGATGAGATGACAATAAGACGAACTCCCTGCTGTTCCTGACAACAGTAAAGGGAACCACACAGATGTTGGCAGCAGGAGGAAGAGGATGACCGTAGGGAGAGCAGAAGACTTCACGAGGAAGGAGAGAAACTATGGTTTTCTCCTCTCTACACACGCAACGCTAACGAACCAATAGTTCTGCTAATTCTAACTCTCTGCTCTGCTTGCTCTGCTTCTCTTTTTTTTCTCTCTAACTCCTCCTTCCTGCATCCAACCTTTTTGAGCTCAACCCAGGGGGCTAATTATAGGGTGCAAAACCGTATTCTAATGGGATAAGAACAAGCAATGATCATTAATGGCAAGGACTCTAGTTCCCCAATCGAGCAAGGTGATTAATCAAGGTAGGGAACTCTCCAGGAAAGCTGTGTTCAAACCGGATACGGAAGGGTGAGAGACTACCCCCAGAAGGGCGTTAATTAAAATTGACGACCCGATTCAAGGCGTTAATTAAAAATACGACTGGGACAAAGGCGTCAATTCTTGGATTCAATTTTAGTAAGAAAAACCTTCCTTATTTGAAAAATATAAAATAACGCCTGAGAGAAAGGCGTTAATCAAAAACACGCCCTAAGGAAGGACATTAATTCTTATTTTCCAATTTGGGTGGGGCTCGTAAAATACCAGAAATTGACGCCCTTGACACCAGCCGTCCTTTCTTTAAAACGCGCCTAAGATCAGGCCGTTAATTAAAGCACGTCCCAGATAAAGTCGTTAATTATGAAAATGCCAAGAAAATCATAAAAACATGCAAAAATTAGAAAAACTTCGTATTATGGAAATATTGAAGTTCACTTTGGGGCATTACATGGTGACATTAGTTTTGATCAACATAACATTAATTTTGGCGTGTCTACAAATGGTACTTGGATAGCGGCTGTTCAAGGAATATGATAGGGGACAAGAAGGTGTTCTCTACACTGCAAGATAAGGATGGAGGTTCAGTTACGTTTGGAGGCAAGGACAAATGTAAAATCATTGGAATCAGTAATATAGGTAAGAATTCTAAAACTCTTATCGAGAATGTGCTTTTGGTGAAAGGCTTAAATCACAATCTCTTGAGCATAAGTCAGTTATGTGACAAAGGGTTCAAGATTACTTTTGATGAAATGCATTGCCTTGTCATGAATAAGAACACAAATGAGATCAAATTCATTTGAAAAAGAAATAATAATGTCTACACTGTTGATATTGATGATGTCTCTTGTGATGACATGTGTTTGGTAGCAAACAACCATGAAAATGCTTAGCTATGGCACCGAAGACTAGGTCATGCTAGTTTTGGAGTAATCTCCAAGTTGTCTAAACATGACTTGGTGAATGGCTTGCCCAAATTAAAATTTGAAAGTGATAAAATCTGTGAGGCTTGCACAAAAGGTAAGCAAACACGCATATCTTTCAAAAATAAAAACATTGTTTCCACCTCCCGGCCTTTGGAATTATTACATCTTGATTTGTTTGGCCCAACTAGGACATCCAGTCTAGGAGAGAAATCCTATGGTTTTATGATTGTTGATGATTATTCTAGATTTACATGGGTGTTATTTCTATCTAATAAAATGATGCATTGATGGATTTTCAAGTATTTTGCAGGAAAATCCAAAATGATAGAGGTTATCTTATAAATACCATCCAGAGTGATCATGGTGGTGAGTTTGAGAATTATGACTTCAACATCTTTTGTGAAGAGCAGGGGTACACGCACAACTTCTCATCACCAAGGACGCCCCAACAAAATGGAGTGGTGGAGAGGAAAAATAGAACATTGATAGACATGGCGCGGGCCATGTTAAGTGAAAATTCTTGACCAAAATACTTCTGGGCTGAGGAGGTAAGTACAGCGTGTTACATCATTAACAGGGTAATGGTAAGACCCATTCTGAAGAAAACCCCTTATGAGCTGTACACGGGTAAGAAACCAAATATCTCTTATCTTAAATCCTTTTGATGCCCATGCTTCATCTTGAACAATGGTAAGTCTAACCTAGGTAAGTTTGATGAGAAAAGTGACAAAGAAATTTTCCTAGGCTATGCACTTAACTCTAGAGCTTATCGAGTGTTTAATAAAAGGACTCTGGTTGTTGAAGAAAATCCTCATGTGATTTTTGATGAATCTGAACTAAAACTGACCAATCAATCTATTCCAATTATGGATGTAGATGAAGATCCCAAACCTTCAAATGATACTAAGGCCAAGAACGAACCAACTGAAGTGATCTCAAACAAGATTGAAGAGGATAAAGATCCTTCAATTGAAACGCTCCAAGAAGAACAAGTGCAGCACCCCGACTTGCCCAACACCTCTACGTTCTTAAAGGATCATCCAGCTGAAAACATAATCGATAATCCTCAAGATGGGGTAAGAACCAGATCTTCTTTAAGTCAAGTAGAGGAAGAGGATTTGATAGCCTTAATCTCACAAGAAGAGCCTAAGGATATTCATGAAGCTCTTCAAAATGAATTCTGGATTCAGGCTATGCATGAAGAGCTACACCAGTTCGAAAGAAACCAGGTGTGGACTCTTGTGCCGCGGCCTAAGAATCAATCCATAATTGGAACCCGATGGGTTTTCAGAAATACATTGAATGATATGGGATTGGTTGTTAGGAACAAGGCCCGACTTGTAGCCAAAGGGTATAACCAGAAGATGGGTATTGATTTTGATGAGTCATTTGCACCGGTTGCTCGTCTAGAAGCAGTCTGGATCTTATTGTCCTATGCTTGCAATATGAACTTCAAACTATTTCAAATGGATGTTAAATCTATATTTCTTAACGGTTACATCAAGGAGGATGTTTTTGTAGAGCAACCTGTAGGTTTTGAAGATTCAAAGCATCCAAAGCATGTGTACAAGTTGCAGAAGGCCTTGTACAGGTTAAAGCAAGCACCAAGGGCCTGGTATGAAAGGCTCACTTCATTCTTTGTGAAAAATGGTTTCAAAAGAGGTAAGGTTAACCAAACACTCTTCACAAGGAAATCAGGTAAAGACATATTAGTAGTTCAAGTATATGTGGATGACATTATTTTTGGAGCTACTAATAATGTCTTATGTAAAGAATTTGTAGAAATCATGCAAGGAGAATTTGAGATGAGCTTAATGGGTGAACTGAATTTCTTTCTTGGATTACCGGTGAAGCAAACACCCGAGGGTATTTTCATCAATCAAGCTAAGTACACACTAGAGCTGTTAAAGAAATTTGGGATGGCTGAAGCAAAACCTTTGTCAACTCCAATGGCCACAACCTCGAAGTTAGACAAAGATGAAAATGGTAAAATAGTAGATCTTACACTACTTCGAGGTATGATCGGATCACTACTGTATCTTACAGCATGCCGTCCTGACATTCAATTCAGTGTATGTCTTTGTGCCCATTTTCAGTCATGCCCTAAAGAATCTCATCTGATGATTGTTAAACGCATTTTTAGATACTTAATTGGCACAATAGATTTTGGCTTGTAGTTTCCCATTGGTAGTTCTTTTGATTTCATTGCATACACCGATGCGGATTATGTCGGATGTGGCTTGCATTCAAGAGTTATAAAAACATCTCTTTGGGGCAAGAAACCCTAATGATCCAAGGAGGCTATCAACGGGAGAGAAGAGTACTGCTACTGTAATTGTGAACAGTGCTCTGGGAAGGAAGTTCTTCATCCATCTTCAAGTGATCCAAGCCACATCTGGAGCAGATCAACCCCAAGCCAAGTGGAGATCAAGCTGCATCCAAAATCTTCTTCATCAACTAAGGGGGAGCTTGAATATGAAGTTTTTACTTTATGTCTTCCATTCGATATCTATTTTAGATTCAAGTGTGTTCTTGTAATATCTGAATACTTGTGTGTGTGTGTGGGTGTGTGTCTTTTTCTTCACATCTCTTTGTGATTCGGTGCTTGTACACCTTTGTGGGAGTTCTGAACTCCTCACGTGTGTGTGTGTGTGTGTGCTTTGATCTTGTAACCCTTTATAAGATAGTGTGAGAATCCTCACAGATCATGAGGGGTGGACGTAGGTTGCCGTTGTTGCATCCGAACCACCTAAAAATCTCTGTCCTTTGTGTGGTTTGTTCCTTTTCCTCTATCCCCATTCTGTGCAGCACACGCGTAGTTTTTGGTTGCATTGTTTGTGTTAGATCTAGTATAATTTATCGTTTCCATACTAGATTTTGGGTATATTAAAAGGTGGGTTCAGATCGGAAAGGTAAACCTTGTCAGGAAGATAACATCTTGCGTGAGTTGAATCTCCGGATTCTCACCTCCGCCATCGTATCGAAGATCGGTTGAGTGCGATAGATTCCATTAGATCTCATAATTTTCATATAGTCTTGGTATTCATTACGGCTATTATTCTCTCCTGTTTGTATTGGGCATAAGATTGTTAAAAGTTTGTATACACCCAATTCAGCCCCCTCTTGGGTGTCATTGATCGCGGAACTTCAATATATATATATAAGATCATTAGAATATATGAGTTCTCAATAAAATTTTGTTTCGTCACTTTAACCAATTTAACTCTTTTAATAATGGGAACATACAAGATTTGTGGAGGGTAAATCTAGTTCGGCCCAAGATTGACCCAATAGCGGCGAGCCCAAACCGCTCAAATCAATCCTGCTTCTACATCACGCCCAGCAGGTGCGGCCCACCAGGGCGCGACCCAATTTGACTCGGCATCGGATTCTACAGCACGGGCAAGCACCATGATCGGCGGAAGACCCTTCGACGACCGACCGTTACTCCCCACGACGTTGGCCATCATCCCATAACGGGCGATCACGCCCCATGAGCGCCATGAGACTCACCCTGGGACCAGCCGACGCCGGGGTAAGCGCCCCCCAACGGGAAACTCCCGCCACTATAGCGGAAAAATATCATTCCACTACTTACGCCCTTCCCTACCAAGGGATAAGGCTCCCCGCTCCAGGACAACCCCTATAAGAAGGGGAACGACAGAGGAGAGCCACACGATGGATACTTCTGCCAAAAAACTTCTCACTAAGAATAGAGCAACCAGTCCTACTACGACGATAGAGAGGCCATGCCCTACAACGTCCAGAGAGAGCATTCCTTCTACGCGACCTTACCACCCAGCGAGCACTCTCCGTGTGCCTACTGAGGGCGGCGAGCACTCGTGGTGAAGGCCTACACGTCTCTTGGATCTTCTACTACGGCATCCACATCTCTCTCCCCTGCTCTTCTCTTAATACCATTACTGACTTAAGCATCGGAGGGTTATCCCCTGGGGTAACATCTCTGACTCCTTCTGACGCCCCTTATTTTCGGGTGCTTGCAGGCCTCCACGGGTGCGGGACGACTTCCCCAACAAATAAATATAGAAGGTGGTATGTGACATAGGAACCATTTTTCTGCCTCTACAAGTACTATTAAGCTATATCATGCAGAAAACAAGCTTTATCAGGTAATTTACTTAGATGATCTGATGGAGGTCTGAGAAAAGTTGGAGAGTAGGTACAAGTTTGCATCATTAATGAATCAATTATTTCTCAAGAAGAAGTTATATGGCTTGAGGATGACATAAGGAGCAAGACTTGAAGCACATCTGGATGAGTTCAAGAGGTTACCAATGCACCCTTACATGTGGAGCTCTCAGAGTTAGTAGAGGAGAATGGGTTGTGCTACGAGGATAGATGATGGGTGCTGTGTATAGGCCCGTAGGAAGGGTTGACACAAGTGTGGTCATAATGGTGTCTCAGGCCAGTAGTAGGGATTAGCATAGGGTTGGTTTTGCTGATGGTGGAGTACAAAGGAAGTGAGTCACCTTCGTCGATGGTGGCGAGAATCTCTCATGTTAACCAAGAGAGGTAGAGCCATATTGCGTCGTACAATGGCGCTGAGTTGTGTTGGCACTTGGCTTGGGTGCACATATCTACGTGTAAGACGTGGGACGAACAATTTGAGATTCGACACTGGGTTGATTTTTAAGGTGACTTGTAGATTCAAGGCAAGACGGAGATTGTTAGTGTGTATGTCTTAGACTCTACAAGGGATAAGTCAAAGTAGGATTGAGATTGACTTAGTTGGAGTCTATATCTGGGGGCTCTGCAGTCCAATTGGGGCTCTTATGTCTACTAGATATTGTTCTTGTAGAAACCCGATAATTAAAAATGAGAAATAAAATTTTTAATTTTATTATGTAATTAAAATTTTCTATGAAATAATTAAATTACATTTTTACTATATGAAATAAACTAGTTTATTGAATTTACTTGAAGTAAATAGAAAATTAAATGCTTTAACCCTTAGATAGATCATAGTAAACCCAATAAAAGTCCATATAATGGATTAAGATTATAATTGGCCCATTGGATAATCCATAATGGGCTGAATTAATGGTTAAAGGATTCAATAAAGGATAGTTAGACCTTAAATTTATAACACATGTTAAATGCCTTTTGAAAAGGATTATAATAATCCAATTTCTAGAAGGATGACATAAAAATCAACCCTTACCTACCAGCCACCTTAGACCAGCCGTTTTTACATTGGTTTCACACCAAATTAAGACTAGATTAAAAGGAGAAGTTAGAATTTTCTTGTAATTCGGAGTTAAAAAGTTTGGCATTGTTAGGCAAGAAATCTTGACAAATTTGGCCAAGTTTTGACTATAAATAGAACCTCATTCAACCCTCAAATCATCCCTGGAAGCCAAGGCTATGCTGCTGTAGTGATTGAAGGAGATTTGAAGGAAGAATCAAGGGTTTTCTTATTCCGACCTATATTTCTATCTCTTCTTAGATCTGCTCAAAGGTAGGTGTCTCTCAGGCCAAATCTTAATTAAAATATGCCATCTTGTTCATTTTTCTGTGCTCTTTCTATTGATACATATTTTCCAAAATTTCATTAAGAAATGAGCAAGTTATGGTCATTTTATTGGAGGGGTATTCTCATTTTTCGTCAGAACTAGAACGTGCTATACCTCAGGAGCGCGTTCTGAACGCGCTGCCCTGACATAGCGCGTTCATACAGAGTATTTTCCCGCCCTCAGGGGTCAAAGACATAATTCTAAAATATGCCCCAGAACGCGCTACCCGAGGGTAGCGCGACCTTCATATCGCGCTAGCAGAAGCTAGTGCGTTCATAAATATTTTTACCCGGAATATCGGGGGTCAAAATAAAATATTTTGAAAAATATATAAACACATGTCCAGATCGCGCTAGCACTGACTAGCGCGTTCTTCAGATCGCCCTAGTCTAGGCTAGCGGGTTCAATATATATATATATATATATAAGTGCGGCTCGGCACGGCACGACACAAATAAATAAATAAACCCACATCCTATGCCCCTTGGGTTCTGACCCAAGGGTGAGCTCTCCAACATATAAAGTCGTGAAAATTTTCTAAACTTCCAATGTGGGACTAAAGATTAGTCACTACATAATATGAAGTCACTACACAATATGGATTATAACATTTGGAATCTCCAATAATTATAAGTATTTAGTCACCAAGAGTAAGAAAAGGCAATATTAGCATGTTTTAAATTCTTACAGTGTGTTAAAAATTATTTTTTTGTAGAATGAAATTATTTTTACATGTAAAAATCTAATTTAAACCATATTAGTAAATTTAGGCATGAAAAATATTTCCAGCATGTTAAAAATGACTTCCAACATGATAAAATTATTTTATACATATTGAGATATAAAAACTATTTTCAGCATGTTAAATCTATTTAAAACTAATTTTTTGTGCATGCTAAGCCTATTTTCCTATTAAATAATTAGTAAATTGATGCATGAAAATTACTTCCAGCATGATAAATTTTTTTCCAGCATGATAAATTATTTCTAGCATGTTAGAATTATTTTTAACATGATAGAATTATTTTTAGTATATTAAAACTATTTTTCAGCATGATAATTCTATTTTCCTATCAAATAATTAGTAAATAAATATAGAAAAATGATTTTCAGCATGATAAAATTTATGTTGTTATCAGAGAATTTCTGTAATCAGCATGGTAAACTTATCTTTATCATCTTATCAGTAAGTTAATGTGTGAGAATTATTTTAGCATGTTAAGTATTAATTTTAGCATGTTAAAAAATAATTTACAGCATGTAAAAATTAAATCCAGCATGAAAATTTATTTTTTTTATCATATTATCAGTAAAGTAATGTATTGAAATTATTTTCAGCAAGTTAGAATTATTTTCGGCATAAAAATCTATTTTCATAATCAACTTCTGATTTTTATAATAAATCACCGTTTTGGCTAAACTAATGCATCTCTAATGTATAAAAAAACTTCCTGTAAACATGTCTAAACACTTGTAAACCAAATACACACAAGATTAAACCATGGAATTAAATTAATTCTATTAAACTCTAATTACTTGATTTTTCTTCCTAGTTACCGTTCTTTCTTGAATTCCACGACTTAATGTCGTTAAACATGATGTCTTAAAATTATTACTTACTCCTCTTGCTACTTCTGAGATTTTTACCAGATCTGTACTTTTTACAAATGAGCTTATTCTTAAAATTCATTGGCCATAGTGTTAAGTGGATGTCTAAACGTACTTGGGATCTTATGATCCACTGACCCAATGTCTGGCATTAATGGGGCCCGATCTTGTCCTAGGAGGAGCGCCCGAAAGTACTTATGCCCATGGGAGTTGATTGACCACGGTGTGGCATTGCACCGAAGTGCATGACTTGCTAGATTTTTACGACATTCCACTATTCGTACTTGTTACTTGTTTACTTGAAAATTACATGAATTACTTGACTTGCGTGAAATGGCCAATTACATGAAATTCTTTACTTGTTCAAAGTTATTACTTGAAAATTCCTCTTGAGATCATATTATCTCAATTATTTGGAAATTCCATTCATGTTCATACACTTCCCGATACAAGTTAGAAAATTGCTTAAATTGTTAATACTTAAAGATTGCCTGGTTCTTAGAGATATAAAATCCTACTGAGCTTTTAGCTCACCCTACGTTTTGGTTAATTGTTGCAGGAAATGAAAATGAACAAGGGAATGGACAAGAGTGAGAGAGTGATTTTCCTTTTTACCTAGGTTTATGTAGATCATTAGTGTTTTTACAAGAATGATGTACTTTGGGATTGGAAGTTGTAATTTACCTTTATGGCTTATGAATTAGTGATGTAAACTCCATTTTGATGGAATAAAAGTATCATTTTTCTCATTCATTTCTGTCTTTAGAAATAAAATTGTACATGCTTTGATCGACACGCTTGTTTACGACTCGCACACGCCCTCGATATTCCACGTCGGGGCGTGACAGTTCTAGTGGGGTTGGGAGTTTGCTAGGTGTCCTTCCTCCTATATAAAACTCAATTGATGGCGATGGGGTGTTCATGCAGCCATCGGGAGGAGGTTATACTCTTTAACCTAGTAGAGAGTGGCTTCCCCCTAAAATGTCTATCTTGTTGTCTGTGTCAATTGCTGTCTCCATGGTTCGTTTCCATGATAATGTCTCACATTCTATTTTAAAATACCATAATGAATAACTTAATAATCTGTCAAAGTATTTATTTCATAATAATATTTAATATTTTTATCAATACTATATCTAAAACTTTTATATTTTAAGAAGTTTTAACAAGCATCCTTTAATATATTCATGCATAACCTTATATAAATGTGTGCATGGCTATATAACTTGTGTTTTCATGTTTAAAAATTTTGTCATGTTTGATACACTCATGGTTTTATCGGCACTTGACGCAGTCGTCCCTATGCACTCATAATTACCTAAAAAAATCACTTTTCAAGTTTAGCACAGTGGACAATAATTCTCAAATAACAGTAATAATGATACCCACGGTAGCCGTAAGAGTTGCATTAATGTGGTATAGAGTCGACCAATTTCACCTAAGATCATTCGAAGCTACGTAGTTATATGCTATATATAGTATCCCAAATATATATATATAAGATCATTAGAATATATGATTTCTCAATAAAATTTTGTTTCGTCACTTTAACCAATTTAACTCTTTTAATAATGGGAACATACAAGTTTTGAGGAGGGTAAATCTAGTTCAGCCCAAGATTGACCCAATAGCGGCGGGCCCAAACCGCTCAAATCAATCTCGCTTCTACATCACGCCCAGCAGGTGCGGCTTACCAGGGTGCGACCCAATTCGACTCGGCATCGGATTCTACAGCACGGGAAAGCACCATGATCGATCGAAGACCCTCCGACGACCGACCGTTACCCCCCACAACGTCGGCCATCATCCCATAACGGGCGAGCACGCCCCATGAGCGCCGTGAGACTCGCCCTGGGACTAGCCGATACCGGGGTAAGCGCCCTCCAACGGGAAACTCCCGCCACTATAGCGGGAAAACATTATTCCACTACTTATGCCCTTCCCTACCAAGGGATAAGGCTCCCTGCTCCAGGACAACCCCCATAAGTAGGGGAACGACAGAGGAGAGCCACACGGTGGATACTTCTACCAAAAAGCTTCTCACTGAGAATAGAGCATCGAGTCCTACCACGATGATAGAGAGGCCACGCCCTACGACGTCCAGAGAGAGCATTCCTTCTACGCGACCTTACCACCCAGCGAGCACTCTCCGGGTGCCTACTGGGGGCGGCGAGCACTCGTGGTGATGGCCTACACGTCTCTCGGATCCTCTACTACGGCCTCCACATCTCTCTCCCCTGCTCTTCTCTGATCTTCTCTTAATATCGTTGCTGACTTAAGCATCGGAGGGTTATCTCCTAGGATAACACCCGGGACTCCTTCTGACGCCCCTTATTTTTTGGTGCTTGCAGGCTTCCACGGGTGCGGGATGACTTCCCCAACAAATAAATAGAGAAGGTGGTACGTGACATAGGAGCCATTTTCCTGCCTCTATAAGTACTATTAAGCTATATCAGGCAGATAACACGCTTTATCAGGTAATTTGCTTAGATGATCTGATGGAGGTCTGAGAAAAGTTGGAGAGTAGGAACAAGTTGCATCATTAATGAATCAATTGTTTCTCAAGAAGAAGTTATATGGCTTGAGGATGACATAAGGAGCAAGACTTGAAGCACATCTGGATGAGTTCAAGAGGTTACCAATGCACCCTTACATGTGGAGTGTTGCATCCCTACGGTTTTGATGATGTCTCACACTATAAATCAATCTGTTTCTATCTCTAGATTAATTCATGCTTCATCACTTAGGACAGTACAGTTCATGTGGTTGTCATATAGACATGCATTAATTGATCAACTCTATACACTGCCACCATACTCGTTCAAAGTCTCTGCATTGTAGTCTGTACATTGGCCATGTCTGTACAGAGTCGTTTGCATCAAGTCTACACATCCTGTTTGGTCGCACTTCAAAGTCTGCACATTGCACAGCTGCAGGCTCTTCAAAGTCTGTACACTGCACAGCACGCAGGACTTCAGAGTCTATACATCACACAGCATGCACTCCTCGAAGTCTATACATTGCATAGAATGCAGGCGCCGCTAAGTCTATACATCGCAGACATAGCGCTCACCAAGTCCATACATTCCTGTAGGGAAAGTTTGCACATTGGCAAAGTCTGAACATCCACTGTCTCATTCAGCATCTTTCAGAGTCTATACAGTGCATCATGTCTAAAGTCCATACATTGTCTCAGCATCTCATGCATCGTCTACACTGTCTAGCACACACACACTCAAGTCTGTACATTGGTTCAGGCTTTCCAAGTTTGTACATTGGCCTCCAAGATTCTCAAAGTCTGTACAGCCTGCTTTGTCGTTCAGAGTACAAAGTCTGTACATCGTTAAGTTGCCCTTGTGTCGAAGGAAGTCTATACATTCAGATGAACTTGGAATTTGACGACCACCACAAGTGGCGTCACTTTTGAATCAAACGCCTAGGAAGAAGGTGTCTATTACGTTGTGCATACTTTGATGCCGTAGCCAAGTCTATTCACTCGCTAGTGTGCATATGCATAGTCTGTACATTGCCCTCATGCATACACAAGCATCCAAGTCTGTACAGAGTCATTTGCATTCCTTCATATCAAGTCTGCACATTGTGCTTTGAAGCTGCATCAAGTCTAGACATTGTACTGTAGCTAGCACGAAGTGAAGTCTATACATTGTCCCCATGTTCACATGCTTCAAAGTCTATACATCGTGGGGCTTCGAAGTCTTCAAAGTCTCTACATCTTCATGGGGTAAGTCTATACATTGGATATGGGTGTGCATCGTGAAGTCTATACACTGCTTGTGTAACTCAAGCCTTTACATCAAAGTCTATACACTTGTTAGGCTTGTTCATGCATCGTTCTTCTCAAGTATGTACACTGCCTTCCCATGCACGCGTTCATCAAGTCTATACACTCGCTCGTCTCTCCAAGTCTATACATCGGCGCACTGTTCATGCATTAGTTCTTCAAGTCTATGCATCGGTGCACTGTTCATGCATCAGTTCTCCAAGTCTATACATTGGCCCACTGTTCATGCATCAGTTCTCCAAGTCTACACATTCGATTGCTTCATGCTTTACACAGAAGTCTACACATTCCACTCTGTTATGTTAATGCATCATTCTGCAAGTCTGTACACTGAGGTCGCTTGAAGGGCTTCAAGTCTACACACTCTCATGTTGTACATACTTGCTTATTTGCTACTTCTAAAGTCTATACACGCTGTGCTAAGAGCCTGAACTAACTAATTACATTTCTTTGTCTCTGCCTGCAGATGAGTCAGGTTGATGATTGGGCACGTGAACTGAGGATGATGCCTGGCACGTGATCCGAGGATACTCTGGAAAAGGAGGGAACGAGCCCCACTCGTGTGAAGTCCTGGAATTCAGGTCTGATGCCATATAAAAGGAAGTCTTTTGCGAACAGGAGAAAAAAACTGGAGGAAAAAGCTGAGCAGAAGAATCCCTGAGCAGAAGAAGAAAAGAGAGAGCCTCCACGTTCCATAGAAGAAAAGAAAGATGCTGGGAAGTAGGCCGGAAGAGCCGAGGGGTATTAGGGAAGCAGGCCATAGAAGCCGGGAGATGCTGGGAAGTGGGTCACAAAGGCCAAAGGTTGAGGGAGCAGGCTACGAGAGCCGAAATTGGGAAGCAGGCCACGAAGGCCAAAGGAGAGTAGTGATGGGGGCATCTCTCACCCTTCATATTTCCCGGTTGTTCACCAGCATGGTTCCATTATGTCCGTCACATTTTCCTGATTCAGTTCATGTAATTTTCATATTTTCTTTGAGTCATAATTATGTAATCTTCTTTTTATTTGAGTCATGTCCCTAGGTCTTTTGTTATTTCCCTAAGTTTGTGTGTCATTAAGTTAGTTTGAAAAAGTCATTGGGCCCAATTCTTTGGGCTAGGCCCATGGGCGCCCCTCCTCTTTTTGGTTCTTTGTCATTGTGTCAAGAGTCAAGGGCTTTTTGTAAAATGTGGGTTGCCTATATATAGGACCCCATTCCCCTCATTTTGAGTAATGAATCAATGAATGAAAATTACCATTTGAGAGTTCAAATTTCCTATTGGAGAGATTCCATTAGTTGGGTGAGAAACCCTTGGGAGTGATTCCCAACTACCTCTCTCTCTCTCTCTCTCTCTCTCTCTCTCTCTCTCTCTCTCTCTCTCACCACACAAGGGAGGGCTGCGCCCTACCCTCTCTCTCCTCCCCTCCCAACCACCTCCACTCCCCACCTACCCCATTAAAGCCTCTCCCCATTCCCCACAACCCTCTTCAATACTCCACCCCTTCCCAAGACCCCTTCACCAATCCTCATCTCACCTCCCAACCCCCAACCCCCAACTACCCCTCCCACTTTCCCAAGCACCCTTCCCACTACCCCAAGCACCCCTCCACCTCCCTAGGCCATTTGAATTCAAATTTCCCCTTCCCTCCACAGCCCTAGGTCGCCCAAGCCCCTTCCCCTTTGGTTAGGGTCCCCCCCCCTCTCTCATCACCTCCATTCTTCCTTGTTCTTCCCCATCAGCCCTCCCTCCACCCTTTGAAGAGAACCCCAATCTCCAGCACCCCCCCTCCCTTCTCCAGCTTTCCCTCAACACTTCTAACCTCCCCAATACCTTTCCCACACTTCCCTCCCACCATTCACCATCTCCCCTTCACCATTCCCATGTTTGTCATCTCCTTTCGAGGTCATTTAGAGATCTACATCGGTGAACCTGCTTGCAGCTGAGTACCTGCAGAGAACCAGTAGATTGCAGCGGCGACCCTGGCCTCATTCTGGCGAATCTGAAGACACAAGAGGTACCCACGGAAGAGTCTGCCTGTCCTCTTCGCAACGGTGGTGGTTTCGTCATCGTCGGAGCACCGTGCTTCCCGGGAGAGCCATTCTCCCTCAACTGCGCGAAGCTTCCCTGGCAGAGCACCTGAACTTGATGGGAAGCTCCACTGTGGCGATCCTAGTGGAACTATGAGCAAGAGTTCTTCATCAAAAGTCTTCTACTCCAAGTTCTCTTTTACCTCCAACAAGCGGAACTCAGTTTGGCATCCGTAACTGAAAGTTACCAATTTTCTTCCCCGGGTGCACGTTTCTGCCTCCACTCAGTCTGCCCCGACCCCTCCTCAGTGTTCTAAGCCTACCGGCCTGCTCCAACAACATTTGGCTTCCCCGTCAATCTTGCTTCGAAGAGGACTTGTCAACAGTTCCAACGACTCTGGCGGCACCTGATTCTGAGCTCGGGAGTGATCGTGGCACCCTCTTCTTCCTGTTGTTGGGAACCTGAAGCTGTCAGAGCCGAGGGTCTGCCACCCTGTTCAAACCCCTACCCCGACCAGCAGCGGTGCTCAAAGAAATCAACAAAATTCTGGCATCATCCCGCTCCAGTTACAAAGAAATCCCCACTGGTCCCATCTTCAGAAAAATTGTTGAGTGGCCGCTGTGACAGCATCATCAGCCGTCTGTCTACTGTTCCAGAGGGCGGGCTGATCCGACAATGTTCTTTCAGGTGGCTCTTAGTTCGCATTTCCCCCTTCCCCGCCTGGCCGGCTGAGCACCCCTCCCTGCGTGGAGGTATATTTTGGTTGTAATACGAACCCCCACCCCTAATCCAACCCCCCTTGCAAGAGGCGTAGTGCATGTAATCTAAAATTTCAGGTTCGAAGCTTCACCTGCGCGGCGTGTGGGGAACACACGCTTCCCCGCTCGCCCACGTCTCCGACTCGGGGCCGGTGTCCTCACACCGGTCAGGTATATGCTGAACCCTCCCTGGATATTTGTGTTTAATTAGTATCATTTCTAAGTTCAGCCGGCGAGGAAGAGAGTGCCTGGTCCCTTGATCCCCGATCACGAGTGGCCACCGCGGATTGAGTGAGGAGAGATCCCCGTGCCCTCAAGGCACGGCGTCCGCCCCACTGATGTGGGTGCTCCAATCCAAGGGAGGGGAACTCATTGGCCAAGTCATCACCCCAACCAGTGTGGTTTAGGCTCTCGAATCGACCCTGCCATCATTTAGTCACCACGGGGAAAAGGTTGTGCTGCGATATCAGTCCGCCAACATCGAGTCTGCCAATTTGTAAGTGGGCTTGCAAGTCTAGGTCCGGGGTTCATTTGGTTGATACCATTTCACCATTAGGTCGTGTCACATTAGTTGGTATCAGAGCAAGTCATTGACTTGTTCTCACAAGTCAAGTCCATGGGCACGCTTGCATTAGAGTTTTCATCAGATCACTTCATGTATTATCCACCTCCCATTGTCATTGAGTCTACGGACCAAAAGGCCCCAATTCCCATCATATCCCAAGCATACCTACCTAATGGGAGCCCCACAGAAATTGACTTCATCGACATGGTAGAAGATAATTGGGTATCCCCCGAAATTGTAGCCACCCTCTCTACGACCGGACAAATTGTGCACAACGGAGACCAAGTCTTCGTTGAATTCCATAAATGGTTTGGAGAGACCAAATACTTTGATGGAGCATGGTGTCAAATTGGTACTTTGGAAGGCCCTTGCATAATCCTAGGGAAACAATGGCTTGATGAACGGAATACTACCTTCCACCCATTGCGTTAGTCTTGCCTAGTTCATCCCCCACATCTCCAGGGAGCCTATGGTTTCAACAACCTTTTGTTCCCTCACCCACTGGATCCCCATACCCGGCCACCATGCCCTCTCAACCCACTTCAAAGAATGAATGAGGTCATGAGTGAACATGAGGAGAACCCGGCCCACAAGACCAAATCCCCGGGATTAGACACCAACCCAAAGCCCTTCCCCACCTTTAAGGAAATCCATACTCCTATCAATAAGGAGGAAGGACATCAACTCATCCCCGTCCAAACAAACACATACCTCCCCAAACCACTCAATCTCACCCAAAAGGTGGTGACCATAGGAGAACTCATCATCAAATGGCTCAAGCAAAATCCCATCCCTCATGCCTTGTACTTTCAAACCCCAACCATGGAGCACCCTTTCCAATTAGCACCCGTTAACTCCTATCACACCGCATTCCAATCCTACTATGAGGTAAATGGTTGGGATGATCTCCTCAAGGGTTTAGAATGGCAACTAAAGTTGACTTACTTATTGACCTTAGGAGCGGCCCACCCAAGAAGACTTAGTCTCATCCACCCATGTGATGGTTCTATCACCTCAGTCTTCACCATTAGTTGCTACACTAGTGACCTCCTTCTCATTCTCCCCATGGATGAAGAACCCATTATGGTCCACTCCACTCCCATTAAGATCCCAAGTACTTTGATCGACTGGCCCACTAAAGACCTAGGTCCAATTACCTTGGAGAAGGATGACCCACCGTGCGTAGACCATGTGGACATAGAGTTCCTTCCTCTAGGAAGCCCAGTCCATGACCCCTTTGATCCCTTCCAATGGGAGCCTAGTTACCCTTGTGACACACCCACCTTACCCACAACTCACCTTTCCCTACCCCAACCAACCATGTTGGACCAAGATCACCTCTTCCAAGACTCGGGCCACACAAAGGGAACCATCGCCATAGACAACATATGCCTAGGAAGCAAGGAAGAGCCCCTCTCCATAATGCCCACCTTCCTAGATCCTTTTGACCCTTTCACATGGAAGTTCAAAGGCCATCCCACACCCATACACATGGAAGTCATCTTTGGGATAGGAATGCATAAGTCTTGGCATAACACATCACTTGGCATGATTCATAAGACGGGTCCATTCATTCACATCACCCACATGTCAAGTAGGAAGTATGAATGGACCATTTTCGGATGTAATGGTCCACCTTCATTCATCATGAGTCTTAAGCATGATAGGTGCATTCTTGGATGTCCGGGTCCCCCGGCATTTGCCACCCCTTTGCATGATAAAGCTACATTTGGAGGTCCAGGCCCTCCTATCCTCACTAACCTTCATAGGGAGTCTAGACATGCTAGGTCCACATTTGGGTGCCCGGGACCCCCAACATCTAATAGAGTGCTAGCATTCACCAACTATGTCTCAGGATTGCATACTTGCAAGCACATCATCAAAGGCAATAGGATTTGTCAAAGGCGAATCGATACCCGCAAAAGAAACCAAGACTTCCAAGAGGGTGACTATCTGATGGTCAGGATGAAGAGGCTCTTCCCTAGAGTCGCCTCTACGCTCAGGGATCGAGAGACTGGACCCTTTAAGGTCTTGGGGCGATTGAGCATAAATGCCAATGAGTTGGTCCTTCTGAAGGAATATGGGGTCAACCCTTATTGTAGTGTGGCAGACCTTGTGCCCTGCAAGGGCCCCGCGGTGGCACCTAGCGAGGATATTAAGCCCATACCCCCTTTTAAGAGTGACCCCACCAATGAGAATCCACTTCTAACCTTGAGAGCCCGGCATGAGCACAAAGATTTGATACTAGTTGAACATAATGACACCATCAGGAGCAGGGCAATCCAGCAGTATCTTGTGAGGTGGAAGGGCCGGCCACGATAGTGGACACATGGGCGAGCTAGGAAGGACTCTTACTCAACGGAGTCGAGCTCTTTGCACCCCGGGAGTATGATGGGGGCATCTCTCACCCTTCATATTTCCCGGTTGTTCACCAGCATGGATCCATTATGTCCGTCACATTTTCCTGATTCAGTTCATGTAATTTTCATATTTTCTTTGAGTCATAATTATGTAATCTTCTTTTTATTTGAGTCATGTCCCTAGGTCTTTTGTTATTTCCCTAAATTTGTGTGTCATTAAGTTAGTTTGATTAAGTCATTGGGCCCAATTCTTTGGGCTAGGCCCATGGGCGCCCCTCCTCTTTTTGGTTCTTTGTCATTGTGTCAAGAGTCAAGGGCTTTTTGTAAAATGTGGGTTGCCTATATATAGGACCCCATTCCCCTCATTTTGAGTAATGAATCAATGAATGAAAATTGCCATTTGAGAGTTCAAATTTTCTATTGGAGAGATTCCATTAGTTGGGTGAGAAACCCTTGGGAGTGATTCCCACCTACCCCCCTCTCTCTCTCTCTCTCTCTCTCCTCACCACACAAGGGAGGGCTGCGCCCTACCCTCTCTCTCCTCCCCTCCCAACCACCTCCACTCCCCACCTACCCCATTAAAGCCTCTCCCCATTCCCCACAACCCTCTTCAATACTCCACCCCTTCCCAAGACCCCTTCACCAATCCTCATCTCACCTCCCAACCCCCAACTACCCCTCCCACTTTCCCAAGCACCCTTCCCACTACCCCAAGCACCCCTCCACCTCCCTAGGCCATTTTAATTCAAATTTCCCCTTCCCTCTACAGACCTAGGTCGCCCAAGCCCCTTCCCCTTTGGTTAGGGTCCCCCCCTCTCTCATCACCTCCATTCTTCCTTGTTCTTCCCCATCACCCCTCCCTCCACCCTTTGAAGAGAACCCCAATCTCTTGCGCCCCCCCTCCCTTCTCCAGCTTTCCCCCAACACTTCTAACCTCCCCAATACCTTTCCCACACTTCCCTCCCACCATTCACCATCTCCCCTTCACCATTCCCATGTTTGTCATCTCCTTTCGAGGTCATTTAGAGATCTACATCGGTGAACCTGCTTGCAGCTGAGTACCTGCAGAGAACCAGTAGATTGCAGTGGCGACCCCAGCCTCATTCTGGCAAATCTGAAGACACAAGAGGTACCCACGGAAGCGTCTGCCTGTCCTCTTCGCAATGGCTGTGGTTTCGTCATCGTCGGAGCACCGTGCTGCCCGGGAGAGCCGTTCTCCCTCGACTGCGTGAAGCTTACCTGGTAGAGCACCTGAACCTAATGGGAAGCTCCACTGCGGCGATCCTAGTGGAAATCGGAGCAAGAGTTCATCATCAAAAGTCTTATACTCCGAGTTCTCTTTCACCTCCAACAAGCGGAACTCAGTTTGGCGTCCGGAACTGAAAGTTACCAATTTTATTCCACGGGTGCGCGTTTCTGCCTCCAATCAGTCTGCCCCAACCCCTCCTCATTGTTCTGAGCCTACCGGTCTGCTCCGACAAAATTTGGCTTCCCCGTCAATCTTGCTTCGAAGAGGACTCGTCCAAGGTTCCAACGACTCTGGCGGCACCTGATTCTGAGCTCTGGAGCGATCGTGGCACCCTCTTCTTCCTACTGTTGGGAACCTGAAGCTGTCAGAGCCGAGGGTCTGCCACCCTGTTCAAACCCCTACCCCGACCAGCAGCGGTGCTCGAAGAAATCAACAAAATTCTGGCATCATCTCGCTCCAGTTACAAAGAAATCTCCATTTGGTCCCATCTTCAGAAAAATTCTTGAGTGGCCGCTGTGATAGCATCATCAGCCATCTGTCCACTATTCCAGAGGGCGGGCTGATCTGACAATGTTCTTTCAGGTGGCTCTTAGTTCGCATTTCCCCCTTCCCCACCTGGCCGGCTGAGCACCCCTCCCTGCGTGGAGGTATATTTTGGTTGTAATACGAACCCCCACCCCTAGTCCAACCCCCTTGCAAGAGGCGTAGTGCATGTAATCTAAAATTTCTGGTTCGAAGCTTCACCGGAGCGGTGTGTGGGGAACACACGCTTCCCCGCTAGCCCACGTCTCCGACTCGGGGCCGGTGTCCTCACACTGGTCAGGTATATGTTGAACCCTCCCTGGATATTTGTGTTTAATTAGTATCATTTCTAAGTTCAGCCGGCGAGGAAGAGAGTGCCCGGTCCCGTGATCCCCGATCACGAGTGGCCACCGCGGATTGAGTGAGGAGAGATCCCCGTGCCCTCAAGGCACGACGTCCACCCCACTGATGTGGGTGCTCCAATCCAAGGGAGGGGAACTCATTGGCCAAGTCATCACCCCAACCAGCGTGGTTTAGGCTCTCGAATCCACCCTGCCATCATTTAGTCACCACGGGGAAAAGGTTGTGCTGCGATATCGGTCCGCCAACATCGAGTCCGCCAATTTGTAAGTGGGCTTGCAAGTCAAGGTCCGAGGTTCATTTGGTTGATACCATTGCACCATTAGTTTGTGTCACATCAGTTGGTATCAGAGCAAGTCATTGACTTGTTCTCACAAGTCAAGTCCATGGGCACGCTTGCATTAGAGTTTTCATCGGATCACTTCATGTATTATCCACCTCCCATTGTCATTGAGTCTACGGACCAAAAGGCCCCAATTCTCATCATATCCCAAGCATACCTACCTAATGGGAACCCCACAGAAATTGACTTCATCGACATGGTAGAAGATAATTGGGTATCCCCCGAAATTGTAGCCACCCTCTCTACGACCGGACAAATTGTGCACAACGGAGACCAAGTCTTCGTTGAATTCCATAAATGGTTTGGAGAGACCAAATACTTTGATGGAGCATGGTGTCAAATTGGTACTTTGAAAGGCCCTTGCATAATCTTAAGGAAATAATGGCTTGATGAACGGAATACCACTTTCTACCCATTGCGTTGTTCTTGCCTAGTTCATCCCCCACATCTCCAGGGAGCCTATGGTTTCAACAACCTTTTGTTCCCTCACCCACCGGAGCCCCATACCCGGCCACCATGCCCTCTCAACCCACTTCAAAGAATGAATGAGGTCATGAGTGAACATGAGGAGAACCCGGCCCACAAGACCAAATCCCCGGGATTGGACACCAACCCAAAGCCCTTCCCCACCTTTAAGGAAATCCATACTCCTATCAATAAGGAGGAAGGACATCAACTCATCCCCGTCCAAACAAACACATACCTCCCCAAACCACTCAATCTCACCCAAAAGGTGGTGACCATAGGAGAACTCATCATCAAATGGCTCAAGCAAAATCTCATCCCTCATGCCTTGTACTTTCAAACCCCAACCATGGAGCACCCTTTCCAATTAGCACCCGTTAACTCCTATCACACCGCATTCCAATCCTACTATGAGGTAAATGGTTGGGATGATCTCCTCAAGGGTTTAGAATGGCAACTAAAGTTGACTTGCCTATTGACCTTAGGAGCGGCCCACCCAAAAAGACTTAGTCTCATCCACCCATGTGATGGTTCTATCACCTCAGTCTTCACCATTGGTTGCTACACTAGTGACCTCCTTCTCATTCTCCCCATGGATGAAGAATCCATCATGGTCCACTCCACTCCCATTAAGATCCCAAGTACCTTGATCGACTGGCCCACTAAAGACCTTGGTCCAATTACCTTGGGGAAGGATGACCCACCGTGCGTAGACCATGTGGACATAGAGTTCCTTCCTCTAGGAAGCCCAGTCCATGACCCCTTTGATCCCTTCCAATGGGAGCCTAGTTACCCATGTGACACACCCACCTTACCCACAACTCACCTTTCCCTACCCCAACCAACCATGTTGGACCAAGATCACCTCTTCCAAGACTCGGGCCACACAAAGGGAACCATCGCCATAGACAACATATGCCTAGGAAGCAAGGAAGAGCCCCTCTCCATAATGCCCACCTTCCTAGATCCTTTTGACCCTTTCACATGGAAGTTCAAAGGCCATCCCACACCCATACACATGGAAGTCATCTTTGGGATAGGAATGCATAAGTCTTGGCACAACACATCACTTGGCATGATTCATAAGACGGGTCCATTCATTCACATCACCCACATGTCAAGTAGGAAGTATGAATGGACTATTTTCGGATGTAATGGTCCACCTTCATTCATCATGAGTTTTAAGCATGATAGGTGCATTCTTGGATGTCTGGGTCCCCCGGCATTTGCCACCCCTTTGCATGATAGAGCTACATTTGGAGGTTCAGGCCCTCCTATCGTCACTAACATTCATAGGGAGTCTAGACATGCTAGGTCCACATTTGGGTGCCCGGTACCCCCAACATCCAATAGAGTGCTAGCATTCACCAACTATGTCTCAGGATTGCATACTTGCAAGCACATCATCAAAGGCAATAGGATTTGTCAAAGGCGAATCGATACCCGCAAAAGAAACCAAGACTTCCAAGAGGGTGACTATCTGATGGTCAGTATGAAGAGGCTCTTCCCTAGAGTCGCCTCTACGCTCAGGGATCGAGAGACTGGACCCTTTAAGGTCTTGGGGCGATTGAGCATAAATGCCAATGAGTTGGTCCTTCTGAAGGAATATGGGGTCAACCCTTATTGTAGTGTGGCAGACCTTGTGCCCTGCAAGGGCCCCGTGGTGGCACCTAGCGAGGATATTGAACCCATACCTCCTTTTAAGAGTGACCCCACCAATGAGAATCCACTTCTAACCTTGAGAGCCCGGTATGAGCACAAAGATTTGATACTAGTTGAACATAATGACACCATCAGGAGCAGGGCAATCCAGCAGTATCTTGTGAGGTGGAAGGGCCGGCCACGATGGTGGACACATGGGCGAGCCAGGAAGGACTCTTACTCGACGGAGTCGAGCTCTTTGCACCCCGGGAGTATGATGGAGGCATCTCTCACCCTTCATATTTCCCGGGTGTTCACCAGCATGGTTCCATTATGTCCGTCACATTTTCCTGATTCAGTTCATGTAATTTTCATATTTTCTTTGAGTCATAATTATGTAATCTTCTTTTTATTTGAGTCATATCCCTAGGTCTTTTGTTATTTCCCTAAATTTGTGTGTCATTAAGTTAGTTTGATTAAGTCATTGGGCCCAATTCTTTGGGCTAGGCCCATGGGCGCCCCTCCTCTTTTTGGTTCTTTGTCATTGTGTCAAGAGTCAAGGACTTTTTGTAAAATGTGGGTTGCCTATATATAGGACCCCATTCCCCTCATTTTGAGTAATGAATCAATGAATGAAAATTGCCATTTGAGAGTTCAAATTTTCTATTGGAGAGATTCCATTAGTTGGGTGAGAAACCCTTGGGAGTGATTCCCACCTACCTCTCTCTCTCTCTCTCTCTCTCTCTCTCTCTCACCACACAAGGGAGGGCTGCGCCCTACCCTCTCTCTCCTCCCCTCCCAACCACCTCCACTCCCCACCTACCCCATTAAAGCCTCTCCCCATTCCCCACAACCCTCTTCAATACTCCACCCCTTCCCACGACCCCTTCACCAATCCTCATCTCACCTCCCAACCCCCAACTACCCCTCCCACTTTCCCAAGCACCCTTCCCACTACCCCAAGCACCCCTCCACCTCCCTAGGCCATTTTAATTCAAATTTCCCCTTCTCTCCACAGCCCTATGTCGCCCAAGCCCCTTCCCCTTTGGTTAGGGTCGCCCCCCCTCTCTCATCACCTCCATTCTTCCTTGTTCTTCCCCATCACCCCTCCCTCCACCCTTTGAAGAGAACCCCAATCTCCTGCGCCCCCCCTCCCTTCTCCGGCTTCCCCCCAACACTTCTAACCTCCCCAATACCTTCCCCACACTTCCCTCCCACCATTCACCATCTCCCCTTCACCATTCCCTTGTTTGTCATCTCCTTTCGAGGTCATTTAGAGATCTACATCGGTGAACCTGCTTGCAGCTGAGTACCTACAGAGAACCAGTAGATTACAGCGGCGACCCCGGCCTCATTCTAGAGAATCTGTAGACACAAGAGGTACCCATGGAAGCGTCTGCCTGTCCTCTTTACAACGGCGGTAGTTTCGTCATCGTCGGAGCACCGTGCTGCCCGGGAGAGCCGTTATCCCTCGACTGCGCGAAGCTTCCCTGGCAGAGCACCTGAACCTGATGGGAAGCTCCACTGCGGCGATCCTTGTGGTAATCTAAGCAAGAGTTCTTCATCAAAAGTCTTCTACTCCGAGTTCTCTTTCACCTCCAACAAGCGGAACTCAGTTTGGCATCCGGAACTGAAAGTTACCAATTTTATTCCACGGATGCGCATTTCTGCCTCCACTTAGTCTGCCCCGACCCCTCCTCAGGGTTCTGAGCCTACCGGTCTGCTCCGACAACATTTGGCTTCCCCGTCAATCTTGCTTCGAAGAGGACTCGTCCAAGGTTCCAACGACTCTAGCGGCACCTGATTCTGAGCTCTGGAGCGATCGTGGCACCCTCTTCTTCCTGCTGTTGGGAACCTGAAGCTGTCAGAGCCGAGGGTCTGCCACCCTGTTCAAACCCTTACCCCGACCAGCAGAGGTGCCCGAAGAAATCAATAAAATTCTGGCATCATTCCGCTCCAGTTACAATGAAATCCCCACTGGTCCCGTTTTCAGAAAAATTATTGAGTGGCCGCTGTGACAGCATCATCAGACGTCTATCCACTGTTCCAGAGGGCGGACTGATCCGACAATGTTCTTTCAGGTGGCTCTTAGTTCGCATTTCCCCCTTCCCCGCCTGGCCGGCTGAGCGCCCCTCCCTGCGTGGAGGTATATTTTAGTTTTAATACGAACCCCCACCCCTAGTCCAACCCCCCTTGCAAGAGGCGTAGTGCATGTAATCTGAAATTTCAGGTTCGAAGCTTCACCGGCGCGGCGTGTGGGGAACACACGCTTCCCCGCTCGCCCACGTCTCCGACTCGGGGCCGGTGTCCTCACACCGGTCAGGTATATGCTGACCCCTCCCTGGATATTTGTGTTTAATTAGTATCATTTCTAAGTTCAGCCGGCGAGGAAGAGAGTGTCCGGTCCCGTGATCCCCGATCACGAGTGGCCACCGCGGATTGAGTGAGGAGAGATCCCCGTGCCCTCAAGGCACGGCGTCCGCCCCACTGATGTGGGTGCTCCAATCCAAGGGAGAGGAACTCATTGGCCAAGTCATCACCCCAACCAGCGTGGTTTAGGCTCTCGAATCCACCCTACCATCATTTAGTCACCACGGGGAAAATGTTGTGCTGTGATATCGGTCCGCCAACATCGAGTCCCCCAATTTGTAAGTGGGCTTGCAAGTCTAGGTCCGAGGTTCATTTGGTTGATACCATTGCACCCTTAGGTCATGTCACATCAAGCAGGCTGCAAGAGCCAACATTGGAAAGCAGGCTGCGAGAGTCAAAATTAAGGAAAGCAAGCTACGAGAGCCAAAGATCTGGGAGCAGGCTACGGGAGCCAAAATTAGGGAGCGGGCTGCAAAGAGTCGAAGTTGGGAAGCAGACTACAAGAGCCGAAATCGGGAAGCATGCTACAAGAGCCAAAGGTTGGGGAAGCAAGCTATAAAGCCAAAATTGGGAAGCATGCCACGAAGGCCAAAGGTAAACAGGGTGTAAGAGCCAACATTGGGAAGCAGGCTGCGAGATCAGAAATTAAGGAACGCAGGCTACGAGAGCCAAAGATCGGGGGAGCAGGCTACGGGAGCCAAATGGTGCGGACACCCGAGCAGTTGAGCGGCGCGACACGCCGAGCCACCGGTACCGCACACGGAGCACGACTCGAGCCACCTCAGCGTCCATCTAGCTCGGAGACAGCCTGGAGACTCCGCCTTGAGCCTCCCCATTTATCATATTTAGTTAGCCTTTATGTGTGTGTAATTTGTGTTTATTTCATTGTATTCGGTATGTAATTATGAGTGTACGAGGGACTTATTTGCAAAATGAGACCCCTGGGCCCCACGGGACCCCCCACGCCCCTCCCATTGATCCACCTCAACCCATGGGCCCCATGTGGGGTCAGTCAACATGTCAAATGGAGGCATCTAGAAGTTTGAATGGTAAAAGGCACATGGGAGACAAGTGGACTTCAAAGTCCAAGGTGGCTACCAACTTGTCCCCCGCTTGCCACCATAGTCAATAGGCCGCCCCCTTCCATGTATTTTTTATTTTAATTTTTGTGTGATGTTCACATCTCATCCCAGCCCTCCATCCCCTTCCCCTAGATCCTACGGTTGTGGATAGATGTGAGATGTAACACATAAATACTTGTATTTTCCCATTTTGATGAATTAATGCCATTTTAATCAAAGTAATTCTTGGAGCTCCAGCTTGGTGCGCCCCCTTATCCTCTCCCTCTCCCCCTTGGATGCTGCGAAGGCTTCCATTCTGAGGTGTGACTCCTCGTGTATCAGTTCCGACGATCGTCGCCGCCGCCACGAGCCACCACCGCACCGCCATCGCCATCAACGGAGTTCTGCCTGCGCAGTACCATAGTAGCTTGTTCGAAATTCACAGGTCTTCCCCGAGATCATTTGGCTACCAAATGTGGAGGAGTTGTTTCTGGGATGTTCCTCTCCACCCACAAAAATCAGGCCAGCATTCAGATCACGTTTACTAATTTTTTATTTTCGTCCACTCTTTCATTTTGGTTCTGCCAGAATTCTATCCAGGTTCACCTCTGTCCTGAGTTTCATGTCTTAGAGCCACTTTTGGATTTCTTTTAGTTCGCCCAATTTTACTGGGGGTTCCATCTATCCACCCCTTCATCCACAATTTTTCTCAATTTTTGATTCGCCCATGTCATATTTTATAAAAATCGTTCTCAGACCCATCTACAGTTCTGTCCACCTATTCTCAGATCCGATCACCAGTCACCTCAAAAATCATAAAACATTGCAGTCACCTCCAAATCAAATTCTAAAAATAGTCCCAGTTCCGTGGTTTTATTCCCTACAACTCCTTAGAAGAACTTAAGATCTGAATCGGCGGTTTACTAGGCGGTCAACGGTGGTTCTCAGACAAGTGCCCTGCAGATCTGAGATTTCGGTTACTGTACAACAGGGACTTGTAAATTCAATAAAGTTCTGATCCGATCAGATCCAACAGATCTCTCTGGGTCTAGATTGAAGCATTTGAAGAGAGCTTTCCAACGATAGCTCATGCATCCCGATCCGACGTCCGGATTGACCGCAGCGGCCGTTTTTGCCGGAGCGCGCGCCGGAAGACAGCAACCAAAATCCGTGGGTTATTAGCTCAAGAGTTGGGAATCGGGGCCGATCGACCCCCGATCGGTGTTCCCGGCCGACCGCCGTTCGTGGAGGCGCGCCACCAGGGGTCCCCATCACAGTGGGTCCCACCTCCGCAGATCCGGAGGACAGCGCCGTCCGTGGACCCCGCGGGCCCGTAGAAGTCGCCGTTCGGAAAGCATGAAAACGCGGAGTTCGGCACCGCCGGGCGACATCAAGATGCTGCCCGTCAACCCGAGTTGCGTGATTCCCGGACCCCACATGTGACCTTTTACCTCCCTGCGTGGAGTGGGTCAAATTATTGTACTGCTGTAAAATTGTGTTAACCGGGAGTCCGTGATTGGCCGGGGTTGTCTTCGCCACGCCGGGTGCGTGGAGGTAATGGTCCGAACCTCTTGGCGTTCATTTGCTTAGCTAGTATATGGTCTTTTGCCGTTGCCGAGAGTGTAGGTACTAGCCCGTGTGTCCATGTCACCGCTGTGAGAGTGAGAGTGACTCGTCCCGTGACTCGATCCGAGTCCGGAAGTTGAGTCGGACTACCCTTGACCTCCGCCGGTTCCTTAACCGTGCACGGTCCGCGCTTTCCCTCGCTTGGGACGACGAGTGAGCTTCCACTTCTGTTAGCGACGTTTCGGCACTAGGAGCTTGTAGTGTTGGGCTTAGTGTCTCCCTGGTGTGTGTTGCTGGTCGTGTCTTCATCTAGAGTCCGAGGGTGGCACCATATAGTGTCGTCTCCCGTGTCCGTCCCGCATCACCAAAATTAGGGAGTGGGCTGCTAAGAGCTGAAATTAGGAAGCAGGCTATAAGAGCCAAAATCGGGAAGCGGGCTGCAAAGAGCCAAAGCTGGGGAGCAGGCTGCAAGAGCTAAAAATCTGGGAAGCAGGCTACAAGAGCCAAAGGTTGGGGAGCGGGATACGAGAGCCGAAGAGAAGGGCCCTTTTTTTGTTCTCTGGCCGGGGAAAGGGTCCGAACCAAAGTGAAAGATTTTTTTTTAATTCTCTGGTCGGGGAGGGATCCGAACCAGAGTGAAAGGTTGATTCTTTTGTTCTCTGGTCGGGGAAGGATCTGAACCAAAGTGAAATGTCTATACTTTTGTTCTCTGACTGGGGAAGGATCCGGACAAGAGTGAAAGGTTTATTCTTTGATTCTCTGGCCGGGGAAGGACCCAAACCAAAGTGAAAGGTCTCTTTTTGTAATTCTCTGGTCGAGGAAGGATCCGAACTAGAGTGGAAGGTTGATTCTTTTGTTCTCTGGCCGGGGAAGGATCCGAACAAAAGTGAAAGGTCTATTCTTTTATTCTCTGCCGGGGGAAGGATCTGGACAAGAGTGAAAGGTTTATTCTTTGATTCTCTGGCCGGGGAAGGATCCGAACCAGAGTGAAAGGTTGATTCTTTTGTTCTTTGGCCGGGGAAGGATCCGAACAAAAGTGAAAGGTCTATTCTTTTGTTCTCTGCCTGGGGAAGGATCCGGACAAGAGTGGAAGGTTTATTCTTTGATTCTCTGGCCAGGGAAGGACCTGAACCAAAGTGAAAGGTCTCTTTTTGTAATTCTCTGGCCGGGGAAGGATCCGAACCAGAGTGAAAGGTTGATCCTTTTGTTCTCTGGCCGGGGAAGGATCCGAACCAAAGTGAAAGGTATATTCTTTTGTTCTCTGCCCGGGGAAGGCTCCGGACAAGAGAGGAAGGTTTATTCTTTTGTTCTCTGCCCGGGGAAGGATCCGGACAAGAGTGGAAGGTTTATTCTTTGATTATCTGGCCGGGGAAGGACCCGAACCAAAGTGAAAGGTCTCCTTTTGTAATTCTCTGGTCGGGGAAGGATCTGAACCAGAGTGAAAGGTTGATTCTTTGATTCTTTGGCCGGGGAAGGACCCGAACCAAAGTGAGAGGTTGATTCTTTGATTCTCTGGCCGGGGAAGGACCCGAACCAAAGTGAACGGTTGATTATTCAATTCTCTGGCCGGGGAAGGACCTGAACCAAAGTGAAAGGTTGATTCTTTGATTCTCTGGCCGGGGAAGGATCCAGACCAAAGTGGAAGGTTGATTCTTTGATTCTCTGGCCGGGGAAGGATCCGAACCAAAGTGAAAGGTTGATTCTTTGATTCTCTGGCCGGGGAAAGACCCGAACCAAAGTGAAAGGTTGATTCTTCGATTCTCTGGCCGTGGAAGGACCCGAACCAAAGTGAAAGGTTGATTCTTTAATTCTCTTGAGATGGCCGTCCTGGCCGAAGGGAAAATGTTTGTCGGCTTAGACGAATGGTCGTGATGCCGACCACATGAGAGGTCTATTTGTTGGATGGCTGAAGGCCGAGGGTGAAAGACCATATCTGCCTCAAGGCTCACTTTCTTTTCTTCTCTTCTTCTTTATGTGGAGGGGTGAATGAAAAGACCACGTCCGCCTGATGACTGTTCTTTTCTTTTCTGCTTTTCTTTTTATTGTAAAGAGGCAGGTTCAAAGACCACGTCTGCCTCATGTCCCGTTTCTTTTCTTTTCTTTTTTTCCTTGCCTTCTTCTTTTGTGTGAAGAGGCGGGTTCGAATACCACGTCTGCCTCATGTCTCCTTTCTTTTGTTCTGCTATTCTTTTCTCATTAATGCTTCCGTACTAGGGTGTATTTCTCTTAATGTGCCCCCAGGCGGGGTATGGCTTTTCTTCATCTGCCCCCCGAGGTCGGGGGGTATGCCTCTTTGCTTCTGTGCCCCCGAGCAGGGTGTGCTTTACATGGCTTCTAGGCCCCCATCGCGGGGTGTAACTCCTGCTTCTTGGTCATAAACTGGTGAGTTTATTGGCCCGGTGCGAGATCAAGTCAGGACCATTCCAGGGGCGCCTCCCACAGTCCAAACGAGGCTTGCGTGGGCGTCGTTAATATTTCCGGTACCGAAGGGTAGCAAGAAAATATCCCGAGATTAGATTCCAAAATAAGGACGTGTACAGAGATAGCTGGCTATAGGCCTAGGATGTGGGTCAGGCAATGACCATGGTTGGGACGAACCCAAAGTCCAAGCGTGACTCACAAAGGTCTTATCGTTATTCCCATGCGTAGGGTTAGGGGAGGACGAGAGCCGCCTCGTTCCATTCAGATTTTTGTCGGTCATTCATGGACCACTTTATGTTCGGACAAAGGTCTGTATTGATGGTACGGTGTAAATGGAAACAAACCCATACAAATGTATGCCGAGTTTACGGCAATTTCAATGAAAGAGCGGAAACGAATCCCAATGGGAACGAGTCCGGTTTGGCGGACTATCTACCTAGAGCAGTGTCGGATCACGGCCATATTGGGGTGGTTCCCAAGGTTCGAGTCCGACCTGGAGGGGCGACATTAATATTACCTTTACACCGGGTCTCGAGGAGAAACGAGGCTGCGGAGCGGATCTCATCATTTGATTATTGTTTGGGAATTACTATTATTCTTGTTTGTTACTTTCATCTTTTTTTTGATGAGTTTGTTATCATTATTTATTTATTTTGTTATTATTTGCTTATTTACTATTTTTTTGTTGAGTTTGTTATTATTATTATTTATTATTTATTGTTACTATTATTATTTATCCCCTTTTTATTGTATTATAACATAGCCCTTCAGACGCAGAGTGTGCCGGGGAAAGATGAGCTAGGAACGTACCGGGTAACGGGCTGGCTGGTGTGCTGGGCAAGACCCGGGCAAGGTGCACCGGGTGAGGCGTAGGTGTGCCAGGCAGGAGCAGGCTGGTGTGCCGGACAAGGCACAGGGGTGTGCCGGGCTAGGCCTATTGGTGTGTGCCGGGCTAAGTAGCCCAAGGGTGTGCCGGACGAGGATCTGAGCACCTAGGTGTACGACTGAAGGCAGATCAGTGCACATATGTGTTATGAAGGACAAATTTTGATGCACATGGGGCAGGGGGAAGGTCGATGCACATTTAGGAATGTGTGAAGGGAAGGTCTGTGCACATTGGGGATGTATGGAGGGCAAGGTCTGCCAAGGACTATGCACGTTGGGGACATGTGGAGGGCAAGGCCTGCTAAAGTCTATGCATGTTTGAGCCGTGTGAGGGGCCAGTTGGCCAAGGGTCAATACAGCTGGGGCTGGATCAAAGGAAGGGTCTATGTAGATGGGGATGGGTCGGTGCATGTTTGTATTGGAGGTCGGTGCAGCAAGGGCTGGGGTCTGTGCGTGTTTGGGTTGGAGGTCGGTGCTGCAAGGGCTGAGGTCTGTGCATGTTGGGTGAGGTCGGTGCAGCAAGGGCTGAGGTCTGTGCGTGTTGGGTGAGGTCGGTGCATGTTTGGGCTTAGGCCTGTGCACGCTGGTGGAGGTTGGTGCAGGGTCTGTTCATGCGCAGAGCAAGGTCGGTGCAGGGTCTGTTCATGCGCGGAGTAAGGTCGGTGCAGGGTCTATGCATGCAAGGGGAAAGGTCGGTGCAGGGTCTGTTCATGCGCGGAGCAAGGTCGGTGCAGGTTTCAGCTGGGTTGAATGAAGGTCGGTGCATACGGCAGTCAAGTGGAGTAAGGTTGGTGCACCAAGGCTCAAAGCTGAAGGCAGGTCGGTGCACACGCAGGGCCAAGGTCCGTGCAGCTCTGGCCAAGTCTGAGCATGTTGGGGTTTGGAGCTTAGCAAGGTCTGTGCACATGGGCGACCATGCATGCTGGGGTCGGTGCACATCTGCGTGCAAGGTCCATGCAGGTTGGGCTGAGGTCTATGCATGCTAGGTGAGGTCTGAGCATGTGAGGCTTGGGGTCTGTGCATGCTAGGCAAGGTCTGAACATGTTTGGGTTGTGTGAAGGTGTGGACATGTAAAATCACACATCCATATGTCCCGCCAAGCCCCCGCACCGATGTCAAAGTCAAAGACCCGGAGGGACTGGCCATCCAGGGCTCCGGGAGAATACTACCGTCCGGCAAATCCCCACATTTGCACGAGCGCATTAAGAGACCAAGAAAGCACAGGATGCCCTCCTGAATTGATACATTGCTAGGAACCCACCCTCCGGTCCCTAACGGTGAAGAAATATCCCAAAGAACGCACGACCGTGAGTTCCTGAAGCCAGAGCCGTTGCTCCTCCAACGGCACGCTTCAAGCCTCCAGCGGCAGAGCCCCAACGCCCTCTCAGCGGCACAGCCTCCAAGCCTCCAGCGGCATAGCCCCAACGCCCTCTCAGCGGCACAACCTCCAAGCTTCCAGCGGCACAGCCCCAACGCCCTCTCAGCGGCACGGCCTCCCTGGCCCTTCAGCGGCATGCCCCCTGAAGAGCCTCCAGCGGCACAGGCGTTCTGCGCTCCAGCGGCACGGCCCCTCAGCCCCAGCGGCACAGCGTGAACTCCCCGAACGGCACAAACCGGTAAGATACACAACGGTCATTAGAGGGGCCCCTTGGCGCGCAGTGTGGCCATGTCAACGCCAGCTAACCCCCTGCCTTGGTGTTGCCCTCCGGTTGGGTGAGGGAGATCTTCACCTGACAAGGAAGATACCGAAGTCAACCTCGGATGGCAGTGCCATCATGAGGTCGGCCTCGTCAACGGCCCACGTATAAAAGGCTCTCACAGGGAAGAGACAAAAAGAGAGAGAGGCGAAGGCACCCGTTCGAAGAGAGCACCAGAGCAGAAGAAGAAAGAAGGAGAACAAGAAGAAGGTAGAGGAGAGAAAGGAGAGGAAGAGAGAGTGTGTGCTGTACAGTGGGGGGGGAGAAAGGTGGCAGTGAAGGGCACGACCACCCTTCCTCATCCGAACCCTCTCCTTAAGTCTTCTTTCTTTTCCCCCGGTTGTTTTCTCCTCTCATTTGTTTGAATGTAATGCGTCGTGTTTGGCCTTCGGGTCATGATCTATGTCACTTTGAGTGCATCATGAATGAAATATCTCCTGGCCTTGCCTTCTTTCGTTGCATTTGTTGCTTCTTCTTAGCGTTGATCTGTGGGTTTTATGCATCTGCTACTAGCCTTCCAACTTCTGGCCTCTTCCCCTTTCCGGGACCTCCCTTAGCATGATGATTCTTAGATTCTATTAAATGGGTCCGTAGGAGCCCACCATCCTTCTTGATACATAGGGACCCATTCCCTCGGTACCCAGAACATCTCCCCTTGATCTCCTCCCGGAACCAACAGCCATCACCCTGTTCAAGCCCTTCACGGCACACCTAGTTCTACTTCCAGCAATGCATCTCGCTGGGCCGGCCCGACGGCACACCCCGCCCTGGGTCTACTCAGCGACACACCCTTGCCGTTTGTCCCCCCGGGCGGCACGCTTCTTGTTCTTCTACTCAGCGGCACGCTTTGACCACCTCAGCGGCACACCGCCCCTGGAGTGCCTTCAGCGGCACGCTCCCACCTTTGCCATGTCCACTGGCATACTCTAGTTTCCCCTCACCCAGTGCACCCATAGCTTGTGTTAGCTCGTTGGCTTTCTCGTTCAGCGCTTTCCCCGAGTTTTTTTTCCGAAATGCTTTTAAAGGTGGCTGCTTAGGCATGCACCTCAGTTGTTGGTTCATATCACACCCTATGGACATGTCCCTTGTATTCCCTTACCATCCGGGTCAAGGGGAGATGCTGCCGAATTTTTGTCAGAAATAACAATACGTTAAAAGACGAAAGGGAAGCAACAAACGAATGAAACCAACAATAGTAAAATGTCCTAATCAGCCAAGAAAACTATTCAAGGCACCGGGCATTGGCTAAATAAGACTCCGAGAACCGCACTGCTGAGCATGACTTGGGACTCAATCTCATGACAGGGAATTGAAAGCTTAACTGTCTAAAGATTCTTCATCAGAACTGCATGAACAAGGCACCCTCTCTTGGGTTCTGTTTCACCCAGCGGTACACCTCCCAGCGGCACAGTCCCATTTACCTTCCAGTGGTACACTCCCCCTCACCCTCTGGCAATGATTTCTTCATCCCCAGCGACACACCAGTCAATTCTTCAGCAGCACACCCTCAGCCCCCCAGCGACACACTTCCTAGCTCCCTAGCGGCGCACTCCTAGTCCCCCCTCCAGCGGTACACTCCATCATCTCCCCAATAAATATATACATATATATGTAACAAAAATTATAATAAAAGGAACAACAAATAATAATAATAATGATAAAACGGAGGGGGCGGTTCCAATCAAAATAATGAGCGAAGAGAAGATAACAAAAGGGGGGGTAATGTTAATAAATGAGCCATTATGATAAACGCCTCCCAAGGTAGTTCACGAATATAACGGCATGGTCCCCGTCTCTCCTTCTTGGATTCCGAACCCAGGAACATTAATGATGCTCTTGTAAGCCGGGCGTCACCCTCGGGAGTTCTCTCTCTCGTCATGGTGACCGCTCGGCCTTACCTCGGGCCAATATCTCATCAGGGTCCCCTCCCTCTCCGGGATCCGACCTTCCTCCTTGTATTAAAATTGCCGTCCCTCGGCAGACATTCACACGGATTCGTCCCCCGTTACCGTCTTATTTTCTGTATGAACTTTTGTCCAAACATGGAATGGTCCATCAGGGACCGACACAATCCGAGTATTCATGCCCTCACCTCGGGCTCACCGCATGGCCCGACGGCTGTTTCCTTCCTGCATTAATTAGTATTTCTTTCGACCGTGGAGCCCTTATTTCCGGCAATTAATCAAGGGTATTCCCCTCTCCGAGGGGATGTAAATGACGTTGTGACCTTTATGGCGCAACGGGTCCCAGTCCCGACCCGAACCACACAATCGCCTGACTGAGTCAGATCGAGCGCACCCTTGGACTCTTTGGAGCCTGAACAAATCGTCACTTTGTGACTAGCACGCCCACGCACTTAATAAATCAATAAACTAATAAACACCAGAGATCTAAATGAAAAGTGCGTCCACAAGTCTGGCACGCCCGGTGGGACGGGATCACCCTTCATCTCTTTGCCGGAATTAAGGGCTCCACGGCCCCCTTCTTGTAATACTAATTCCTCAATTTGCAAATGCAGGTTGCATTCCGAACGTCAAGATGGCCCTTGCTTTCGGCCAACAGCCCGTCGAAAGCCATGTGCGGAACGGCTACTTGGCCGTCCCTCTCGCCTTAAGGAGCTTCCCTCCTTCAGTTGGCTTCCCCACCTTTTTGGGAGTGGCCTTCGCGAACCTGCTGGACGTTGAGGCGTCTGACGGGATCGATGGCAACGCCTCCATCCAGGGGGCCACCAAAGCTGCTGCCGGTCGTCCAATGGCCGAATCCCCCAAGACTGTCCCCGTGAAGACGCTGGGCTACAATTTGCACCATGTGCACCAGAATGCCGGCCCGTCACGCCCAGGATCGGCCTCTCATCAGAGGAGGCTCAGGAGAAACCATGCCACTGCATCGCCCAGATGCGGGGTCTCCAGCACCGGCAAGTCTGCTGTCATCGGAACTTTCCGAGCAATGCTCCGAGGTGATCCCGGATCGCATCATACCCGCTATACCGGTGCGCAACTCTTTCCAGTCACTGGGGAAGATGAAGGGCGGTATGACGCCCGCATCTCCAGCCACCGTTCCACAGCACCAACCGGCCCCTAGGCCGACCAAGGGCAAATGGGCATGGGTTCCCAAAGCAGCCCGGGTCACTTCACCAACCCGAGCGGGGCCCGGCACCTTCCGCCCGACAAGGGCTTAACAGACAGACCGGGTCAGGACATCGGCCCCCGTCTACCAACCGGCATTGGTCACACTGGCCCCGCCGGAGAACACCCGCCATCGACACCATCGACGTCACTATTAGGCTGCCCGTGCTGAGCCTGTAGCCCACATGCCCGCTGCTACCACCAGGCAGTATCACCCGCCTCTCCTCCTGATCAAGACTGGGAAGGAATGGGGCAGGCAGTGAGAAATTATTTACGGGGCCCGGGGAGCACTCCCCTGGGTCGTCAGAGACTGCTGGGGGCAGTAGCCTCCGCATTCGAAGAAGAAGAAAGCCGACCCGCGCCTAGTGCTGAGTCGAGGAACTACTCTGAGGAGCGCTGTCAGCCCCCGCTGAGGGAAGAGATAAGGCCGCGGGGATCGATCTTTTACAGATTGGGCTTCCCAGGCAGGCCGTCGAGAAGAGCGACATGAAGAGGCAGGGACCTAAGGGTCTATACCTGCAACATGGCAGGAGTATTTGGCCGGTATGGGGCCTTACCGACCGAACCCGAAGAAATGGCCAAGCTTACGACAAGGCCAGGACCTCTCACCAGAAGAGGGAAAGCAGCAACTGAGAAGACACAAGCTCACACTGAAGGAGCTGATTATGGGGAGTCTTCAATGGCCCTGGCTGCCAATGTCATCACTGAAGGCACCACGGGAGGACCATCCATGTCGTCCGAGGAGACGCCAGTTGAAGAAAGAGGGGGCACCCCTAGCCTCTCCATGAGTGACCCAGCTGTATTACTTAAGCAATACCAAAGGGAGATCGAGTTGCTAAGGAAGCAGTTGACCGACAGAGCTGCTCAGCCCTCGACATCCGGGAAAACCGAAGCATTACCAGAGACCCCTGGAGGTAACGGTCAGGCCTCAGAGGCTTCTCCGCAGGCGACGGTGTCTCCACCGGTCCCCAGCTACACCGGGGGCATACCCCTGCATCAGCCACAACATACAACTCTGGCCCCGCCACAGAACTTGCCGTTCCAGGGATCTACCATTGCACCTCAGGTGATAGTGTTAACAACGCCTCTGGCGCAGCCGGCTCATTTTTACCCGAACCCGGTGGACCCGGCGATGGTGAACAGACTGATGTTGGAACAGATGATAGACATGAAGCTGGCAGAAAGGAGCGATTGTGATCACATGCCCTTTGATGTTGTAGACACGCCATTCCTGACGTCTCCAGAGAAAGTCTTATATTACTATACGATGTCCCGCGGTGACTTTCACATTTTTGAATCACTTGAGTGCTTCCTTTTCTTGGGTCTTCTTCTACCTTTTTTGGCATCCGGAATCGTCTCGTCGCAGCATTCGGACGGCATCAACACCAGTCAGACGCATCGGAAGGTTCCGAAACCAGGAAGGGTGTCTTCCGGGCGGCTGCCAACGCCTTGTCTGAGGACCCAGGCGAGTCTTCATGGGGGCGTCCAGGCTCCTGGACGCCCCCATTATTTTTATTTTTTTTCAAACCCATAATATATATATATATATATATATATATATATATATATTAATGGAGGCGTCCAGGCCCCTGGACGCCTCCATTAAAACAAAAAATATAAAATGCCAGTTGGCATAAAAAAAATAGAACAAAAAAATAAAAATATATTTTCTTGGAGGCGTCCAGGCCCCTGGACGCCTCCATCACCTTGCTCATGGGGCCCCGCCCACCGAACGTCGGTTTGTCGTGTGTGAAAAAAGCCAATTGTGAAAGCGTCCAGCCGGCTGGATGCACCCATTTCCAAATCACGGGTCGCCGCTCCAAAACCACGCGTTGTGTTAAACCGCGTGTGACTTTTGGTGGAGTTCGGTGGGCCTTATTGAGGCATCCGGTACCCTGGACGCCTCCATGAAAATATTCAGAAAAAATGAATAAAAATAGAATAAAATATCTTTTTTGCCCTGATGGAGGTGTCCAAGGTCTTGGACGCCTCCACCCTCCGGAGCCCTATAAATAGAGGCCCACCCCCTCAGTTCTGGAGGAGCTTCTAAGAGATCCGATAGGCTGCCGGAGCCTAGAGGCTACCGGAGTCATTTCTAACCCGTGGGGTCTTTTGTAGGTGGAGGTTCCGCCGGCTTCTCGGGTGCCCACGCTCGCGAGAGAAAGGTCGTCTTCATCCACCGCGCTTCCACGTCGTCCCTACGCTGCCGGAGCTCCGCCGGATTTCATTATCCGCACATCCAATAAGCCAATCCTTTCCTTTTCTTCGTAGTTCTTTTACATTCATCATCTCGCATCCTCTATCCCCCTTCATAAGGTCGCCTCTTCTTATATACTTCTTGCATCGATCATCTCATTTTCCTCCTACTCGAGTCCGAGAGGGGTTTAAAACCACACCAACCAGGTGTGTGTCCTGCCGCGATTTCGTTATTTTCATCACAAGGGATTGATACTACACTGCCATTTCCTAATTCTGTTTATCTACTGTCTGTTGTTTTGCAAGGGTAACTAAAGAAAGCCCTCTCCGTCGGCCGGTCGAAGGGGGAGGAAGAAGCAACCCGCCATCTCCCGCTCTTGAGGTAGGCGCGATCACTTTCTTTATTTTGGGGTCTTTTGGCCCCTAGCGATCACATCATGTTCTCGAGGCCGCAGCGAGTCACTTCCCCAATGGCCGTTTAAATTTTCGTTCTTCTATTCTCTTTATATTCTGTTATATTCTTATCTGCTCATATTCTCGAGGCCGCGGCGAGTCACTTCCCCAATGGTCGTTTAAATTCCCGTTCTTATATTCTCTTTATATTCTGTTATATTCTTATCTGCTCATATTCTCGAGGCCGCGGCGAGTCACTTCCCCAATGGCCGTTTAAATTCCCGTTCTTATATTCTCTTTATATTTTGTTATATTCTTATCTATTCATATTCTCGAGGCCGCGGCGAGTCACTTCCCCAATGGCCGTTTAAATTCCTGTTCTTATATTCTCTTTATATTCTGTTATATTCTTATCTGCTCATATTCTCGAGACCGCGGCGAGTCACTTCCCCAATGGCCGTTTCAATTCTTGCTATTTGATTTCTGCACCATTCCCGTCCCCCCGAGGCCGCGGTGAGTCGCTTCCCGCTATGGCCATTTAACCCCATATCTTGCTATATTACATTTGTCCCGCTCACCCCGCCGGAGCAATCTCCCGTGGTGGCCCCTTCTCTTTTCTCTTATTTCTGTGTTGCAGCAAACAAAAGGAGCCCACGCGCTCCGCGTCTTCTTCACTCCCCGAACCGCGTGACGTCGCTCACAGATTGACGATCACGGTGGGACGTCTACTGCTTCCTTTTAGCTACCCTTGCAAGTTCGGCACCGTCCGTGCCTCTCCACCTTGGCGCCCTCGCGCGCCCCCGTTGTGCTCACGGCAGCACTGTCAGTTGTGATTGATTGGGTGTTCATTATATGTTTGTTATTTCTGTTGTTTTCTTACTCTATATCTCTGTCAGTATTCCATTGCATACATCCATCCCTCTTTTGATATCCTTTTTCATTTTTTCTAAGGATCACCCTTTCCCGGTGAAGGAAGGACTCTCCGTTTGAGAATTCCTCTCAACGGACTAGAATCTCCTCCACTGGGACCTCCGTAAGTCCCCGACATCGAAGAATCTCCTCTTCGTTCACTGGGCTGGTTGTACCATTGAAGTTCCCCGGAGTTAGTCATCCCATTCGTGGTGAGACGAGAGACCCTAGCTGACACGGCGGTGAAACAAAAATAAACTAGGGTCCCTATTTTGTGTGAACTTCGGATCTTTCTAAAAATAAAAAAAAATCATCAAAATCAAAACACAAAAAAAGGCGTAAAGGCATCCACTTGTTTGATAATCTCTGCTACCTACTTGCTAGTGTATGTTTTTACGTTCTGGGAAAATTGTGAGCATGGCTCACGAGTCTTTTGAGGAGAACCACCCTATTCGTGGTTTGTCAGCCGACCCGCGAGTCTATGCTATGGACTCGGGTCCTTCTCATGAGCCCTCGCATGAGGTGCAGGTTATTGCCGGGGACACGTCCCCACCACAGGATATCTCTTCCTTACTGGGCGTCCTCGCCAACACGGAGCTTACCTTCGAACAGCTCCGGGCCTTCTAGGCCATTCTGAAGGGGAAATCTGTTTCCCCCATGCCCTAGGAATCAACTCCGGCCATCGCACCTCTCCAAGAGTCCGTGCAGGCCATTCCATCTCCTTCATTGGCGCAAGCCATCCAGTCTCCCTCGCTTCAAGGACAAGCGAGCCAACAACCACCCTCATTCCAGTTCCCGTCACAATCTCAAACTCCCGTTGTTCCCCACATACCGCTTCAGCCAGGGCTAACTGTCGGCGGTCCGACAGATCCCTCTCATTCGGGGTTCCCCCCTCAAGTCTCCGGGAGACAGTTTCTCCCCCAGTGGCAAGTGCCACCTTCACCTCCAGAGGAGCTCGCCCAATCGCTCCTCAATAGGTTCAATCGCATGGACGAGCAGTTCCAAAATCTGAGAAGAATGGTGGACGTGAAAGCCACCCCGGAGGTTGCTTTGCCAATCCTTCCCGTCATTCATCTTCCTCCCTCCGAAATGCTCACGTACCGCAGATACAATGGTACTGGCAACCCCTTCATTCACCTCAAGGATTTCATGTCTGAGTCCTCCTATTGGCAAAACTATCAGAGGTCCCTGGCATGCCTCTTTCGGAGATCATTGGATGGTCCCGCGCTAGAGTGGTTCTATTCTTTGGAGCCCCACGAGGCCGAGAATTTTGAAATAGTCCAGAGAAGGTTCTTGCAGAAATATAGGGATAGGGTCGGTCCCTCACTCTCCATTACCGACCTAGTGGCCGAAAAGATGAAGCCCGATGAGGATTTTGTCCGCTATGCTGATAGATGGAGGTCTCTGGCGGAAAGAATAAGGGATACCCTCTCCGAGCCCGAACAAGTGAAGATGATTGTGTCTAATGCAACCCCACAGTTCAGACACGTCCTGGCCATGAATAAACTTACTACAATGGAGGAACTCTATGAAAGGGCCCGGTACATCCAAACCCAGTTAAAAGACTCCCCCATTATGAACATGTTTGAGTCACCGAAGCCCAAAGTGGTCAGAAAGACAGGCGCTGGTGTCCCGGGCGGAGCCACAGAAGGGGTCGTGACAAATGAGCAAGTGGGTGCGGTCAACAATGCCAACTATGCAGTCAACCCAAGGCCTCCACAAATGCCCCGACTTCCCCTCTAACCAGGTCCTTTCCCTCTTAGTCCTCCACCCCAAAATAATCCACCCCAGGATAATATGCCTCCATTACGTCAACCCCAGCAACAACAACCACAACCTCAGCAACAACAACCACCGCTTCAGTACAACCAAGTTCCACCCCCGGGGAATTATGGTCCCCAACAGCAACAAAGGAGGCCGGTCGGTCCCAAGAGAGCCTACTATCCACCGTTGCCAGAAACTCTGGCGGATATTTTCAACGCCCTCATGGCCTCAAACATACTTGTGCTACCCAGGGAAAGGCCCGTGTGGCCCCCGAATGTTGATACCTCCAAATACTGCGTCTACCACAGGCAGCCAGGACACACAGTAGATTACTGCTTCCATTTCAAAGATTACATCCACGATATGAATGATGAACATCAAATAGATTGGGATGAAATGAGACGATACGTCGCCGCTCTCAAGGTAAGGAGACCTCCTCATAGGCCACAGCAGCAGTTACAACAGCAGCAGCAGCAGCAGCAGCAACCACAACAACAACAGCAGCCTCAGCAGGCCCCACAACAACAGCCCAACATGGGCATAATCCAGAATCCATTACCGGAGCACCAACAGCCCAATCATCAGGTTAACCCCATCTCCTCCTTCCCGAAAGTCGGGAGAGAGCAGGTGTGGCACCCGGAAAGTACCTCCATTCTTTCTACCGCCAATCCTATCATCACGCAACACCCTTGCCTTGCCCGGGTAGCACCTCTCTCTCATCAACCCGCGTCAGTATCGCCTTCACCATTTCCACTACCATTACGCCCTCTCATCCGCACCCCGATCTCCTATCAACCGACACTCTCCACTACGCCTTCACACCCTCTCATCTTCTCTCACTCCCCCACTTTACCATCAACCTCTACCACATTTACCCCTACGCCTTCTAAACCCCTTATCATCCGTCAACCATACATAACCCCGTCTTTCTCCACCATATCACCACTAATGCCTTCAAAACCACTCATTACCCATCACCCACCTCAAAATCATTGCCCGCTTCAAGCCCTACCCACTTCTACTTCGTCTCCACCTCCACCTTCCAGACCCCTTATCCTTCATAATCCGTGTGATATCCCCTCTACCTCCACCATACCTCCACCTAACAAATCCCTCATCAGAATCCCTGCTCTCATCATCACCCCTGCTTCATCAACCATTCCTCCACCACTACCCCTCAAATCCCTGTTAAAACCCACTGCTACCCCCACAGAGGTACAAAAGTTGCAGGCAATGGTGCTCCGGAGTGGAAGGGTTTTCCACAGGGTTTTCCCCCACAACAGTTAGAATCCTGAGCAATCTCAGCCAGAGAAGGATGATAGAGAACAACCAGAAAGAGCTATCCCTGGAACACAGTATGATCTATTGAAACACTTGGACAAGACGCCTGCTCGGATCTCCATCCTGGAGCTACTTCAAAGATCCACATCCCACCAGGCGGCCTTGATGGACTATCTTCAAAAGGTCATGGTTAATGAAGACCTCCCCGTGGAGAAGATTTCGACCGTCCTGACCCCAACAGACACACAACCGGCCATCATGTTCCACAACTACGAGCTCGCTCCCAAGGAAGCTCGGAAATATGCATTGTGCATTTCAATAAAAATTAATGGGGTATCCATAAACCCGTGTCTTGTGGACACGGGTGCGTCCATAAATGTGATCTCCATGGACACCCTTCAGTTGTGTGGGGTCAACGAGGAACAAATAAGACCTTCCTCGATCACGGTCACGGCTTATGACAATAGCAAAAGGCCGCCGCAGGGGATGATTATTCTGAAGGCATAATTAGGCCCTATGTCAGTTCTCACGAAATTCCATGTCCTCGACATGGACCCCACATTCAAGGCTATACTGGGTCGCCCCTACATTGAAGCCATGGACGCTGTGCCTTCCACCAACCATCAGTGCCCGAAGTTTCCTTACAATGGGAGGATTAAGTGGTCAGCACACCTGTCCTTCACACAGTGGATGCTATCAACACCTATCTGCCCTCTGTTTGGCCATCTCATCGGCCCATATTGTCATTGTTTGACGTGCGTGATCTATCTCACGTTCCACTAGCACCAAAGGAGTCGGTCAAGGCAACTGCAACATCATATCTCCCTTTTCACTCCAAAGGTTGGGAGATTATGAGGAACATCGGCTACCAACAGGGTAAAGGTCTGGGCGCACAGTTACAGGGTAGGCTCAAACCGCCAAAAGAAATTAGGCCGAACTGTAGGTTTGGCCTAGGCTTCAAAGGACCATTCAAGGCGGATTGGAAGCCCCTCACATGGACTCTATCAAACCACTTCAACAGAGGGCCTGTTGTTCAGATGGGAGATTACCCGCGAGAAGCATATGGGGGATCACATGCTATATATTTGGCTGAAAAATGTCCGAGGATCACCAAAAGAGGCAAGATCAAAGATCCGGAATACAAGTGGAACAAATGGTTTGATATACGAGACATTTCCATTGCACTGGAAAGGATGTTCTCGTCTCCGCAGTTTGAAGGACCACCATTGATCTTCGGAATACCAGAGAATATTACCACTCTTGCCAAGGTTCCAAACTATCCTCGTCCTCACCAGAAGGACCCTATCATCGACGGATCTTCATCCGTCCTCAACATTGCCGTCGACGGCTCATTAGCCGCCATCTTCTCCATCCACTCGTCTCAGCCTTTGCTGATATTTTCTTCCTGGGCCAGACAATTGTCTGATGATCTTCCCAGATCCCCTTCTCTGCTTACATACTTACGCGGGCTTCTCAACCCGCGCCAGGTCTTCAACCATGATCTGCTCTATGAGCTTCACAATCCTCTAGCCATAACCACTTTTCTCTCTCCTCCAATCTCTTTTCACTGCTTTGTCATTAAAACTGAAAATGAAAAAAAAAACGTCAATTTTTAAACTCTTCAACAACACATCTTCGTTGAGGAAACCTCTTACATCTCCCACGGGTGCATCCCGCCCTGCGGACCACCTGTCCAAGGTCCGATGAGCTACCTTTTCTACCCCTCCTCTGAGGGGTCTTCTTCTATACATTCTACACCATCCTCTTCATCTTCCTCTTCTTCTGTAAATATTGTCAGTCAATCTAGGAATGATAGGTCAAGGGTAGTACCTAGGAAGAAATCCAAGGGTAGGCAGATCCCTCGTCGTTTCCTTCTGGAGTTAGCCGCCAGGTGTCAAGCCCTCATTGCCATCCCCCAGTTGTTAGAAAATCCCATCCGGCTACCAGAAATAGAATGTGAGGGCGACTGTGCATTTGATGAAGGGTATGGAGTCTACGAGATCACGGATGAAGAATGCCCCACTGACGATGAGGATGAAGAATATGAGGATGCGACGGGCGCATACGCTAGGGAATAAAGAGATTCGACGAGCCGTCAACCGCCGTAGAAGAATCCACCAAAGAAGTCAACTTGAGAACTGAGGAAGGCCCTAGGATCATCCTCATAAGTGACAGTCTACCACCTTCTGAAGAAAATGCATTAATTGAAGTTCTCAAGGAATATAAGGACACGTTTGCATGGAGCTACGAGGATATGCCGGGTCTAGATTCAACCTTGGTCGAACACCGTTTAACCCTAAAACCAGGGTCTGTCTCGGTAAAACAAAGGTTAAGGCGTTTCCACCCTCAAATGACTTTGAAAATGAAAGAAGAGGTCGATAAGCTCCATAAAGCCAGGTTCATTAGAGTCGTTCTTTATCCTCAATGAGTGGCGAACATTGTCCCGGTCATGAAGAAAGATGGGAAAGTCAGGATTTGTATCGACTTCCGGGACCTTAACCGTGTGTGTCCAAAGGATGATTTTCCCTTGCCTCACATTGATGTGTTGATCGATAACACGGCAGGTTATGAAACCCTCTCATTCATGGATGGATTTTCAGGATATAATCAAATTCGTTTGGCAGAAGAGGATCAGGAGAAGACGTCATTCACTACCCCTTGGGGAACATATTGTTACATGGTCATGCCGTTCGGATTAAAGAATGCTGGAGCTACTTACCAAAGAGCGATGATGGCCATATTTCATGACATGGTGCACATATACCTGGAAGTGTATGTGGATGACTTGTTGGTGAAATCAAGGACCAGGATGGAACATCCAGAAGAGGTCTTGCAGAGGTCAAGGGAGTTCCAATTGAAAATAAACCTGAAGAAGTGTGTGTTTGGTGTGTCGTCGGGTAAATTGCTGGGTTTTATTATGAGTAAAAGAGGGATCGAGATAGATCCCGACAAAGCCAAGGCTATCAGGGATATGCCGCCTCCCAAGAATTTGAGGGAAGTTCGAGGTTTAATCGGGAGGTTGCAGTTTATTCATCGGTTTGTGTCCCAACATTCACAAAGGTGTAGACCTCTCTACGAGTTGACCAAGCCAGGAGTAGAATTCCACTGGAATTCTAAATGTCAGAAAGCTTTTGAAGGGTTGAAGGAATATCTGGCTAGTCCACCCGTTCTCATTCCACTTAAACCAGAAAAACCTCTGATCCTTTACGTCTCAGTCTTGGATGACTCCGTGGGAGCCGTCCTCGCACAAGCTGATGAAGAAGGCAAGGAACGGGCAACCTATTACTTGTCCAAACTTCTCAATCCCTGTGAGCAGAAGTACACCGTCATGGAGAAAACCTGTGCTGCCCTCGTTTGGGTAGTGCAGAAATTGAAGCACTACTTCTTGGCTCATGAGGTCCACTTGATTGCTCGAATGAATCCTATCAAATTCCTTCTGGAGAAATCCATCCTTACGGATAGGCTAGCACGCTGGTAAAGTTTTCTCTCTCAGTTCGACATCACCTACATCCAGCAAAAGGCGATTAAAGACTATGCCATTGCCAAGCATCTCGCTCACCATCCTCTTCCCAAGTTCGATCCCGTTCAATCAGAGTTTCCAGATGAAGAACTAATGTCCGTCAACCAATCAGATGAGCCAATATGAACACTATATTTTGATAGAGCTCTGAATTCTCAAGGGAGAGGAATCGGCGTCGCCCTCCTGTCGCCTGAAGGCCTCACATTCCCATTGGCATACCAGCTCAAATTTCCAGTTACCAACAATATAGCCGAATATGAAGCTCTTCTAGCTGGCCTAGAACTCATCCTTTCGTATCACTGAGTTACGAGTCATAGGTGATAGTCAACTCATCCTTCGCCAGGTGCTCACTAAATATCGCACTCGCGATCCCAAACTCAAGCCATACCAAGAACTCACTACTGCCTTTGCCAAACTGTTCACCAAACTGATCTTTGTTCATGTCCCTCGTCATCAGAATATTCTCGCCGATGCCCTCGCCTCACTGGCATCATCCATAAGGTTCCCTCTAGGAAGATGGTTTGAGTCCATTTCCATCTACAAACTTCACGCCCATGCAATCGATGATGCTTCCTACGTAAATATCAAAGACAGGATAGCAAGGAAGATCCTGCAGGAAGATATCCTTGAGAAGAGGGAAATCATGTTGGCAGAGGCTGAAGAAGAACTGGCTGATAAAGAGAAACCATGGTTCTATGAAATCGTCAAATACTGCCAAGATCAGTCTTATCCTGAAGGGGCCACCACAGAGGACAAGAAAGCCATAAGAATGGTGGCTCAGAAATACACATTGGTTGGAGGTCTACTCTATAGGAGGAGCCTTACTGGTATTCTATTAAGATGTCTTGGTGACGATGTAGTTTGGAAATGTGTAGAGGAGACGCACTCGGGTGTGTGCGGTGGCCACGTGAATAGTCAGATGCTCGCCAAGAAGATCATTCGCCAAGGCTTTTATTGGCCCACTATGGAAGAGGATTGTACTGTCTATGTCCGTAGGTGTGTCAAGTGTCAACTTCACGCCGATAAAATCCTTTCACCATCTTCCTCACTTCATCCAATATCCTCCCCGTGGCCTTTCTCCATGTGGGCATTCGACATCATTGGTCCCCTAGGTGATCCCAATTCCCTCACCAAGCAGAAATCTTTCATCCTTACTGCGACGGAATACTTCACCAAATGGGCCGAAGCCGAAGCTTACGTGGAAATCAAAGCGTCAACAGTCTGCAAGTTCATCATGAAGAACATCCTCGCCAGATTCGACATCCCAAGCACAATCGTCACTGACAATGGGCCACAGTTCATTTCTCAGGACCTATACGACCTCTGCAAAAGGTACGCAATTGTATTGCATCATTCATCGCCTTATTACCCACAAGGTAACGGCCAAGCGGAGGCCCCCAATAAAACATTGCTCAAAATCATCAAAAAAACCTGCGAGTCTAGTAAGTTTTCAGACTGGCCAGAAAAACTTATCGAAGCCCTATGGGCCTATCGCACTTCAATCCGTACCCCCACCGGGCAGACTCCATTTGCCCTTACTTATGGTATGGAAGCGGTAGTCCCGTACGAGACTCTGATCCCTTCTCTCAGGGTACAATTGGACGAGGAATTTCACCTCGACGATCGTCGTAATTCACTTCTCGCCCAGTTGGAACTCTTGGATGAGAAGCGGCTGGCCGCTGCCGAACACACGCGTGTGTATCAAAATAGACTCGCTCGCTTTTACCAAAAGAAAGTCGTTGAGTGAAAATTCAAAGTCGGTGAGATGGTCGTAAAAAGAATTTTTGTCAAACCTGGAGGGCCGCGTTCTAAGCTCCAACCTAATTGGGAAGGACCATTTGTAATTCAAACCGTGTACCCTGGCAACGCCTACAAGCTAGTCAACGCCGAAGGAACCGAGTTATCCCACCCTTGGAATGGGCTTTATCTTAAGAAATACTACCCTTAGCACAAAACAAAAAAAAATGATGAAAAGATAGAAAACATCAAAAACAAAGAAATATTGAAAACCACTAAAAATATGGAAAATTCAAAATGCCAATGCCTGGTGGTCACCATGTAGTCAGGTCACTGCATCTAACCTTCATGTTAGGATAGGGCCCATTAAGGCTTGGTAGGCACCGGGTCTTGGTTTGCCAGAACCGTGGAGATCCCTGTCCGGCCACGTCGGCCTATGCTCGCTCGAAGGAAGCTAACATGTGCTCACTTATGTATTTTATTCAAAAAAAAAGTCGGTAGCATCACCTACGGTGGGGCCCCACCTAGAAGATCTCCGGAAGCTGTAATCTTTATTCTTTTCTCTTCGACCAAATGAGACAGTCGGCACCCTTAAAACGCTGAGCATGAGAAACCGAAACTCAAACCCCAAGGGCAAGAGTAGGATCCATTTCCTCGAGCATCGATCAGAGCACGAGAAGAGGGCAGTGTCTCCGCAGGCATACGAAAGGGAGCCCACAAACGTCAAACGACTATATCTCCCTCACAAAAAGAAATACAAAATCAAAATCAAGAGCCTGGTCGTGACTGTGCCTGATGCGATAAATGGAACCCCTCAAAGCAAAAGTTTGAATCCACAAAAAAGGGGGGGGGGGCAATGGAATGTAAATGCTCGAGATTTGGTCTGAAGTTGTCAGAAAGGAAAGAGTTAATGGGCCCTTATTCGCTCACCGGGTTAACGGCTTTGCTGGTCCTCTCAGGAGGTTTATCCCCTACACTCTTCCTTCTCCCTCTAAAGATGAAGGTTCGATGGAGTTTCTGAAGGGTGAGCTGCCCAGGGTCTGCGACCTTATTTTAATATACACATTTGGTTGCCTACTTTGAAAAGCAAAAGCCATCGCTGCGAAGGGGTCTTCGTGTTTCTGGCTGGTCAAGACCCCTGTTTACCGCCTTGATGTCTTCTTGTTTAACCTCGGGCTTAGGCCAATGCAAGCGCGTCACCTATGGGTGCAACGGCGTCTGATTCCGGGTCAGCGTCGCGTGGTTGGTCGTTAGGGTTCCATGGTGTTCCATCATATACCATCTAGAGTTGTGAGGAAACAGACCCGGGTCGGGCAAATCATTTACCTCAAACATCTTTTGGGTGAATCCCTGTGGTCGAAAGCGACTGGGAGCCTAAGCATGGCATGACGGTATTGTCATCAGGGTAAGTCTTAGCTGGCGGGATCATCATTCGAGGGGTCTAGAGGCCCAAATCAACCTAGATGTGCACTTAGGATACCTGGGAGGTTAGTAAGAAACCCCTGTTCTCACGTAGGTTAGGTGCCATTTGGGTGCTTGCCAGGCGTTAGCAACAAAAAATTGAAATGATAAAAATAACAAAAAATGGAAAAGAGAAAATGTACATATTTACAAACAAAAAAATCTTTTTATGATAAAACAAAAAAAATGCCAACTATAAAAAGAAAATAAATCAATTTTGCATGATTGCATTTGCGTGCAGCATCTCACTTTTAATACCGCTTGCATTCGTGTGCTTGCCTGTCACATTTATCATCACTGCATCTTTCTCTCGCCTTCCTTAAATAAAGGCTTGGCCCCTTGACCAGTTATCAAGAACAGTCACAGTGACCATTTGCTTATTGAGCAAGGGGCCAAGTCAGAACAGAAATTCTGATTTGTTTGTTTCAGTGATGTTTGCAAGGATTCAGGCAACAAAAGCAAAGGTGAAAACTAAACAAACCGAACCTTGTATTTTATTCCAAAAAATCAAAAAAATACATCAAGTTCCGCCCTCTCTCTCTGCATTACTCGTCCCACTACTCTCCGGGTAAAACGCTCTCAAAGGTGCTACCCAACTACGAAAAGCGGTACTCCTACCGCTCTGTACTCCCCTTCCTATTCCCACACCCCGGCGTTGATCCACGGAAGCAGCAGAGAAGCTACCAACACGAAAGCCACGCTCTCATGCTCTTTGGTAGCGCTCCTCACCATCTCTCAGCCACTGTTCAGCAAGACCAAGGCTGGTTCGGAGTTCGAACAACTGGGCCTCCATGGCCCTTCGTTCCTCCCTTTCAGTCAATCTATTGGCTCTTTCTCTCCCTGCGTCTGTTTCTCTCTCTGCCCGTTCTCTCTCACGGTCTTCCCTCTCCAACTGGAGAGTGACCCTCAGTTCCATAGCATCCCTGGAAGAGTCATCATCAGGATGACGCCGCAGTTCCCTCTCCAGTTCTGCTATCCTAGCCTCCCTCTGCGCAGCTTGGGCAAGCGCTTCTTCCGTCTCCTTTTCCTGCCGAGTGTACCATCTCAGATACGCGATAAGGCGTAAACAAAGAGAAGTCAACACTGAAACTTTTACCTGTATACAGAGCATCCCTTCTACCTCCGCAGCACGCTGCGTGGCGTGAGCAAGTTGCTCATGAAGCAAGTCAAGTTCTGAGGTGGGAATCCACAAGCTGGAAGAGGCACCACCTACTCCCATCGCTGGGGAAGCCGCGCCAATCTGGGCATGCTACGACCTTGTGAATTAGCATCCAGCATCTGGAATCTGGGGTTTTAATTAGGAACGCACTGTACACCTACCAAGGCGCTCGTAGCTCCGCAGGCATCGCCCAACCGTTGCTCCATCTCTGCCAAGCGAGTTTGTAAAGTCGCTATCATCGTATCACGGATATCCTGTAGCCATACGAGTCAGCATTTCCACCAGAAAACCAAAAAAAGGAGAAAGAAGAAAAGAGAAAAGGGGAGACCTACCTCCGCAAGTCCCCGGGGTTGGAACCGCTCTGCGTACCTTGTCTTGTATAGACGCAGGTAATCCTCGCTATCCCGTGCCTGCGATTCCACGATTATGCCACCCCGTGCCAGTCTTCGTACTGTTTGGAGAATCGCACACGTCAGTCAATGCAGGTCACCGGTCCTCGCGTCTCTCTCCCAACGCGAGGTGGCGCAGCTGAATCCACCTATTCTTGAGCCAGTCCCAAAGTCCTCATAACCAATCGTAGCCGAAGTGGCTCGATTTCATTCAGGCAGTGCACCCACAATTCCCGTCTGAACTGGGCACGACTTGCTAGAACCCATGGCTGGTCGGCATCGATTATGTCTGAGTAGGGTCTCCAGTTTACCATCGCTGCAGGAAACTCCTGTAGCTCCAGCCTTAGCACCATCAGTTGGTAGGTTAGGGGTGCCGCACTCATGATGGGTTCCCACTGCCTGGCTAGCGGCACCATCGCGGGTCGCCAATGCCGAGCTCTCCCCATGGGGAGATAATAATAGCTCCACAGCTGCTCGGCGCAGGTCATCAGTACCTTGCAAAAACAAAAGCAATATATATATATATATATATATATATATATATACAAAACAAGCAAAACCAAAAATACCTGGATGAATGGTGTGAAACCACTCACAGCCATCTCACGATCCGCTTCTTGGAACAGGCCTGCAAACAAGTGCGCCAGCATGGCAGCTCCCCAGGCGTAGTACCCTACTCTTTCAAGGTCTGATAGCAGCTCCAGAAAGCGACATTGGATACCGTCCCCTTTCGAGCTCAGTACCAATCTCCCCAAAAGGAAGAGGAGAAATCTCCTCAAATCTATGTTGCATCTTTCCCAGTTGCCGAAATCTGTGCAGTACACGGCACGGCATCTTATTTCCATCCTTTCCATGAACTCTTCTGAGGATTCATCGTCCCACCGACTAGTGTCGGTGAGCCCTAATGCATCCATGAGGGACGCCCTAGCTACCGACCTATTTTTTCGACCATCTGGGTCCAAACCTAGTAGCTTCCGAGCACCTTCTCGGTAATCCTCATAAGTGACCCCGGTCACTGCCTCGCCCTCCACCTTCAGGCTTGTGATCCGGACCACATCCTCCAAGCTGGGCACCATGTGCCCCGAGGGCATCAGGAGTGCCCGACTCACTGGGTCTCATCTCTCACACAAGGCTTGGATCAGAACCAGGTCGAGCTCGAGCGGCTCGATCCGAAGAAATGTGTCAAATCCCATCACATCTAGCCTTGCCTTCTGAAAATCAGGGAGACCTCGGTATGCTGCCACTACCAACTCCCATGAGATCTGTGATTTCATCACACTCTACGCATGCAGGGAATGGAGAGGAGGTTTGGTCAGAAAGAAAGGAAGAAAAAAGAAGGAAAAAAAAGGGGCAGGAAAACTTGGCTTACGAGTTGCGATCGGGTCCTTTCGCTGAAGTGCCCTTCGAGGTCCGAAAGCCTCCTGGAACTACTACCACTGGACCTGCTTCTCTTTGAGGAGTGAGAAGATTCGCCCTCCATCCAACTCTCGAAATTTTGAACTCCTCCTCTCCCGTGAGAACTTGTGCTCCTCAAGTTAGCTCTCGATATACCTGGGAGGATAAAAGGGACAAGAATTTATAGAAATGGAAGGAGTGCATGCCAAGATTGCCTCCATCACCTTTAATGATAGCCCTCGCGATGAGGCACCTACCATGCGGTCCCGTGTGTCACTTCAACTCTCGTACAGGGTGATTGATTGGATGAAGAATATGACGACTAGCCCCCTATGTTGTCTAGGGATACCCTATCATGTTTTGCAGGACGTCCGTAAAACTTGACACAACATCTGGGAGAAGGAACTAGGGCCGTCATTATTGACTTCGACGGCAGATTCCCGTGGAAAATGGTTACAACAAGACGCGATTCTCCGCTTGGGGTGGAGTCTCGGCAGACCCATCACATGGGAACAGTGCAAAGGAGAAGAAGTATAGGAAAGAAGGAACACACAAGAGAACAAACAAGCAGCAGAAAATTAAATCACTCCATTCATAATTCTACATAAGCTGTCATAAACACTACAATCATAGAGAGGAGGCGGGTCCACTAGCTCGTCAACTCTTGCCATTATCTTCATGCTCGTCCCTCTAGACGTCCCTCTCCTCTCCCCTGAGGTGAGGGTCCCTCAGAAGCCTCCTAAATCCCCGTGCAGTAGCACCCGCCTCACCTCGTGGCGCCGGCTCCACAGCAATGACTCGCTGCTCCTCCCCTGGCGTGGCGAAGAAGCCACTAGCGGCAAAGCGACCAGACTGGCGCAGTCACTCCCCGAACTCTCTCGCTCTCTCGTAGCGCCTCTCCATCCCTCCTAGCCTCTGCACGACGGCCTGAAGGCCCAGCTGGAGCTCCCTCACTTGGGCCTCCAAGGCCCTCCTCTCGATCTGATCTCGCTGTCGCTCGGCCCTTCTCTCGGCTTTCTCTCTCTCTGCCTCTCTCCTCATCATCTGTAGAAGAACCCTTAACTCCAGGATGTCTGGAGAAGATCTTTCCTCACCGCGATGTCACAGCTCTGCTACAGTAGGCACCCAGGCATCACGCTCCTCTTCCGCCCGGGCAGCCCGAGCCACGGCACCCGCAAGTTGCTCCCGGAGGGAGGCAATCTCAAGAAAAGGGGCCGAGGAACTGGAAGATGCGCCGCCAGCCACTCCCACCATCGCTGTCTACTGGGCACGCTGGAACGAACAAACAACAGCAGTCATCTAAGCTCCACATTTAAAAATAGAAAATGCAGCACTTAGCTTACCAGGAGCGACAGTTCCTGTTGAGTGGCGGCCAGCTGCCGCCTGACCTCGGCTAATTGGGCACGATATCCGTTAACGTCGCGCGTATCCCCGGCTCGGGGAAGACCCACGTAACTCTCTCTCTGTTGCCACAGGAAGTCGGCACTATCCTGCACCAGTACGCCCCCTTGCTGTCCAGGGAGACGTATGCGCCAATCCTCGAGCTTTGCCTTGCCGCGACTCTCCTTCCTGACACGGCTCGGCTCGTCTGCACTCGCCCACTCATCGGCCAGGCCCATGGTCCTCGCCATGTCCTGCACCAAGAAAGAAGGGCCTCGCATCATAACAAAGAACGCGTCCCCTGTCTAGGACGCGTCCATCATTTGAGTGCAACACTCGCCGAACCCTTTCCCCCCTCGCACGCCTCGCTTCAAAACTCAAAATAGATCAAAGAAGGGGAAATCGAAGCACTCACCGAACCATGTTCACCTCCCTCCGTGACATCGGGCCCCTCGGGTCCCTCGGGGGCCCGAAGCGGCTCTTCCTCCTCCATGGACGCCGTTCCGTGCTCTTGCGTGTCCCTCCTCAGGCGAGGAGTCCCACGTCCCTCTCCACCTTCACCATGGTCCGGCCCACCGAAATCCATCGATCGAGAGAGGAAGAAGACGGAAAGGGGCGAGCAAATCTCGACAGGAGGCGGGCTCGCTTGTGGGTAAGGCACGAAGAAAGAAAGGCCGCCTGGCGCTTTAAAATTGAATTCGAAGGATAAGACGCGTCCTCGCGCCAGGATGCGCCCAAGAAGGAAGAAAAGAAAGAAGGATGATCTCTCCGTGCAAGGCGTAGTTCCCTGCTTTTCAGGGCAAGATCTCGTGAAGCGTGCCTCGAAACAACTCGGTGCAAGAGAAGAAGCGTGGAAAAGGGAAAGTGCATACGACAAAAGAAAGCCATTTTTATTTCATATAATAGTCGAAAGTACATCATGCAGTAAGGAGGGTGGAGTGTACAAATAACTCTCTAACTCTCGCCATCACCCTCCTGGTCATCTCTCTCCTCCCTCCTCTAACGGGGATCCCTAGGGGGCCTCTGCGAACCCTGAGAAGCCATGCTCGCCTCCCCAGGTGGCACCATGCCAGCCTCCAAGGTGCGGCGACGCTCCTCGGCCGAAGAAACTAGAAAGCTACCCATGGAAAAGGAACCAGACTAACGAAGTCACGCCCCGCGCTCCTTCGCCCTCTGATACCGCTCCTCACTCTCCCGAATTCTCCCCTCCGCTGTGCCAAGACTCAGTCGGAGCTCCCTCACCTGGGCCTCCAAGGCCCTCCTCTCGTCCCAATCTCGATGTCGCTCTGCCCTCCTGTACTCCCTCTCTTTCTCTATGATCTCCCTGTCCCTGTCCCTCTCTCTCTCTAGGATCTCCCTATCCCTCTCCCTCTCTCTCTCTAGGATCTCCCTATCCCTCTCCCTCTCCTCTCTCTCTCATCGCCTCTCTCCTCGACAGCTCGAGGGTAATTCGCAGATCCAACACGTCACGAGGGAGCTCCTCAGCCTCCCGTCGCCGCTTCTCCTCCAGCTTCACAATCCGGGCGTCACGCTCCGCCACCCGAGCATCGCGCTCCTGCTCGGCACGAACAGCACGGGCCAGGGCCTCCCGAATCTCGGCCACCTATCCAAACACGCATGCACCGTAAGAGAGCAGTGATAAAAGGAAAGCAGCTAGAAGGAGAGTCGGGGTCAGGCAGACACTCACTCGAGCCGCGCGGTCACGCTCGGCCTCCTCAGCCTGAGCCACCGCATACGCCAGCTGCTCCCAGCTGCCGCTGCCTGGTGGGCCCGCTGAAACACAGAGCAAACGACAGTCAGAGGCCAAGTATCAAAAATCCAGGTCACAAAAATGCATTGCATAGACTCACCAGGATCTCCAACTCCTGTCGGATGGCCACCAACTGTCGCATGGCGTCTGCCAACTGGGCCCGCAGGTCGGCAATCATGTCGTCACGAGCATCCTGCATTGCATATAAGTTAGTATCACATGCATATACACATAGAAGAGTGAAGCATTTTCATTTCACACTTACCCCTGCCATACCACTGAGGGAGAAGCGGTCCCCGTACGTAGCTCGATACCGTCTCATGTAGTCGGCGCTGTCCTGTACATGGGACACCACTGGGACCCCGCCCTGCTGCCAGTCCTGGTACTGTGCTGGGAAGCGCGTACGCCAGTCCACAATCTTCGCCTTCCCCTTGGTCTTCCGCCCGATGCGGGCCGGCTCATCTACATGAACCCACTCCTGGGCTAGCCCCAACGTCCTCATAACCAGTCTAAGCCGCAGCGGCTCGATCTCCTTCAGGCAATGGACCCACACGTCTCACCCGAAACGAGGAAGACCCGCTACAACCCAAGGCTGGCCAGCGTCGCCCATGCCCAGGTAGGGTCTCCACACCACCTGCATCACCATACATACATCATGTTAGTTACCATTCAGTCACATGCATAAAAACACAAAAAAAATCATCATACGCATCATACCATGGCCTCGGGATACTCGCTCAGCTCCCGACGAAGTGACGCCAGCTGGTAGCTGTGTGGTGCCGCTACCACGACCGGCCTCCACTGTCGCGCTAAAGGAACGGCTCTCATGTTCCCCTGCCTGGCCCTTCCCATCGGGAAGTAGTAATAACTCCACATCTGCATCCATCATACATCATTAGCACGAGTAATTGCATATTTAACTACGGTAAAATTCATAAATAAATTATGTACCAGGAGAAAAGGTGTGAAGCCGCTGACTGTCGTCTCCCTCTCTGAGGTCTAGGAGAGATCAACAATCAAATGGGCAAGCAGAGCCGCTCCCCACGCGTAGTGCCCACACTCTGTCAAGGTCCGCCAGGATCCCAAGGAAGCGGTAGTGGATGCCATCCCCCTTCGTCCCCAGCAGAAGGCGGCCCAGGAAGAAGAAAAGAAACCTCCAGAGGTCTAGATCCACCAGCTCCCGCTCGCTCGGGTCCTGGGTGAAAGCTGCATGGGCATCTCCCTCCAGTCGTGCCAGAAACTCCGCTCCAGTCTCGCTAACCCGCTGGCGCGGGTCGACGAATCCGAGCGCCTCCATAATCTCCACTCGGCCGACTACCCTGCTGTCTCTGTCGGTCACGCTCGTCTCTAACCACAGCAGGTCCGGGGCACTCTCTCGGTAGTCGGGGTAGGTGACCCCGCTGACCGCCTCTCCGTCAACTCGTAGCACGGTGATCCGAGCTACGTCTTCAAGCGTCGACACCATGTGCCCCCAGGGCATCAAAAACGCTCGACTCGGCGCATGCCACCGCTCCCTCAATGCCTGGATAAGAGGAAGGTCGAGCCGGAAGGGCTCGATCCTGAGGAAGGCTCCAAAGCCCATGGCGTCCACACGCGCCCTCTGGAAGTCTGGCAGCCCACGGTACGCTGCCACCACTAGAGACCAGTTGATCCGGCCCTTCATCACGCCCTGCACACCACAAAAACAAACAAAAGAACGCATCAGCAGCATGGATAGTAATAAATAATAACACTGTATATGCTACTTATTTATTTTATTTTTAAAAATATTTATGTTTTTTTAGAGGCGTCCAACACCATGGACGCCTCCTCTTTATTTTCTTTATTTTACTTTTAGAAAAACCCAAAAAACAAAACAAAAATAAATAAAATAATATATATTATCATGGAGGCATCCCAAGCCTTGGACTTCTCCTTATTTTTAATCTTATTTTATAAATAAATAGATAAAAAGAAAAAAAAGAAAATGTGGAGGCGTCCAGGCCCCTGGACGCCTCCTTCTCCCATTCCCCGACCTTCTCCACACAGCCTCTCGTCTGCCCGTTTAGCCTAGTGAACCAATAGAATGGAAGTCTAAGGGGCTTATCGGATCGTGCTCGTCCTCTCCCGCGTCACCAGCGCCCGCAGGGCCCTCCACGGGCAAAAGAGGAGCCTCCTCCGCCACGGCAATCTCCTCCGCCACGGCAGCCTCCTCGACATCATCTCTCAGCCTCCTCGGACGATGAGCCCGTCGTTTCCGCTTCTCCCCACCCTTGCTCGGGCCTCCTTGCTCCATTGGAATTGGGAATGGGTCGTTGAGAGTAAACGAGTCGTCAGAATGAACAGTAGAAGTGAAAGGGGGGTGAGGCCCCCCTTATATAAGAAAATCCCTTTTTTTGGGGCGTCCAGGCGCCTGGACGGCCCCACTTTTTTCTTTCCTTTTCAAAAATTCAAAAAAACTTAGGGGCGTCCAGACCCCTGGCCGCCCCCAAACAAAATCCAAAAAAATAATATAAAAAAAGAAATTATAGGGGCGTCCAGACCGCTGGACGCCCCCAAAATAAAAAAAAATAAAAAAAATAAAAAATTGGAGGCATCCAGTCCCCTAGACGCCCCCATTAAATATAATTTTTTTAATATATATATTTACATATGATCATATTATGAATAAATAGGTACATAAAAAGAAAGAAAACACAAAAATCGAAAAATGGAAAAATAAAAAATCATAACAAAGGGAACGTGGTCCAAAACATCAAAATGCCAGATTTTATTCCATCAGAAAGCAGAACGAGCTACATCAGGGGCTTAGGCGCCTTAGGCCATAACTTCCCCAGTTCGGTTACATAAGCTCTCCACAGCTCGCATTCTTCCCCCACATGCGCTGAGGCCTTTCCCGCAACACTTGTCTTCCAGGGTGCTTTGACGGCCTTCGCTTCCTTCGCATCCGCTTCAGTGCCCAACTCTCTCTTCTTCAAAGGAACGATGCCAGTCGGTGGTGGGAACGAATGACGTGGAATGCCGATCTGGAGGCAGCACCGATGCGCGTTGTAAAGGACAAACTCGGTCGCACCAATCAGTTGGAGATCAACTTCACAAGAAGACCTCATGAGGAGCTCAAGCAGGAGTAAACATGCCGGTGCGCAAGAGAAGAAGCTTTGTGTCATGGTTCGAAAGTGGGACCGCCAGTCTTCACGTTTCTTCAGCCACGGAACACGGTTCGCTACAGTGCCACCAAAGCCTAACACGTCGGCTATGTGATGAAGCGGGCATTGTTGGAAAAGCTTTGAAGCCGTTGGCATTCCCTCGCGGTGGTCGAATTTGAAATGCAAATCAAGCCAGCAATTCAAGACAAGTGCGCAACCAAATGGAGGCTTACCCATGCTCGAGGCAGTAAGGCCGCTGTAAAGATAGGCAAGGACGGCGGGTCCCACCCTCTTTCCACTCCAGATCTCACGATTGGCACTTAGTTGGTCCTCCTCCACTATGTTGTCGGTATGAGGGAACAAGAGAGCACCCGCCAGACAAATGGTGAACCCCTTCATGATTCCCTCCAAATAGTCATCGTCTGGTGACCCTCTCAGGGTGTCCATGACCCATTCCGCGAGCTTTTGGAGATCGATCCCCTTTTGAGTACGGACCTTTCTGGCTGCGTCGGGCGGCATGAAACTTCCAAGGACGCTTTCAGAAGTCCCCCGTGTTAGCATCCGCATAGCCTTCACTTTCCCGTCACTCTTGAATTTCTTCAATCCGAGCAGAAGTTTCACCTCCTCGAGGAGGATGGTCGCCTCAAAGGTCGGGAAGATAAAAGTGTGGGTCTGGGGATGCCAGATCTCCACTAGTGCGCCCATAGCCACCCAGTCCATACGAATCCTCTCGTAGTGTTTGGCGTGAATAAGGAGCCCCTGCAGATGCCACTTCGAGAGTATGGCCCTCATGCTGATGGATATGTTGGAAGTTAACTTTGAAAGCCATGGCAATTTGGAAAACTTCCTCGGGCCCGGGAAGAGTGGATATGGCTGAAAAAGGAAAAGAAAGAAGAAGAAAGGAAGGAAGTAAGAAGAAGGTTCACGTGGAGAAATTTGAAATGAATCAGCTTACCATATGCGACATGATCGTCCCACTCAGATGACCCTCGAGGTCGGAGAGTCGCCTAATCTCGCTGCCAGGCCTGTTCCTCTTCATAACACGGGAAGACTCTCCTTCCATCCTGAGATCTCTAGATTCTCCTCTCCTTCCTCTCCTGAGCTTCCAAAACCCACCTTGGTGCATTTGAATGAACTAGCCTAAGGGGAGTTCTTATAGGAAAGGAAGATCGCTACAGGACAGAACGTGTCACATCAACAGTCAATGTCAAGATTTTGGCTAGATCTCCTTTCCATTGTGGTGCGATTCTGTTACGATTTTGTTACTTTCTGATGTTATTAATACATGCTGGCCTGTGCAGGTTTTACTAACGGACGTCTTTGTCCTATCACCTGTCCCACCTTTCAATGGTTGGTCCCACCATGTCATGCATCGTAGTATATGATACCTACGCTACTAGAACATGTCAAGGACCACACGGCCCGAACGAATCTGGGATTTGAGTTCCCCTTCAACAAAAAACAGTGATGATCCTAGAAGAATTTGGGTTGTACGGATAGGCCGTTAACTTGTGATAGCATGGGGACGACGATTCCGTTCAGTGAGTTGGTACACGGATAAACGGGCCCCAGCCCAGTGTCGGCTCACCGGATCGGTATCCTGACCCGTTCTTAACAAGTTGACAATATTATCCTTGACTATTTTCTATTTTAGTTTGTTTTAAAATTTTATTTTAACCCAGCATGCATTCATATAGGACTTTGATTTATTGCGAAAGATCATTCAAGTGATTCGATTGCGAAAACTGCTGTGCTTCAATTCTTACAAATATGAGATATTCCACTCCGAATGAAATACTGAGTTTCCTTGAAACGGCCCTACGCTGCTCTTCCAAAGGAGACCCTTGTTTGGACAGACTCTCAGATATTTCTTTACTTTTTACCTTGTTTGACCCACCTTGGCCGCAGCACTTCCACATTGGCTGGTAACCGCTCACCAAAGGTGAAACCCGCGGGTTTATGACCCAGGTACTTCCACACCGAGAAGTTGGTCTCCTTTATGTTTCGTGCCTGAGCACACATCTCACCCTCCCTTATTTGATCTCCGTCCAAGTAATCGTCAATATTTGAAAGACCTTCTTCAAGGTCGCCTCATTGAAACTTCAGGAAAGATTCCAAACAGAAACATCAAAAGCGTGTCTCATCACACCTTGGCATCAACTTATCAGTCCGCTCCCACTTCATTTCACTCCACTTCGATACCATTCCACTACGTGTCACTCCCTTGCAAAGCAGACGCCAAGGCGGGGCAGCTGTAGACACGCCATTCCTGACGTCTCCTGAGAAAGTCTTATATTACTATACGACGCCCCGCGGTGGCTTTCACGTTTTTGAATCACTTGAGTGCTTCCTTTTCTTGGGTCTTCTTCTGCCTTTTTCGGCATCCGGAATCGTCTCGTCGCAGCATTCGGACGGCATCAACACCAGTCAGACGCATCGGAAGGTTCCAAAACCAGGAAGGGTGTCTGCCGGGCGGCTGCCAACGCCTTGTCTGAGGACCCAGCCGAGTCTTCATGGGGGCGTCCAGGCTCCTGGACGCCCCCATTATTTTTATTTTTTTTCAAACCCATATATATATATATATATATTAATGGAGGCGTCCAGGCCCCTGGACGCCTCCATCACCTTGCTCACGGGGCCCCGCCCACCGAACGTCGGTTTGTCGTGTGTGAAAAAAGCCAATTGTGAAAGCATCCAGCAGGTTGGACGCGTCCATTTCCAAATCACGGGTCGCCACTCCAAAACCACGCGTTGTGTTAAACCGCGTGCGACTTTCGGTGTAGTTCGGTGGGCCTTATTGAGGCGTCCGGTACCCTGGATGCCTCCATGAAAATATTCGAAAAAAATGAATAAAAATAGAATAAAATATCTTTTTTGCCCTGATGGAGGTGTCCAGGGTCCTAGACGCCTCCACCCTCCGGAGCCCTATAAATAGAGGCCCACCCCCTCAGTTCTGGAGGAGCTTCTAAGAGATCCGATAGGCTGCCGGAGCCCAGAGGCTACCGGAGTCATTTCTAACCCGTGGGGTCTTTTGTAGGTGGAGGTTCCGCCGGCTTCTCGGGTGCCCACGCTCGCGAGAGGAAGGTCGTCTTCATCCACCGCGCTTCCACGTCGTCCCTACGCTGTCGGAGCTCCGCCGGATTTCACCATCGGCACATCCAATAAGCCAATCCTTTCCTTTTCTTCGTAGTTCTTTTGCATTCATCATCTCGCATCCTCTATCCCCCTTCATAAGGACGCCTCTTCTTATATACTTCTTGCATCCATCATCTCATTTTCCTCCTACTCGAGTCTGAGAGGGGTTTAAAACCACACCAACCAGGTGTGTGTCCTGCCGCGATTTCGTTATTTTCATCACAAGAGATTGATACTACACTGCCATTTCCTAATTCTGTTTATCTACTGTCTGTTGTTTTTCAAGGGTAACTAAAGAAAGCCCTCTCCGTCGGCCAACCGAAGGGGGAGGAAGAAGCAACCCGCCATCTCCCGCTCTTGAGGTAGGCGCGATCACTTTCTTTATTTTGGGGTCTTTTGGCCCCTGGCGATCACATCATGTTCTCGAGGCCGCGGCGAGTCACTTCCCCAATGGCCGTTTAAATTCCCGTTCTTCTATTCTCTTTATATTCTATTATATTCTTATCTGCTCATATTCTCGAGGCCGCGGCGAGTCACTTCCCCAATGGCCGTTGTAGACATGCCAAAATTGACGCTATGTTGATCAAATCTCATGTCACTATGTTGACGCCCCAAAGTGAACTTCAATATATTCATAATATGAAGTTTTTCTTATTTTTATGTGTTCTTGCATTTTTGTGATTCGCGACCTAAAGAGGGGCATGTTTTAAATAGCGACCTTATCTAGGGCGTGTTCAAAAGAAAGGACGACCAAATGTCAGGGCGTCAATTCCTGGTATTATCCGGTTTCAAAATAAATTCAAATTATTGATTAACGTCCTTCCTCAGGGCGTAGTTTCAATTAACGCCTTCATCTCAGGCGTTTTCTCATAATTTTCAAATAAAGTAAGTTTTATTACCAAAATTAAATCCAAGAAGTGACGCCCTTGATAGTGGTCGTGTTTTGAGTAGCGTCTTGATGTAGGTCGTCAATTTGTGATTTGACGCCCTTCCGAAGGTCGTGTTTCACCTTCCGTGTTCTGCTTAAACTCCTCTTTCCTAGAGAGTTCCCTGCCTCCGTTGGTCTCCTTGCTCGAATTGGAGTTAGAGTCTTGCCTTCTTTGATCATTACCTATCCTTATCTTCCCAAATTTGAGCTTATCTTCGATTGAAATCCTATAAAAGGATGCTCTGGTCGATCTAGACAGGGGTTGACGGGTCAGAGAGTTCACAGGTTCACGGGTTACGAGTTCAGGGTTACAGAGCTTCATCTTCCTCCTGTGCGATCGTTTAGAAAAGGCTCTGCTTCCTCTGCTTCCGATCAACCGCGTCCACCTTGTTTCCCTTTACTGTCGTCAGGGACAGCAGGGTTCTTTTTATTCTGTTGTGTTGTTTTGTCTTTATCAACCGATCATCATCATTGTGTTTTTCTCTTTTCTTTCACGTTTGCATTAGCTGCATCATATCTCCTCCTTCCCTATTCTCTTTAGGGGTTTTAAAACAAAATAAGGTGCGCATGTTTTGTTCTTTTCTCATCTTCATATCATCTTTAGGATTGATACGACGTGCACTTGGCTGATCCATTGCTTGTGTGTTTTGTCTTCTTTTGCAAGGGTAATCAATAAAGAAAAACCCCCTTCATCGGCCAGCTGGTTGAAGGAGGAGGAGGAATTCACAATCCATCCCGCGTTCTATTTTCCACCAGGTATTCGCGATCTATTTTGTTTCTTCTTGAGGTAACCCCTCTGGCGATCACCCTCCTTAGTAGCACTACGTGCTTCTTTTCCCTTATTATTATATCATCTCCCCCTTATCTTTATTATGCTTTCTCATATTTAAATTTCTTCTCCATGTGTGGATTTATCACGATCTACAAATTGGCGATCACGGTGGGACATCCACTGTTTTTCTTTTGATTACCATCTCCTATTGGCACCCACGTGTGCCCTTTCCTATTGGCACCCACGTGTGCCCTTTCCCCTTCGGCACCCACGTGTGCCCTTTCCCCTCGGTACCCACGGTACCCCTCCCCTTGTGCCCCATGGGCACTCTCCCTTGTGCACCCTGCACACTCTCCGGGATCAGCCAGTTTGTGATTGCATATTTCCTGAATTCACGTCTCAAACCGAGGCGCCTTTTCTTTTAACGCCTTCATCCAGGGCGTGTTATTACTGTGTTACGTCTTCTGTCAAGACGTCTTTCATCATTTTACTACTTTTATCACGCTACCTGTGAATTCACGCCCTGCCCTAGGGCGTTCTTTTATTGCATAGCGCCTCACCTCAAGGTGCTTTGTCAGATTTGACGCCCTCACTCAGAGGCGTACTTTTCATATTCCGCGCCTCAACCAGAGGCGTGTCTTTATTTCTCGCTGCTGGCTCATGGCCTCTCGCAGTGATTCACGACAGTGATCCTGTCGTTGCTTTGGTTGATAGCGACCTGCCCCAGGTCGTCTCTTTCCTGCGTTTTACAGAAGCCTGCTTCCTGTTGCTGTCTGTGATAGTTTGTTTGGTTATTACATTGCTTGCCTATGTTGCTGTGATCTTATCATCTTATTTTGCATATTGTGGCATTTGGTTGAGAGACCTCCTCTCTCCACACTAGGATTCCACACACCTATCTTGGAATCGGGACGACCCTCCATTGAGCATTCCGTCTCTTTGGACCGGAAATCCCTTTTCCAAGACCTCCGTAAGTCCCCGCACCCGTGGATTCCCTCACGGACGCCGGGCTGGTTGTACCCTTGAAGTACCCGGAGTATAGAGAACCTATCGTTAGTGAGGAGAGAGAAAGAATCTAGTTGACCCGAAGGTTACACTTGGATCAACTAGCTTTCACATTGCAAACAGAAGTGAACTATTCAACAATTTAATCCACTCTAATCTCAAGCATAACACTAAAATCTTGCATTCATCTCAACTTGGTTGCATACACTTGCTTGGATTGATTTGTTTAGACTTGTTTGGATTGAGTGGTTGTTTGTTTGATACTGCCTTTATAAAGCCGTCTCTCCTCTTAAACATGAAACTCCGTTCAGGAAAAATCATCAACATGGCAGGCTACGGGTATTCTTATGATGACGAGGATGAGAATGTTTTTGGTCAATATGAGACCCCCCCCAGGATTCCATCTATTACGAGGGAAATTATCCTCCTCCTCAGTCCCATCATCCTCAAATCCATGTGGTTGATACCACTCCTCAAGAGGCCGTGCCCTCTTCCCAAACTTTACCCTCCAACACCTCGGGGAATTCTTCTCCATCCCTCAATGTCACGGATTTAATTAATGCTTTATCTCAGTTAGACGATTCCCAGCGGCAGACTATTCAGGCCGCTTTGAAAGGGAAGTCTATTCCCTCTTCATCCTCCAATCCGCCTCCGACCGAGAGTGGCCATCACCTCACTAATGACCAGGCGGTCTTGCATAAACCCCCCTCTCGTCCACCAACGCCCGGTGCGGCCATGCCAGCCCAACAGGTGAGCTATTCAGCGGTTAGGCCTCAGTTCCAACCTCCCCGAATTCTGCGGACACCTATACCACATTCTTTTATTCAAAATCCGGCCCCAGTCGAGTCTGACACTAATATGCTATTACTCCAGAAATTGGCCAGCATGGAGGAGCAACTAAAGAAGGTCACCACGGCTAAGAATGCCCTGGAAATTTCGCTCCCTACATTGCCCGTCTTCCACTTACCACCATCTGAAATGCCAAACTTCCGGCGATATAATGGGACTGGTAATCCTTTTATTCATTTGAAGGACTTCAGGTACGAGACCTCCTTCTGGAAAGACAACAAGGCCTCTTTGGCCTACTTATTCAGGAGATCTCTGGAGGGGCCAGCCCTTGAATGGTTTTATTCACTGGATTCCGCTGATGCCGGCGACTTCGATATTGTTCAAAGGAAGTTCTTGCAAAAATACAGAGACCGGGTCGGACCATCCCTTTCGCTCACAGATCTGGTCGCGGAAAAGATGAAGCCCGAGGAAGACTTCATAATGTTTGCTGATAGATGGCGGTCTATGGCCGAAAAGTTGAAAGATACACTGTCTGAACCGGAACAAGTCAAGATGATAATTTCCAATGCCACTCCTCAGTTCCGGCACATACTGGCCATGAACCGGTTAACCACCATGGAGGAGCTCTATGAGAGAGCTCGTTATATCCAGACGCAGATGAAGGATTCGCCCATTATGGGCATGTTTGAGCCGAAGTCACGGCTATTCAAGAAAACCACAACTGTCAACAACAGCGGGCCCACGACGGAGGGCACTATTACAAATGAGCAGGTTGGCGTAGTTGGCCACCCCCATCAAGCTAACCCACGTCCTAACCCACCTCCACCACAAAACCCCCATTTCAACTCCACTCCACAACGCCAATTCGCACCCCAACATTCCTTTGCTTCACCACCAAACCAAGCACCCCGCGTTAACCCTCCAGCTCCGCAACAGTACCACCAGGTACCACCACCTACCAACTATGGCCAACAACAACAACGGAGACCACCACTTGGCCCCAAAAGGGACCACTACCCTCCATTACCAGAAAGTCTCCTGGATATTTTCAATGCCTTAATGGCCGCCAATTTGCTCATATTACCAAGAGAAAGAACAGCGTGGCCCGCTAATGTTGACACATCCAGTTACTGCGCTTTCCATCGTGCACCTGGTCATAACCTTGATCGTTGCTTCCACTTTAGAGATTACATTTATGACCTAAATGGCCAAGGTGACATCAATTGGGATGAGATGAGACAATTCATCGCCACCATGAAAGAAAGAAGGTCTCCTCGGCAGCAACAAACTCAACAGCCACAACAACCAGCTCCACAGCAGCAACAACAAGCTCCAGCACCTCAGCACGATATGGGGATCGTCCACAATCCACTGCCGGAGCACCCGCCAAACCAGCACGTAAACCCTGTCACGTCTCTCTATGAAGTGGAGAGAGGGCAGGGATGGCATGAAGAAAACGCCTCTGTCGGGGCACTTTACCATAATCAAAATCAACCTCCGCGCCTCTTGCGCACCACTTCTTCTCCTACCCCTCAAGTGGGCCGATCTCTTCTGCGCCCCGTTAATTCACCGCCTATCACCAATTCTCCAACCTTGCCGATTCGCCCCCTTCTTACACGCTTATCACCTCTACAGCCTACGCCACAACAAAACCCATCCACCACCAACCCTTCGTCACTGCCATCTAGGCCACTCCTCATCCGCCCATCACAAACGCCCACTGCACCCGCCACCACTACTCCTTCACCGGCAAGGATCCCCCCACCATCGGTTCCGCCACCTTTTGTACCTAGAACCCTTCTCATTCCACCCCCCACCAACTCCCCCCGCATTCGGGTATCCCTTTCTACCTCTACGCCTCCTACCAGGGCACCAGCACCCTCTACAGGGATTCCCTCTGCGGGAACTCCCACTCCACCACTTCTTAACACCAACACACCTTCTTCTTCTAATCCCCCTCCCACACTTGTCCCGACAAAGGCACGCCAAGGCGTGGCGCCGCTCCGCAGTGGACGGATGTTCCACCGTATTTTTCCACAGAGAGAGTTAGAGCCCGTGCAGGGGCCGCAAGAACAAGAGCAAGAACAAGAGCCAGTGCCAGGAACTCAGTATGATTTGCTAAAGCACTTGGACCGAACACCAGCAAGGATTTCAATCCTGGAACTAATTAAAAGGTCCACCACTCATCAGCTAGCGTTGAAAGAATATCTGCAAAAGGCGATGGTCAATGAGGACATTCCAGTTGAGCAGATAGTCACAGTTTTAACACCCGCTAGCAGTCAGCCGACAATTACTTTCCATGAACATGAACTGGCGCCACTCCCAACAAGAAAGTACGCTCTATGCATCACAGTTGACATTAATAAGGTGGCTGTTAAGCAATGTCTGGTGGACACTGGGGCATCCATCAATGTCTTGCCACCTAGCACCTTGAAGTTGTGCGGCATTCTGGAAAGCCAAATTCGGCCGTCCACTATCACAGTCACTGCATATGATAACACGAAGAAACCTCCTATAGGCATGATTACGTTAAAAGTAAGTTTGGGTCCTGCCGCCATCACAGCAGATTTCCATATTCTGGATATGGATCCGACATTTAATGGCATTCTGGGACGCCCCTACATTCAGCAACTCGATGCGGTGCCCTCCACAAATCACCAATGCCTTAAATTCCCACACAAGGGCCGCATTATTAAAGTTACCAGTATGCCGATTTTGCCAGAGGAGGATATTCATGTGACTTCGTCAGTTCCATCCATGTGGCCGGCCAACAAGCCACTATTATCCGTGCTGGACGTCCCTTGTCCACGACCAATGCAAGAAAAAGTCACAACGGTTGCTATGACACCCCTGCCTCCCAAGGGGAAAAAGAAGAAAACAATGATGAACACCTCTGGCTGGAACATCTTAATGAAAATGGGGTATCAAAATGGCAAAGGTCTGGGTGCCAACTGTCAAGGCAGGATTAGGCCTGTTAAACCTCAGAAGCTGATTACACGAGGTGGCCTAGGTTACAAAGGGCCAGGCAAAAACAAAGATGAACCATGGGCATTTATGACATCCACGTTAAAAACAGATCGCCAACCGCTCACTTGGACATTAAAGACACATTTTGTCACGGGTGACTTTCAAAATAATGAGCAAACTACCATAATCACTTCCATATTAGACTGTCAGGATGTTCATGCTAGACAGTTTGCTCGTCATATTGCCCCGTTGGCCACATACAAAGCCCTGGAGTCCTTAAGGCCTGACAAAAGAGGGAAAATGGATGATCCAAAATGTGACTGGTACAGGTGGTTCGATATGCAGGATATTACTATTTCTCTGAGTTGCCTCTTTATGCCGACTGACCCAGAATGGCCGCCACTTATTCATGAATTGATTGAGATGCCAGCTGCAATTACAGATAAGAGGCAGCTGCTGAGTGACTACACTGATACTGGAGAGCCAGATGTTCCGTTTGAAGAAGGATTCACTGTGGACAGGTTGTGGGCCGGCCTCTTTTCTCTCACTTCCATGCATCCATCTGTGCTTGCTTCTCTATATTCTCATCGGTTTGGTCGCGTGCCAAGACCACCTCCGATTATAATCAATTTATCTCCAGATTCAATCCAAGTTTCTCTCCCAATTCCTTCTTCACTCCTCGAGCGATATTCTAAACTCTCCATCACGCCCCCTCGCGGGCCATCACTGATTCAATCTTTCTCTGATCTGGCAATTTCCACTCCTCCTACTATCCTCCCTTCACACTGCTTTCTTCTTGAAACAGAAAATAAAAATGAAGGAAAAAATAAAAACAAAAAAAAAATGCCAAATTCCCAAATTTCCCATCCTCCATTTCTGTTGAGGAGACCTCCTATTTCTCTTCTGAGTGCGTCCCGACCCAGGGGCCGCTCCTTCAAGATTCATTGCTAAATCTTTTCTCCCCCTCTGGTGAGGGGACTTCCTCTGTATTACCTCTTGTATCCACTTTTTCACCTCCTTCTTTTTCTTCTTCTAGTCAAGCTAGTTGTTCTTCTTCTTCTAATAAAATTCAACGGGTAGACTCACATAAGAAATCCAAGGGTAAGCAGATTCCTCATAGGTTTCTGTTGGAGTTAGCTATTAGATGCCAGGCTTGTTTAGCCCTTCCTGAATTTATAGAGAATCCAATCATCCTGCCAGAGCTGGAATATGAGGATGCTGCTGTTGTTTCTTATGAGGGTTTGGGTGTCTATGAAATTATGAATGATGAAGACCCTATTGAAGAGGGGGATGAGAGTTATGAAGAATATGAGGACGAGGCTGATGCTTTTGCTAGTGGCATAAGACGATTTGACGAACCGTCAGCCTCTGTAGAAGAGCCTACCAAAGAAATTAATTTGGGTACCGAGGAAGACCCTAGGATTGTCCTCATAAGCAAGAATTTACCGCCCTCCGAAGAGGAGGCGCTCATTTTGGTCTTACAAGAATACAAGGACACGTTCGCATGGAGTTATGAAGATATGCCTGGATTAGATCCTGCGCTCGTTGAACACCGCCTTACACTTAAGCCAGGGTCTGTGCCGGTCAAGCAACGATTGAGGCGTTTCCACCCTAATATGACTTTAAAGATGAAAGAAGAGGTAGACAAGCTCCATAAGGCTAGATTTGTTAGAGTTGTCCTCTACCCAAATTGGGTGGCTAACATCGTCCCGGTTATGAAGAAAGATGGAAAAGTTCGGATTTGCATAGACTTCCGGGATCTCAACCATGCGTGTTGTAGCACCCCGTATAAAAAAAAATTATTATTATCAATATTTTTTCAAATAAAAATAAAATAAAATAAAATAATATTAGATAAACTATTTAGGTAGTTTATGTAAGAAGTAGGAACATGAAGTTATCATATATAAAAGTTATTCACTTAACAAGTGGCTTCCTAGTGTAGTTGGTTAAGTAGCTTGCCTTCCAATCCAATGACCAGGGTTCAAATCTTAGCATCCACCATGTATCTACCCTTTTTGCCAAATAAGTATATGATGTAAGCTAATCTTGCACTTACGAATTGGGCCATGGGTTAGATGTCCAAACAATTGTCTCTTATCTCTCCAGCCTATCTCTTATCTCTCCAGCCTATACAAGCTGTAAAGACTCATTATTTCAGATCTTGTCCCCTATCCGTTCATACTAGACCCTATAACATCCCCTTTTGCTACCCCCATTCCCATTCTAGGCTAGCTGAGGTTGGGGCAAAGCTTTGCTAGAGGGGTTCTGCTGCTACGAACTTCACAGAGGTAGGTGTTCTCAACTTTTAACTAAATTAGTAGCTAATCTAGGATGATTAGTCTAGGCCTTTAGTATTAGGCTCATTTCCATGCAATTTTAGTGTTTTTAAAGCATGTGTTGACTTAAGTCTAGGATGATTAGTATGCCTTAGCTTCACACCTAAGATAATTAGCACGTATTAGCTTTATACCCAGAATAATTAGCAAGTATTAGCAAGTATTAGTCTCATATCTAGAATGATTAACATGTGTTGGCTTAAATCTAGGATGATTAGCATGCATTAGCTTCATACTTGAAATGATTAGCATGTATTAGCTTTATATCTAAAATAATTAGCAAGTATTAGCAAGTATTAACAAGTATTAGTAAGTATTAGTCTCATACCTAGAATAATTAGCATGTGTTAGCTTAAATCTAGGACGATTAGTATGTATTAGCTAATATCTATATTTGATATAGTTCATGCTTTAGTAAAGGGCCTGTCATTTGTCAATTTCTGTGAAACTAAAACCACCATGTTAAAAATGTTATATAAGAGAAACTAAAGCATGAAAATAGTGAAAGAAGAAATTGTAGTCAAGAGGATGAAAAATGTGGAAAAAGACCAAGTTGAAAGAGGCCAAGTGGAAAAGGACCCAGTTGAAAGCACAATGAAATGATATTGAAAATATAGGGTTATAAGAAAGAGAATAATGAAAAATCTAGAGAGAATGAGAATGTGTGCAAGAAGAGAAAGTCGTAGATTGGAAGGTTAGGAAGAAGTTTCATGAAGAGTGCAGAGAGAGAAAATGAGAGGAAGAAGGTGAAAAATGTGAAAAAATGAGATCTATAGGCGTAGGTGAACAATTACTGAGTAAAAAATCAGAACCATAGAAAATTAATTATAACTTAAAAACTAAGAAGAATTGGAGGATATGGTAAAATAAGAAAATCTGTATCTACAAGAGGGGAAGAACTTTTGTGAAGAACTCAGAGTGAAAGGAGGATTGGAAGGGCATGAAAACTAGGGAACAAAACTGATGAGTCGACTCTGCCTGATGGATGAGTTGACGCAGTACTGTTCATATGAACTGATGAGTCAACCATGTGAGCTGGAAATTGAACTGATGAGTCGACGTAGCCTGATGGATGAGTTGATGCAGTACTGTTCATATGAACTGATGAGTCAACCCTGTGAGCTGGAAATTGAACTGATGAGTCGACGCAGCCTGATGGATGAGTTGACGCAGTACTGTTTATATGAACTGATGAGTCAACCGTGTGAGCTGGAAATTGAACTGATGAGTCGACGCAGCCTGATGGATGAGTTGACGCAGTACTGTTCATATGAACTGATGAGTCGACCCTGCCTATGAAAATGAACTGGTGAGTCGACCCTGCCTATGAAAATGAACTGATGAGTCGACCCTGCCAACAGATTTGAACTAATGAGTCGACCCTGCCAATGAAAATGAACTGATGAGTTGACGCGATGAGCTGATGAGTTGACGCAATGAACTATTGAGTCGACCCAGCTAGCTCATTACGTTAACGTGATCATTAGGCTTTCACTTTTGCCATCTCCACTGATAGATGGCAGCCGGAGAGGTGATTTTTAACTCCTGACAGGGTCCTCTGAACCCTGTATAATTCCCAGGAAGGGCATCCCACAGTAAGGATGTCATTTCTAAAATTGTCAGGTGGCCATAAGGCACCTCTCTTATCTAGTTTTTCCGTGTATCAAACGTTACTGGTTTCCACTCCTAGTTCATCCATACACATCAATGCGCCCTTGGATTCCATTCCATAATTCCACCTTATATATCATACTGGTCAAACCTTGAAATTTCACATTGGCTATAAATGAGAGTGGATGTCAACATACATGATAAATGCTGTGCATATAGGGCCCGGTCTGGTCCTGGGGGGAGCATCTGAAGGTACTTGTGTCTATGGGAGTTTATTGACCACGGTGTTTGGCATTGCACCGAAGTACTTGCTTGCTTGATTTTAGACATTCCACTCATTCTCATGATATTACTTGATTGATTGACTTGAGACCCGCAAAAGGGTAAAAGTGCTTACTTGAATGCATTATAAATAGCCAATTCCAGTTATACACTTGAAACTACTTTGCTTAATATTACTAGCTTGAATAACATGTTTCTACTCAATTACTAGCTTGAATAACATGTTGCTATTCAGTTATCACTGACTTGACATCATTTACTATCACTTGCCACTCCTGCTTGAAATTGTGAAATCTATATACTCTCACTTTCTACTTCCGTCGATTTTACAATTCTTTGATATCTATCTGTCTGCATGCATAGGTTACATACATTAAATGAATGTGTAATTCACTTAAAGTATGTTAAAATTTGAGATGTAAATCCTACTGAGCGATTCACTCATCTAGTTATTTTCTAACCTTTCCAGGAAATTCAGATATCAGCCAGAACTCGGAAGGGAATGAGTCGGAGTGATGAGTGTAAAAATAGAGTTATCTTGTTATCTTGTAAATTGTACTTGTGTAAATGGTGTTATTGTAATTTCATTTATGTCAGTCATATCAAGTTATGTCAGACGTCAGCTGTATTAGTCCAATAATTGTAATAAGGGCTTGAAGCCTAGTAGTTGGACTTGGATATGTATGTAATTGTCATTGGGTTAGTTGTATCAATTGTCAGCTCATCCTAATTGTATTAACTTCGAGTTAAATCCTAGTCAATTGTGCACTCTGATATTTACATGATTGACACGATCTATATAGACGCGTCACGCCTCCAGGTAATCTTCCGCGCTCGGGGCGTGACAGTCTTCGTGGTATCAGAGCCTAGGTTTTCAAACCTAGGGAACTAGAAAAAATAAACGGTTAGAAATTGAAATCTAAGTAAAAAAAAAAACTTGAGTCCAAGGATAGGTAAAACCCAAGTTCAAGGATAGATATACCTTACCCGGTGAGATGGATAGAGCCATGGGTTAAGATTTCTAGTGACTTTATCCTTATAAGTAAAACCGACCCTTATCTTACTTAAACACTTTTGTAGGATCATGGCTGCTGAAAGAGCACAATGGCGCGAGATGCAGCGCACCGTGCAGGGCCTTACACAGGCACTACAGCAAGTGGCCCAAGGCGGAGCTAACCGTGGAGCAGGTGACCTCCACAGAAGTTTCCGTAACATGAACCCACCAAGATTCACGGGTTCGTCCGACCCCGAGGACGCCGAGAATTGGTTAAAAGAGATGGAATGAATCTTCCGTGTGATGTAATGCGCGGACGACGAGAAGGTTTTACTGGCCGTATTCCAACTGGAGCGGGACGCTCGATGCTGGTGGGAATCCATAGAAGCAACACTACCAGAATACCATGTCACATGGGATGAATTCACGGAGCATTTCAACAACAAGTACTTCTCCGATCATATCCAGGAAAAGAAAGGCATGGAATTCGCCGTTCTAAAACAACGGGGCTTGAAAGTGGCCGAGTATGAGGCCCAATTTTCTAGATTATCCAGGTATGCACCTCACTTGGTGTGTACAGAAAAGATGAAGGCGAGAAGATTCCTTAACGTGCTTCGGCCCCATTATATCACACAATTGGTCCCGATGGACATCCAAGTCTATTCGGAGATGGTTCGGCGTGCTCAACTGCTGGAAGACGCCACCGAATAATCTGAGAGAATCCGAGGAAGAGACAAGAAGGAACCCGTCACAAGCCCGGGAAAATTCAAACAATCCTTCAACAAGAAGCGATTCTTCATGGGAGGGGAGCCCTCTAAGGCGATGAAATTCTAGAAGAATGATCGGCCATTCTCCACCACCACACCATCAAAGGAGATTTGCAAATATTGTGATAAAGCTGGTCATAGGACCGAGGAATGCTGGAGAAAGTTAGGAGCTTGTCTTCGATGTGGGAGCCGAGAGCATCGAATCCCAGACTGCCCACTGATGAAGGAGCAGGACATCAAAGACGAGAAGCGTCCAATAAAGAAACAAGGCTGTCTACAAGCTCTCCGAGAGACGGAACCCACTGAAGGCGGAATTATGGAAGGTACTCTCACTATTTGTTCAAAAACTGCTCAAGTTTTATTTGATATCGGAGCAACTCATTCATTCGTTTCCAAGAACTTTGCTGCTTCATTTTCTAAGAAACATGAACTGTTAGATTTGGTCATATCTACACCCCTTGGGAATGAGTCTGATGTCACTTACCACTATCCAAATTGTGAAGTGATGATTAAGGGAAGCAATTTACCTGCTGACCTGATATGCCTAGATATGAAGGGTTATGATGTTATACTAGGTGCCGACTGGCTATCCACATACCAAGCAACTGTAGATTGTCGGCATGGCAAGGTAACTTTCGTAGATTTCCCAGATCTAGTTTACAATAGCCCTCGGAGTAAATCACTTCTTATATCAGCACTCCGAGCTAGTAAACTTATGAATAAGGGATGCATGGCTTTCATAGCATTCGTGACTGCCACGGAAGTCGAGAAGGTTAAACTTGAAGACATCCGTGTAATTCAGGATTTTCCTGATGTTTTTCCAGAAGATTTAACCGGCTTACCCCCGAAAAGGGAAGTGTCGTTCACAATCAACCTTGTCCCTGGTGCTGGTCCTATTTCCAGGGCACCATACAGAATGTCCCCTGCTGAGCTGAAGGAACTAAAAGAGCAGCTAATGGAATTATTGAAAAAGGGTTTCATCAGGCTGAGTACTTCCCCATGGGGAGCACCCGTGCTATTCATCAAAAAGAAGGACGGATCGATGAGATTATGCATAGATTATCGGTAGCTAAATCACCTTACAATCAAGAACAAGTATCCACTACCAAGGATTGATGAGCTGTTCGATCAACTATCTGGAGCTTTATACTTCTCCAAGATTGATCTTCGTTCTGGTTACCACCAATTGAAGATCAAAGAAGAAGACATTCATAAAACTGCATTCCGAAGCAGGTATGGGCATTACGAATTTACTGTTATGCCTTTCGGACTAACAAATGCCCCCGCAGCTTTTATGCAGTTAATGAACAGCATATTCAGGCCCTATTTAGACCAATTTATTGTGGTCTTTATTGATGATATTCTGATCTATTCAAAGACCGAAGAGGATCATGAAGAACACCTCAAGAAGGCATTACAGATATTAAGAGAAAACAAGCTATATGTCAAATTCAGCAAATGCGAGTTCTGGCTCGAGGAAGTATCCTTCTTAGGCCATATCATTTCAAAGAATGGAATTGCTGTTGACCCATCAAAGGTCGAAGCTGTGAAGAACTGGGGACGACCCATAAATGCAACTGAGATTCGGAGCTTCTTGGGTCTAGCTGGTTACTACCGGCATTTTATCAAGGACTTCTCCAAAATTGCTGTTCCCCTGACCAAGTTAACCCGCAAGGAAGTGCCTTATGAGTGGAAGGAAGACTGTGAAAAGAGTTTCCAAACTTTGAAGGATCTCTTGACCACTGCTCCAGTCTTATCATTACCAATGGAAGGAGAAAAATATGAGGTATATACCGATGCTTCTGGTATTGGCCTCGGATGTGTATTGATGCAGAATGGGAGAGTCATTGCGTACTCTTCCCGACAATTAAAGAAACATGAAGAGAACTACCCTGTTCACGACTTAGAACTGGCCGCAGTAGTATTCGCTTTAAAGATCTGGAGGCACTATCTCTACGGAGAACAATTCACTGTGTACTCCGATCATAAAAGCCTCAAGTACTTATTCTCCCAAAAGGAGCTAAACATGCGGCAAAGGCGTTGGCTCGAGTATCTCAAGGATTTCGACTTTACTATACAGTACCATCCTGGTAAGGGTAATTCCGTAGCTGATGCCCTTAGTCGAAAGCCGAGAATAATATTGGCCAACTGCATGATACAAGAATGGAAACTGCTGGAGAAATTCTCTGAGCTAGATATCAGCACAGATGAGAAGAGCATGTGTATTATTCTATCTCATATGAGCCTACATCCAGATTTACTACCTGAAATCAAGAAGTTACAAGAAGAGGATCCCTCGCTAGTGGAGATAAAGAGCAAGCTGGACGAGAGACTAGATTTCAAGCTGGCACCTGATGGCAGATTACTATTTCATGCACGGACATGTGTGCCCGACTGTCCCGAATTGAAGAAGAAGATTCTTGAAGAAGTTCATAGATCGAGGTACACAATCCACCCTAGAGCTACTAAGATGTACCAAGACTTGAAAAGAACTTTTTGGTGGCCTAACATGAAAAGGGAGGTAGCAGACTTTGTGTCTCGTTGCCTCACATGCCAACAAGTGAAGGCGGAACATCAAAAACCCGCCGGAAAGCTACATCCGCTGGATATTCCCAACTGGAAGTGGGAGGACATTGGCATGGACTTTATCATGGGTTTGCCCAAGACTAGGGGCGGATATGATGGAATTTGGGTAATTATCGACCGGTTAACTAAATCGGCCCATTTCTTACCCATCAAAAGTCGATGGTCAGTCGACGTACTTGCTGCCCTGTATATTAAGGAGATGGTTAGATTGCATGGAGTTCCCGTCTCGATCGTATCTGACCGAGACCCATGCTTCACCTCTCATTTTTGGAAGGGTCTACAACACTCTCTGGGGACGAACTTAATTTCAGCACTGCTTTCCATCCCCAGACAGATGGTCAGACTGAAAGGACAAATCAAGTTGTTGAAGATATGTTAAGGGCATGTATTATAGATTTCGACGGAAGCTGGCATGACCACTTACCACTAGCCGAATTTGCATATAATAACAGCTATCAAGCTAGTATTCAAATGGCTCCTTTCGAGGCGCTTTATGGCAGGAGTTGTCGTTCTCCAATATGCTGGGAAGAAGTCGGTGAAAGATAAATTCTAGGCCCAGATATGGTTAGAGATTCAACTGAGAAGATACACCTTATCAAAGAGAGACTCAAGATAGCTCAGTGCAGGCAAAAGTCTTATGCTGATAACAGAAGGAGAGATTTGGAATTTCAAGTGAGTGACCATGCATTTCTCAAGGTATCTCCCGGCCGAGGTATTAGAAGATTCGGTGTTAAGGGCAAGCTTACACCAAGGTTTATCGGTCCATTTGAAGTATTGGAAAGAGTGGGCGAGGTGGCTTACCGCATTGCCTTACCTCCTCAACTCTCGGAAGTGCACAATGTATTTCATATATCTATGCTGAAGAAATATGTGCACGACCCTTCTCACATCATCAATCATGCTGAATTGGTGATTCAAAGGGACCTTACTTATGAGTAAAAGCCGATGCGGATCCTCGACCGCGAAGTTCGAGTTCTAAGGAGCAAGACGATCCCTATGGTAAAAATTCAATGGAATCGATGCTCGGAGCAAGAAGCAACTTGGGAGACCGAGGAATCTATGAAGAGAAGATACCCAGAACTATTCGGCAAGTATCTTATACTTTCTACAGTATCCTTATGTAGTTGAATTTATCCTTATACAATTGAATTTGGGGACCAAATTCTTTTAAGTAGGGGAGGGTGTAGCACCCCGTATAAATTTTTTTTTATTATTATCAATATTTTTTCAAATAAAAATAAAATAAAATAAAATAATATTAGATAAACTATTTAGGTAGTTTATGTAAGAAGTAGGAACATGAAGTTATCATATATAAAGGTTATTCACTTAACAAGTGGCTTCCTAGTGTAGTTGGTTAAGTAGCTTGCCTTCCAATCCAATGACCAGGGTTCAAATCTTAGCATCCACCATGTATCTACCCTTTTTGCCAAATAAGTATATGATATAAGCTAATCTTGCACTTACGAATTGGGCCATGGGTTAGATGTCCAAATAATTGTCTCTTATCTCTCCAGCCTATCTCTTATCTCTCCAGCCTATACAAGCTGTAAAGACTCATTATTTCAGATCTTGTCCCCTATCCGTTCTTACTAGACCCTATAACATCCCCTTTTGCTACCCATATTCCCATTCTAGGCTAGCTGAGGTTGGGGCAAAGCTTTGCTAGAGGGGTTCTGCTGCTACGAACTTCACAGAGGTAGGTGTTTTCAACTTTTAACTAAATTAGTAGCTAATCTAGGATGATTAGTCTAGGCCTTTAGTATTAGGCTCATTTTCATGCGATTTTAGTGTTTTTAAAGCATGTGTTGACTTAAGTCTAGGATGATTAGTATGCCTTAGCTTCACACCTAAGATAATTAGCACGTATTAACTTTATACCCAGAATAATTAGCAAGTATTAGCAAGTATTAGTCTCATATCTAGAATGATTAACATGTGTTGGCTTAAATCTAGGATGATTAGTATGCATTAGCTTCATACTTGAAATGATTAGCATGTATTAGCTTTATATCTAAAATAATTAGCAAGTATTAGCAAGTATTAGTAAGTATTAATCTCATACCTAGAATAATTAGCATGTGTTAGCTTAAATCTAGGACGATTAGTATGTATTAGCTAATATCTATATTTGATATAGTTCATGCTTTAGTAAAGGGCCTGTCATTTGTCAATTTCTGTGAAACTAAAACCACCATGTTAAAAATGTTATATAAGAGAAACTAAAGCCTGAAAATAGTGAAAGAAGAAATTGTAGTCAAGAGGATGAAAAATGTGGAAAAAGACCAAGTTGAAAGAGGCCAAGTGGAAAAGGACCTAGTTGAAAGCACAATGAAATGATATTGAAAATATAGGGTTATAAGAAGGAGAATAATGAAAAATCTAGAGAGAATGAGAATGTATGCAAGAAGAGAAAGTCGCAGATTGGAAGGTTAGGAAGAAGTTTCATGAAGAGTGCAGAGAGAGAAAATGAGAGGAAGAAGGTGAAAAATGTGAAAAAATGAGATCTATAGGCGTAGGTGAACAGTTACTGAGTAAAAAATCAGAACCGTAGAAAATTAATTATAACTTAAAAACTAAGAAGAATTGGAGGATATGGTAAAATAAGAAAATCTGTATCTACAAGAGGGGAAGAACTTTTGTGAAGAACTCAGAGTGAAAGGAGGATTGGAAGGGCATGAAAACTAGGGAACAAAACTGATGAGTCAACTCTGCCTGATGGATGAGTTGACGCAGTACTGTTCATATGAACTGATGAGTCAACCCTGTGAGCTGGAAATTGAACTGATGAGTCGACGCAGCCTGATGGATGAGTTGACGCAGTACTGTTCATATGAACTGATGAGTCAACCCTGTGAGCTGGAAATTGAACTGATGAGTCGACGCAGCCTGATAGATGAGTTGACGCAGTACTGTTCATATGAACTGATGAGTCAACCGTGTGAGCTGGAAATTGAACTGATGAGTCGACGCAGCCTGATGGATGAGTTGACGCAGTACTGTTCATATGAACTGATGAGTCGACCCTTCCTATGAAAATGAACTGGTGAGTCGACCCTGCCTATGAAAATGAACTGATGAGTCGACCCTGCCAACAGATTTGAACTAATGAGTCGACCCTGCCAATGAAAATGAACTGATGAGTTGACGCGATGAGCTGATGAGTTGACGCAATGAACTATTGAGTCGACCCAGCTAGCTCATTACGTTAACGTGATCATTAGGCTTTCACTTTTGCCATCTCCACTGATAGATGGCAGTCGGAGAGGTGATTTTTAACTCCTAACAGGGTCCTCTGAACCCTGTATAATTCCCAGGAAGGGCATCCCACAGTAAGGATGTCATTTCTAAAATTGTCAGGTGGCCCATAAGGCACCTCTCTTATCTAGTTTTTCCGTGTATCAAACGTTACTGGTTTCCACTCCTAGTTCATCCCTACACATCAATGCGCCCTTGGATTCCATTCCATAATTCCACCTTATATATCATACTGGTCAAACCTTGAAATTTCACATTGGCTATAAATGAGAGTGGATGTCAACATACATGATAAATGCTGTGCATATAGGGCCCAGTCTGGTCTTGGGGGGAGCACCCGAAGGTACTTCTACCCATGGGAGTTTATTGACCACGGTGTTTGGCATTGCACCGAAGTACTTGCTTGCTAGACTTTAGACATTCCACTCATTCTCATGATATTACTTGATTGATTGACTTGAGACCCGCAAAAGGGTAAAAGTGCTTACTTGAATGCATTATAAATAGCCAATTCCAGTTATACACTTGAAACTACTTTGCTTACTATTACTAGCTTGAATAACATGTTTCTACTCAGTTACTAGCTTGAATAACATGTTGCTATTCAGTTATCACTGACTTGACATCATTTACTATCACTTGCCACTCCTGCTTGAAATTGTGAAATCTATATACTCTCACTTTCTACTTCCGTCGATTTTACAATTCTTTGATATCTATCTGTCTGCATGCATAGGTTACATACATTAAATGAATGTGTAATTCACTTAAAGCATGTTAAAATTTGAGATGTAAATCCTACTGAGCGATTCGCTCATCTAGTTGTTTTCTAACCTTTCCAGGAAATTCAGATATCAGCCAGAACTCGGAAGGGAATGAGTCGGAGTGATGAGTGTAAAAATAGAGTTATCTTGTTATCTTGTAAATTGTACTTGTGTAAATGGTGTTATTGTAATTTCATTTATGTCAGTCATATCAAGTTATGTCAGACGTCAGCTGTGTTAGTCCAATAATTGTAATAAGGGCTTGAAGCCTAGTAGTTGGACTTGGATATGTATGTAATTGTCATTGGGTTAGTTGTATCAATTGTCAGCTCATCCTAATTGTATTAACTTCGAGTTAAATCCTAGTCAATTGTGCACTCTGATATTTACATGATTGACACGATCTATATAGACGCGTCACGCCTCCGGGTAATCTTCCGTGCTCGGGGCGTGACACGTGTCCTAAAGATGACTTCCCCCTCCCTCATATTGATGTTTTGATTGATAACACGACAGGGTTTGAGACCCTCTCGTTCATGGATGGCTTCTCAGGTTACAATCAAATTTGTCTGGCTGAAGAAGATCAAGAGAAGACATCATTCACTACACCATGGGGTACTTATTGTTATGTGGTCATGCCTTTTGGACTTAAGAATGCTGGAGCCACCTACCAGAGGGCTATGATGGCGATTTTTCATGACATGATTCATATCTATATCGAGGTGTATGTGGACGACCTGGTTGTAAAATCAAGGACAAGGATTGAACATCCTGGGGTTCTAGCCAAGGTCTTGCAAAGATCATGAGAATATCAGTTGAAGATGAACCCCAAGAAGTGCGTGTTTGGTGTTTCTTCAGGGAAGTTGCTTGGTTTCATTGTTAGCAAGAGGGGAATTGAAGTTGATCCCAACAAGGCAAGGGCCATTAGAGATATGCCTCCTCCCAAGAATTTGAAGGAAGTTCGAGGATTAATCGGGAGGTTGCAGTTCATTCGCCGCTTCGTCTCCCAGCATTCACAAAGATGTAGGCCGTTTTACGAGCTTACTAAGCCGGGAGTCAAGTTTAATTGGGATGACAAGTGTCAGGTAGCCTTTGACGGATTGAAGGATTATTTGGCCAATCCTCCTATCCTGAGGCCGCCGATTCCAGGCAAACCACTCGTTCTCTATGTCTCCGTCCTGGATGACTCTGTAGGTGCTGTCTTGGCTCAAGTGGACGAAGAAGGGAAGGAGAGGGCAGCATACTATTTGTCTAAACTTCTTAACCCCTGTGAGCAGAAGTATTCAGCCATGGAAAAAACTTGCGCTGCTTTAGTCTGGGTAGTTCAGAAGTTAAAGCACTATTTTCTAGCACACGAGGTTCACCTCATTGCTCGCATGAATCTGATTAAATTCCTCCTTGAAAAATCTGTCCTCACTGATCGATTAGCACGCTGGCAAAGCTTCTTCTCTCAGTTTGATATCACTTACATTCAACAGAAAGCTATCAAAGGTTACGCCATTGCCGAACATCTTGCTCACCACCCTCTACCTCGTTTTGATCCTGTCAATTCGGAGTTTCCAGATGAAGAACTAATGTCCATTAATCAACCCCACGATCCTATGTGGACATTACATTTTGATGGAGCTCTAAATTCCCAGGGAAGAGGGATCGGCATGGTTCTTTTAACACCAGAAGGGGTCACCATCCCATTTGCTGCTCAGCTCACTTTTCCCGCCACCAATAATATAGCTGAGTATGAAGCTCTTTTGGCCGGTCTTCAAACCGCTCATCGATATGATGTCACCCATTTGAGGATTGTTGGTGACAGTCAGCTCATTCTGCGCCAGGTGTTGGTCAAATGCCGCACTATCAATCCTAAGCTCAAACCCTACCAGGAACTTGCTTCAGCTTATGCCAAGCTCTTCACCAAATTGATTTTCGTCCATGTTCCTCGTAGTCAGAATATCCTAGCTGACGCTCTTGCTTCTTTGGCCTCGGCTTTAGTCTTCCCTCCTGAGCGTGATTTTCATGTTCCCCTGATTCATCAGCGTGACACGCCAGCTATCAAGGATCGTGCATTCCTCGATATTAGGGATAAGGTGCTTGATAAAGATTAAGCAAAAGGAATCCCTTAAAGGCAAAGAGGTCATGCTTTTAGACTGGGAAGAAGAATTGGCTGATGAAGAGAAGCCTTGGTATTATGAGATTGCCAGATATTGTAATGATCAGTCCTATCCCGAGGAAGCCACCGCAGAAGAAAAGAAAGCAATTAGAAGAGTGGCTCAGCGTTATATTTTGATTGGAGGTGTGCTCTATAGGAGAGGGCTCACCGGTGTCACTACAAGAAAAAGTGGCTATAGCGACCGAATTAGAGACCGATTAAATCGGTCGCTAGTCGGTCCCAAATAGAGACCAATTCGGCGACCGAAATAATCGGTCGCATATCTGAGACCGTTTTGGCGACCGAATTTATTTCGGTCTCCAATCGGTCGCTATATTTAGCTCGAATTTATTCCGGTCTCTTTTTTTTTCAAAATCGACCGAATTGGAGACCGATGTTGCGACCGAATATATTTCGGTCTCTAATCGGTCGCTGATATTTTACCCCGCGACCATCTCCCCCCTGCATTGATAACCCTTCCTCCACCGGAGCTCTCCCCTCCCCCTCCGGCCCCCTCGCCCTCCCCCCCCCCCCTCTGCCTTGCGGCCACGGGCGTGGCGAGCGGCGTGGTGGTGGACGGACGCCGGAGCTCGCTGTCTCGGCCAGCCCCGCACCATCCTCGCCGTCGACCTCGTCGGTCCCCGTCGTCCTCGTCGTCACCCTCCTCGGTCTGGTAAGTCCTCTCCCTCTCGATCTCCCCCCCCTCTCCTCTCCCTCCAGCCCCGCGCCTCTCTCCCCCCCCCTCTCCCTCCCCGCCGGCCATCGACCATGCCCTATTTCTCATTTTTTTTCTTCTTGGAGGGGTTCCAGTGAGGGGGGTTTCGGTGGGAGGGGGTGGCGGGGGAGGTTGGTCTGGGAGGGGGGGTGGAGCTCGGGTGAGGGGGAGGGGGCTCCGCAGGGGAGGGGGAGGGGGCTGCGCAGGGGAGGGGGAGGGGCTCCGGTGGAGGGGAGGGGGCTCCGCAGGGGTGAGGGGGAGGGGGCTCCGGTGGACGGGAGGGGGCTGCGCAGGGGGAGGGGCTCCGGTGGGGTGAGGGGGAGGGGGCTCCGGTGGAGGGGAGGGGGCTGCGCAGGGGGAGGGGCTCCGGTGGAGGGGGGGCTGCGCAGGGGGATGGGCTCCGGTGGAGGGGAGGGGGCTCCGCAGGGGTGAGGGGGAGGGGGCTCCGGTGGAGGGGAGGGGGTTGCGCAGGGGGAGGGGCTCCGGTGGAGGGGGGGCTGCGCAGGGGGAGGGGCTCCGGTGGAGGGGGAGGGGCTCCGGTGGAGGGGCTCCGGGGGAGGGGCTATGCTCGTGCAATGAACCTGATTTATTTAAGACTCTTGAGATGGTGTCCACATATCATTTGTTCTCCTGTAAAATAGTGTGAAATATTATAAGATTATCTTTTTAGTTTGTCCGGTCCGTTATTAATGTTCTGGCTTCAATATGCAGTCCATTTATTGTGTCATGTATTTTCCCCAATTCTTATTTTTCGATTTAAAACTGTAGCAAACCCAAAATCCAAGAACTTGAGAACCAACAAATCCAAACATTGGATTATGAGAATTTTAAAGCAAAGGTACAAGATGAACTCTACATATGACCCCATCATTCTTATGAGAACCAAAAATAGTGTAAAAATTCAACAGATGTAATACGTGTCACTAGAGTTTTATTTAAAGACTGAGGCTTAAATAATCATTCCATGGCCTCTTTTTCTATCTGCGTTCTCAAACGCAATCTTAACGTTTGAAGGCACTTTGTCACGACCCGCAAGCGATGGACTAATTTCGTAGGGCCACTTTGATAAAGAAGTAAATCCGATTACGATAGATTAATTAGGGTGAGACGAGTTATTCTTATTTAGTTCGTTTTTTTTTCTTAATCGGAGTCGGTTAGAGATAAAGTTAGGGTATGTGAATTCTTAAAAAGGGGTGAAATAAATCACCCGAGGTGGGTTAGGAGTGGGTCAGTCGGGGTGATATACCCGCCCCTAATTCACTCCAAAAATATCTCGGAGATGACAATCAAATATTACACTAGAGAATCTTAATCATGCCAATGGACAATACTATCACTCTCCAGATCAAATATTCCTGAGCTGTCAACACTTTATTCAAGGAGAAATTCATGGGTAATCTATGTTTTATTCAAGGTCCCTTACCAACTCAGTTTCTGTTTTAATCCGAATTATTTGCCGACTCCTCGTGTCATTTCGGCACAATTTTCTCATTTACGAAGAGAAAATGGCATCTTGTTACCCACAGAGAAAAAAAAAAGCAAGACAAATGCCATCCAAAAATCTGAGACACACTGATCAGCACTTGAAAATGGAACACCTAAAGACAAAAAGATGGAGGGACATACAAGCAGTTTGGAACCAAAGGTTTACCTGTTGCAAGGTACTCAGGAGCAGCATATCCGTATGTTCCCATGACCCTAGTTGACACATGGCTCTTGTTACCAGTTGGTCCATCTTTTGCCAAGCCAAAGTCGGAAAGCTTGGCATTATAATTTTGTAGGTTTGCAAAGAAGGGATTTGAGAGGCAGAACATCATGACGGGGAACGTTAATCAAGAAAACATATCATCCATCAACTATAAGACAAGGGTCTCCACTTACTGAATCAAGAAGCACATTTGATGTCTTAAAATCCCGATATATAACCTTTGTTTCAGCACCATGCAGAAAGGCCAGCCCCTTTGCGGCTCCAAGAGCAACCTTCATCCTAAGGTTCCAGGAGAGAGGCTGGAAGTATGAACCCCCTGCAGAATCGACATTGTGGGGTTCAAAAACTGATTCAAAAGAACTACGTAGGTAACCATTGGGTAAAAGGTGAGGCCACTGCGCATTGCAATTTTTTTTCTTTAAGAAAACAGGTGCCTAAATGAGTCAGCAAACCAAACGGTGCAGAGAATAATCGAAACAGACATACTCCTAAAAAGATGGTTCTCCAGGCTTCCCCGTGGCATGAACTCATACACCAGCAGCCGGTGGTCATCCTCCAAACAGTACCCTATCAAACTCATAAGGTTGGGATGGTACAGCCGACCAAGAAAATTAACTGAATGTGTTGGATGTTACAATAAAATTCATGTTTTCATTGTGTACATGTATTGTCAATTTCACATGTTATTGCTATGTTTTTAGAATGTGTTAGTATCTTGTCAATATTTAATTAGTTGGGTGTTGTATGTTAGCTGAGATGCGTGGGTGCAACCTAACATTGCACGTATCTTAGGAGAGCGTGTTAAGCCCGTGTCAATCAATCTACCCGTTCAAGACTTTGGGATTGATGTGCACGTTCTCATTTTGAATGATGAGAATGTGTATATCTAACTCAAAGTCTTGAATTGTCCCGTTTGGACAGTCTGTGAATGTTTGATCGCACTTAGGTGGTTAATTACTATATGTGTTTGTGTTGTTTGTTAAAAATTTTGGCTGGATGCGTCTTCTCATTCCTCTCTGATATACCTTTATTGATTTTGATTATTTTCTTAACCACTTATTAGTAAGTGTTTAAGAAAATTTCTTAATCAATAAATATTTTGTGGTATATCGGAGAGGTGTGAGGAGATGCTGCCGAAATTTTTAGCAAATAACACAACACATATAGTAATTAATCGTGCGATCAAACCTTCACAGATGGGTTAAAAAGTGAAAATCTAAATGATATTTCCTTCCTATTTAAAATGGCAGAGATGGACGATGTGAGGAAAGGGTTGGAGTTTTTATTTTGTTAAACATGTTAAAGTTTTGTGTGTTTACATTTCATTTGCATAGGGAAAATGTCTGAAGATCGTTCATGGATGTACCGTAGAGTAGTTAAAATTTGAAATACCGGTCGGATGGCCGTGCCGGTCATTCCAATACGACTTGTGATCGGCGGCGAAGAACAGGGACGAGAAGCCGGCGGCGGCGGATGCGTCGGGTGGTTCTTCCGCCAAGAGGTCTGCTATCCCTGGATTTTTTTTATTTGGTTTTTTTGGAGTTTCGTTTCTTTGATTAGTTTTGTTGCGTGCATAAGGGGAGTGCATGGTCCCGCTTGATTAATAAGATAAGATTGTCAGAGGTTTGAGGTGCGGAAGAAGTGCTTAGCACGTTTCTTTGGCAGGTTGCTGTCAGTCTCTGACTAAATCGTACGTGCGTCATACTGGAATTGGAAGCTAGTAACATATATTCTGATCAATGAAGGTGTGAATAGAAAAATGGGAATTGCTTGCACGACCGGATTTTTATTGCTATAAGAATGGTTAACGTTCTTCACCTTTCTTTCTTGTTCTTTTCCTCCCGGAAGGGTTCTGTAATTCTAATGCCTGCTCTTGAAGTCTACTTTTCTCATCTCTTGGAGACATGATGATAGATATAGAGATGTTTAGATATTGGATACCTGCTGGAATATTGCTGCAAATTATGAAATGTACCCCTCCGTTAAATTATAGTAATATAGATGATTAGACATTGGATTGTTATGAACTTCACATGCTTAGCCATTAACTTAAGATTGCTAAATTTTGCTCCTCGGTTTAGTATAAATTTGTACCACAAGCACTCAACCTACCATAAGCATTCGACTCAACTCTCAAAAGGTTTGCAGGGATGCCACTGCTCTGTTTATACAGAAGCTCGTTGTTAATTCTATTCTGCCGTTTGATATAGTCCTACTGAAAGGCGAAAGCACCCCTAATAGCTCCACAAATGGCATTATGTGCATGGAGAGCGATCATGTCAAGCTTTACTCATTGGTGTCTGATTTATTGAGGAGTTATCATCAAGTGTGTCGGCATTATTTGTAGACTTAAATGACACAATTCCATGATGATTGCTTTGTGTAGATCCAATTAAACTGTCAATGTGTGATGATTGCTTTGTAGATTCAAACAGACTGGTTTTATATGCATCAACGCATGGGAGTATGCTATCCATTCTGAACCAGTTAAACTTCCCTATCACTTTGGATCGATCATCATTATCCCTTCTTTCTGACTACACGGATTAACTATTGGTTTTCCAATATTTTGGTTTGCTATTTATCAATGAGTAATTCAATGCGATTTAGCTCCACCACTGTTTCCCAATGATGATGCGAAGGTGATTCTGATCATCTGAGGCATTTCAGTATGGGCTGCTGTTACTATATTCCAATACGACCGGGGAGATGAAAGTGACTTGTCAGAACTGACGGAATCCAAATCGGATGCCCGGTTTGAGCTCGGCGCTCAAACTTCATTTTTAAAATACACTTAGTTCAAATGAACTGTTAGGACGGGTCCGGGGGTCTAAAATTCGAAATACCGGTCGGATGGCCGTGCCGATCATTCCAATACGACCGGGGAGATGAAAGTGACTTGTCAGAACTGACGGAATCCAAATCGGATGCCCGGTTTGAGCTCGGCGCTCAAACTTCATTTTTAAAATACACTTAGTTCAAATGAACTGTTAGGACGGGGCATTTGGTTCTAAAATCTGAAATACCGGTCGGATGGCCGTGCCGATCATTCCAATACGACCGGGGATATGAAAGTGACTTGTCAGAACTGACGGAATCCAAATCGGATGCCCGGTTTGAGCTCGGCGCTCAAACTTCATTTTTAAAATACACTTAGTTCAAATGAACTGTTAGGACGGGGCATTTGGTTCTAAAATCTGAAATACCGGTCGGATGGCCGTGCCGATCATTCCAATACGACCGGGGATATGAAAGTGACTTGTCAGAACTGACGGAATCCAAATCGGATGCCCGGTTTGAGCTCGGCGCTCAAACTTCATTTTTAAAATACACTTAGTTCAAATGAACTGTTAGGACGGGTCCGGGGGTCTAAAATTCGAAATACCGGTCGGATGGCCGTGCCGATCATTCCAATACGACCGGGGAGATGAAAGTGACTTGTCAGAACTGACGGAATCCAAATCGGATGCCCGGTTTGAGCTCGGCGCTCAAACTTCATTTTTAAAATACACTTAGTTCAAATGAACTGTTAGGACGGGGCATTTGGTTCTAAAATCTGAAATACCGGTCGGATGGTCGTGCCGATCATTCCAATACGACCGGGGAGATGAAAGTGACTTGTCAGAACTGACGGAATCCAAATCGGATGCCCGGTTTGAGCTCGGCGCTCAAACTTCATTTTTAAAATACACTTAGTTCAAATGAACTGTTAGGACGGGTCCGGGGGTCTAAAATTCGAAATACCGGTCGGATGGCCGTGCCGATCATTCCAATACGACCGGGGAGATGAAAGTGACTTGTCAGAACTGACGGAATCCAAATCGGATGCCCGGTTTGAGCTCGGCGCTCAAACTTCATTTTTAAAATACACTTAGTTCAAATGAACTGTTAGGACGGGGCATTTGGTTCTAAAATCTGAAATACCGGTCGGATGGCCGTGCCGATCATTCCAATACGACCGGGGAGATGAAAGTGACTTGTCAGAACTGACGGAATCCAAATCGGATGCCCGGTTTGAGCTCGGCGCTCAAACTTCATTTTTAAAATACACTTAGTTCAAATGAACTGTTAGGACGGGTCCGGGGGTCTAAAATTTGAAATACCGGTCGGATGGCCGTGCCGATCATTCCAATACGATCGGGGAGATGAAAGTGACTTGTCAGAACTGACGGAATCCAAATCGGATGCCCGGTTTGAGCTCGGCGCTCAAACTTCATTTTTAAAATACAAGATGAAATTTGAACTTATATTGTGTGTGTGTATTTATATATATGAAAATGAGCTGGCTTAAACTATTGGCATACTCTTGTTAATGCTTGATTTCTTTATTAAGTCTTGTTAATGCTTGATTTCTTTATTAAGGATTTGATTATAATTTTTTTAAATGATATACAGGATCATCCGTCGCGAGATGTTGGACGAGACGACGACCAGGATGATGTTGGACGAGACGACGACCAGGATGAGACATATGTGGAGGATTTGTGATTTTATTTTAGTTGTGTATGTTGTCATTTTATTATTATGGATGTATGATTAATTTGTGATTTTATTTTAATTGTGTGTAATTTGAGGTTCGTGGAGATTGTGATCCGTGTAGTTGATTTATTATTGTTTTATGAAATTGTTATTTATCAGGTGTTTGTATGTGATGAATTTGAGATTTGTCGATATTGTTGTCTGTGTAGTTGATTTTATATTTATGTTATGAATTTGTTATTTATTAGGTAATTTATTTATCAGTTTAAATAAATTTTTTAAAAAAAATAATGCAAAATTAGCGACCGCATGGAGACTGAATTGCGACCGAATAGCGACTATACGTTATATTTCTTTTATTAAATAATTATACTTGGCGACCGACTGGCGACCGAATTGAGACCGAATAAATCCGATAGGTTAATTTTATTTTTAAAAATACAACATAATTAGAGACCGAATAGCGACCGAATTGAGACCGATAATTAGCGACCGATCAGGCGACCGATTATAATCGGTCTCTGGTAACGACTGATACTGCGACCGAATTATGTCGGTCGCTATATAGCGACTAGTATATAGCGACCGACATATTCGGTCGCTAGATAGTCTCTGTTCGGTCGCAATGCAGATTTGCGACCGATCTAAGACTGAATAGCGACCGCTAGGTCGGTCGCTATCCGCGATTTTTCTTGTAGTGTGTTTTATTAAGATGCCTCGACGATGATGAATCATAGAAAGTTGTGGAAGAGGCGCATTCTGGAGTGTGTGGTGGTCATGTGAATAGCCAGATGCTAGCTAAGAAGATTCTTTGGCTAGGTTTCTATTGGCCAACTCTAGAAGAGGATTGTTCCATCTAGGTTCGAAGGTGTGTTAAGTGTCAACTACACGCCGACAAGATTCATTCTCCTGCTTCTTCACTCCATCCTACGTCCTCCCCATGGCCTTTCTCCATGTGGGCTTTTGATATCATTGGACCTCTTGGTGATTCGAATCTCCTGACCAAGTAAAAATCATTCATCCTCACGGCAATGAAGTACTTCACCAAGTGGGCGGAAGCAGAAGCTTACGTGGAGATCAAAGCGTCAACCATCTGCAAGTTTATAATGAAGAACACCATCACGAGGTTCGGCATCCCAAGCACCATCGTCACCGACAATGGGCCTCAATTTATCTCTCAAGAAATCAAGGATCTCTGCAACAGGTATAACATTGCATTGCATCATTCTTCTCCCTATTATCCGCAGGGCAATGGCCAAGCAGAGGCAACTAACAAAACTCTGATAAAAATTGTCAAAAAGACGTGTGAGGCTAATAAATTTTCGAACTGGCCAGACAAGCTAGTTGAAGCTCTCTGGGCCTATCGAACTTCCATTCGTACCCCCACTGGGCAAACCCCTTTCGCCCTTACTTATGGAATGGAGGCGGTAGTCCCTTATGAGATTCTCATTCCCTCTCTACGAGTACAATTAGATAAGGAATTTTCTATTGATGAGCGTCGTGATTCACTCCTCGCCCAATTGGAACTCCTAGATGAGAAGCGTCTGGTCGCTGCTGAGCATGCGCGCGTTTATCAAAACAGGCTCTCGCGTTTTTATCAAAAGAAAGTAATTGAGAGAAAATTCAAAATCGGTGAGATGGTAATTAAGAGGATTTTCGTAAAATCGGGTGGCCCTCGCTCAAAACTCCAACCCAATTGGGAAGGACCGTTTGTTATAAAATATATTTTTCCAGCCAATGCTTATAAATTGATTAATGCTGAAGGAGAAGAGTTAACTCACCCTTGGAATGGTTTGTATCTTAAGAAATACTACCCTTGATTTTAAAATCCAAACAAAATGAAAATTGTTTCAAAAATCTAAAACAAAGTGGAATATTTCCAAAAAATCTAAAAAAAATAGAAATTCCAAAAAGCCAAAAAAAAATAGAAGAGATCAAAATTGGTGCCATGGCACACGAAGGATCAAGGTCCGAAAGGTCAAAATTCAGAATTCATTCATCAGTCTTGCTAACTTAAAAGGGGATTGACTCCCGCACACACTACACGCTTTATTCTTGAACTCAAGCAGTGCAAAATCCAATAGAAAGTCAAAAACTGGACTAAAAGTGAAAGGCAATACACGTTCTTTTCTTCTTCGGCCCATAAGGGAGGAAGGGAGACCTTGAGGTAGACACGCCAAGCCTATCCGCCGCCCTAGTAGGTGGAAGTCAGGGCCCAAAAGGGAGCAAATGCCATAAAAGCCCAAGTACAATTAGGTTTTTTCATCAATGCAAATGCAAATCAATTCCAAAGTGAAAGTCAAGTTGTGAAAAGAAAAGCATGTCAAGAGGGCAAAGTCCCCGCAAGAAAAACCTTGGGCGTATGCGTGCAATATAAAAGGGGCAAAAGGCAACAAATTTCCCTATGCCAAAGACCGAACCCCAACAGGCATAGGGTAGGGGAGGTAACTTTGCCTTGAGCATCTCAGAATCCCATATGGGCTTCCCTTATATTTTCTTCCATCCTTTCTATGTGGTAAGTCACGAACTGGCAGGATGGTCAAGACGGACTAAAGAAATTGTACTGTGCGAAATCTCGAATACAAGTTAACTATGACCACGTCAACCCCCTCTTAATTACTCAAGAAAGGTTAATGAATTTTGGATGGTGACTGTGCAGGACCCGTGGTCTTGATAGCCTTGACACCCTTTTTCGCAGAATAATCCAATTAACGCCTTTGGCTAAGGCGCTTTTTATAGAATTAACGTCCTAGATTAGGTCGTCTCTTTCTGAATAACGTCTCTGATCTGGTCGTTACTTTTTCAAAAATCAGATTTCCTTTTCAAATTCACGCCGTCTTATAGGGCGTCTTTATGCGAATCACGACCTACTCTAAGGCGCGTTTTTCAGGAAAAATAACAAAAAAATATAAATGAGTGAAAAAAGAAAAAAATGCATTTCTTCACGATGTATGCTTGCATGGGCATCTTTTATTTATGGTTGGCATATGCGTGCTTTGCATGAGGCATCTCCCCGCTATCAGCTATTTTATTTTTACCTTATTTGATTAAAGGCTTGGCCCCTTGACCCCTCATTAAGGTCAAAATATTGCTACCCCTTGCTTATTGGGCAAGGGGCCAAGTCGAACAGATGAATTAACCTGTTTGTTCAAAGTGTGGATTACAGTTGCAGAAACAGGGCACAGTAAAGCAAACACGAAGAACGTGGAAAGAGGAAAGTACACAAACACAAGACCACAACTACACAAAGTGCTCAGGTAACAAAGAAATCTCAATCATATATATATATATACATCATGAATGTCTATCATGTATAAGTGTGAGGGTGGAGGAGTACAAGTAAGTCGCTCAGCTCTCGCCTCCACCCTCCTCTCTCCTACTCTCAACCTCCTCCTCGCCGTCCTGAGCTGGCGCTGGTGGAGGAGGCATGGGCCCCCGTGAAGAAGCTGGAACCCGAACCTGACCCCCTGCCTCACTCCTCTCTCGGAGGGAAGAGCCCGCCACAAAGGTGGAGCTGGTGAAGGAGTATCCCGCAGCCCGTGCTCGCTCGCGCCCTCGCTGGAGACGCTCCTCAGACACTCGTAGCCGCTCCTGAGAAAGGATCAACTGGGTCCTCGAGTCTGCCAGCTCTCGCTCGCGTGCTGCTACCTGCTCCTGGTACCGAGCACGCTCTGCCTGGTACTCCTCCCGCTCACGAGCACGCTCCTCGCGCTCCCGGGCACGCTCCCGTCGCTCTAGCTCAAGAGCCACTCGCAGCTTGGCCACGTCCTGAGGAAGCTCCTCTCGTCGCCTCAGGGACCTCTCAAGCTCTGAGATCCGCTGATCACGGATCGCCAACTCGGTACGTACCGCCTGAAGCTGAGTCGTCTGCAAACAGGTAAGCAAATCATCAATTCCACAATTAATGCAATGATTCAATTCAAGCAATATATGATTGAACCACTCACCTGTGTGCTCGTCGCACGGAAGCCGTCATCAACGCAGGTAAGAGCGGCTCAAAGCTCCTCAGTCTGTAAAATGAATTTCATCAGTGCACAATTATATAATCAATATTTGAATGGATCTATGTTTTGGAATTTACCCGTGAAGCGAGATCGCGCTCTGCTGCCTCGGCTCGTGCGATCGCTCCGGCTAGCTGCCCTGCCAGTGCAGTCACCTCTATTTTGAGAGAACTTCAGGCGTTGGAATTTTATTTTATTAAGCACTTATGATCATGTTATGTTTGGAATTAAGGATTATTTATATTGGAATTTTGAGAGAACTAATGAACTTTTGAGTGCAGAAGATTGCAGTTTTCGAGATGTCCGGATTAATGTGGAGGTAACATCATGTTGTTCTTGTAAGCATTATTACTATATGGTATCTACGCTATTATAGCATATCAAGGACCTTGTGGTTCTGATGAACCTGAAATTTGAGTTCCCCTTCACCAAAAATAGTGATAGTTCTAGGAAAGTCTTGATCACACGGATAGGCCGTTGAGTCGTTAAAGGTCTGGGACGATGGTTCCACTTTCTGAGTTGATGCGTGGACAAACGGGCTTCGGCCTAGTGTCAGCTTAGAGATCTGGATTCTTGACCAAATCTAGATGGCTTAGTAATATTATCCTTGGTTATTTTCTATCTTTTAGTTTGTTTTATCTTTTCTTTTAGCCCAGCACGCATCATGTAGGACTTTGAGTTTCATGCCGAAAATCTTCATATTATGGTTGTAATGAAGGTCACTCACTCTTGATTGAGTTGACATGAGATATTCCATTCCAAATTGAGTACTTTATTCTTTTTGAAGCCGCTTAGGCTGATTTATTTGAAAATGTCCCTTTGCTGGGTTTCCATCTCAATTTCCTTTATTTTTCTGCAAATCCACCTTGGTTGTAGCACGTCCACATTGGATGGTAACCGCTCTCCAATGGTGTCTCCTTATCGTGCCATGCGCACATTTTACTTGCTTAGTTTAATATCCTTTATCCAGCAAATTGATACTTCCTTGGAATTACCCGGGGTTGTTTCGCTCAGAATCTTGGAAAGATTTCCAATGCTTAGTGTCTGAGGCATGTCACATCACACCATGACATCTACTTATCAGTTCGCTCCACTTCATTCCGTTTGTGGCTTTCGCTCCATTTCGTCTCACTCCCTTGCAAAGCAGACGCCAAGGCGGGGCAGCTGTAGACACGCCAAAATTGACGCTATGTTGATCAAATCTCATGTCACTATGTTGACGCCCCAAAGTGAACTTCAATGTATTCATAATATGAAGTTTTTCTTATTTTTGTGTGTTCTTGCATTTTTGTGATTCGCGACCTGAAGAGGGGCGTGTTTTAAATAGCGACCTTATCTAGGGCGTGTTCAAAAGAAAGGACGACCAAATGTCAGGGCGTCAATTCCTGGTATTATCCGGTTTCAAAATAAATTCAAAATAAATTCAAATTATTGATTAACGTCCTTCCTCAGGGCGTAGTTTCAATTAACGCCTTCATCTCAGGCGTTTTCTCATAATTTTCAAATAAAGTAAGTTTTATTGCCAAAATTAAATCCAAGAAGTGACGCCCTTGATAGTGGTCGTGTTTTGAGTAGCGTCTTGATGTAGGTCGTCAATTTGTGATTTGACGCCCTTCCGAAGGTCGTGTTTCACCTTCCGTGTTCTGCTTAAACTCCTCTTTCCTGGAGAGTTCCCTGCCTCCGTTGGTCTCCTTGCTCGAATTGGAGTTAGAGTCCTGCCTTCTTTGATCATTGCCTATCCTTATCTTCCCAAATTTGAGCTTATCTTCGATTGAAATCCTATAAAAGGATGCTCTGGTCGATCTAGACAGGGGTTGACGGGTCAGAGAGTTCACAGGTTCACGGGTTACGAGTTCAGGGTTACAGAGCTTCATCTTCCTCCTGTGCGATCGTTTAGAAAAGGCTCTACTTCCTCTACTTCCGATCAACAGCGTCCACCTTGTTTCCCTTTACTGTCGTCAGGGACAGCAGGGTTCTTTTTATTCTGTTGTGTTGTTTTGTCTTTATCAACCGATCATCATCACTGTGTTTTTCTCTTTTCTTTCACGTTTGCATTAGCTGCATCATATCTCCTCCTTCCCTATTCTCTTTAGGGGTTTTAAAACAAAATAAGGTGCGCATGTTTTGTTCTTTTCTCATCTTCATATCATCTTTAGGATTGATACTACGTGCACTTGGCTGATCCACTGCTTGTGTGTTTTGTCTTCTTTTGCAAGGGTAATCAATAAAGAAAAACCCCCTTCATCGGCCGGCTGGTTGAAGGAGGAGGAGGAATTCACAATCCATCCCGCGTTCTATTTTCCACCAGGTATTCGCGATCTTCTTTGTTTCTTCTTGAGGTAACCCCTCTGGCGATCACCCTCCTTAGTAGCACCACGTGCTTCTTTTCCCTTATTATTATATCATCTCCCCCTTATCTTTATTATGCTTTCTCATATTTAAATTTCTTCTCCATGTGTGGATTTATCACGATCTACAGCCGTTTAAATTCTCGTTCTTATATTCTCTTTATATTCTGTTATATTCTTATCTGCTCATATTCTCGAGGCCGCGGCGAGTCACTTCCCCAATGGCCGTTTAAATTCCCGTTCTTATATTCTCTTTATATTTTGTTATATTCTTATCTATTCATATTCTCAAGGCCGCGGCGAGTCACTTCCCCAATGGCCGTTTAAATTTCCATTCTTATATTCTCTTTATATTCTGTTATATTCTTATCTGCTCATATTCTCGAGGCCGCGGCGAGTCACTTCCCCAATGGCCGTTTCAATTCTTGCTATTTGATTTCTGCACCATTCCCATCCCCCCGAGGCCGCGGCGAGTCGCTTCCCGCTATGGCCGTTCGACCCCCATATCTTGCTATATTACATTTGTCCCGCTCGCCCCGCCGGAGCAATCTCCCGTGGTGGCCCCTTCTCTTTTCTCTTATTTCTATGTTACAGCAAACAAAAGGAGCCCGCGCGCTCCGCATCTTCTTCGCTCCCCGAACCGCGTGACGTCGCTCACAGATGTGTATCGGGTACCTTATCTGGCACACTATGTGTTGACACAAGAAATATAACTGAGAATAAAGATGAGACCAAAGAGAAGATTGAACCATACATGAAGCTCTCATAGATTCCTGCAAAGCCAGAATTACAAAATAGTCTTCACTAAAGTTGCCACCCGGCTGAAGCCCTTCCCGGTCAAGCTGATGTCCGGTATTATCGTCGCTCAGATAACAGTACTGATGAAGAACTGCGGTCTACTGACTGATGAAAATATCCAGAAATATTCTGATAAGACTATGTCAACTCACTAATTAACCTTCACCTGTTCTGACAGGCTCGAAGGACTCACAAATGAAAAGGCAGGTTATATGTCTTTGATAGTCCAGACTTGATAACGAGGGAGTTCAAGATATTAAAGCCCAAATGGGCTCACTAAGGTGGAACCGGGAAATCCTCACAAGGTCCAAAGCCCATAGGGGCGCCGGGAAGCCTCCCCGGTTGACAAGGGCGCGCCGGGAAGTCGTCTTCGGCGCACCGGGAAGGGTCATGCCGAGAGGGGGGCTGCTGTGCCTATAAAATCCCCCCTGTGTTCATCTCGAAAAGAAAGAGGACATACAGAGACAGAGAGGGCAAGAAGAAAAGAAAGCAAGGGAGAAGAAAAAAAGAGCGAAGAGAGGCATCTCCAGATAGCCAGATAAAAAGAGAGAAGAGAAGAAAAGCTGCTGCGAGGTCGGAAGGAAAGAGAAGGTGGGGTGCTAGGGGAGGGAGAGGAGTCAATGCTCCGCCCTCCCCTTCCCTTTATTGCCGTCGTCCCTTCCTGCTTCCCTTTCTTTTGATGTATAAGCTTCGATTCCGTTTTCCGCTTTCGAAGTGAAGGGATCTCCCTGTTGTCGAGGAGATAGAGTATTAGTCTATTTTTCTTCCCTCCGTCCCCTTTGTTCTATGAATGATGTAAACGATGAAACAGTGAAATGCAACTCCACGGTTGTTCCGATGAAATGGTTTTGGTTGGCCCTCTTCTCCCTGTGCTCTCTCTCTCGGAATGTATGTTATCCCCCGCATACATTAATTGCTCGGATGCTTAGAATTCCAGTGATTTCTTGTGCCTATATGCATGATTGTTTCAGATGGGAAGGAGGTAACAGAGCCCCGATCCTTACCGTGGATCTTTGGGCTTTGTCCCTCTCTCTCCCTCGACGACATCGATGATTTAAACGTTGCGAAGTCCATAGTCCTCTCGAGTTTCCTAAGCCATTGGGGCCATTACAGGGATCAGAGACAGTCATCTCTTGATCTCCTGGATGGTCGGCGATATGAATGGCATAAAGCCTGTTCCAGAGGGTTCGAACGCCTGGTGACTTCAATCCCTCGAATCCCTTCTATCCATGTGACTCCTTGATGTCAATCTGGTGACTTGGTAGAGCCCTCGGCCCCCTCCTCGTTTGCATCCTAAAACCCCCTAGCCGTTACCTGAATCCCAGGAAAAATCCCCAAAACAGAGCACCGTAGAACCCCACAAACCTCCACAAAACTTTCCGGCGCTATGAATAGCTCCCGGCGCGGCCCGCGCCGGGAACCTCACGCCGAGAGCTCCCTCCTCCTTCTTTAAAACCATGCCGAGAGCCTCATGCCGAGAACCCATTCCCCCGCGCCGGGAACCTCACGCCGAGAGCTCCCTCCTCTTTCTTTAAACCATGCCGGGAACCTCATGCCGAGAACCCATTCCCCCGCGCCGGGAAGCCTGCTATGCTCGTTACAGCCATGCCGAGAGCCTCTCCTCCTCTGCCCAATCCTTGAGCACCCTGCCACACTAATTCGAGGGATATCTGCAGGTCACAGGGTACACCACATGGAATAAATAAATGGGGAACCATCCCCAACATCACATCGTGCAGGGCCCAGTGCCTTTCTCTTTCGGTTTTCATCCCGGCACTCCGTGGATGATCACCTATTTCCCCTTGGGCATGTTCCAAGTTGAGGGGAGATGCTGCCGAAATCTAGTCCAATGTCATCAACCCCGATCACTTCCCATCCGGCTCCATCTTCGGGGGAAACGAACCTATTTGGAGCATCCGGTCGAGTGGAAGTGTCAAAAGGGAATACCCTAATGATTAGCCGAATTCCGTCCCGCCACTGCGTGGATGGTCTTCTATCCTTACCCGGTATGGCTCAAAGTTAAAGGTTGTGCCGCCCGATTTAGTCCGTTGAACTAAATAAATCCGCCCTCCATTCGTCCTCTTCCATAAGCATGAAGCCTTTATTTCGCACATTAGTATTTTGACTGCCTTCTGAGGCCTCCTATTTTGGCGTTTAATCAAGGGTTGTCCTTCTTAGGAAGGGCGTAATTAACGTCATAGCCTTTATGGTATGGCGGACTTTTGGTCCCGACTCGGACTTCACAATCGACTGATCAAGTCAAGTCGAGCGCACAATGAAATCGTCACACATGTGACTGGCACGCCTAATAAACCAAATTAATAAATAAATAAAAACAAAATTGAAAAAGAGGAGAAAAATCCCGCGTCCACAAGTCTGGCACGCCCGGTGGGACCTAGTCTCCCTTCATCTCTACGCCAAAATAGGAGGCCCAGTGGGCCCCCCCTCAAATTTCTGATTCCGTGCTTTCTCTATTTTCAGGAAGCTACGATGACGGCTGGAATCATGTCTGTATGCTTTGATCAACAAGCGGTCGATGTGCATGTTCGAGAAGGCTACCTGGCGGTACCTCTTTCGTTCGGATCGATGCCGCCTGCTGTCGGGATGCCCAACTGCCTGGGCCTCATCTTCACTGACTTGCTCGAGATTGACAACCAGGAGCAAAAGACTGTTGTCGAGACATTGCCGCAAGCTACCAGCCCCAAAATGAGCCAGGTGATGCAAGATACTCCTGAGGTCGTGGCCTGCTTCGTCCATCACGAGGCGAAAAGGGGCACACCCTCTGCTGCTGGAAGAAGGAGGAGATCCGACAGGAGAGCCTGACCCACTGCTGCGGGTCGTCGGATATCCAACTCAGGAAAGACAATGCTGATTAGAGATGTCCAGGTAAACCTTAGTGGTTGCCCAAGGGCGGTCAAGCCAGACGTGATCGTCCCGATGGTGCCTACTACCAATAGGTTCCGGGTACTAGCTGCCAGGAGGGTCGACATGAAAGAGGAGGATAGAAAGCCATTGGCACCGAAGCCGCCCAAGTTCAGGCAGATCTGGCGGCCGAAGAAAATCCAGAGCTGGGTCCCAGCTCGAGAGGAAGAAAACATTGTTGATACCACTGTTGCCCGCTTCAGGGCAGGAAGCAGAAGAGAAGAAGGAAAAGACATAAGAAATGCTGTTGCTGTTCACCCCAGGGCTCGGGGTAGGAGAGATGAGGAAGAGAACGAAGGAAGAAATCTGACTACTATTCGCCCCAGGATGAGGGGCAGAAGATATCAGCAGAAGGAAGACCTCACGGTCACCCACCCCATGGCTGGGGGCAAAAGATGGGAAAGAAAGAATTATGCTGCCAACTGCTGCCAAGATGGGAGTAGAAGGTTCAGGGAGGAAGAGGAAATGAGAATAAGCGAACCAGTCGCTGCTGCCACTCTAAGAAGACCAAGAGCCTGTGCCAGACAGGCCGATATATTCAAATACTGCAGAGCCGAGCACTTGACTGCTCAGGTGGAGAGACTGGCTTATCAGCAGAAGAGCCGGGAAAGATTGATGCTCCAACCAGAGCCACGAAGGCACAATCAAGAGGAGATGAAACAAGTGGCTCAAGACTACTTTCACTACCTGGGGAACTCCGCCCTCGGGCGGCAAAGATTATCCCGTGCCTTGGGCACCATGGATGAAGAAGAAGAAGAAACCCTTCAAGAAGTGATGCTCGGAGTCTCCTCCTCCGATTCCAATGATTATGAAGAAGGCCACAGAGCCGGGTATGGGAAAGAAGACCTGCATAGGGAAGAAGCTAGAGAAAGAATATCAGTCTTTGACCGGCTCAAATACCCCGATCAGGTGAGAAGGAAAGTCCACAGGCAGAGGGAAAGATGCAGATCTTTGCCTGCAATATGGCCAGGCTTGTCAAAGGGCAGGATATGTTACCGACACAGCCAGATGAACTGCTCAGATTGGCAACCAGACCAGGTCCCGTCACAAGGAGAAGTAAGGCGGCCAAAGATAAGATGAAGACTAATGATGAAGCCGCAAGATCACCACTATGACAGTTAATGTGGTGACAGCAGAAGAGGAAGACAATCCCTTCGTTGATGATGCTGAAGGGACTTCAGAAGATCTACAGATCCCGTCAACCCTGGATCCCATGATCCAGATGATGTTTAGAAGATATCAACAAGAGATCAATGCTCTCAGAAGACAGCTAAATGAGAGGCATGAAGCTACACCGGTCTCCAAGCAAGCCGAGCCTGTGGGGCAGACTGCCAGCTCAACCGAAATGGCTATTCCAGCTAATCCTCTCCCGGCTGATAAGGGCAAAGCGCCGAGCCAACCCGTTCTGCAGCAGACGGTAGCTCAGCCCTCTGTATCTCAGACGCAGCCTGCCGCGCCAGCCTTGCGCGCAACTGTGATGACAACTCCTTACAGTCAGCAACAAGCTCACTTCTTCCCGGAAAACATAGATCCAGCCATAGCCCAGAAGCTGATGATTGAAAAGATTGTGGAGATGAAGCTGTCTGAAAAGACTGGTGATGATGCTAGTACCTACGATGTGTACAGGGTACCGTATCCTCCCCAGTATGCTGCTAAGAGACTACCGCCAGGCGTCAGTAAGCCGCCGAAGTTTGAGAAATTTAATGGCCAGGGCTCTCCCAGGGAGCACATAGCTTACTATACCACAATTATGGGTGACTTGGCAGCTGATGAAGCTTATCTGCTTAAGTTCTTCGGCTCATCCCTCACCGGGATAGCCTTTGAATGGTATTCAAGCCTGCCGGCTGGGTCAGTGACCGATTGGCCTGATATGCAAAGAAAGTTCCGCGACAGATTTCACGTCACGGAAAGAGAAATTACAATAGCAGAACTATATGCAACCAGGCAAAAGCAAGATGAAACAGCACTGGACTACATCAAAAGGTGGAGGAACTTAGCTATGAGATGCAGAAGACCTCCTCATCAAGAAGATGCAGTGCAAATATGTAAGCAGAGCCTCAGGAGAGAGGTACTGGAAAAGATGATTGGTGCAGATGTCAGAACATTTGACCGGCTGAACAATATAGTGGCGGAGGTCGAGACGTTCCTGTCTAAGCGTCCGACGGCCAATGCTCCAACTGTGCCGAAAGGGAAATCTAATGATCGACGACCATCGCACTCTGAGGCCAACACCGTCGATTTCAGAACCTTCGAGCAACAGAAAGGGAAGAAGGGGGCAGATGAAGCTCCCCCGCCAGCAGACACAGCAGAAAGAAAAGATAAGGTCTCTCTGAGAAACAAAATGAGAAAGCCGTACTCTTTCCCGAAAGATAAGACAGCCGCACTATTCAACTGGGCATACAAGTTCAACAAGGTAACATTGCCTGAGCCAAAGAGACCCGAGGACGCGGCAAAGAAAGGTGATCCACTGTTCTGTCCATATCACCGTGCGCTGGGGCACGCAATTGAAGATTGCTACGTCTTCAAAGATATTATGGAAGGCATGGTCAAAAAGGGCGAGCTACAGCTGGGAGATTACCAGGTAGAGCCACCTCGTCCACATGAGCCTCCGGCATTAAAAATGGCCGCCAATATGATTTCAATCTACCAGCAGCTGCCTAAGGAGGCCGTTGAAGAATGTACCAGGCATACTTATGAAGCTTGCTTCCTCACCCCACTGAAGGATCAGGAAGGATGGCAGATGAAACCCATAAAGAACAGAAAGAAGACTCCCGCAGCCAATACCAATGGAGCAGTTATCCGCGGTGTCACACCAAGACCTGAACCGCCTCCAGTAAAGCCAGTATGGCGCACAGCTGAGACAGGGCCAGTCATCCGGATCCCCACTCATAACCGGAGAAGACAAGTCCCCCTACCTGCACATAAGGAAGTAAGTCCTGCAGCCAGGCGTTTACAGCAGTATATTAATGGGCTCGATGAATATGAACAGAAAAAGCCCGGGCACCTGCTGGTGAAAGACTGTATACTCTGGGAACAGCTCGAAGAATTGAAAATTAAAGAGCAGTCAGAGGCAGAACAAGAAAAGGCTGAGACTGAACCCTTCTGGGGGCAGGGGCCGATAAAGCCAAATTCCCAGAAAAAGAAGAGACGGCCCAAGTCCAAGAAGGGAAAGAGGGTCGTGACAGTACAATGTAACACCCTGTCGGCACTCTTTACCTCGCCCGGGGAGAATGATGAGGATGAAACATCAAATGCCCCGCTAGAGCCAACCATGCCGAGGCCTCAACCTCAGCACATGCAACACGCTCCGGAAGAAGGTGGGGGCGCCCACCACCAGCTAATCATAACATTATGTTCAGAGGGGAACAACCCTACCAGATTCCTGAACCAGAGGTGCGGGGTGTCCAGATTCCTCCCCCTGCCAGCTTATACCAGGAAGAGAAGAAGGGAGGTCAAATTCCAACATTTCTGGAATTTCTATCCAGTCTGGAAAATGGGCAGTCGATACAGGCTGGGCCAGATAAAGGCAAGAGACCTCAGCAGTCGGCATCTGTAGCCTACAAGCAGAATGAGAAAGAGGAGGATAACCCTCCGACGGCACCAGGGGCCGTTGCTATAGAAGAAGCCCCCAAGAAATCAGTCCAGAGGTTGAAGCCAGCACTGGGCAGCAGAGGCCACGGGCACCACATGAACCTCCAAAACCCCGATGGGCGGAAGAAATGAGACTGTCTAATGTCAGGGTGGGCAGCCGGATCATGAAAATGCTAAAGAAGCTCCCTACCAGATTCTCCATCTGGGAGATTCTCTCTCTGAGTGAAGAGGCTCGCCAAGCAATTGTTGATGCCTTGCAGTCGCCGGCACAATATGAAGCACTCTTGACAGAAGTGAATTCTGGGCCGTCAGTTACATTCACAGAGGATGACATGCTGATTCCGAATTCCTGCCATAACAGACCGCTATATATGAGGGGCTCCCTGAATTGTCAGCCACTGAACAGGATACTGATAGATCCCGGGGCTGCCGTGAACATTCTCCCATACCGCATCTACCAAAAATATTACTTTGATCTTCAGCTTACCAAGGTCAGAGACATGAAAATTGCGGGATTCAACCAGAAATGTGAGACGCCCCTTGGGGTGGCTGATTTTAACCTCACATTGGGGGACCTCACTACCGTGGTACGATTCTATGTAATCGACTCCAACACCACATATAAGGCCCTGCTGGGGAGACCGTGGCTGCATGAATATCAGATAGTGCCGTCCACGCTGCATCAGTGCATTAAATACTGCCATGAAGGAAAAGAAGAAAGGGTGTTTGCGGATCTGCATCCCTTCGAAGTATTCGAGTGCCATATGCTCGATGCATCCTACTACACGGAGGTGTCGCAAAAGGGTGAAGAGAAAGAGGCTGGGGTCGGTCAGAAAAAGCGGCGACGAAGGCAAGAAACTGGTCTCCCCCGCCACCAAAGGGCTATATTAAAAAGCATGAGGTATCTCACATCTCTTATGCTGGTGACTTTGCTCGGATCACCCCTCCTAGCATTCACCCGGATGATATCGATGAAGAAATGAAAGAAAAGTACACACAGGTAGAGGTTCTGCAGGGTTTAGTCAAGCCCATCGCCAGCCTAGAATACCAAACGGTGCTACCACTGAAGACTATGGAAATCCCTCGCTTCTGTGAGCCTCCTACCATATTCTACACCGGGGAGCCAGTCGAAGACGATGATCAAGACTGCATGGTCCCTGAAGAATCTGCAAACCGGATGGTGCCGATCACGGCTTGGACTATACTACCCAGCGGGTTTCGCAGATGTTCTCTAAAATGCAGATGCCATCACTACAACCTGTTGCCCAAAAGAAGGCGTTCCAGGAGCTATGGGATCCGCCCCGGGATGATAAAGAACTGAGGAAGATCACTCAGCACCCGGGATTGGGTTATACCCTTCAAGAATACTATGAAGCTGAAGTGGACGTCATCTCTGTCTCCTACCAGCATGAAGACCCTTCCGAGGTGGGATATGACAAGTACCCCTCGGAAGATGAAGAAATCATTTATCAATCCATAATGAACAATGAAGCCCCAGACAGTCAGCCGGAGACGGGGACGTCTGATGAAGCAGAGAAAGATTGGTGCTGGGAAGACCTACCTTGCAAAGAGGATCTGTTCCATGCTGAAGCAAAGTTTGATACGGGAACCCCGGATGAAGACCAAATAGCCAAAGAGCTGAGGGAGTGCCTGGAGTTTGAGCGCATCCTGGAAGAAGTCCGGGCTCTACAGAATGATGATCTCTCAAGGGAGTCTGCATCAGAAGAGCTCTAAGGGCGGAAGACTCCGTTTTTGAGTTTCCTGCTGAGCCAGTCACGTCCTCGGGGCAGACTGAACAGAATCCAACAATATTGGCCGTATATGATGAGCCAGCACCCGCTGATGACCAGTATGATGAAACAGAGAATCATGAAACTGAAGAAGATTATATCCCGGAGGCTTCATTGACTTGCAAGAAGCCCCGCCCGAGGTCGAAGATGGAGGTCAGGCCACCGTCGATGAGCTTGTGGAAATAAATCTGGGGACCGCAAATGAGCCAAGGCCGACATTCCTCAGTGCACTGCTGGAGCCAGCTACCAGGGAACAGTATGTACAGTTCTTGAAAGAATTCGAGACTGCTTTGCATGGACATATGATGAAATGCCGGGACTGAGTTCTGATGTGGCGCAGCACCGATTGGCAATAAACCCAGAGGCTAGCCCTGTAAAGCAGCCTTCCAGGAGAATGCGCCCTGAATTAATAAATCAGATTAACAAAGAGGTTGACAAGCTGATTGATGTAGGCTTTGTTGAAGAAAATCAGTATACTACATGGTTAGCCAACATAGTGCCCGTAAAGAAGAAGAATGGGCAGATTAGAATATGTGTTGATTTCCGGGACCTTAATAAGGCTTGCCCGAAAGATGACTTCCAGTGCCAATCACTGAAGTGATGATCGATGCGACTACTGGTCATGAGCCCTATCATTTATGGATGGGTCATCCGGATATAACCAAATCTGGATTGCTGAGGAAGACAGAGTGCACACTGCATTCCGTACCCCGAAGGGGATATTCCACTACAAAAGGATGCCGTTTGGTCTTAAGAATGCCGGCGCTACCTACCAAAGAGCTATGACCAAGATCTTTGATGATTTGCTCTTCAAGAAAGTAGAGTGCTACATTGATGATTTGGTAGTAAAAACTAAAAGAAGAGAAGACCATTTGCAAGACCTGAGGGTAGTATTCCAGAGGCTGCGCAAATATGAACTCAAGATGAATCCCATGAAATGCGCCTTCGGCGTGTCCAGTGGAAAATTCCTCGGGTTTATTGTCCGGCATAGGGGCATTGAAATCGACCCATCCAAGATTAGGGCTATCCAGGAGCTCCCTCCACCAAGGAATCTGCCCGAGCTGAGATCTCTGCAAGGGCGGCTGGCCTATATCCGACGATTTATATCAAATCTGTCGGGAAGATGCCACCCCTTTCACAAGCTCATGATGAAAGATGTACCGTTCCTCTGGGACGATGGATGTCAGGAAGCCTTTGATAAGCTGAAAGAATATCTCAAGACCCCTCCGGTGCTGGGGGCACCAATTAAGGGCAGGCCCTTGATACTGTATATCGCAGCCACATACTGTTCCCTGGGGGCAATGCTGGCACAGATAAATGAAGAAGGCAAAGAACAAGCCTTGTACTACCTGAGTAGGAGGCTGATTAGAACTGAAGAAAGCTACAGCTACATAGAAAAGACCTGCTTGGCACTGGTCTTTGCTGTCAAGAAGCTCCGACACTATATGTTGTCACATGAAGTCAGATTGATATCTGCAGCAGATCCGCTCAAATACATATTGACTCAGCCAGTACTGAAGGGCCGGTTGGGCAAATGGGCAGTGATCCTGATGGAATTCGATATTACCTATACACCCCAGAGGGCGATAAAAGGACAGGCCGTGGCTGATTTCTTCGCAGAGCATCCTGTGCCGGAAAATGATATGCTAGGGACCGAGTTACCCGATGATGAGACACTCGAGGCCTGCCAGGCCCAGCCAGTTATGTGGCAACTATTCTTTGATGGAGCATCTAGAGCAGAGACAGACTCCGATGGAAAGACCAGAATACGGGCTGGAGCCGGTATCGTGCTGAAATCACCAGAAGGGGAGGTCGTGCATACTTCCTGTTCTATAAACAAGCCCTGCACCAATAATGAGGCCGAGTATGAAGCTCTGATAATCGGGCTATATATCAGCCTCAACATGGGTATCCAAATGCTTCAAGTATTCGGGGATTCGATGTTGATAATAAAACAGATCCAAGGGGAGTTCGAAGTGCGGAAGCCAGAACTGAATCCCTACCACCAAAAAGCTGTGCGCCTCATGGCGAAATTCTACCATATTGAGCTCAAGCATGTGGGCCGTGGACACAATGCCCAGGCTGATGCACTGGCGAAGCTGGCCAGCTCACTAGCAGTCCCACCAAATAAGACACTGAACATTGTCGTTATGAACCGGCGGCAAGTCCCCAGTATGCTAGAAGAGTGCCCCGAAGAAGACGAGGTTGCCACCATCAGCACAGAACAAGCGTCTGATTGGAGACAACACTTGCTGCAGTGGTTTCTACACCAACAACTGCCGCAGATAAGAGAAGAAAAGATGAAACTCCTAAGAATCAAAGATTCTTATGAACTCAGGAATGGAATTTTGTTCCGAATAATGGCAGATGCACGCAAGAAGATTCTACTCCGCTGTCTGTCCACTGAGGAAGCCTGGCAAGCGATGAAAGAAACACATGCTGGGACAGCAGGTGCCCACCAGGCTGGTCCCAAGATGAAGATAGAAATCAAGAAGCTGGGCTACTATTGGCCCACCATGTTTGAAGACTGCTGTAAATTTGCAAAATCATGCCAGAAATGCCAGGAGCATGCTACTGTGCCTAGAAGGCCTCCTACAACTCTGCACCCTACAGTTCCCAGCTGGCCATTTGCACAATGGGGAACTGACGTAGTCGGGCCACTGCCGACTTCCTCGGCCGGACATAAGTACATACTGGCCATAACAGATTACTTCTCCCGATGGGCGGAGGCTATAGCATTAAGAGAAGTGACTGGTGAATTGGTCGCCAGATTCATCAAACAGAACATTATCTTCCGGTTCGGGATCCCCAGCCGAATAATATCCGACAATGGAAGTCATTTCAGAAATCAGAAGGTCTATCGGCTTGCTGAGAAATATAAGATCGAATGGAGGACTTCCACTCCTTACAATCCACAGGCAAACGGATTGGCAGAAGCTTTTAACAAGACTCTCTGCACCTTGCTGGCCAAGGTCGTCAGTTCTAATAAGAAGGACTGGGAAGAGAAAATGTATGAAGCTCTGTGGGCATACCGCACTGTCTTCAAGACACCTACAGGGTGCTCACCATACTCGCTGGTATACGGCTCAGAGGCAGTGGTTCCGCTAGAGCTGGAAGTCCCATCACTCAGAGTGGCAGTCCAATATGACCTGGCCCGTGGCGAACAGACCAATGTAGAAAGAAGACTAGAAGAGCTGGCTGAATTGGAAGGGAAGCGCCTCCGAGCTCAGAAGAGTATCCAAATGTATCAGGCCCGCATGGTCACTGCATTCAACAAACTCGTAAAAGGACGAGAATTCAAGAAAGGCACCTCGTCATGGTCAAGAAAAAAGAAGTCATGGCGTCCAACCCAAAAGGGAAGCTGAATGCTAATTGGGAAGGTCCTTATGTGATACAGAGGGTCTACGAAGGAGGGGCCTACGTGGTTGTTAACCATCGAGGGGAAATCCAATTCTCGCCACTCAACGGAAGACATCTGAGACTGTATCATACAGCACAACCAACATTCCCCGAGTAATCAGGCAAAATCTACCCTTCCTCGGTCTAGTGGCTTTCCGCCCTAGCCAAGCTGCCCTTTCTTCGTCTAGCGGCACTCCGCCCTAGCCGAGCTACCCATTTCTTGGTCTAGCGGCACTCCGCCCTAGCCAAGCTACACACTTTCTTCGTCTAGCGGCACTCTGCCCTAGCCGAGCTACCCATTTCTTGGTCTAGCGGCACTCCGCCCTAGCCAAGCTACACCCTTTCTTAGTCTAGCGGCACTCCGCCCTAGCCGAGCTACCCTTCCTTGGTCTAGCGGCACTCCGCCCTAGCCGAGCTACCCCTTTCCTTGGTCTAGCGGCACTCCGCCCTAGCCGAGCTACCCTTTCCTTGGCCTAGCGGCACTCCGCCCTAGCCAAGCTACACCCTTTTCTTGGTATAGCGGCACTTTGCCCTAGCCAAGCTACACCCATTTCCCGGTCTAGTGGCACTCCGCCCTAGCCAAGCTACCCCTTTCTTGGTCTAGTGGCACTCCGCCCTAACCAAGCTACCCTCATCTTGAGCTGGTGGCATTCCGACCTGTCACCCTCTAAAAAAAAAAGAGGAAGGAAGAAGAAAGAACAAAAAGAAAGTAAAAAAAAAATGGGGTTAAAAATAGAGATACCCCGCCAGACTTGCTCCTATATTAGGGACAAGTGCAAAAATGGCCCAAAACCCAGCCGTGGTGAAAACCCGAAAGGGCACTGCAGGCAAAATCGGGTACCCCGCCACGTGAAAACCCGAAAGGGCGCGTGGGCAAAAGCAAGAGGGGGCTGGCTCCGGTGAAAACCCGAAAGGGTGCTTGGGTCGGTAATGTGGTGATTCCAAAGAAAGCCTCACCTCCCACCATAAAACTCCTCGTCGATCGACCGGCGCCTTGCCCGATCAACGATTAAACCCATCCAGAATGGACCTTACGTCTATTCTGTTGAAGCCTTCATGCATTGCTCAAGAAAAATTTCCCTCGATAATAAGCCCACCTCGGGATAGACCTTCCGTCTGTTCTGATAAAACGCTTCCACTTGTTTCTGTCTAAAACCCACCACGATGAAACCTGTTCGGTTTAGACCTTACGTCTATCCCGATGAAACCTATTCTACGTCTCACCGCGATGAAACCTGCTGTTGATCGATTGGCACATTGCCCGATCTATGATGAAACCTATCCGGTTTAGACCTTCCGTCTATCCTGGTGAAATCCATGAACTCCTTGCATCGGTATAAATCCAATACTGATGATGAAACCGCATTGATCGATCGGCACACTGCCCGATCAGCGATAAAATCTAGTCCAGCTTAGACCCTACGTCTATCCTGATGAAGCATATGAAATCCTTGCATTGGTATGAGCCAATACCAATGATGAAACCCGCTATCGATCGGTTGGCACGCTGCCTGTTCGACGCTAAAATCCATTCAGGGTGGGCCTTCCGTCCGCTCTGACATAGCACAACACTGCTCTTTGAATCGATTCAGACCCTCCGTCTGGATAGATCATGAAACTTTATTCCTTTGCGTTAATGTTAAACCCCACATTAACGATGAAACTCACATTTTCAACAAACGGCCTCGTGCCCGAGCTGCTATCTATATCCTCTAAATCAAATCTGACCTTTCGTTTGGATAGATCATGAAACCCTATTTCCCTTTGCATTGATGTTGACGCCCACATCAATGAGCGTGTGGCCACAATAAACATATGGCGCCATGGTCCATAGGATGAAAGTTCTGGTCCCAGAAAAGACAATGAAAAAGAAAAGAGAAAGAAAACGACAAAAAGTACATATATAGAAATGGGGTTAAAAATAGAGATACCCCGCCAGACTTGTTCAGGCATTCTGGACAAGGGCAAAAATGGCTAAAACCCAGCTGTGGTGAAAACCTGAAAGGGCACTGCAGGCAAAATTGGGTACCCCGCCACGTGAAAATCCGAAAGGACGCGTGGGCAAAAGTAAGAGGGGGCTGGCTCTGGTGAAAACCCAAAAGGGCACTTGGGTCAGTAATGTGGTAATTCGAAAGTTCCATGCCAACCGGCACGTTGCCTTCACCTCCCCTTCACTGATGAAGCCTTCCGTCGGTCATCTGGCTCTATGCCCCACCGATGATAAAGCCTTTCCGGGATAGATCTTACGTCTACCCTGATGAAATCTACATACCCTCTTTCACATGTCCCACCGACAATAAAACCCGTCATCATTCTGATAAAGCCTGGCCAGTTCAGACCTTACGTCTGTCCTAATCAAACTCCTAAACCTTCCCTTGATCGATCGGCTCCTTGCCCGGTCAACGATAAAACCCTACCAGGATAGACCCTATGCCTATCCTGATGAAACCTACGTATTTCTTGGCAAAGTCCCTCCTGCGATAAAACCTACTGGAATAGACCTCACGTCTATCCTAACGAGACCTACGCCTCTACCTACGTCCCAGCTATTGATCGACCGACACCTTGCCCGATCGATGATGAAACCCTATCCGGTTTAGACCTTACGTCTATCCTGATGAAACTTATGAAATTCCTTTGCATCGATATAAATCCAATATCGATGATGAAACCAGCTATTGATCGACCGGCACCTTGCCCGATCAATGATGAAACCCTATCCAGTTTGGACCTTACGTCTATCCTGATGAAACTTATGAAATTCCTTTGCCTCGATATAAACCCAATATCGATGATGAAACCAGCTATTGATCGACCGGCACCTTGCCCGATCAGCGATAAAACCTTGTCCAGTTTAGACCTTACGTCTATCCTGATGAAACTTATGAGATCCCTTTGCATCGATATAAACCCAATATCGATGATGAAACCAGCTATTGATCGACTGGCACCTTACCCGATCAATGATGAAACCCTATCCAGTTTAGACCTTACGTCTATCCTGATGAAACTTATGAAATCCCTTTGCATCGATATAAACCCAATATCGATGATGAAACCAGCTATTGATCAACCGGCACCTTGCCCGATCAATGATGAAAACCTATCCAGTTTAGACCTTACGTCTATCCTGATGAAAGTTATGAAATCCCTTTGCATCGATATAAACCCCATATCGATGATGAAGCCAACCATTGGTCGATCGGTACATTGCCCGATCAATGATGAAAACTTGTCCAGTTCAGACTTTACGTCTGTCCTGATGAAAACCACATACCCTTTTCACGTCCCACCTGTGATCAAGTCTACCCAGTCTAGACCTTATGTCTGTTCTGATGAAACCTATAAAACTTCTTTGCGTCGATATAAACCAATATCGATGATAAAATCCATCACTGGTCGTTTGATACATTGCCCCGACCAGCTTTGAAACCTGTCAGAGATGAACCATCCGTTTGTTCCAGACGATGTTCTAAACCTCTTTTATTCAGCTACCCCCAGGATTGGGTTTAGGCACCCTCCGGATACCGTCGCGTGGTGGAGTGAGTTCCCCATCCTTTCTCTGAAAGGGTGGACGCTCTCCTGCTAGGTACAGGCTGTTCGCATAGGGACCGCTGAAACCGTTGCCAAATCGCCATGAAATATTGATGGTGCGATAAGTAAAGGATGAACCACATATGAGACTGGTGTAAAGATTCCTTTTCATTGAATAAAAAAAGGGAATACAAGAATGGCCCCTGAGGGGGAATTGTATTACAAAAAGGGGGAAACAGATATTCACGGGCACCGGAATATGTCTTCGAAGGCCAGAAGCCCTACATGCGGGGCAGCCCCCAGCTCATGAAGTCGAGCCTCCTCCTCCTGCAGCCGAGCAGACTCGTCCTGAAAGGACGCCACCTGCCCCTCCAACAGGGCTACTTCCTCCGCAAGCTGCGGCTGAGAAGTTGTTATCTGCGACAGTTCAGCCCGGCGGTCAAACAGTTCAGCCTCCAGGATGGTTATCTGGCTGCGCACGAACTGCTCCCGCTGCGCCAGAGACTGCAGTTGGCATTGGCGGTCCTGGAGAACAGAGCCCACCTTCTCCAGCTCAGATTTGCACTCCTTCCTTTGTAACCTCAAAGCTGCCAGTCTGTCAGACATAATATGTGCCAAGAAGTTCCGGCGATGTATAAACTTTAACAACAATAGAACCCGCTGGGCCCATATTTCCATGGGACAGCCCATCACCTGTAGACCGGCGGTGAAACGCTCGGCTATCTCCTTCAGTCGCAGATAAGTTAGTCCAGGCTGGGACTCCACCAGCTGGCGCAGCATGTCAAGATTTTGCCAGACAAAACTCTCAGATGAAGCGAAGCCAGGAGAAGGAACTGGAGCTACTTCGAAAGTCACCTCAACATCAGGCTGGGAAGAGGAAGACAGGAGGTCTACGAAAGGTGCCAACTGAGCTCTCTCTGCAACCCCTGACGAAACCAAGAGGCCTTCCACCTCCATCTCCTCGGGAGTTGCTATTTGAATGCTCGTAGGGGCAACTTTAATAAGTGCTGGAGCGGCTGCTTCCTGGATCCCCAATATGATACCCGCATCTTCAGCATCCTCTTCTCGGGGCACCTCCTCCTCAGATTCCGAGATCAAGGAGATAGATTCTGGGTCAGTTATGGACAATACTCCGGTCTCTGTGGCAGCTACCTCCCCTTCTTCCATCCCCACTTCAGCGGCCAGTTCCTTCAATGTCAAGGCGGCAGGGGCTACGGACTGTAGAGGCAAAAGTTCAGTTTCCCTAATTACTGTTATGGGAATTGCTGACTCTGGCACAATGGTCATCACTGCGGCTGGTATAAAGGCAGAATCCCTAGCTGGGTCCGTCTCAGCTCTAAAATCCAAGACCCGGATGAGGGCCGAACTCTCCCCCGAGGTCCTCAAGTCCAGCAATGCTAAGTCTGTAGAAGACTGTACCCTCACCGGCACAGGGTGAATTATCTCAGAAACGCCTGCACAAGTGGCTGAGGAAGCAGGAACAATAGCCAAGGTGTCAGATAGAATGGCTTCAAAGGCTGCAGTCGCTACCGGGCTAGCAACAGGGGATTCCTGTGAATAGATCAATGCAACATCAAGCAGCAGATAAAAAAAATAATAACAACAATAATGAGGAAAAGGAGAGAGACCCACTTCTAATGTGATGTCGATATCCTCAAAGGAGTGCAAGGAAGAGGAAAGCTCCGCTGCTGAAGCAGCAAAGGGAGGAGTTATATCTGCCTCGGTGTCCAAGCCAGCAAATTCTTCCGGTAGTTCCTCCTCAGAAGATGGCACCAGCAGTTTGGAGGGGGTGAACTGTGGGACAATGGCAGTACATACAAGTGGGGCCTCTGATTGGGAGACACCCTCCGTCTCGCTCTCGCTGAAATCTGCTCCTTCTCCCTCTGCCTCGGAAGCGGTCGCGGAGCTGCTAGAAGAGATTTCTATGCTATCCACGGGCGGGACTTGCGTCCCTAACGGCTGCCTAGATGAAGACCGGGTAACTATGCGCCTCACAGGGACAAGGCCCCGTTTCGTCTGGGTCTTATGGCCCTCCTGTGGCTGAATTATATCGCCAGCTGCTCCCGTAACTGTAGCCCCCTCACCGGCCGTCACTGCAGGGAAAGGTTCGTGAGAGAGACAATAAACAGATAATCGAAATGTGCAAAAGAAGATGAAAAAGCACACTTACCCTCCGCCTCACTAGCCGGCGTGGGGGAAGGCAATCTGGTCTCCACCACGGAAGGTGTCACAACTGGCTCTTGGGCTGTGCAAAAAGGGGGGGGGGTCGGATTCGAAGATTTCTATAAAATTCAGCAAAAGACGATGAAAAGATATAACTGCAGGCTGTTGATGTTACCCTTGACTGACGTCTGGGCGCCCTCCCTTTGAGATTCAAACTCATCAAAGGAGGGGATATCAGGAAGAGGGGTCCCAGGGTCCGTCAATGCTGAAGCCGACTGCCGAGCATGGGCCTTCTTAGCCTTCCTGGCCTTCCCAACTGCAGTCTTCACTGCAGAAATCTTTCTCTTCTTGCCCGGAGGTAGGGGAGTGGTCGTCGGTGCTGCTGCAGGGACTTCGAAATAAGCAGGCTTCTCAGCTTGCGCAATGATTTTTCTGTAAAGCCCCTGTCGCTTTATATCTGGCCTATCTGTTGAAGACGTCAAAGAAGCAATGAGACCAGTAGATGCAGAGTTTGAATAACAAACAGAAAGCACTACAGTCAGAAAGGAAAGACCATACCTGCTGGGCCATCATAAAAGACAGAAAGCGGCCAGTACAGATAAGCTACCTCCTTGGAGCGGAAAGCAGCCTCCTTGACAAGCCAACAGACATCACCAAATGTCTGGCACTTCTCCACTAAAGATGCCAGATCGCTATGACCATGGAAATCAAGACATCGAAATAAGTCGAGGTGGTCCATGCCCCAGCCGTCGACATAATGAAAAGAAATAAACAATGGCTTATTCAATATGCCGGCTATCGGACTCTCTGCAGATAACCCATGTACATTCAGCAGAACAAACAGCCAAGACGTGTGCTTGTAGTACGTCTGAGTCCTATCTTCCCTGCGCACAAACGTCCTGTAGGGATGAAATCTATCTGTCGGACCCTTCCAGGGACGACCGTCAGGAGCGGCTCTTCAACAGGGAAAGGGTACTGTTGCGCCTCCAGACGAGCGCCTCCTACATGACACAGATGTTTCAAGTTCTTCATAAAAGTATCTTCGTTAATGGCAGCAAAGACAGGAGCGGGCGGCTCGGAGCCTCCTTCTTTCAGGACCCGACGCTGAGCCAGATAGTTCTCGGCCTCCCTCGATGTTGTGAATAAATCCTTTTTAGGTGGGCCTCGGGGATGTCAAATACCGGCCCGGGTTGTTGTTTCAGGAAAGAACGCTCGGCCACGTCCCAGAATGCACCCATGCCATCCCTGTAAAAGTTGGTCCGAATGTTCCACCATTTGATATACTCTGATGTAACGCGGGGGACACGGTTGGAAACAGTGGGAACACTGAAAACGGCGCCATCATGGAGATGATAGAAATCCCACCACAACCGGCCATCACCGATAATGGCGGATCCGTGCTTGGCCCGGCTATCCAGGGGAAACTGGGCAACTGATGTAGGGATATGCTAGTCATAGCCAAAGTTCCGCCCGAAGCGGAATGGATAATATGGTTCCAGAAGAAGCAGACCACCCTTCCTGAAGACTAAAACACTGGGTCGAATGGCCATGGCCCATCTAACCAGCTCCGGCTCCAGAATAGACCTAACAGCATTAGCCCCTGAAACGGGGTGAACATAGGTCTCTACCTCTTCCATCTTACACTCTCTTTGAGAATGAACCAAAGGAGCTGAACCTGCTGCCAAGCTCCAGAAATGAATGCTGCCAGGGGCATCCACTGGTACCCTTATCAGTCGGCCCCTTATTTTGAACAACTGATCAGAGAAAGAGCCAGGTTCGGCACTGGCAAATTCAATCATTCTGGGTAACACTGTATCTGCCTGCAGAGTTCTAGGAGCCAATTCAGGAAATAGACTGCAGACCCAGGCATTGAAGAAATGAAAAGGGCCCACGGTCCTCAAAGAACGGGGAGTCCGATGCTTGTACAAATCCCCCAAAGATTTGTAGATTAAACACAAGGCCACTGGGCAAAGTGACAGCCTCATTCCCCAGGCCATCTGGCATGCCGGGTATATGGCTTCGGGCCGAATGATTGTCTCGTCCCCTTGAGGGAGAGCGAAAGTGCACAACCAGAATGTGAAGTAAGCCGCGCAATGTGTGATAGGGTTCACCCCTACTGGATTTGGACCACCATTGCCTACACAGCGCAATGAAGATGGCAACGCTGACTTATAGCGGGGAGCCCTTATCTGCTTGCTGGCAGTCGGACCCATGGAAGGGAAGTCTGCATATTTTAAGGGACCGTCAAAGAAATACTGAATCCACTGCCCTATCCGGACCCTCAGCTTGCTGCCTTTCTCTCGAGGATGGTAACCCTTGGAGGATCCTCTACTATGCGCCAGACAGATGGAGCGATAGGCCTTCATTAAATACCGGTAGGAATAGCCAAGTGAATACTTGCCTTCGCCATCTGAGCTATCCTTCTCGGAATCCGCCAAGCAGACCTCTTCATACGGCTCGCCGTCAATAGGCAGACCAGAAAGTTGTGACAAACTCCAGAGGTCGAGAGATGTTTCGCCCTCTGCTGTATAAAATATGTTGAACAAAGGGCAGAATACTTCGAACATTCCACAGCATAACCCTCGGGATATGGGATAGCGGAATCTAGAAGCAAAGACACTGTGATATACCCCGGCTCTGATCAGCAGAGGGGCGTATTCCTTTAAAACAAATTCGGTGAACTCCACCGCTCCCACCCGGAACAGGTGGGCGTCAGTGATCTTGGTATCTCCAAACCAACCGGCAGCCAGATGATACTTGAACTGGACGGCCGAACAATTCAACACAAAGGGCTCTTCGCGGTATCCCCATTTTATCGGTGCCAGGAATAGACCATAGCCAGGCTTCTCCCTATGAACTCGGCCACTAGCATTATCCCACCGGGCAGGTGTAAATTCCGGGGCCCGGGTCAACATTTTCTTCTCCGGCTCCAGCTCTGATATACCGAGGACTGCGTCCCAGTCACGCTTCTCCCCGGGAAGATAGATGGCCTTGTGGCGGTACACCGACTCCTTCAGGCTATCTCGTTCGGCAAGGATGGCAGCCTCGACAGCACGGGCTACCCGATAGTCTCGCATGCCACCCACTGTGAAAGTTCGGATGAACGGCATTAAGTGGCGGTCCTTCGGAAGATTCGGCCGATAGTCGTTACCCTGTCTGAAGCATGTCTCCATTGCAGTGGAATATACCCTCGATGTTGATACTGTATCCGTCTCAGAATCAGACGATTCGTCAATGGTAGCAACTTTGTCATACCCGAAGTCCAGGCTATGCACGTTCAGCCAATTTACTACAGCCCGTGATATATCTGGCTGCGCTGACGAGCTCGCCCCAACAGCTCCAGAAGATGTAGCAGCAGAGCTGGAAGCCATTGCAATGTCTGCAGTCAGAGAAAATATGTGAATGAAAGTCCTAAAATAAGAAACAGTCTTATAAAGATTATAGTGTGAAGCCATGTGAAAATTTCGGCAGCATCTCCCCTTATTCAGGGTCTGCCCAAAGAAGATAGGGAGTCACCCACCAAGAGGGAGTGATCCCGGAAGTAAAAGGGATTTAATCCCCAAAATAATATCCTACCCGGGCGAAATCTAATGAAGCGGGAAGGAAGCTGGATGGCTGAGGGGAAGAGCTCGCCACCACCGCCGAGAGGGTGAAGAGAGAGAAGAGGGAGTGAAGAATGAAGAGGAACGAGGCTCCCGGCGCCTCAAATAGCGGAAGCAGAAGAGAGGTTCTCGGTGCGGTCTTTAGCGCGCCGAGAACCCCCCTAATTCAAAAAAACCCGCCGAAAAAAGGCGCGCCGAGAACTCCCCCCTCCCTTCACCAAGGGCGCGCCGAGAAGCCCTGCTGAGGCCTGTGACCGGGCGCGCCGAGAAGCCCTGCCGAAAAGCCATGCGCCGAGAACCAACGCGCCGAGAAGGCTGTGCCTAAGGGCCGTGCGCCGAGAAGCTCGCGCCAAGGGCGTTCAAGGCAAAGAAATTGAGAGAAATCAAAAGAAATGCCAAAGTAATGATGCTTCCAAGCTGCAAAATGAAAGATGACTAGCCATGCCAAGCTGATAAATGGGTTTAGATGCTGAATGATATACACACTTGCAGGCACCGTGTCACTTATCCTGCATTCCCGCCACCTGCAAGTGGGGGGCATTTGTTGACACCTGAAATATAACTGAGAATAAAGATGAGACCAAAGAGAAGATTGAACCATACATGAAGCTCTCATAGATTCCTGCAAAGCCAGAATTACAAAATAGTCTTCACTAAAGTTGCCACCCGGCTGAAGCCCTTCCCGGTCAAGCTGATGTCCGGTATTGTCATCACTCAGATAACAGTACTGATGAAGAACTGCGGTCTACTGACTGATGAAAATATCCAGAAATATTCTGATAAGACTATGTCAACTCACTAATCAACCTTCACCTGTTTTGACAGGCTCGAAGGACTCACAAATGAAAAGGCATGTTATATGTCTTTGATAGTCCAGACTTGATAACGAGGGAGTTCAAGATATTAAAGCCCAAATGGGCTCACTAAGGTGGAACCGGGAAATCCTCACAAGGTCCAAAGCCCATAGGGGCGCCGGGAAGCCTCCCCGGTTGACAAGGGCGCGCCGGGAAGTCATCCTCGGCGCGCCGGGAAGGGTCATGCCGAGAGGGGGGCTGCTGTGCCTATAAAATCCCCCCGTTGTTCATCTCGAAAAGAAGAGGACATACAGAGACAGAGAGGGCAAGAAGAAAAGAAAGCAAGGGAGAAGAAAAAAAGAGCGAAGAGAGGCATCTCCAGATAGCCAGATAAAAAAGAGAGAAGAGAAGAAAAGCTGCTGCGAGGTCGGAAGGAAGGAGAAGGTGGGGTGCTAGGGGAGGGAGAGGAGTCAATGCTCCGCCCTCCCCTTCCCTTTATTGCCGTCGTCCCTTCCTGCTTCCCTTTCTCTTTGATGTATAAGCTTCGATTCCGTTTTTCGCTTTCAAAGTGAAGAGATCTCCCTATTGTTGAGGAGATAGAGTATTAGTCTATTTTTCTTCCGTCCGTCCCCTTTGTTCTATGAATGATGTAAACGATGAAACAGTGAAATGCAACTCCACGGTTGTTCCGATGAAATGGTTTTGGTTGGCCCTCTTCTCCCTGTGTTCTCTCTCTCGGAATGTATGTTATCCCCCGCATACATTAATTGCTCGGATGCTTAGAATTCCAGTGATTTCTTGTGTCTATATGCATGATTGTTTCAGATGGGAAGGAGGTAACAGAGCCCCGATCCTTACTGTGGATCTTTGGGCTTTGTCCCTCTCTCTCCCTCGACGACATCGATGATTTAAACGTTGCGAAGTCCATAGTCCTCTCGAGTTTCCTAAGCCATTGGGGCCATTACAGGGATCAGAGACAATCATCTCTTGATCTCCTGGATGGTCGACGATATGAATGGCATAAAGCCTGTTCCAGAGGGTTCGAACGCCTGGTGACTTCAATCCCTCGAATCCCTTCTATCCATGTGACTCCTTGATGTTAATCTGGTGACTTGGTAGAGCCCTCGGCCCCCTCCTCGTTTGCATCCTAAAACCCCCTAGCCGTTACCTAAATCCCAGGAAAAATCCCTAAAACAGAGCACCGTAGAACCCCACAAACCTTCACAAACCTTTCCGGCGCCATAAATAGCTCCCGGCGCGGCCCGCGTCGGGAACCTTACGTTGAGAGCTCCCTCCTCCTTCTTTAAAACCATGCCGAGAGCTCCATGCCGAGAAACCATTCCCCCGCGCCGGGAACCTCACGCCGAGAGCCCCCTCCTCTTTCTTTAAACCATGCCGGGAACCTCATGCCGAGAACCCATTCCCCCGCGCCGGGAAGCCTGCCTATGCTCGTTACAGCCATGCCGAGAGCCTCTCCTCCTCTGTCCAATCTTTGAGCACCATGCCACACTAATTCGAGGGATATCTGCAGGTCACAGGGTACACCACATGGAATAAATAAACGGGGAACCATCCCCAACATCACACCGTGCCAGGGCCCAGTGCCTTTCTCTTTCGGTTTTCATCCCGGCACTCCGTGGATGATCACCTATTTCCCCTTGGGCATGTTCCAAGTTGAGGGGAGATGCTGCCGAAATCTAGTCCAATGTCATCAACCCCGATGAGTCAAGGGGGTGTCTCCGATACACTTCCCATCCGGCTCCATCTTCGGGGGAAACGAACCTATTTGGAGCATCCGGTCAAGTGGAAGTGTCAAAAGGGAATACCCTAATGATTAGCCGAATTCCGTCCCGCCACTGCGTGGATGGTCTTCTATCCTTACCCGGTATGGCTCAAAGTTAAAGGTTGTGCCGCCCGATTTAGTCCGTTGAACTAAATAAATCTGCCCTCCATTCGTCCTCTTCCATAAGCATGAAGCCTTTATTTCGCACATTAGTATTTTGACTGCCTTCTGAGGCCTCCTATTTTGGCGTTTAATCAAGGGTTGTCCTTCTTAGGAAGGGCGTAATTAACGTCGTAGCCTTTATGGTATGGCGGACTTTTGGTCCCGACTCAGACTTCACAATCGATTGATCAAGTCAAGTCGAGCGCACAATGAAATCGTCACACATGTGACTGGCAGGCCTAATAAACTAAATTAATAAATAAATAAAAACAAAATTGAAAAAGAGGAGAAAAATCATGCGTCCACACTATGCTGCGAGGAGGCTCCTGGTTGGCATCACCAAGCCGCTGAAATTTGAGAAGTTTAATGGGCAAGGGTCTCCTAGGGAGCACATTGCCTACTATGTGAATGTTATGGGGGATCTAGCTGCAGATGAGGCCTACCTTCTCAAATTCTTCGAGACACTTACCGGACTTGCCTTTGAGAGGTATTCGAGCTTGCCCGCCGGGTCTATTGCAGACTGGCCGGACATGCAGAAGAAATTCAAAGAAAGGTTCTATATAGCTGAGCGGGAGGTAACCGTGGCAGAACTCTACGCCACGAGACAAAGAAATTATGAGTCGGCTCTCGACTACATAAAGAGGTGGAGAAATCTCAGTATGAGATGTAGACGTCCCCTGCATCAGGAGGATGCAGTGCAAATTTGTAAACAGAACCTGAAGAAGGAAATCCTTGAGAGGATGATCGGCGCTGAGGTGCGGTCATTTGACCGTCTAAACAACATAGTAGCAGAGATCGAGGCGTTCCTTCCTCGATACTCCTCTACCCCAGTCACCTCAAGCCAGAAGGCCAGGCAGGTCAAAAAGAGACCGATACCGCCAGAAGTCCACACATTGGACTTCGAAACTTTTGAGAAATAGACAGAGAAAGCTAAAGAGGCAGCCAACCCTCCTCCGCCCAGGTCTGTTGAACGGCGGGAAGGTCCTTCCCTGCGGGAGAAGATGAGGAATAAGTTGTATTCTTTTCCTCGAGATAAGTCTCGGATCCTATTTGAATGGGCCACCAGATACAACAAAATCACGCTGCCAGAACCGAAGAGGCCCGGTGATGTAAAGAGGAAGGACGATCCTCATTTCTGCCCGTACCATCAGATGCTGGGGCACACTATCGAGGAGTGTTACATCTTCAAGGATGTCATTGAATCTTTGATCAAGAAGGGAGAACTGGATATGGGGGAGCACAAGATAGACCCTCCGCAGTCGCACGAGATGCCAAGCCTCGGTACTAGTGTCAACATGGTGTTTCTATACCAGCAGCTACCTGAAGAATGGGTGGAGGCCAGCACGAAGGCCACTTATGAAGCCTTCGTCATGGCGCCGACTCAAGATCAAGGAGGCTGGCAGACCGCGCCAACGAGGAATAGAAGAAGAAGGCAAGCTCCCCGGCCCACACCGAAGGTTCACATAAGGGGTGTCACATCCCGATCAGCACCGCTACCAGTGACGCCTGTTTGGCATGACACAGCCCCCCGGCTGGTCATGAGGCGCCCCACTTACAACAAGAAAAAGCACGTCCCGATGCCAGTGCACAAAGAAACCAGTCATGCAGTGGAAAGACTCCAGGCCATTATTGATGGGCTCGAAGATTATGAACAGCCCAAAATCCAGCCTGTGGAGCTGAAGGAGTATGTCCCTTGGAAGGAGTTCGAGTCACTTGAATTAACTCCGGGAGTAGAAGCCGAGGTAGAGGGAGAGTGTGATGTCCCGAGTTTTTTGGATCCTTCTTTTTGGGTCTCGGATCTGGTTTCTCAGAGCGTCTGGCTTCATTGTGTCCAAAATTTTGTTTCGGACATCTTTCATGTTTGGATCGGTGCGATCCGAAGTTGTTTCGGAGGCCCGGAGTGTGTCCGCGGCTTTCCCGCGCGTGTTTTCCGATTACCAGTGTGTGTTTCGGTAATCCATTCGGAATTTTGTTGCGGGTGAATCGGGTTGTTCACCTAGGCGAGGGTGGTACCGTTGTGATCGGTGCATCCTGAGGATTGAGAATATGTATTTTTCTATTTTTTTGGTATTTTTGGTATTTTCTGGTTTTTCTATTTATAGCCCTTTTCTTTTTCTTTTTCCTTTTTCTTCTCCTTTTCTTCTTTATTCTTTCTTCCTTCCTCCCCATGAGTGCAACAGTCACCTCCTCCCCCTTCTTGCCCGTTGGACCTCGCGACGCCCCTTCCTCCTCCGACGACGGGTGGCGGACGACGGCGACGGCGCGGTGACGACGGTGGCGGCGAGAGGATCGCAGTGGTGCCCTCTTCATGGCGCGTGGGTGGAGTTCGTGTTCGAGCTAGATTTGAAGATCGGTGACTTCCCGGTAGATTTCGAGCTTCATTGAGGTAGGGGGACGAATCCTTGCCCTCTTTACAGCGTTCCCCGTGATTTCTAGGCTGTGGAGAGGCCGAGAGGGACTAGATTCATGTCAGGAGGGTTATTTCCATGCTTGGGGTTTGAGCGCCGGATCCATTGATTTTTGGGGTTTTTGATCATTTTGGGGCTCTAGATGCATGCTAGGACGTCTGGGGGATGATTCCCCTTTGTTTTCCCTTCACCAGGGGGGTGAATGGGCGTGGTTTTCAGATTTCCGGACATATTTCACGAACCGGGCTCGGCCCGTTGTCACGCTAGGTACCAGGGGCGCGTTCTGTTTGAACGCATTGTGTCGTCCGAGCGCGTTTGTCCGAGAAGACGAACAATATGGTGGTTCATGTCATCCCTTGGGAAGGTAGCACGTTCTTGGAGAACGCGCTAGCCTTTCCTAGCACGTTCTTGATGAACGCGCTAGCTTAGGCTAGCGCCTTCTGGGAGAACGCACTAGCTTCTACTAGCGCATTCTTCAGGGGTCGCGCTAGGGGACCATAGCGGGACAGTGTCACGCCCTGGGTCCCTAGCGCGTTAATCCCCCTCCTCGAGCCGCGTTCCTTTTGGTAATTGTACCTCCGGTGGAGCGAGTCTTGGATCCGGTTGTGGCGTGTGGCCCGAGGGTTGCCGTGGGCACCCAGTGAGAGCCACAAGGGCGCCCGAGGGTCCCCGGAGAATCAGTTACCTTGGTAGGGGTGCCGCGTGACTTGAGGGACGATCGGACCTCTTGCGTGTCCCCGGCATCCGTACCAGCCGTTTGGTTACCGAGAGTCTGTGTTAGTGTGTTAGTGGGTGGTTTCCGTGAGTCGAGTCTTACCTTCGGTGACACGTCCACTAGTCGCAGCCTTCTTACGGCACACGGTGCTGACCCACCCAGGAGTGGTGAAGCGGCTGAACCGAGAGAGACGGTGAGTAGGCTGGTTATCATAGGGCCCCCGCGTACAGCCGAGTCCGGGCTTAGGGGGGAATTACCAGCTAGAGGACAAGCCTAGGGTGTATGGTGTGAGTGTGCACACGGAGCTGAGGGTTTCGGACCCGCGCTGACGAGCGCGACCTCAGCTAGTCCTTATTTTGTGGTACTGGTTACTGTGTGTGTCTGAGTCTCGCACCCGGGGCGTTGTAGCTAGACACTTGTGACACGGTGTAAGACGTCAGGGGACGCATCCGGTCGTTCTTCTAGTGGGTGGTGCTCCTGTTTGCTGGCAGGCATAGACTCGAGTTTTGTCGGACCGAGGTTTTGTGGTGCGGTACTGTAGAGCAGGCGACTTTTCTGTTTATCTGCTTCAGCGTGTGGTTCTATCGCACTTCTGCTAGGTGGTGTCACCTCCCGTGATTGCTCGCACTTTACAGCCATTTTTCTCGTTGTGCGGTGGGGGTCCGAGGGATCCCTACTGGGCCAATGAAATGAGGCTCACCCCTGCTTTTCAGGTGAGGCGGGGTCATCGAGAGGTGCGGCCGAGTTTCAGCGTGGTTCTTCTAGCCAGGGTTAGTCGCCAGTCTGCCAGAGCCGGGGGATGCCCCGTGTAGTTGTACGCCGGGGGATGCCCCGTGTAGTTGTACTTTTTCTTTCTATTGACTGTACTTTATTTGGACATGAGACTCTGTGGACCTTGTAGCAGTTTATTTATTTATGTTATGCTGTGCATTTTATTTTAGATTATTGTGCTATCTCTGCAGTTGCTTCAGCTTCTCTTGTACCCCCACACCATCCCTTTTTACCCTTCCGAGTCTTCGGGCTCGTGGGTTGGCGAGCCGAGATTCGAGACGCGCCGGTTCCTTTCCGGTACTCAGATCCCGGGTCGTCACAGTTGGTATCAGAGCGTAGGTTGTGGAGGTACATCAGAACTTGAAACAATTGCAGTGGTCTAAAGGTCCATGAATGTCCTGTACAGTTGGCGATTGGCGTAGGGCTCCGTGTGTTTTTGTTAACGTCGTTGATTATTTTGTTAGCAGGTGTTATGGCGCCCAGGAGAGCGACTCATTCCCAGCAGGGAGAGTCGGGTGGGGGCCAAGAATGGCAGAGCAGAGCAGAGCTCCCGGCAGATGCAGCTGAGGGGGCGAGAGTTCCCGGACCAGAGGAGTTCTTCCGGGGCATGTACCAGTATGTTATTCAGCAGCAGCAGTATCAGCAGCCGCCGCAGCAGCAGCAGGGCGGTGATGCTGGTGAGGGCTCATCCTCTAGGGGTAACCGCGCGCTGAGAGATTTCTTGCAGAATCAGCCGTCCACTTTCAGCGGGCAGCCAGATTCAGAGGTGGCCAGAGAGTGGTTAGATGACATGGAGCGAGTGTTCAGTTCGATGGAGTGTCCTATGGAAGAGAAGGTGGTGTTGGCTACGTATCGATTGCAGGGGCCAGCCCGAACTTGGTGGACGTCAGAGTGGGGAGTAGTGTTCCAGTCCCATCCTCTTCGGCAGATCTTGTGGCAGGAGTTCGTCCCGGCTTTCGAGCGTGCTTTTTGTCCATCTTTTCTCAGGTCACAGAAGCTGCGTGAGTTTTTGGACCTGGTCCAGGGTGACATGACCGTGGTGCAGTACAGGTCCAGGTTCGTTGAGTTGGGCCGTTATGCACCGCATATTGTGGCAGATGAGATGGTGCGGACCGATCAGTTTATTGGGGGTTTTAGATTGGAGCTGAGGCATCCTTTGCTTGCGTCAGGGGTGACCAACGTGGATGCGGCTTGCAGAGCAGCATCGGTATTGGAGAGAGACATGCAGAAGGTTCGAGGTCAGGGTAGTGTGGGCCAGATGCAGACGAGTTTTGGTCAGCCAGCGTCAGTGCAGTAGCAGAGTTCTGTCCAGATTTCAGCAGGTGGTTCAGGGACGTCCCCGTCCGGGGCGTCGGTAGCAAATTCGTCATCTCTGGGATCGAAGCTCAAGAAGTTGCACTAGGAGGCTGGTTTTGGCAGGAGGCACCGTGGTCGCGGAGATCAGGCGTAGCAGTCAGTGGGTAGTGTTTAGCAGCCTACCCAGTTCCAACGTCAGGGTTCAGTGAGTGGTTCTCAGGGCGGGTGTCCTTGATGCGGTGATTCTCATCTAGGTAGGCAGTGCACGGCGCCCGTGATTTGCTTTAGGTGTGACCAGCCAGGGCACATGGCGCATGACTGTCCGCAGAGACCACGTCAGCCGCACGAGTTCCAGCAGCAGCAGCAGTTTTAGCCCCAGTAGATGTCGTCGCAGTCGCAGCAGTACCAGCAGCAGGGTCAGTATCCTCAGTTGACTCGGTCAGCTACCACAGGGAGGCAGAGAGCCCGAGGTAGAGTTACCCACATTACCAGAGCAGAGGCTAAGGCATCCCAGTTGGTGGAAGGTACTATTCCAATTCTTGATTACGCGGCTCGAGTTTTGTTCGATTCCGGTGCATCTCACTCATTTATTTCGGAGGAGTTTGCTCAGAGTGCCGAGGAGTCGGCGACTGAGGTGTCCTGTGATCTGGCAGTGGAGTTGCCTACCAGCGACTTCAGGCTCACACCGTACTTCTTCGAGAAGGTGCCTGTGTGGGTGGATGGGCAGAACTTACCGGCCATGCTTTATGTGTTGCCGCTTCAGGACTTTGATGTGATTTTGGGCATGGATTGACTCGAGGCCCATCATGCCTTGGTAGATTGCGGCTCGAAGAGGGTCTACTTCCGACAGCTTCGTGGACCCACCTTTTATTTTCAAGGTATCAGGTCTTCCTCCTCCCGTTTTCTTATTTTGGCTATTAGGGCTTGTAGACTGCTTGACACGGGTTGTCAAGGTTTTCTCGCTTCTGTGGTTTTGGTCGATTGGCAGTGTCCGGACGTGGAGGACATCCTGGTTGTGTGCGAGTTTTCTGATGTTTTTCCCGAGGAGTTTCCAGGGTTGCCACCGCAGCGAGAGATTGACTTCGTGATTGAGGTGGTACCTGGTACGGCGCCTATGTCGAAGGCCCCTTACCGTATGGCGCCGACGGAGTTAAGAGAGCTGAGGGCGCAGTTGCAGGAGTTGCTGGCCAAGGGGGACATTCGTCCTAGCTTCTCCCCTTGGGGTGCGCCGGTGTTGTTTGTGAAGAAGAAGGATGGTAGTTTGAGGCTGTGCATCGACTACCGGTAGTTGAACCAGGCGACTGTTAAGAACAAGTATCTGTTGCCTCAGATTGATGACTTGTTTGATCAGCTTCAGTCGGCCCGGGTGTTTTCACGGATTGATTTGAGATCGGGTTATCACCAGCTGCGGATTCGAGAGTCTGATGTGGAGAAGACGGCATTTCGCTCGAGGTATGGGCATTATGAGTTCTTGGTGATGCCTTTTGGGCTCACCAATGCCCCCGTGGCATTTATGGATTTGATGCATAGGGTGTTTCGTCCATATCTAGACCAGTTCATGGTCGTGTTTGTGGATGATATCCTTGTGTATTCGCGGTCTGTCGAGGAGCATGTGCATCATTTGAGAGTGGTGTTACAGACCCTTCATGATCACCAATTATATGCCAAGCTCAGCAAGTGTGAGTTTTGGCTCCGTGAGGTACACTTTTTGGGGAACGTGATTTCTGGTGATGGTGTTTCCGTGGACTCGGCTAAGGTCGAGGCTGTGGTGCAGTGGCCAAGGCCGAGTTCTGTCACGGAGATTTGGAGCTTTTTGGGGCTCGCAGGCTATTACCAGAGGTTCATCCAGCATTTTTCTTGTTGTAGATTATGGATTATGAACACCCCCCAAAATTGATGAATTTGTATTTAGCAAGATAAAAGCGCTAAAGTCGATGATAAAAGAGGGGTGAAACATGCATTAACAAGATCCGTGATCGCCACTGAGGCCAGAAACATGCCAAATAATAAAAGACTAAAATAGGGGCATGCTACATACCTCAGAAATTCTTGAGGGGCCAGCCGTAGGCCTGGAGATGAACGCGCTATATCGTCCTAGCGCATTCTTCAGGTCGCGCTAGGAACATATAGCGCAATATCAGACAGGAAGCGAGCTATTTGGATTCGTTCCTTCCTTGCTCCAAGGCCGGCCTAGGTGCAAGGGCTCCACGTATTAGTCTTCTAGTGCCTGCAAACAGTCATAAACAACGAACAAAAGGCCCATTAGATTGAGATTTTAGTAGAATCTACCCCTATTCTTAATCAAAAGCATGCAAACGGGGGGCTCGATTACCTGGGGGTTTGGTGGTTTTTAAACCCCTATGGAAGGGAAAAAGATAGGTGTGGTGTGTGTGTATGCATGTATTTCGTAAAAGGAGTGTTTTGAAATCAATATGCAATGCTATGCAAAGATTGAAATTCGTAAATTGGGGAAAGAAAAAGAAGAAAGAGGAATAACACGAAAAGAGCCCCTAAATACTCCCTTGGATGTGCGAGGAGCGAGGATTTATTGACTTGGCACGATGAACTTCCTCCTACTCATCAACATCTCGAGTGGCATCCCTTGAAAACGACGGCCAAAGGGTGCAATTTATAGGAAAAAGATCAAGAAGCAACCCTAGGTCGGAGTTCAATTCAATCCGATGATTTGGCGGCTCAAATTGAGGTAATTCTGCCGATTAATGAAGGGGAAAGACTCCTATTAGGGTTTGGAACCTTCCCTTGGACGGAATTTGATTGGAAACTTACCAAATAAGGACTCTGAGATGAAAGAGGGGGAGTCCGGGTCGGACTGGGTTCTGACTGAGAACGCACTACAAGCCTATAGCGCGTTCATGAAGAACGCGCTATGCCCATATAGCATGATAATTAAAGGCCCATCAAATGATTTAGAAAAAGGAGAAAAAACCTTTGGGCAGTCACTTAATCAAATGTTGAGTGAGAATAACATCCAAAGTGGATGCTATAATGATCAGATGTCAAGAAAATAACAACTGTTCAAATGATAACTTCAATTAGATCCACAACGCGCTATGAATAAGAAAGCGATAAGAGCGGATAGCGCGGGGATGCCAAACTCGAGACGAGATCCAAGGTATGGAATTGAAATGTTGGGCCAAGAACGGGGAGAAATCCCAGAAAATCAACCAACTAAGGATCAATTTGGGGCATTAACTAGGAGAACAAAGAAAATGCTCAATTTATCGGCCAAAATTGGGTGTCTACAGATGCCCCTCCTTGATATCCGCTTTGCAGGGGAGCGAGACGGAGGTGAAACGGAGGCAAAACGGAGATGACACAGAGTGGTGGTGACGGTGAGATGAAGTGGAAACGCAGTGGAGCTGACTGATAAGTGGATATCAAGGAAAAAAAGACACCCATCACAACCGACAAATGATAGGAATAATCCAGAAAACTCCAAGCTAACCACAAGATCAAGCTAGCATCAGTGACTCCTGCCTAAAATGACAGGCACGGAACAAAGAAAAGGGAGTTGATCAACCTCTTACACAAAAAGAGGCATCCGCAACGCATAGCAACTACGAATTTCACTCAACTAGTGGAATAGACGCGAGCCCGGTGGATCCATCGACGCCATTGTGCGGTTCACAGCTAATGAGTGGATCAAAAGAAGGAAGATAAGTTGAATTGGATTGAAAGGGGATAAGTAAAATCTAGGCAAGGGTCACATCGACCAGCGAGATCCAGTGCTCAACTAGGAGCAATCTTCAAATTCGTAATGGAATTGAATTTCTTTGTTCAAGGACAAAAGCATTATTGCTTCGTAATTAGGAAGAAGAGTTGGGCGTTTATAGATGCAAAAAGGCATGATGCGTGCAGGGCTAAAATAAAAGAAATCATTAAAACAAATTGATGAGGGCATCTCAAGACCCTCCCTCTAGCTCGGGTTGTCTGTACACTTTTGATATGGGATAGCTGTGATCTCTACATGTTATCTTCCTTTTCCATGATCCCATCTTATGTATTTTCATTTTATTGAGTCTTATCTTATGTACTTTCTTTTATTGAGTCATGGTGTCTAGTCTATTTCTCTTATTTTGTGTAATTGGGCCTTAGTACCGTAGTATGGGCCTAATGGGTTGAGTCTAGGACTTGTTAAGTCTTTTGTCTTAATGTCAAGGTCATTTTGGTCATGTAAAGAATGGTTGCCTATATATAGGCCCATCTCTCCTCATGTACTTAACTTGATGAATCCATTTGAATAGCAATATTTCCCACATCTCTTTCTCTTCTCTTACTCTCTCATTATCTCTCTCTCTATCTCTCCTTCTCTCTCCCCAAGGAAAGGGGCAAACTTCTCCTCTCTCCTCCCTCCTCCCAACCACTTCCAACCCCCACCTACCTCCATTAACTCCCCACAACTTCCCACAACCCCTCTTTAATCCTCACCTTGTCCCAAGGAAGCTCCACCACTCCAAGCCCCACCACCCAACTACCACCTACCCATCACCACTTCCTAAGCACCCTTCCTCTCCCCAAGGTTGAAGGGGCTCTTCCCTAAGTCCAAATTCAAATTTCCCTCTCCCTAGGGCTGTGCCCTTCCATCTCCCCACCTCCATAATCACCCTAGGTCGAAATTCCCCTCCTCCCTATAGCCAAGTTCGCCCCCCACCTCCTCTCTCACTCACCCTCTCTCTTGTGCCACCCTCCTTCCCACCACCACCTCTAGCAGCTACAGCTCCCCCTCCAGCCCCAATTCGCCCTCCCCACCACCTTCTCCCTAGCCTTCACAACCCCTAAACACCCCACATCACCCTCCCATAGCCATTAGACACTCCTCCCACCACTTGCTCTCTTGGCCATCCCCTTCCCCACACCTTCTTCTTCTCCTCATTCTGTCTCTGTTTCAGGCAGCAGAGTTGCAGTGACTTGCAGAGACATCCATGACCGTCCCTCAAAGATTCGGGTGGCAAGGCCTACATTACTGGAATCTTCTGCGAGCTAGCTTTCCAACGGTGGTGGTCTCGCCGGCTTCCGAGCTCGGAGCTGATCGTGAGAGCAGATCTCGTCCGACTGCGTCTGCTGTCCCTGTCAGAAGACCTGAAGCTGAAATCTGCAGCCACCACGACCAGCTCGGGATAGGTTTGGGCGCCATTTTCGGAGGGCAGGAACTACGTCCAGTTAGCTTCCATCTCCAAGAAGAAGGACCTCATTCGGTCACCGGAGCTATCAGTTACCATTTTCTTCGCCGGAGTGTGCAGTCTGCCACCTGCGGGTCCAGGTTTGACCTATCCTCACATATCCCACCACCATTCTCCTCTCCGACCTCCGATTGGGGCCCTGTTGACTCCTGCTCGAAGCTACTCTGACCACAATCGCGTCACTACCAGGCTCGTCTCATTTGGAGTTTAGGAGCGTCCTCAGTGCCATCTGCAACCTGCTGTATCAGTTCTGCACCAGCCAGAGGCAGAAGTTGCTGACCTGTTCCAGTCGCCGGCCCGATCAGCCCCGAGTTCCAGAGCTTCTGTAAAAATTCAGACACCATCCTCAGCCCATTGGGGAACTTTTGGCGCAAGTCTCATCAAGATCCAAGCTCTGTGGAATTTTTGGCAGCATCATCACCGCCCCACTGTCCGGCGAACCTGCAGGTTGGCAGAACCGGCGGAATTCGGCAAGTCGGGTTTCCTTTGCTTAATTCCCCACCCCGCTTGGCAGGCTGAAGGCCCCTCCCTGCGTGGAGGTAGTTTTGGATGTAATAAGCTTAATCTCCACCCCAAGATCACCCCTCCTGTGAGAGGCATAGTGTTGTACTCTTTGCACTTTCAGGTCAAGCTACATCGCCGCGGCGATCGGGTGTATACCCTCGCCTCCCGGCGCGCCCACGTCTCCGAGCGGGATCGGTGTCTTCACACCGATCAGGTGAGCCTCTGATACTAACCTTGATAGCCTTACTTCTGCAAGTTTAGTATTGCTTTGATTGCTCGTCGGACGGTGAGAAGAGGGCCCGTACTTGTATGTTCATTTGTTGGTGCCACCGCGGACCGGGAGAGAGTGCCACCCCAAACCCCGCCCTGCGGGCCAGCTGCCCACTAAGTTGGGAATCCTAGACTCTTTGGGGTCAGCCTAAACCAACTAAGTCCATTAGACTCATTGGGTCCCGCCTCGGACCCTTGCCATCATCCCCCGGCCCCGCCGGGTGACCGCGTGTGCCGTGTGAGTGAGACGCTATTGTGAGAATCAATGGAGTGCTTGTATGCTTGTGGATCTAGGTCCTAGGTTGTTCATTACATGCTTAGTCATCCTTGGGCTGTGCCACATCACAAATGCAAAGGAAAAAATAAAATATAAGATACTCAAGGATAATATTGTTAAATCCAACAAATTTTGAGTCAAGAGTTATCCGCAACCACAATGTGCAAGATGAAGTCCATCGTCCTCAAATTTGTCTGACCTAACGGCCTATCCGACGATTAACTGCATGTTTCTAGATCATCACTATTTTTGGTAGAGGGGAACTCAAATCCAGAAACATACAGAGAACCAGCCGGTCCTTGAGATAATATAATAATATAAATAGCATATAGTAATGCAATAAAGGAAAGGATAAGGAAATACTTACCTGATGGCGTGCTACTTCATTTTTCTTCTTTTCTTTTCCTGAAATACGATATTAAGCACAAGTAGAACAAATTCAAGTACGTGTAAGCAGGAGAATGCAAATTTTTATTCATCCACAAGCTGCATTTTTTTTCTTTTCTCCCCCCTTCTCTATTTATTTTCCTTCTCTCTTTTTATTTATCGCGCTATACACATATAGCGCGATAATGTCGCGCTATATGCATATAGCGCGTTCATTACGCGCAGGTTTTAAAAACCACCCCCCCTTCTATTATTTCAAACTCACTCTTTTCCCTCTCCCCACTCCCTCTCTCGCCCTCTCACCAGCCCAGCAACCTAACCACCCTAATCCAAATGGAAGGGGAACGTCCTCGACGCTCAAAACGGTGCGTCGTTCGCGGCCGTCAAAGATCACGCATGGAGGAACAATAAACGCCCCCACCCGTGGAAGAGAATGCCGACTCGGAGGCGACCGTCTCGGCCCGTCTCGAAGGGGACGAAATGGAGATCCCCCCCCCGACGAAACCGAAGAGGTTGAAGGTGCCCCGACAGCCGAGGAAATAGCGGCGGAGCCCGTTGGCGGCGTGGCGGCCCGAAAACACCGATTGGTAAGAAAATCGCCCTAATCTTGTTTTTTCTTTGAGATTTCTCTTTTTTCCTTTCAAATGAGATGAAAACGGAAGGGGAGGCACCCCCTTAAATCAAAGTGTAGGGCAGAAAGCCCATGGACAAGATCTGGGGAATGAGGGGTCGCCCCCTACCTTCCGAAGATTAACTCGCTATATCTTCATAGCACGTTCTTGATGAACGCGCTATGATGATATAGCGCGTTAAAGAACAGCAAACCAAAAAAAAAATTCTGATGTTTCTTTTGTTTGGCGATCACAAATTGATGCTTCTTGCTTTTATATGCTGTGCAGGGTGTGGAGGGTGCAGTTCGTGCCCGGATTTCATGGACACTGGTTCGGGCCGTCTACTCCGCACTACCGGAGTTTCAACAGGCCCGCCTCCGCCGAATGGGCTTCGGGGAGTTCCTGGAGATCGAGGTGCTGAGAGTTGATGTGGGGTTGATAAGAGCTCTGAAAGCCAGATGGGATACGGGATGCAAGGCTTTTCTCTTCCCCTGGGGTCATATGATCCCGACTCTAGAGGACGTCACCCGCATCACCGGGCTACGGGTGCATGGATCAGCAGTGACGGGCTACACTTACCCCGACTACCGGGAGATGGCACGTAGACTGCTAGGCTTGGAGCTGGAGGGGACTGGCCGGACCTCGCTAGTGTCAAGGATCGTCTTGCAGGAGAGTCTCGGCCTGTTCCACACACAGAGGGAGGTGGGGGAGACCTTGACGGCTCATGAGAAGAGGTTAGAGGCTGGGGCCAGAGAGAGTTTCGCGACTGAGGCCGGCCCACAGGCAGACATGGAGCTGAGGAGGTTCCTTAGTCTGCTGATTGGCAAGCTGCTTCTAGCGACTCAGGGTGATGCAGTGAGCTGCCGATTTCTACCCTTACTAGAGGATCTGGACAGAGTTGGACGGTATGCTTGGGGTGCGGCAGTCCTTGCCCACTTGTTTGACAGCTTCGGCATTTCTTCACTCCAGTCTTCACTTGGGGGATTCTACCCTCTACTTCAGGTATCTCTCTAAGCCTCGAACTGGTGAATTAAATTATGCACTTTCCTCTTATATTGATCACATGAGCTTCATTTCAGGTTTGGAGTTATTTGTATCTTCCTACCCTCCGTTGTGCTTGGGAGGATCGAGGGGACCGACTGCCCCTGGCCAGAAGATGGACCCCTACACGAGATAGCCGATCTCTGAAGGACCAGGTCACCCACATCCAGGAGACGCTAGATATGATGCCCCATATAGAGGTAAAATTGATTTTTAAAATTGAATTATATTATCTGAATGAGATCCAAGGCAATAATTAATTGAACTATGCAGGTGGTCTGGACTCCCTATCAGAGGCATGCCGAGGTGATGCTCTGGGTGGAGGCGGCCATCCCATACTTCGGGAGAGAGATCTGGTTGCACGCCCTCAACCTGGTCGAGCCACTATACCATAGGCTGATCATGAGGACACTAGGGCTCCATCAGGCGGTGGTAGAGTTCCCGACCCAGGCGACGGACCCACGACCTAGACGACGTTTCTGAGGCCTCCAGGGGACAGATGACTGGCGGCAGCATGCCCGGGAGCAGTATGCAGATTGGAAGAGGCGTGGCCGAGCAGTCCCTACGGGAGCGGATTTAGATGATGCCTACCTCCAGGCATACTCTCAGGCATATGGCAGCCGAGTTTATCAGAGCGCTCGTGGACAGGTATGCCTTTAAATTCATTTGTTCTTGATTATGCAATATGTGATTATCATGTGTTTATTGCAGTTCGACATAGAGGGGAGACTGGCCATGGTACAGGGACTCCTCGACTCCACGATCCGACAGCGTGAGGATCTCCAGCATACCGTCGATGAGCTGGTAAGAACTTGTAATTTAGAATGATTTGGATTTGAATTTCAATTAATGGTAATGCTTTTCCTCTTTAGCGCGAGGAGCTGGAGGGAGTCCGATCCTCGCATGGTGCTTCATCTTCCACCCAACCCGTTTGCGACCACACCGATCTAGAGAGCCAGCTTGCTAGTGTTGTGCCCCTTAGGTACAAGCATGTGCTATGTTGATTTGATGATAGCAATGCTGTTTTGTTTTGATGATTGCAACACAGTGAGTGCTTTATGAGATTGTGTTTTGATGATAGCAACATAACTTGTTTTATGGAGAATGCATGTGTATGACTGATATAGTGCTTGATTTCTGATCTGTGCGTTGCTTTTCTATCTGCATGTAGTTTGATGACTAGCAAGTCTATACACTGCAGGGTAAAGTATTTCATTAGTCTATACACTCTTCATGCATGTGCATAGTCTATACATTGTGCATTTCGTTGACAAGTTTGCACACTCATGAAGTCTGCACATTGGACTCTTGATCAAGTCTACACATTCATTGTTAAGACAAAGTCTATACAACGTCAGTTCATACATTGTCTTAGGCAAAGTCTGTACAGCGTCAACGCACTTCATTGGAAGTCTGTACAGCGTCAACGCGTGAAGTATGTACAGCCGTGTCATATGCTCCTAAGTCTATGCATTACTGTTCATGTATCAGTCTTCATCAAGTCTGTACATTGACACGCCAACATCTTTGAAGTCTGTACATTGCTTCAGGAGCTTCAAGTCTACACATCGCTTCGCTTCATGAAGTCTGTACATCCACAGTTAAACTTGAAGTCTGCACACTAGTCTTCACTGTCAAGTCTGCACATTGGTCTTCGATTTCAAAGTCCATACATTGGACTGTTCATCAAAGTCTGTACATCGCCTTCAATCTTCAAGTCTATACACTGGCTTATTCTTCAAGTCTGTACAGCCGTTAGCATTGGACTTCATGTCTAGACATTGCACTGTAGCATCCATCGTCTTCGTGTTGTTTTAGTGTCTCTGTCTTCGTGTTGTGTTTACGTCTTCGTGTTAATTTTGCGTTTGAGTCTTCGTGCTGTTTTTCTCTTTAACTTCGTGTCACTTACTGTTGTTCCTCGTGTCGTTTCTTTCTGGTCCCACTGCTTCATCACGTGTCGTGATAGTCGTGGCATCTTCTGTCTTCGTGTTGTTTTCACTTCGTGCAGTCTTCTCCTAGTGTTGTCCTAACTTCGAGTCGTTTCTTTGTATTCTGTCTTCGTGTTGGTTTTTCGCTTTAGACTTCGTGTCTTTCTCGCTTTGACCACACTCCGTGTCGATTTCAGTTTTCGTCTTCGTGTTGTTTTCAACTCGTGTCGGTTACTGTTTCGTCTCCGTGTTGTTTCATGTCTTCGTGTCGTGTTTCCTACACCTCGTGTCTTTGTCGCTTTGTGACTTTACCTCGTGTCGTTTTCATCGTCTTCGTGTCGTTTTTGTTCTATTGCGTGCAGGACATCGCAGCACCTCGTGTTGCTTTCTGTGCCACTTCGTGTCGTTCTCTGTGTAGTGTGTGTTTCTGTCACTACTGCACTTCGTGTCGTTCTTGTTTCACTTCGTTTCGTTTCCGTATTATGTCTTCGTGTCGTTCTTCTTTTTACCTCGTGTTGTTTTATAACCTCACTTCGTGTCGTTCTCTTCGTTGTGTCTGTTCTGTCACAGTGTATCTCGTGTCATTCTTTCCTTACTTCGTGCTGTAGTCACCCTGTGTATCTCGTGTTGTTCTCAGTGCATCTAGAATTGCTACTACATACTTCGTGCAGCTTTAGTTATTGTGGCCCTCAGTTTTAATGATTTTCATCTCCTTGCAGGTCTGAGGAAGAAATATTCCCCAGTGACTGGCAGCACGTGATCCGAGGCTGGAATGAAGTCTGCTGAGAGACTGCCACGTGGTCCGAATTCTTAGGGCGGGAGCTGTGGAAGCCACACGCGCCCTAGCTGCTGCTGCTGCTATATATATGAGCCTTCTTCCACAGAAGAAGGGAGATCGAGTTGGCGAGAAGAAAAGTCCATACAGAGAGCCACGATCCAGATAGAAAAAGAAAAGAGAAAGAAGAAGAGCAGAAGGAGAAGAAGAGAGGCAGAGAGCTCGAGAAGAGTGTGAAGAGAAGAAGACGAAGAGAGAGAGAGAAGGAGTTCGTTCCTCAGATCTTTGGTTCAAAACAAGATCTGAAGTTGCTCATTGTTGAGCTATATTTTGTGCTTTATTGCTTCAGCTTTCCGTTGCTGTCTTGTTCTATTTTCATTTTCCTTTATACATTTCTTCAAGCTGTTTGTCAGCGGTTTGCAGAGGTGCTGCCTCTGGACAGCAAGCTGTGTAGCTCAGCGGATGCAGTGGAGGTTTCCACTGGACAGGTAAAGTTGTAATCCTCAGCTGGCGAGACTTGGTCTCGGACGGGTTAAGCTGTATTCCCCAGCGGGTTCAAGCTGTGAGTCAGCGATGGCTAAGCTGTATTGCCCAGCGGAAGCAAGCTGTGATGCTCAGCGGTTGGCAAGCTGTGAGGCCCAGCGGTTGTAGGCAAGCTGTGAGGCCCAGCGGTTTCAAGCTGTGAGTCAGCAGGAAGCCACACTCGGGTTGAGTGTGGGGTGGATGTAGGTCTGCTGGACTGAACCACCTAAAAACCCTTGTGCATTGTGGTTTGATTTGCTCATTTGTGCTTCCGCTAGATGAATGCATAGGGGCGCTCCATGTGTCTGCTAACTGGTAGAACAGAATAGTTGATTAGCTTTCAGATTTGGTAAATCTGTCTAGTTAGCATCATAGTTCCTTTTTGAGCGAAATTTTATATTGGGTGAAAGTTTTTATAAGCCGTATTCATTCACCCCCCCTCTGAATACTAGCACCGAACCCAACAGCTAGTGCGGTTGCTCGGGCGAAGGCAGCTGAGGCCTCCCTACAGGAGAGAGTAAGCAATCTGTTCTTTTAATTTTAGTCTTGAAAAATTTTATTATTATCAGTTATTGACCAAAATTTCGGATGCAGGAGCAAGAGCTGCGGACAGCGGAGGCAGAGCTGAGACGCCATGATGCGGAGGAGCTTCCTCGAGATGTGGCAGAGTTACGCCTCCTCCTCGGGGTGGAGAGGAGTGAGCGGCAGAGGGAGAGGGAGGAGCGAGATAGAGAGAGAGTGGAGCGTGAGCTGGAGAGAGTGCAGTTGATCACTAGATTGGGAATGGCCGAGCAGCGTGCGAAGGATGCGGAGGCTCGTTATCGGCGAGGGCATGAGCGGGCCCAGCGCGAGGGATACTCCCGAGCTTACTCGAGCACTGATTATTTAGTTACCTCCTCTGAGCACCAGAGGAGGGAAGATGCTGAGAGGGGAGCACATGGTGACAGGGTTTCAGCTTCCCGGGTACAGATGGCTCCTCCTAGGTCTTCCCGGGGAGGACAGGAGGAGGCTGAGAGCTCTCGTAGAGGGGGAGACCAAGAGGGTCGAGGGGAGAGCTAGAGAGATTGTTGTATCCATTCTCATTTTGTACTCTTTTGACATGTTATAATGGAATGAGACAGTTTTTTTTTCTTTTGGTATTTGTTGCACTTCTCGTGATTTGTTCTTTATTTTGCGTGCCTCTACAAAAAGGACGCCATCAGAAAATGTAATTTTTTTTTTTTGGATTTTCATAAATATGCAAATTTTTATAAGTTTTTGAAAAGAATATTTGAATTTTTGGAAATATATGAATTTTTTTTTTTGGAATTTTGACAATATTCAATTTTTTTTGGAATATTTGGCAATATTCAATTTTTTTTTAAAATTTTGGCTTAGGCATTGCTAATGCAGCATCAATAGATGTTTTAAACCATTGGCTAGGGGTCTTTGTTCCTTCCCCTTTTGCTTAAAACTGCCCAGAGTTGGGTGTGCATTGAAGGTGGCGCCCTTTAACTGACTGTCCTTGATTAACGGTGCCCCTACCAAGGCCATACCCGAGAAACATTCGGTCTTAGAGGGAGAAGAGAAGAATAATTGAGGATAAGCTTTATGCAGGATGGGAGGTATTGGGACTTGAATTCATTCCAAGGTATTTCCCCTCAAAGAGGTAGTCTGTTGCGCCGGGGCTTTGTGCCTTTGATTTTTAGACCCTTGACATGCATAGGACCAGGGTTTTCCCTGCGGGGACTTTGCCACTCTTGACATGCCATAAATAATAATTTTGCATTTATTAACATTTTGACTTGATGTTCATAATAGCCCTTTTGGCGAGATGTATCATGAAAACTCAAAACTCATATTGATTTTGGGTCAAGACTGCCTCTATTTGAGACTCCTCTCGTATTGGGGATTACCCGGATTGGTCATCTCATCCGTCAACCTCTTACCCCTGCACGCGGCCGAGTAAAGAAGAGAGAAGACTTTCAGGTATACTCATGGCATGGCCGAAGTAGCAACGGTGGTTTTACCAAAGAGCCGGCTAAGGACGCCGTGAAGTGTGTGCGGTGCCCAGCTAAGGGTTGCTCTTAACAAGCAGGGAGAGAACATCGGACTCGCAGCGCGGGGTTCTTATTAACCAAAGGTGCTGCAAAAGCAAGCCTAAAAGACTCTTTTATGAGATAAAGATACGACCTAAGATAAAGGCCTAAAACACCACTTTTAATCTTGTCAAGAAGCACTTTATTTTGAAAATCATACGTGAAGTAGTGAGGTAATGATATCATAAATATGCGTACTTACGCCAATATGTTACCTTGCAAACTTTCTTGAAATAATTACCGCGAGAGGCGGGGTTGATCATCGTGGGATAGTCCTCTTTGGCAGTCAAAAGGATTGGAAGCAAAGGGTTTGAAAGTGGCTTAACAAGAAGGAGTGGTGCCAAGACCAGACTCAGACGAATAAGGAGAAAAGGAAGAGAGGCGAGGGCTAGAACTCCCTCACTAAGGCGCGGAGACCCTGATCACATAGAACAGTCTACAGAAGGAGAGGAGAATTAGAAGGAGGAGTGAGGACTAAAGCCTCGGAAGCAGTGGGAGAAAGGGCAGATGCCCAAGGTAGTGGACATGGAAGAAGTTGGGTCGGACCCATGATCAGGAGGAATTAGAAGTAGAAATTGGTAGATGGGAAGAGGCGGATCCGGAGGGTTCGGAGACAGAGGAGGAGAATCCTGATAGGAGGAATCCGGAGGATCCGGAGGAGAAGAATCTCGAGGGACGCGATGCCCTAGGAAGAAATATGCAAAAAGATGACGAAAAAGGAAGAGGAGGACAAAGGATGTGATATCCTGGAGGAGCAAGAAGATGAGACGGATGAAAGATGGAGGGTCCGGAGGTTTCGGAGGAATGGAATTAGAAGGGTCGGGATGTCCCGAAAGAAGATAGAAAGAACAAGATGGAGAATCCGGAGGTTCCGGAGGGGGAAGATACCATGGGACGTGATGCCCAAGGGAAAGAGAAAGATCCGGAGGTTCCGGAGGAGGAAACTGCCGAGGGACGCGATGCCCGGGGAGAAGAGAAAGATCCGGAGGTTCCGGAATAGTGGAATTAGAAGGGGCGTCATGCCCTAAGAGGAGGGATAAAATACCTGGAGGTTCCAGAGAAATAGCAGGAAAGGGGACGCGATGCCCCAGGGAGAGTGGATTGGAAGGGGATGAAGATGAATAAGATGGGAAATGCGGAATATCCGGAGGTTCCGGATGGCGGGGAAGATACGGGTTTTGAAACCCGGGAAAGAAGAAGTGCAAATGTATGCAAATGCAATGCAACAGCTGCGATGAATGCATGGATGTAACAGAACGCATGAGATGCAAAGAATATGAAGAACATGAAGGGCGAGAAGATGAGATCCCCCTCCTTACCCTTGGAGTGGCCCATGAAGAAAATGTGATAGACAAGAATGTGGATGGCGTTGAATGGAAGGTGGGTAGAATAGTGGAAAGCCCTTTGGCACCAAGATAACCGCCCCTCCATGGCAGTGAAAGTGTATAGCCAATTGGCCCAATGGATAAAGCAAGAGCCCATGATGAAGCTTCAATAGTGAATGACAACTCCCTTGGAGAGTGAAAAGCAATAGTGTGAGAGAGTTGGAGAATTGGGATAGGAAGCATCGTGTTGCCCAAGGATTGTAGCGTATGAAGAATATTGATCAAGATGGGTGTTCGTCCCTTGTATGGAAGAAAAGGTTCAAGATTTGAAAGTTGGAACAAGGGGTGCCCTGCCCGCTCCTTGGGCACAAACTTACACGGCATCAAAGTGAGCAGTGATGGGAACTTGGTCTCTTCGACCATGCTTGGCACAACAACCCGGATCGGCATCCGGCATACAAACTCTTGCATCTTGAATAGCGTGGTCATGGCCAAATCCTTCTTGCCCGGCTCTTGATCATCTTCGGCACAAGTACTTGATGAAAGCCCCCCATTCTGAGTGGTAGAGAGGTGTGAAGTGGAGGCGGAAGGTTCCATGGATGGTGGAGATATAATGAAAGGTGTTGGAGGAAGGGTGAGTGGAAATGAAGGTTCAAACACGTCGAGCTTCTCCCTTTGCTCGGAAGCAGTCGGGATTGGCTCGAGTGCAAAAAAAGGTGGATCTTGCTCAGGACTAGCCACGGGTAAGGGTGAAGGGTTAAGTAGTGGAATAGGGGTTATAGGCATTGTGGACGGCTGAGGTGGCGGACAAAGGGGAGGAGTAATAGAAGGCTCGGCAGAGACCGGTGGAATGGAGGCTACTAGTGTGGTTATGGGAGGTAAAGGTTTAGTGCGTTGAAAATGCCGAATGGGGCGAGCGGTGTTGGGGATAGAATGTGACTCATGGTGTGGCGGTGTGGGTGATTGGAATGTCGACCCATCATCGTAACACCAAGGGGTCTCATAAATGGGGGTTGGATCGGGGACTGTGGCTTCGTCCTGAGTAAGAGGTTCATCAAGTGGTAGTGGAGGGAGAGGGAAGCGAAGGAAACTCGGAAGGGGTGCTTCTTGAGGAGCTTCGTCGTATGCCGCCTCAAATTCTTCAATTGCCGGTTCTTCATCAGCTGGTTCAAGTGGACACCATAGTGGAGGCATGTATGTGGGTGGTGGAATGTAATGGTATTGTGTACGTGGAGGTGGAGGGTCATATGTGTGAATTGGGTGAATGGGTGGAGGATGGATGGCGTCCACTTGAACGTTGAAACCCGCCGGCTCTTGCTTGTTTGTATTGTCGATGCCGTAGTCGTCCCTCCTATCCTTCCAATCTTCCTCCATCTTTGTAATGTCATTCAGAGCGGCGTGGAGGGAATTGACTGGAGTTGAAGGAGCAGGCCGTGGACTCGTAGCCCTTTTTAATTATTCCTCCAACAAAGTGACTTTGTCGAGAAGAGTTCGTTGGAGGGGTGTGATTTGAGCAACAGAGGGTTGGCATGGCCTTGAAGGAGGGGCCGCATAAAAAGGCCGTGGAAGGGGATTAATGGGCCGACCCAAAGAAGGACCCGGATGGGCCGGGTTGCAAGGGATAAATGGGCCTTGGGGCCGTGGTGGAGGAGGAATAGAAGGAGGCGAGCATTGGACCACCCGAGGAGAAGTGTGAATAGGAGGAGATGGGTGATGGGCTACCCGAGTAGGAATGTGAATAGAAGAGGGAAGTGGGTGATGGGCCACCTGCGCAGGATTGGAAGGAGGATGAGAGGAATGAGATGCACCCTCAACAACGGCCTCAAGGGCTTGAATTTGTTGAGGGGTGAGATGATCTAATGCACGCAAGATCTGGGAGACCTTCTCATCGTCGGGAGGAGACGGTCCCGTAGGAGTAGTGGCTCGCGATTGAAACGAGGGGCCATGAGATTGGACATTACCCATGGGTCGGGCAACACCATAAGAATGAGGATATGGTCCCTTGAAAATATGATGAGAACTATGACGAGCATGTTGAGATTGAGGAATATAAGATGTGCTAGGTTGTGCATCCTTATTAAGATTAAACATGTTATTTGTCTATCAAGGTAAGCCATTATGCAATCAAAGTTCAAGCAAAATAATTTACAAAGAAGCACACAAGTTGGAAGGGTTACCGCTGATTTTTTGTTTGTTTGAACCTTGGTGAATTAATGATTTTTAACAAATTGATGTGATCACTCAAGTGATGAACCTAGTTTCAAATGTGATTTTCTCCGGTGCCAACTAGGAACACTCTCTCACCATGTATAGGCCAACTAAACCCGGGACTTCAAAGGTACAACCTGCCCGACGTCCGTGAGGGAATCCACGGGTGCAGGGACTTACGAAGATCTTGGAAAAGGAATTTCCAGTCCAAAGAGACGGAATGCTCAATGGAGGGTTGTCCCGATTCCAAGAAAGGTGTGTGGAATCCTAATATAGAGAGAGGAAGTCTCTCAAACCAAATGCAAAGATGAATGCCATGCTATGCAAGAACATCTACACTAGAACTGACAAATAAAACAAAAATATGTAAGTACACAGCAAGAAATATACAAGATGCCACCAGAGATGAACCCCAACAGAAGGTGTACCTGAGAATACCCTCAGGTGATGAACGCGCTATATGTCCCAAGCGCGATCTACAGAAAGCGCTATGGACACATAGCGCGATCAACGACAGTGGGGAAAAGCCCAAAAATCAAATAAAAACACACACTGATGTATGGACAAGCAGGCAACTAGAAGCACGATCGTGGTAGCACAAAGGGTCCCACCGTGCACGCCAATTTGTAGATTATGGATTATGAACACCCCCCAAAATTGATGAATTTGTATTTAGCAAGATAAAAGCGCTAAAGTCGATGATAAAAGAGGGGTGAAACATGCATTAACAAGATCCGTGATCGCCACTGAGGCCAGAAACATGCCAAATAATAAAAGACTAAAATAGGGGCATGCTATATACCTCAGAAATTCATGAGGGGCCAGTCGTAGGCCTGGAGATGAACGCGCTATATCATCCTAGCGTGTTCTTCAGGTCGCGCTAGGAACATATAGCGCAATATCAGACAGGAAGCGGGCTATTTGGATTCGTTCCTTCCTTGCTCCAAGGCCGGCCTAGGTGCAAGGGCTCCACGTATTAGTCTTCTAGTGCCTACAAACAATCATAAACAACGAACAAAAGGCCCATTAGATCGAGATTTTAGTAGAATCTACCCCTATTCTTAATCAAAAGCATGCAAACGGGGGGCTCGATTACCTGGGGGTTTGGTGGTTTTTAAACCCCTATGGAAGGGAAAAAGATAGGTGTGGTGTGTGTGTATGCATGTATTTCGTAAAAGGAGTGTTTTGAAATCAATATGCAATGCTATGCAAAGATTGAAATTCATAAATTGGGGAAAGAAAAAGAAGAAAGAGGAATAACACGAAAAGAGCCCCTAAATACTCCCTTGGATGTGCGAGGAGCGAGGATTTATTGACTTGGCACGAAGAACTTCCTCCTACTCATCAACATCTCGAGTGGCATCCCTTGAAAACGACGGCCAAAGGGTGCAATTTATAGGAAAAAGATCAAGAAGCAACCCTAGGTCGGAGTTCAATTCAATCCGATGATTTGGCGGCTCAAATTGAGGTAATCCTGCCGATTAATGAAGGGGAAAGACTCCTATTAGGGTTTGGAACCTTCCCTTGGACGGAATATGATTGGAAACTTACCAAATAAGGACTCTAAGATGAAAGAGGGGAGTCCGGGTTGGACTGGGTTTCTGACTGAGAACGTGCTACAAGCGTATAGCGCGTTCATGAAGAACGCGCTATGCCCATATAGCGCGATAATTAAAGGCCCATCAAATGATTTAGAAAAAGGAGAAAAAACCTTTGGGCAGTCACTTAATCAAATGTTGAGTGAGAATAACATCCAAAGTGGATGCTATAATGATCAGATGTCAAGAAAATAACAACTGTTCAAATGATAACTTCAATTAGATCCACAACGCGCTATGAATAAGAAAGCGATAAGAGCGGATAGCGCGGGGATGCCAAACTCGAGACGAGATCCAAGGTATGGAATTGAAATGTTGGGCCAAGAACGGGGAGAAATCCCAGAAAATCAACCAACTAAGGATCAATTTGGGGCATTAACTAGGAGAACAAAGAAAATGCTCAATTTATCGGCCAAAATTGGGTGTCTACACTTGTATTGCGGCCCCGATGACCAGGCTTACGCGGAAGGATGTGCCGTTCGTCTGGACGGAGGAGTGTGAGCAGAGCTTCATGGAGCTGAAGAGATTGCTCACAACTGCTCCGGTGTTGGTGTTGCCTTCGGGATCAGGAGGCTTTGTGGTGTATATAGACGCTTCCAGGGTAGATTTGGGTGCTGTGCTGATGCAGCACGGTGGAGTTGTGGCGTATGCATCTCGGCAGTTGAAGCCACATGAGGAGAACTACCCTACTCATGATCTTGAGTTGGCGATGGTGATTTTCGCTCTAAAGATCTGGAGGCACTATCTGTATGGTGAGAAGTTTGAGATGTTCACTGACCATCAGAGTTTGAGGTACGTGTTTACCCATAAGGATCTTAACCTCAGGCAGAAGAGGTGGATGGAGTACATGAAGGATTATGATTTTACTCTGTCGTATCAGCCTGGCAGGATGAATGTCGTGGCTGATGCCTTGAGCAGGAAGGTGATGGTCAGTCAGATGTTGTTGAGGAAGTGGAGGTTATGGGAGCAGGTTCTGGCCATGACTTTTAGGCTCAAGATTCCTTGGGATCAGGGTTCAGCTGTTCTTACGAGTTTGACTGTCACGCCAGCTATTCGTCGTCAGGTGACTGAGGCTCAGCATGCGGACCCCGAGCTACCCTGGATTTTGTCATTGGCCGAGGTGGAGTTTGGTGAGGATGGAGCCGTGAGGTTTCGAGGTAGGTTGTACGTCCCAACCGAGGAGCAGACGAGACGCGCGGTGTTGTGAGAGGCTCATGGGAGCCGGTATGCCGTGCACCCCGGATTGGCGAAGATGTACCAGAACCTGAAGAGGTAATTTTGGTGGCCTGGTATGAAGAGATATGTTGCGGAGTTCGTGGCCAGGTGCCTGATCTGTCAGTAGGTGAAGGCTGAGCACCAGCGACCGGGGGGTACACTTCAGCCCTTGGATATTCCTACGTGAAAGTGGGACCACGTGACCACTGATTTCATGGTGGGGTTGTGTTGACACCTTGAAAATGAGCAAGGGCAGAAACAGAATTGAAAGGAAGATCAGACCAATAGTGAAAGATCAATGACGAAGTTCGTTAACCGTCCACCCGGTTGAAGTCCTTTCCGGGCCAAGCTGATGTCCGATGCCATTGTCAGTCAGACGACGGCACTGATGAAATAGCAGTCACCTGGCTGAAGTCTTTCCAAGCTAAAGCTGATGTCCGGTCTTGTCACCATTCCGGTGACGATGCCAATAAAATGATGTCCAATTTTGTCATCATTTAGACGGCAACGCCGATGAAACCCCGGTCTACCGACTGATGAAAAACCTATGAATGATCTCAATAGAAACTATGTGACCAATGGAGGGCCCTTTTGGGTGTTGATGCACTTGAAGGACCAACAAGATGCCTAGTCTAAAAGGCCTAAATGGGCCTATAAAGTGGCGTCGGGACCCTCTTGTCGAAGCCCAAAAGCTGCGCCGAGAAGCGGAAGTCCTGCGTGCCGGGAAGCCCCTCATTGAGGCGCGCCGTGACAGGCCTGCCGAGAAGACACAAGACACAGTTATAAAACCCATTGCTTCACCCACGAGCAGGGGGGGAGAGACAAATAGATTAAAATTCATTCCCAAAGGGGGGGGGACAAAAAAAAGAAGAAGCTCAGAAAATCCTCACCATCACCACCGCCAGAAGAGAGAAGAGAGAACCTCCTCCACTGAAAGAAGGAGAGAAGAGACTATTTTCGAGAGAAGAAGAAGAAGAAGAAGCTCCAGGTGGGCAGTTGGGGAGGGAGAGGAGTCAATGCTCTGCCCTCCCCCATGTTTTCTTTTATTCTTCCTGTAATCTTATGAGTTTTCTCTCGATTCATCGTATGTAGCCGGGATATCCCGGCCTCTGTTGCATCTCCCTTTACCCATTCTCCCCTCGTGATCGGTGTGAGACTTGGAATGATTTGATGAAATGAAATGCTACCATGGCCCGTTTGGGTGCTGGGTAATCAAGATATCGGCCGTCTATCTTTCCATCTGCTGCTATGTCTTTCCCTCATGCGTTTTCTTTCTTAGCTTAATTGAAGCGCACCTGATTCTCCGACGGGTCTTCGGGCTCAGTTGTCGTCAATGGAATAAGTGTGGCTCTAGATATACCGATGTCCCTCACCGTTCATCGTTGTCTGCATAAAGCCTCCCAGGCTTGCCCCAGGGCCAGAGACAGACCATCTCTTGGCTTCTGGGGCAGTCTGCTACTGATATTGGCCATAACCCCAACGGCCTGCTCGAGATCCCCTTCCCACAGGAATAAGTAAGATATTTCGATGGATTGATACCGAGGGTTTCCAATCTGAATCTAGTATAAACAGTCCCATCAGGGTCGTCCCTGGGGCCAGAGATGGCCATCTCTTGGCTCCCCGGGCGACCAAAGATGCCAGCAAATGATCTCCTAAGGGTCAATAACATATGACGACTCAAAAACCCCCCCAGTAATTGGCTTCTCCGATTCCCGTTGAGCCCAGCCTATCTTTGGCAAATTAAACCCATGCCCAAGTAACCCAACCGGAATCCCAGCCTAGAACCCCCAAAATTCCCTCTAATCATGACTGAAATCCAAGAGAACCTCAGAACAGAGTATCGTCGAACCTCCTCAAACCTTGCCGGCGCCATAGCTCCCGGCGCGGCCCGCGCCGGGAACCTCATGCCGAGAGCCCCTCCTCCTTCCTTAAAACCGCGCCAAGAAGCCCCTCGCACCGGGAACCCCCTTTGCCTCCCAACTGCGCCGATAACCAAGTTTCTACCCTTTGTTTTCCCCTTCATCGCTTCGTCCACGTACCCCGAGACATTCTTGAGTCGTCATATACACCCTCGGAGATAAATTAACAGGGGATTGACCTCCCCTACATTCCTATGTCCTGAATTGGATTCGCATGTAACCCCGTGGGTCCGATCGACCTTGTCTTTACAAGGGTTTCGTCGGTCTCCGAGAAGGGGAATAGTGACCGATGCTAGAGACATGTACAGTCTCCTTGAGCCTTAGTGCTCCCTCACTTTCCGACTTTCATCCCGGCACTCCGTGGATGTCAGCCTATACCATTCCCTGGCAAATGCTCGGTCCGGGGGAGGTGCTGCCAAAATTCTCCCGGGAGCTGGCTATAAAAGACGCATGACTCATGAAACCTAGTGCACATCTGGTGCACTGATGCATTCATATACCCCGTGCATATTTTATGCATTGACATTTCCATGAGTCCCGTGCCTATTTCCTGCATTGATGCTTCCGCATCCATACACATCTTTGCCTCTACGTGATCCACCAGTGCATATTTTTCTCACATATAGACGTGTTTCATACGTGATTCTCCTTGCATTCACATATACCATGCATACAGAATGAAATGAAAAGAATAATAAAACATAATAAAACACAATAAGCCACGCACCTGGGGGAGTTCACGGACTTCCCATCTCTCTCGTACCCTGCGAACGGGATATATTTATTAAGTCCCTGTAGCTGTGTCTGGATTCCAGGGGATCATTCCTATCTCAGTTTACCTGTGACTAATAAATTTTTCCTTCCCCCTTAAGCCCGGTCTGTGAACCGCTGACCTAATGATATCGTCTATTTCGATAGTTAATGTTATTATCTTGCCCATCTTCCTGGCTCTGGTATGAAATTCAAACTGCGGACACGAGTATCTGTTTGCCTCTTACGGCCTCCTATTTCGGCGTTTAATCAAAGGTTGTCCTTCTTAGGAAGGGCGTAATTAACGTCATAGCCTTTATGGTATGACGGACTTTTGGTCCCGACACGGACTTCACAATCGACTGACCAAGTCAAGTCGAGCGCACAACGAGATCGTCACACATGTGACTGGCACGCCAATAAATCAATAAATAACAAATCCATATAAAAAAGAGAAAAAAACTAAATCCCCGCGTCCACAGGTTGCCGAGGACATCTAGTGGGCAAGATAGTATCTGGGTGCTGGTGGATAGACTGACGAAGATGGCGCGGTTGCTGCCGGTCAAGGTCAGCTGGAGCGTGCATCGTTTGGCTCATTTGTATGTGGAGCGGATCGTTTCGTTGCATGGAGTTCCCATCTTCATTGTGTCTGATCGTGATCCCCGCTTCACTTCTAGATTCTGGAGGAGCTTCCAGAAGGCTCTAGACACCGATTTGGCATTTACCTCGGCGTATCATCCCCAGTCGGACGGTCAGTCTGAGAGGACCATCCAGACTTTGGAGGACATGTTGAGGTCGTGTTGCCTGGAGTGGCAAGGGAGTTGGATCCACCACTTACTGTTAGTGGAGTTTGCCTACAACAATGGCTATCATTCGAGCATTGGTATGGCACCGTACGAGGCGTTGTACGGGCGACCTTGTCGGACTCCGCTTGATTGGTTCGAGGTGGGACAGTGTGTCCTGACAGGATCGGATTTAGTGCAGCAGTGCACTGAGGTGGTGCATCTGATCCTACAGAAGATGTTGGCTGCGCAGAGTCGGCAGAAGAGCTATGCCGATCGGAGGAGGCGACCCGTCAGTTTTGCTGTAGGTGATCGGGTGTTTTTGTGAGTTTCGCCCATGAAGGGTGTGATGCGCTTCGGCAGGCGTGGGAAGCTGAGTTCCCGCTACATTGGTCCTTTCCTCATTGTCGAGCGTATCGGTGAGGTTGCCTATTGGTTGCAGTTACCCCCGGAGCTATCTTCTGTGCTTGATGTGTTTCACGTGTCTATGCTTCGGAGGTATATGCCCGATGATTCCCATGTTCTGGAGGATGCCGATTGGCCTGAGGTGACCCCAGACTTGTCCCTTCCAGAGTACCCTGTCCGTATTGAGGATCGACGTGAGCAGCGCCTGCGGAGCAAGGTTATTCCTCTGGTTAAGGTGGTCAGGCAGCGTCACTCTGGTGGTGAGGCGTCGTGGGAGCGTGAGGATGAGATGCGGTAGCTGTATCCTTATTTGTTCGGGTGAGTCTTCTCCCCTGTCCCTGTGTCCTGTCCTTAATTTCGAGGATGAAATTCATTTAAGGGGGGAGGGCTGTGATGTCCCGAGTTTTTCGGATCCTTTTTTTTTGGTCCCAGATTTGGTTTCTCAGAGCGTCGGCTCCGTTGTGTCCGAAATTTTGTTTCGGACATTTTTCATGTTCGGATCGGTGCGATCCGGAGTTGTTTCGGAGGACCGGAGTGTGTCCGCGGCTTTCCCACGCGTGTTTTCCGATTGCCGGTGTGTGTTTCGGTAATCCCTCTGGAACCTCGTTGCGGGTGAACCGGGTCGTTCACCTAGGCGAGAGTGGTACCGTTGCGATCGGTGCGTCCTGAGGATCGAGAATATGTATTTTTCTATTTTTCAGTATTTTTGGCATTTTCCGGATTTTCTATTTATAGCCCTTTTCTTTTTCCTTTTTCTTCTCCTTTTCTTCTTTCTTCTTTCTTCCTTCCTCCCCATAAGCGCAACGGTCACCTCCTCCCCCTTCTTGCCCGTTGGACCTCGCGACGCCCCTTCCTCCTCCGGCGATGGGTGGCGGACGACGACGACGGCGCGGTGACGATGGTGGCGGCGAGAGGATCGCGGCGGTGCCCTCTTCGTGGCGCGTGGGTGGAGTTCGTGTTCGAGCTAGATTTGAAGATCGGCGACTTCTCGACAGATTTTGAGCTTCATTGAGGTAGGGGGACGGATCCTTGCCCTCTTTACAGCGTTCCCCGTGATTTCTAGGCCGTGGAGAGGCCGAGAGGGACTAGATTCATGTCGGGAGGGTTATTTCCTTGCTTGGGTTTGAGCGCCGGATCCATTGATTTTTTGGGGTTTTTGACCATTTTGGGGCTCTAGATGCATGCTAGGACGTCTGGGGGATGATTCCCCTTTGTTTTCCCTTCACCAGGGGGGGTGAATGGGTGTGGTTTTCAGATTTTCGGACGTATTTCACGAACCGGGCTCGGCCCGTTGTCGCGCTAGGTACCAGGGGTGCGTTCTGTTTGAACGTGCTGTGTCGTCCGAGCGCGTTCGTCTGAGAAGATGAATAGTATGGCGGTTCATGTCGCGCCTGGGGAAGGTAGCACGTTCTTGGAGAATGCGCTAGCCTTTCCTAGCACATTCTTGATGAATGCGCTAGCTTAGGCTAGCGCCTTCTGGGAGAACGCGCTAGCTTCTGCTAGCGCGTTCTTCAGGGGTCGCGCTAGGGGACCATAGCACGACAGTGTCGCGCCCTGGGTCCCTAGCGCATTAATCCTCCTCCCCGAGCCACGTTCCTTTTGGTAATTGTACCTCCGGTGGAGCGAGTCTTGGATCCGGTTGTGGCGTGTGGCCCGAGGGTTGCCGTGGGCACCCAGTGAGAGCCACAGGGGCGCCCGGGGGTCCCCGGAGAATCAGTTACCTTGGTAGGGGTGCCGTGCGACTTGAGGGACGGTCGGACCTCGTGCGTGTCCCCGGCATCCGTACCTACCGTTTGGTTACCGAGAGTCTGTGTTAGTATGTTAGCCGGTGGTTTCCGTGAGTCGAGTCTCACCTCCGGTGACACGTCCACTAGTCGTAGCCTTCTTATGGCACGCGGTGCTGACCCACCCGGGAGTGGTGGAGCGGCTGACCCGAGAGAGACGGTGAGTAGGCTGGTTACCGTATGGCCCCCGTGTACAGCCGAGTCCGGGCTTAGGGGGGAATTACCAGCTAGAGGATAGGCCTAGGGCGTATGGTCTGAGTGTGCACAAGGATCTGAGGGTTTTGGACCCGCGCTGACGAGCGCGACCTCAGTTAGCCCTTGTTTTGTGGTACTGGTTACTGTGTGTGTCTGAGTCTCACGCCCGGGGCGTTGTAGCTAGACACTTGTGACGCGGTGTAAGACGTCAGGGGACGCATCCGGTCAGTCTTCTAGTGGGTGGTGCTCCTGTTTGCTGGCAGGCATAGACTCGAGTTTTGTCAGACCGAGGTTTTGTGGTGCGGTACTGTAGAGCAGGCGGCTTTTCTATTTATCTACTTCAGCGTGTGGTTCTACCGCACTTCTGCTAGGTGGTGTTACCTCCCGTGGTTGCTCGCACTTTACAGCCATTTTTCTCGTTGTGCGGTGGGGGTCTGGGGGATCCCTACTGGGCCAATGAAATGAGGCTCAACCCTACTTTTCAGGTGAGGCGGGGTCGTCGAGAGGTGCGGCCGAGTTTCAGCGTGGTTCTTCTAGCCAGGGTTAGTCGCCAGTCTGCCAGAGCCGGGGGATGCCCCGTGTAGTTGTACGCCGGGGGATGCCCCGTGTAGTTGTACTTTTTCATTTTGTTGGCTGTACTTTATTTGGACATGAGACTCTATAGACCTTGTAGCAGTTTATTTTAGAATATTGTGCTATCTCTACAGTTGCTTCAGCTTCTCTTGTACCCCCACACCATCCCTTTTTACGCTTCCGAGTCTTCGAGCTCATGGGTTGGCGGGCAGAGATTCGAGACACGCCGGTTCCTTTTCGGTACTCGGATCCCGGGTCGTCACAGAGAGCCTCTCTTATGGGGTGAACCCCCCGAAGGCCAGTTGCCAGCCACTGAAGAAAAGAAAAAAAGGAAGTAGAGAAGGCCCAAAAACAAGAAGAAGAGCGGCGTTGTTCTCTCTTGCAACACCCTCTCGGCCATATTTGATACTGCCCTCTCCCTAGGGGAAGAAGAGCAAGAGTCGCCCGTTGAACCATCAGAAGTGAATCAGGCAGAAGCATCCACCTCCCAGCATGCCACTAGGTCGGGGAGGAAATGGGGACGCCCTCCTCAGGCCAACCATAACATCCTGCTCAGGCGAGAACAGCCATATCATATCCCTGAACCTAGGGTCCAAGGCATGAAGATTCCCCCTCCCTCGGGTGTCTATCGTGGAGAGCCGGTCGGCCGGAGTATACCTTCATTTATTGAGTTTCTCACGACTCAAGGGGAAAGGCAGTCATGCCCCCGCGAGTCTCAGCGGATCAAGGAAGCAAGTAGCCTCCCGGCCCCGCTGGTAGTAATTCCTTCTCGGTTAAGGGAAGAACCTGATAACATCCCGAACCTTGCCGAGTTCATGCAAGAAAAGGAAGTGACCCAATAGGCACCGCAAGCTCAAGCGATACCTGACCCAGTGGAGGAAGCACCCGCTGAGCCGGCTCCCCAGGTCCAGACTGGGGGCAGGCACAGTAGAGCCGAAGAGATGAAGTTGCTTGAGGTCCGAGCTAGCAATAGAATAGTCAAGCACCTGAAGAAGATCCCAGCTAGGTTCACCGTCTGGGAGATCCTGTCCCTAGATGAAGAGACACGGTAGGCCGTCATCGCAGCGCTCCAGACACCAGCATATATGGAAGCCTGCCTTGCAGAAATGTCACCCGAGGTAGCTGTGGCTTTTACAGAAGAAGATATGCTCCTACCTACCTGCAGTCACAACATGCCACTCTATATGAGGGGGCAGCTGAATGGGCATCCCATCAACAGAGTATTGATTGACCCTGGGGCGGCAGTGAACATACTCCCCTACCGGATATACCAGAAACATTACTTTGATGTACACTTGATTGAGGTCAAGAACGTTAAGATTGCTGGCTTCAACCAGAAGTGCGAGGTCCCCATGGGAATTGCAGAGTTTAACCTCTCTCTTGGCGATTTCATAGATAAGGTCCAATTTCATGTCATTAACTCCAGCACCTCCTACAAAGCATTGCTCGGCCGGCCTTGGCTACACCAAAACAGGGTAGTGCCATCTACACTGCATCAATGCATCAAGTATCCCAGCAACAGGTGATGCGGGACGGGACCACGGACACGACAAGCTCGCGATCGTCCCTTAACGAGGGAAGCGTCGGACGTGCACGGTTGAGAAACCGGCAAGAGCTAGGGTGGTCGGCTCGCACTTTCGTGCCCGGATCGGGTCACGGGACGGTCTCGCTCACTCTCTCACAGCAGCGGTGATATGAAACTATAGCAAGCTAGGTCCTAAAACATGCTCTCTAGTAGTGGCATAAACAAGCATATATGAAATAAGTGAAATGCCAAGTGTAGGAGCGAAGACGATACCTCCACGCACACGGCGTGGGGACGACGGGCCCGGCCGAACTCGTGCTCCCGGGACGGTTAATACATGAATAGTATAGCAATGGAAATATGCCCACTACGCAGGGAGGTAAAGGGCGACACAACGGGGCCCGGGAGGACCGAATACGGGTTGACGGGCGGCTTTCCGCGTAGCTTCGGCAGCACTCGAACTAGTGACGGTGGGGCCCACGTGCTATCCGGAGGGGCCGTGTGGGACCCGATGTCACCACTGTGGTGGGGACACTAGTGGAGGCGATCCCTGGGCTGGCGGCATGCTGGAACGTCACCCGGAGGTCGAGCGGCTCCGATCGGCACCCGTCGGGTTTGCTGTCCACGGGCTGGTTGCTGCTGTTTTACAGCGCGCGCTCCGGCGAGAATGGGCGCTGCGATCAGCCCCGATGTCGGATCGACACGAGACTGGCGCCGTTGGAAAGCTACCTTGAAGTTCTTCAACCTAGGCTCAAAGATCTGGCCCGGATCTGCTCGGATCTTGACTTATGGAATTTTCAAGCTTCTGTTGTACAGTAACTGAAGACTCAGGCCTGCAGAGGACTTGACTGTTGATTGCCTTTGACCGTGATGTGGATGCCCGAATTCAAAGATGTGTTCTTCATAAAAGTTGTTAAAAATTGAGATGGGAAGATGTCAAAATTAGTTTGGACATGTTTGGACGTGTCTATGATTTTCTGTGATTTGTTAAGTGGACAAAGGTCGGATCTGGGATCTGGCTAAAAGTACTGTAGCTCTGGTAGAACATAAATTTTTAAAAATAGGTAGAAGGATGATAAACATTTAAGAAAAATTGTGGTGGTAAGGGATGATGGACAGAACACACAGTTAAATTGGGAGGTCTAAATAAAATCAAAAGGGTGGTCGAAGGTGGAGAGATCAGGGCTATTGTCACTGTAGATAGTGACAGAACAGATCTGAAATTGAGAGTTGAACGAAGAGGAAACAATATGAAACGGGGGCTTTTGAACCTGAATTTTTTTTGGAGAAGGGGATACAAGATAGGAACCAACCCTCAAAATTTCAAGTCGATTGGAACTCTTGGCTGGCTTGAGGAATTTTCTAGCTGCACCTCTGTCCAGCAGGACAGAACACCGAAGACGATCCCGTGGCGGCTCGAAGGCGGCACGAACGGCGGCGGCGGCGGCACCGACGATCACCGGAGGTGAGGGAAAGGTGATACCACTCTAGAATGGAGGTTTGGGAAGAGAGAAACCATAGGGAGAGGAGCTGGGGGCGCAGCTAGCTTCACAATTTCACCAAAATTTTCTGATTTTCATTGAATTTCTCATGAAAAATACAACATTATATAGGATGCCAACCTAATTCAACCTCAACCCTTGGATCTAGGGGTGTGGATTGAAGGGATGGGATGAGGTATGACCAACCACAAAATACAATATTTAAAGGAAGCCAATTCCTAGTTTTTACAACATGTGGTCAAAGAAAGGAAGGAAAGAAAGAAGAAAAAAAAACTACACAACCTAGCCTAATGGAGCCAAAAGAGGGGGCGCCCCCCTTCATGGGCCAAGGGCCTTTCATGGGCCATGAACCATCCACAAGCCCATGCTAGGCTTGGACCCTTCCCACTTAGTTGGCCCATGAGGGAGTGTAACCCAATTTGGGCCTTAAGTGCATTAGTGACCCATTAGACACCTAATGACCCAATATGGCATAAGCTCCTTAATGGACTCTACTAATGGCAACCTAGCCATGGACTCTACATTACAAATGGCCCATTGGCTTGATATAAGCCTTACAAGGAGCCCAAATGAAAGAAATGAAACAAATACACAAGTACAAGCCAATACAACCCATACTATACACCTATACAAGCCAATACACACAATACCATCCCATAAGCTCTTGATGTCCTCATCAATTCTCCCCGGGTGGGAGAAACTCGACCCCGTCGAGTAGGGGTATGGATGCTCGAGTACTCCGGCAGATCCGTCACCGTGCCAAGTAACGCGGGTACGCTCCACTCCAAGTGATCGTCACCTGCTCATTCCATATATACTCGATATGCGAACTGCTATGGGCTAAAGGTGGTCACTGCGAGAGGCACTCTCAAACGGAAGGAAACAGCTCAAAGACTCACTAGGAATCACCGCTGAGTCCCTATAGGTGACTGATCTGGGTATAGATGTAGAACCGGTCCCATACTCATCGAGTGAATCGACTCGCTTCACATTCATAAGAGAACGACAACGAGCTTGCACAAGACACATGTAGACTCACCATGCACGGACACACGAATGCAAACCATGCAAACAACCGACTCAAAATACACCACACAAACAAACCACACAAAGAAAGCACACTGACTCATGCACGACTCTAGACTAAGGTGGTAGCATCAAACCCACTAGGTGGCGACATCCTGGGCGGCCGAAGGGTCACCCAGCTCTTCCCCCATGGCATAGTATTCATCGGCCAGTGCCTCATCGGCCTCGTAATCGACATTCTCAAGCTCGGGGGGTGCGGATCCTCCAACACCTAAGGCTAGGGTGGTGCGAGCGGGACACTCACTAGCAATGTGGCCATACCCGTGACAGTGGAAACACTGTATTCGCAATCGACTACTCTCCCCGATAAGAGGGGCCTTACCCTTATCATCCCGCCGGGTAGGGGGTGTAGGCAACAATGGGGGAGGTGTAGGTGCCTTGGACAAGAGGGGAGGGGGTGCCGGTGCCAGAGGACGGGCTATAGGAGCTGGGGGACGGGCAAAGGGTGCCGGTGGTTGGGGTGGAGGTAGATCCCGTGGTGGGGGAGGTCGAGGTCTAGGAGCAAAGTGCTCCTGACGGGCGGGCTCCTGTGGACGCGCCATGGGTCCCCTCGGGTATGAACCTAAGGAGCCACGTGTGTCACTACGGGGAGGAGCGGGGCTCCACCGGGGAATAGACTCGAACTCTCCCTCGAATTGCTCCATCTCGAGAGCAACTTGATAAGCATCCTCCAGCTTGTCCACCTTGCGATGGAGAAGCTCATACCGTAGGTGTGGGCGTAGACCACGCCGAAACTGAGAGACGGTAAGGGAATCCTCCTCCGTGGCATCACATTGCAAGTAGTATTCATCAAATTCGGCGATGTAATCCGAGACGGATCGGTCTCCTTGGATGAGACTTTGCCACCTCTCTATAAGACGCTGGCGGTAGGAGGTGGGGAGGTACTTCTTCCTAAGCTTCTCCCTCATCTCGGTCCATGTATCAATCGGGGGTTCTTGACGATGAAACAATAGGTTCTCCATGTTCCTCCAATAGGTTTGTGCTTGGCCTAAAAGTTTCATCCTGGCGTATTTGACTTTTCGTTGGTCCGACATCTCGAACCACTCAAAATATCGGTCCATACCAGCCTCCCAATCAAGATAGACCTTTGGGTCTAAGGACCCGTCAAAGGTGGGAGGGTCGACCCGAACGGTCCGAATGGCCCGTTCATCCATGTCTTGGTCGTGGGTACGCCGAGTAGGGCGGTGATCATGACCATGTCCCCGTTGCTCATTATCGGACCCGCAGTCATGCACCTCGGGGGCTTCGCGCCTCCTAATAGCTACCCCTTGAACCCTTGGAGTCGCGGGTTGGTGATCCGGCTCCGGTTGACCTTGGGTAGGTGGGATGGGTGCCTGGGCTGGTCCTTTCTCTAGTGCGACAACTCTCCCGACCAATCCTTGAACGGACTGGTTCGACCCGACGGCCCTATCCTCTACGGCTTTCATCCTCTCTTCTAGGCGGGTGCCTAGACCGTTCACTCGGGTGCTCACTCCTTCCATCCTATCCATTCGGGTACTTAAATCACCCATTTGTGTGTCAAACCCATCAAGACGTGTATGCAATCCTTGCACTTGTCCCATAAGATTTTGGAACATTTCGAGCACAGCTGACGCATCGAGACTAGTGGCTCGGGGATCCGCCATAGGTGGGGGTGGGGGTGAGTACTAAGTATCCCTACGAGTGGGCATGCAAACACACCGACTAGATGACGCCGACTAAAGCAAACACACTAATGCGAAATGATGCACCTAGACTTAAACCAATATCCGGTACGGGGCGGAGGTAATCGATCCGAAGATCACTCGCGCAAATGTGCGGCCTTCCCGATAGGCGTAGCCTAACGTTCGGACAACACCTTTTGATATACCGAGTAAAGGGATGTATGCAATTTAAAAACACTCACTCTTTTTTTTGTTTTAGAAATATGATGATCCTAGACTCTACTTAGACCAACTAATGACTAGACGTAAATGACACTCTTTTTTTTTCTTTTTGACACCCTAAACTCAACTCGCTCTGATACCAAATTGATGCGGGACGGGACCACGGACACGACAAGCTCGCGATCGTCCCTTAACGAGGGAAGCGTCGGACGTGCACGGTTGAGAAACCGGCAAGAGCTAGGGTGGTCGGCTCGCACTTTCGTGCCCGGATCGGGTCACGGGACGGTCTCGCTCACTCTCTCGCAGCAGTGGTGATATGAAACTATAGCAAGCTAGGTCCTAAAACATGCTCTCTAGCAGTGGCATAAACAAGCATATATGAAATAAGCGAAATGCCAAGTGTAGGAGCGAAGACGATACCTCCACTCACTCGGCGTGGGTACGACGGGCCCGGCCGAACTCGTGCTCCCGGGATGGTTAATACATGAATAGTACAGCAATGGAAATATGCCCACTCCACGCAGGGAGGTAAAGGGTGACACAACGGGGCCCGAGAGGACCGAATAGGGGTTGACGGGCGGCTTTCCGCGTAGCTTCGGCAGCACTTGAACTAGTGACGGTGGGGCCCACGTGCTGTCCGGAGGGGCCGTGTGGGACCCGATGTCACCACTGTGGTGGGGACACTGGTGGAGGCGATCCCTGGGCTGGCGGCACGCTGGAACGTCGCCCGGAGGTCGGGCGGCTCCGATCGGCACCCGTCGGGTTTGCTGTCCACGGGCTGGTTGCTGCTGTTTTGCAGCGTGCGCTCCGGCGAGAATGGGCGCTGCAATCAGCCCCGATGTCGGATCGACACGAGACTAGCACCGTTGGAAAGCTACCTTGAAGTTCTTCAACCTAGGCTCAAAGATCTGGCCCGGATCTGCTCTGATCTTGACTTATGGAATTTTCAAGCTTCTGTTATACAGTAACCGAAGACTCAGGCCTGCAGAGGACTTGACTGTTGATTGCCTTTGACCGTGATGTGGATGTCCGAATTCAAAGATGTGTTCTTCATCAAAGTTGTTAGAAATTGAGATGGAAAGATGGAAAAATTAGTTTGGACATGTTTGGACGTGTCTATGATTTTCTGTGATTTGTTCAGTGGACAAAGGTCGGATCTGGGATCTGGCTGAAAGTACTGTAGCTCCGGTAGAACATGAATTTTTAAAAATAGGTAGAAGGATGATAAAAATTTAATAAAAATTTTGGTGGTAGGGGACGATGGACAGAACACACAGTTAAATTGGGAGGTCTAAAGAAAATCAAAAGGGTGGTCTAATGTGGAGAGATCAGGGATACTGTCACTGTAGATAGTGACAGAACAGATCTGAAATTGAGAGTTGAACGAAGAGGAAACAATATGAAACGGGGATTTTTGAACCTGGATTTTTTTTTGGAGAAGGGGATACAAGATAGGAACCAACCCTCAAAATTTCAAGTGGATTGGAACTCGTGGCTGGCTTGAGGAATTTTCTAGCTGCACCTCTGTCCAGCAGGACAGAACACCGAAGACGATCCCGTGGCGGCTCGAAGGCGGCACGAACGGCGGCGGCGGCGGCACCGACGATCACCGGAGGTGGGGGAAAGGTGATACCACTCTAGAATGGAGGTTTGGGAAGAGAGAAACCATAGGGAGAGGAGCTGGGGGCGCAGCTAGCTTCACAATTTCACCAAAATTTTCTGATTTTCATTGAATTTCTCATGAAAAATACAACATTATATAGGATGCCAACCTAATTCAACCTCAACCCTTGGATCTAGGGGTGTGGATTGAAGGGATGGGATGAGGTATGACCAACCACAAAATACAATATTTAAAGGAAGCCAATTCCTAGTTTTTACAACATGTGGTCAAAGAAAGGAAGGAAAGAAAGAAGAAAAAAAAACTACACAACCTAGCCTAATGGAGCCAAAAGAGGGGGCGCCCCCCTTCATGGGCCAAGGGCCTTTCATGGGCCATGAACCATCCACAAGCCCATGCTAGTCTTGGACCCTTCCCACTTAGTTGGCCCATGAGGGAGTGTAACCCAATTTGGGCCTTAAGTGCATTAGTGACCCATTAGACACCTAATGACCCAATATGGCATAAGCTCCTTAATGGACTCTACTAATGGCAACCTAGCCATGGACTCTACATTACAAATGGCCCATTGGCTTGATATAAGCCTTACAAGGAGCCCAAATGAAAGAAATGAAACAAATACACAAGTACAAGCCAATACAACCCATACTATACACCTATACAAGCCAATACACACAATACCATCCCATAAGCTCTTGATGTCCTCATCAACAGGAAGGAAGAGAGAATCTTCGCTGACCTCCACCCTTTTGAGGTGTTCCAGTGCCACCTCTCATACGCCAATTTGTATCTAGAGAGGTCGAAGAAAGCTCCCCAAGTCACCCTGGACAAGGGAAAGAAAAAGGCGGAGCCCGACAGCTGGTTCCCTCCACGGCCGCCAGGCTATGTGGCCCCCCGTCAAATGTCATTTATTTCTGGGGCAGAAGGAATATTCAAAGCAACTCCCCTCTCCATCTACACTGCACCGGGGTTGCCACACCTCGAAGACTTGCTGGAGGACATCCGGGTCCCGTTTGGGATCATCAAGCCTCTCGCAGAAGCTGACTACCAAGTGGTTGAACCATTGAAGACCTTTGAGGTGCCTAACCCCGAAGGACGGTCTACTATTTTCTATGTGGTCAATGAGCACCCGGTCGGAGGGGATGATGATTGTAAACTCACCGACGAATTGCATGACCCACTCGTCCCAATCACGGGACTGCCCGACATAGTCGGCCGTACAGCCAGAATGATCAGAAAACAAGGGATCTCCTTTTGCCAGCTCTCCAGTCGTAAGGGCATGTTCAAAAAGATGTGGAACCCACCAAACCTGGACCGGAGATTGCTACAAATCACCCGACATCCAGGATTAGGTTTTTCAATAGAAGATTCCTACAAAGCCAACGTTATATCGGTCTCGACTTCGGATGGCGATAGCCTCACAAACCCCGTAGCTCCACAAGAAGGTGAAGGTCGCTCGCGCCTTAAGCCCTCGGCTGATGAAGAACAAGATGACGAGGTATTCCTATGGAATCCACCTCCCCGCAGGAATAAGGGGAAGGCCCCGTCCTCCTCTGAAGGACCAACCCCGAATGACTATAGCAGCGGTGCACCATTGCGCTCATCTGACACCAATGCAAAGGATGGGGAAGCAGGTCGGACACCGGGCCTCCCTCGGTGCGATTCCGCCCTATTTGTCCTATGCTATCAACAACAGCGGGAAATTGAAATACTGAAGGCTCGCTTGGCCGAAGTGACGACACTCGTGTCCGACCTCATCAGGGGCATCCTCCGCCAACAGAGCAGTGGCATGCACCAGTCCCTGAGCACGGTCCCGAATGTCCCCGTGTACCTGAAGAGGGAGGCTAAGGATGTGGCTGCTTCCCCGGCCAGACGATCGGCCGAGCGGAACCCTACGTTGTGGGAGAGGATGCAGAGACCCTACTCTTTCCCGAGGAATAAAACCCGAGGAATTTTTGAGTGGGCTTGCTACTATGGCAAGGTCTCCCTCCCCAGATCCAAGAGGCCGCAAGATGCTCGCAAAAGCGGTGACCCCTTGTTCTGCCCTTATCACCAAATACTAGGCCACTCTATCGAAGACTGCTACGTCTTCAAGGATATTGCTCAAGACCTGATTGAGAGAGATGAGCTCAGAATGGGAGATTATGTGGTGGCTCCGCCACGCCCCCATGTTACAGGAAGCCACGAAAGAAGTGTTTACATGGTGTTGGTCCAGCACCAAATTTTTGAAAATGCAGCTGAGAACGGGCAACCTCGGCCGCTGGCGGAGAACCAGCCCCTGTCGCGGCAATCCGCCACTTCGGCCCCTGTTAAAGCCGTCTATGATGATTACCAAGAAGACCCCGGAGAAGTCCTTTGTTTCTCCGCACAGGAGGACCCCTCGGAGCCGCAGCCCGCAAGCCCGGAACAGGGGGATACCAGCAAAGCCTCATTGCCCAACGAGGCGGAGCAGGGCGACACCTATGGTGTCCTTGAAGCAGAGGATGGCGAAGATCAGGATTTCGTCGACCTGTTACCGGCACCATCGGAAATTGAAGATGGCGGCCAGGCCACGGTAGATGAACTTGTTGAAATTAACTTGGACACGGAGGTCGACCCCAGGCCGACCTTTCTAAGTGCCCTTCTTCCTCCGCAGGAAAGAGAACAATATATCAAATTGCTGCAAGAATTCCGGGACTGTTTTGCCTGGAACTACAAGGAGATGCCCGGCCTAAGCCCCGGTGTGACCCAACATATTCTGGCCATCGATCCCAAGGTGGAAACGGTGAAGCAGTCTCCACGGCGCATGACGCCGGAACTGATAAACCAAATTTGCAAAGAAGTCGACAAGCTCATAGACGTCGATTTTGTAGCTAAAAATCGGTATACCACCTGGTTGGCCAACATTGTGCCGGTGAAGAAGAAGAACGGACAGATCAGGATTTGTGTGGACTTTCGCGACCTGAATAAAGCCTGCCCAAAAGATGATTTCCCGGTGCCCATCACTGAAGTCATGATTGATGCAACTACTGGCCACAAGGCCTTGTCCTTCATGGACGGATCGTCCGGCTATAACCAAATCTGGATAGCTGAGCACGACCAAATTCATACGGCCTTCCGGTCACCCAAAGGGATATTCCACTACAAAAGAATGCCCTTCGGCCTCAAGAACGACGGCGCTACTTACCAGTGGGCGATGACCAAAATATTCGACGAGCTGCTATACAACAAAGTCAAATGCTACATTGATGATTTGGTCATCAAGTCAAAGAAAAGAGAAGATCACCTGAAAGACCTCAGAGTCGTCTTTGAAAGACTCCGGCAGTATGAGCTGAAAATGAACCCGATGAAGTGTGCCTTCGACGTCTCCAGTGGGAAGTTCCTCGGCTTCATTGTCCGATATAGAGGGATCGAGGTCGACCATTTTAAAATAAGAGCCATTTAGGAGTTACCTCTTCCAAAGGATCTGGGAGAGTTGAGATCCCTGCAAGGCCGGCTGGCTTACATCCGAAGATTTATCTCCAATCTGTCAGGGCGCTGTCAGCCATTCCACAGATTAATGATGAAAAATGCACCTTTTAATTGGAACCAAGAATGCCAGAAGGCCTTCGATCAGCTGAAGGACTACTTAAGGACCCCGCCTGTGCTGGGGGCACCTGTCAAGGGGAGGCCGCTTATTCTATACATAGTCGCCACCGAATGTTCACTGGGGGCAATGCTCGCCCAGAACAATGACGAGGGAAAAGAGCATGCTCTCTACTATCTTAGCCGAAGGCTAGTGGGGGCAGAAGCAAAATACACCCCGATTGAGAAGGTCTGTCTCGCCTTGGTATTCGCAGTCAAGAAGCTGAGGCATTATATGCTCTCCCATGAAGTGAGCCTGATCTCCAAGGTCGACCCAGTTAAACACATTCTCTCCCAGCCAGTCCTGAAGGGACGTCTCGGCAAGTGGGCCGTGCTGCTAATGGAATTTGATATCACCTACGTGCCACAGAAGGCCGTCAAGGGTCAAGCCGTGGTCGAATTCTTCACGGCACATCTTGTGTCTGAGGATTCCCCACTGGCTACAGAGTTCCCTGAAGATGAGACACTGGAGGTGGACCAAGTCCAAAAGATTGCCTGGCAGCTGCACTTTGATGGAGCCTCAAGGACGGAAACGACCCCGTCTGGACGTACCAAAGTACGGGCAGGGGCCGACATCGTCCTTAAATCCCCGGAGGGAGAATTATTACATACATCTTGTTCTATCAATAAATCCTACACAAATAATGAGGCAGAGTACGAGGCTCTGATCATCAGCCTCCAAGTCACTTTGCAAATGGAGATTAAAATGCTGCAAGTATTTGGCGATTCGTTACTAGTCGTCAAGCAAGTCCAGGGGCAGTTTGATGTCCGAAAACCTGAGCTGCTCCCTTACCATGCTAAAGCGAAGCGGCTCATGGAGCAATTCTACCTTATTGAGATAGGCCATGTCGCCAGGGGAGAAAATGCACAATCCGATGCACTGGCAAAGCTGGCAAGCTCATTAGCAGTCCCGCCTGATGGATCTCTTAGCATCCAGGTGGTGAATCAGCGCCAGGTGCCTAGCATGATAGAAGAACCAAAAGAAGAAGAGCTGGAGGTCGCTGCAGCAGAAGCCGTCGGTCTGCCTGACTGGAGTGACCCTCTTATGCGGTGGTTTAAACACCAGCAACTGCCCAAGCAGAGAAAAGAGAAGATTAAGCTAATCAGAAGAAAGGACTCTTATGAGGTTCGGAATGGGATCCTATTCCAAATTATGGCGGATGCCAGACGGAAGGTGCTCCTGCGATGCCTATCCACTGAAGAAGCTTGGAAAGTCACGAAAGAGGTCCACGCCGGGACAGCCGGTGCACACCAGGCGGGACCAAAGATGAAAATTGAAATAAAGAAGCTCGGCTACTACTGGCCAACAATGTTTGATGACTGCTGCAAGTATGCCAAGTCATGTCAAAAATGCCAAGAGCATGCCACGGTGCCCAGGAGGCCAGCCATGCCGCTACACCCGACATTACCCAGCTGGCCTTTCGCCCAGTGGGGAACAGACGTCGTGGGTCCACTACCCGTGTCATCCGCCGGGTGCAAATACATTTTGGCGGCAACTGACTACTTCTCCCGTTGGGCGGAAGCCATTGCTCTGAGAGAAGTGACTGGGGAGATCGTCGCCAGATTTGTCCATCGCAACATCATATTCCGGTTTGGCACTCCGAACCGAATTATCTCAGATAATGGGAGCCACTTCCGGAACCAGAAAGTCTACCGACTAGCAGAAAAATACAAGATCGACTGGAGGACGTCAACCCCCTACAACCAACAAGCCAATGGTTTGGCCGAAACTTTCAACAAAATTCTTTGTACGCTCCTCTCCAAAACTGTCAACTCTAACAAGAGGGACTGGGAAGAAAAAAATGTATGAGGCCCTCTGGGCATATCGAACTGTTTACAAAACTCCAACGGGTTGTTCACCCTTCTCTTTAGTATATAGCTCAGAGGCAATCGTCCCCATTGAGCTGGAAATACCCTCCCTTCGGGTCGTAGTCCAACACGGGTTAGTCCGGGAAGAGCAAACAAATGTCGAGCGAAGGCTCGAAGAGCTCTCTAACTTGGAGGGGAAGTGACTCCGAGCCCAGCAGAACATCCAGGTCTATCAGGCCCAAATAGCTCCCGCCTTTGACAAGCTCATCAAGGAGTGTGAATTCAAGAAGGGTGACCTCGTTATGGTCAAAAGGAGGGAAGTCATGGCCTCCAACCCCAAGGGCAAGCTGAATGAGAATTGGCTTGGACCCTATGTAATCCAAAAGGTTTTTGAAGGTGGAGCATATGTGATAGTCGACCATCGGGGGGAGGTCCAGTTTCCACCCCTTAATGACAGGCATCTGAGGTTGTACCACGCTCCAATTCCTCCATTCAATGAATAATACACTTCCCCGCCCCACGGCGGGCAGATTTGTCCTCAATTGCTTGAATGGTTTGGCTGCTATCAGCTACGGATTACAAGAGAAGCAACAAAGGGAACACGAAAAAAAAAACAAGAAAAAAAGAGAAGAAAGAGAAAGAAAAAAAGAAAAGAAAAAAATAGAGAAAAAAAGAAAAAAGAAAAAGAAAAAGAAGAGAAAAAAATAATAACAATAATAAAAGAGAAAAAAGGGAAAAGGAATGAAGGGAAAAAGAACGAATATTGTAATAAACGAATCAACCCTGTCAGCCCTTGACATTCTGTCGGCACTGACGAAGAATACCCCAGCCGGGCCTTTCGCCCGGGATTAGGGAATCAACCCTTCTCCTTGCGTTGGCACCAGCCCGTACCAATGAATATTTCAATAAACGAATCAACCCTGTCAGCCCTTGACATTCTGTCGGCACTGACGAAGAATACCCCAGCCGGACCTTTCACCCGAGATTGGGTAATCAACCCTTCTCCTTGCGTTGGCACCAGCCCGTACCAACGAATATTTCAATAAACAAATCAACCCTGTCAGCCCTTGACATTCTGTCGGCACTGATGAAGAATACCCCAGCCGGACCTTTCGCCCGGGATTGGGGAATCAACCCTTCTCCTTGCGTTGGCACCAACCCGTACCAACGAATATTTCAATAAACGAATCAACTCTGTCAGCCCTTGACATTCTGTCGGCACTGACGAAGAATACCCCAGCCAGACCTTTCGCCCGGGATTGGGGAATCAACCCTTCTCCTTGCGTTGGCACCATCCCGTACCAACGAATATTTCAATAAACGAATCAACCCTGTCAGCCCTTGACATTCTGTCGGCACTGATGAAGAATACCCCAGCCGGACCTTTCGCCCGGGATTGGGGAATCAACCCTTCTCCTTGCGTTGGCACCATCCCGTACCAACGAATATTTCAATAAACAAATCAACCATGTCAGCCCTTGACATTCTGTCAGCACTGACGAAGAATACCCCAGCCGGACCTTTCGCACGGGATTGGGGAATCAACCCTTCTCCTTGCGTTGGCACCCGCCCGTACCAGCGAACACACCAAAAGACAAATAAACCACACCTGTCATCGGCACTCTGTCGGCACAGACAAACAACCCGCTTTTGACCAAGACCTCCCGTCTGGGTCGTTGGATGAACAAACTCTTCTCTCCGCCCTTCCAAGGTCGGATCAACCTAGTCGGGTCAAACATATCGGTGACATCATTCGGATGAGTCGCTTGATGGACATGGTGGAGTGGTCCCCTCGTCCCTCCTCTGGAAGGGGCGAGCACTCTCCTATGCTTCTCTGCGAACCTCACCGGGTTCTCCTCGGGTAAGCTGTTAGCGTGGACTTGCGTCCCATCACATAGCATGGAAAAGAAAAGAGAAAAGGGAGGAAGAGACTGCTCAATACCACACACATATAGGAGGCAAGTGGGATAATTGCATTGTATTCCTGTTATAAAAAAAAGAGAATTACACTGGCCTCGGGCCATACCCCGGTGTTACATGCAAAAAAAAGAGGGATGCAAGGGGGACTGGCAACTAGTCTAGCCCCCGGAAGATGTCCTTGAAAGGGAGGATCCCGACACAAGGGAAGCTCATCATCTCACACAGACGGTCTTCCTACGCGTCGAGGCGTTCCAACTCTGTCGTCACAGAGGCCACCACTGCTTCGGAGACGGCCAGCTCTTTAGTTTCCCGGGTCTTGTCTGTCTCGGCCTCGAGCAGGTCGGACTTAGCCTGGGAAAGCCAACCCCGGAGTTCCTCTATCCGGTTCTCCAAGACATGGATATTGGCATTGCACCCGTCCAAGGCCCCCCGGTGTATCTCCCTGCTATCCCCCCGCGTCGCCAGAGCCTCCAGATATTCATCCCTCTGAGCGCCGATAGATGTAAGCTCGGTTGGGGCCTGCGACTGTGGACGCACTTTTCGTTCGACGGATCCTCGTCGGTTCGTTGGTTGGTTTATTAAGTGCGTGGGCGTGCCAGTCACCAAAGTGACAATTTATTTGGGCTCCGAAGAGCCCGTGGTGCGCTCGATCTGACTTCGTCAGACGATTGTGTGGTTCGTGTCGGGACCAAATCCCGTCGCGCCGTAAAGGTCACGATGTCATTTACATCCCCCATACGAGGGAACACCCTTGATTGATTGCCGAAATTAGGGGCCCTATGGCCGAAAGGAATAATACTAATTGCGCAAGAAAGGGGCAGGAATAGATTGCACTAAGGGTTGAATTCGGGCCATAGGCCATCGGCCATGTCGGTCGCTCGTGGACCTTTTCATGTTCGGACACGGGTCCGTGATAGAAACGCGACGAGAAAACCAGGGCGAATCCGTTCAAGTGTCTGCCGAATGCACGACAATTTCAATCACAGCCCGAAAGGGTATAGGGGCGAGGAACAAATCCGGTCTAGTCGGAGTGTCGGCCCAAGATCAGGTCTGGGCTTGGCCATGTCGGGATAGCTCTCAAGATCTGGGCCCAACCTGAAAAGGCGGCATTGTTATTCCTTTGATATCGGGACACAGGGGAGAGACGGGACTGCAATGTGAACCCTAGCATTTTTTTTGAGATTTTTCTTAGTTATATGTTCCTCTCTTTCCTTGTTGTCTATTACCTTTTCTTTTTATGCATTTGTTTTATTGAGTGATTTTTTTCTTTTTATTTATTACTATTATTATTATTTTCTTACCCCCCCTTTTTACTGTTGTTATCATTGCTACATATTTGGCATCCTTTAATTAGCATAATTTTCATTAATTCATTTATTATCTTTATTGTTATCGCCATGCTATGTATATATACATACATACATACATACATATATATATATATATACACGTATATAGTGTACCGGCGAAGGGAGATGGGGTGTACCGCTGGGGAATGGAGTGTGCCGCTGGGTGTAAAAAGGGGTGTGCCGCTGGGGGGTAACAAGGTGTACCGCTGAAGGTAACGAGGGTGTACCGCTGGGGCTAAAGAAAAGAGTGTACCGCTGGGGGGAGTGAAGGCGTGCCGCTGGAGGTTGGGAGAGGGGTGTACCGCTGAAGGTTGTCTGGGGTGTGCTGTTGAAGACGGGGGGAATGGTTGTGCCGCTGGAGGGGGATGAGAGTGTGCCGCTAGGGGTAAGCAAGGGGTGTACCGCTGAAGGGTGTTTGGAGTGTGCCGCTGGGGGACCAACGGAGCGTGCCGGTGAAGGTTGGAACAGGCGTGACAAAGGTGCATTCCTCTGTTATTCATTTTAAGGCTTTTCTTTTCTTCCTATCTTAATTTCTATGTAGTTTTATATAAGCTTCTCCTTTTCCTTGCTTTATTCCGTTCGGCCTCTTCTCGCAGATCGGACGTTCGGGCTGCCAGGTTATTAATCGGTCCAGTTCTCGTCATGGTGCCGGCAGCGGCCCGATAAATCGAAAAGTTTTATCGTTGATTGTTCTGTTCGTTTGTTGCTTCCTTTTGCCTTATTTAACATGTTGTTATATCTTGACAAAAATTCGGCAGCATCTCCCCTTGACCCGAGCGTAAGGGAGATACAGGGAACGCGCCCACATGGAGTGGCGGAACCCGACAACTGGAGGTGGGCGCCCGGAGGCAGCAACACCTTTGTAAAACCTCAGAAAACCCAGAGAAAACCGTGAACGGAAGACCTCTAATACTAGACAGAATGGGCTGGGGGTTGGCGGCTAAGGGTGTACCGCTGAAGCACCAGGGGAAGGTGTACCGCTGGGGGCCAGAAAGTGTGCCACTGAGGGCCTAAAAGGTATGCCGCTGAGGGCCAAAAGGGTGTACCGGCCAAGGGCCAACGGGGTGTGCCGCTGAGGGCCAAGAGGTGTGTACCGGCCGGGGGGCCGAAAGGGTGTGCCGTTGAGGGCCGAAAGGTGCGTACCGATAGAGGAAAGCCCACGGATAGACTGCTGGCTGCTAGGCGTTCTAGGAGAGAAGGAGGGTTCCCCCCCCCCCCCTTAGGCAGGTTGGCATAGATGCTGGCCATAGGGGAGGGCAAAGAACCCGAAAGGCCAAGGATCATACGGGAGCGATCGTATTGACATGGAGACCCCAAAAGCACCGGAGAAATAGAGAGATGGAGGGAAAACGGACAACACGTCACACACCATGAAAACTGGCGTAAACCAACAAAGATAACAGAGAAACCAAAGGAGGGTGATTTTCATTCATGGGGAGCAAGGGGCCGTGGCCATATATACACATTACAAAGGGTGCCCAAGCCGAGGCTATAGGCGGGGAGGAAACCCAAAGAAAGACAGAACGGAAAGGGAAAGAACATAGCACACAAGAGGAGGAGGCCTTGGGGATCAGAGCAGGGACAATCCCCCCTACTCTTTCCCCCACCTTCTCCTACTACATCAAACTCTCTCCCTCTTACTCTCGCTTCTACCCGGTGGTCGTCGGAGGGGACTCACGTCGGAGCTTTTCTTCTTCTCTTCTCTCTTCTCTTCCTCTCTTGCGTGTGTGTCTTTCCTCTGTCTCTATCGCCCTCTCTTCTTTCTTTCTCCTCTCCTTCTCCTTCTCCTTCTCTTTTTTGTCGAAATGGGAGTCATTTATACTCCCGACAGCGGGAGCCTTCGAGCACAGCCGTCGGAGGCGGGAAGTGGCTCGTGATGATGGGGTTTGACTCCCCCGTCCTAGATGCCAGTGGGATAGCCCGTGTGGCCCAATCCCTGGTTGACACCTCATAGAGCTCACTGCGCGCCAAGGATGCGTAGGGCATGGGCACCACGTCGTTCAGCCGTTGCGTGCCGTGGGAGGCCTGAAGCAGCATGCCGCTGAACACCCCTGGGGTGTGCCGCTGAAGACCCCAGGGGGCGCACCGCTGAACACCCCTGGGGGTGTGCCGCTGAAGACCCCAGGGGGGTGTACCGCTGAAGACCCCCCAAGGGGAGTGTGCCGCTGGAGCCCCATGGGGGCGTGCCGCTGAAGACCCCCCAAGGGGGGTGTGCCGCTGAAGACCCCCCCAAGGGGGGTGTGCCGTTGAAGACCCCCCCCAAGGGGGGTGTGCCGCTGGGGACGTCCTGAGGGAGCGTGCGGCTGAAGCCCCATGGGGGTATTAAGTGGGCAATTTTAAGCCCGTTGCGAGCAGGAGTCGTGGCCCATTTGATTTTCATCGAGGCCCACGGATCGTGGGGCCCCCGGGGGTTGGCTTCTCTTTGCCGTCGTGATTCCGGGGACGGCTTCACGGCAGCGTGCATATTTGGGGCGCCTGGACGATCAATCTCTCCGAGGCTTCTTCACTCGGCGCCGTTGTTGATGCGAGGCCGGGCATGATATTTGGATATGCAATTTTTCGGTGTCCACAAATGCCCCCCACCCACGGGTAGCGCAGGCGAAGGATGAGCCGACCGGTGCCCGTAGGTGTACTGGCCTCTTACTCTCTTTACCGGTGCCGACAAAGTGTCGAGGAGTTGATGTGGTACGCCTATCCCCTCTGTTGGTCTCTTCTTCTCTTCATCAGCGCCGACGAGGCGTCGGGGCTGATGTGGTACATCGGTCTTTTTCGTCTCTTTGTCAATGCCGACGAGGCGTCGGGGGCTGGCCTGGTTTGTTGATCTCTTTGTCTCTTCGTCAGTGCCGACAGGGCGTCGGGAGCTGACCTGGTTTGTTGATCTCTTGGTCTCTTTGTCAGTACCGACAGGGTGTCGGGAGCTGACCTGGTTTGTTGATCTCTTGGTCTCTTTGTCAGTACCGACAGGGTGTCGGGAGCTGACCTGGTTTGTTGTTCTCTTTGTCTCTTCGTCAGTGCCGACAGGGTGTCGGGAGCTGACCTGGTTTGTTGTCTCTTGGTCTCTTCGTCAGTGCCGACAGGGTGTCGAGAGCTGACCTGGTTTGTTGATCTCTTTTGTCTCTTCGTCAGTGCCGACAGGGTGTCGGGAGTTGACCTGGTTTGTTATTCTCTTTGTCTCTTCGTCAATGTCGACAGGGTGTCGGGAGCTGACCTGGTTTGTTGATCTCTTTGTCTCTTCGTCAGTGCCGACAGGGCGTCGGGAGCTGACCTGGTTTGTTGATCTCTTGGTCTCTTTGTTAGTACCAATAGGGCGTCGGGAGCTGACCTGGTTTGTCGATCTCTTTGTCTCTTCGTCAGTGCCAACAGGGTGTCGGGAGCTGACCTGGTTTGTTGTTCTCTTTGTCTCTTCGTCAGTGCCGACAGGGTGTCGGGAGCTGACCTGGTTTATTGTCTGACAGGGTGTCGAGAGCTGACCTGCTTTGTTGATCTCTTTTGTCTCTTCGTCAGTGCCGACAGGGTGTCGGGAGATGACCTGGTTTGTTGTTCTCTTTGTCTCTTCGTCAGTGCCGACAGGGTGTCAGGAGCTGACCTGGTTTGTTGTTCTCTTTGTCTCTTCATCAATGCCGACATGGTGTCGGGAGCTGGCCTGGTTTGTTGTCTCTTTGCCTCTTCGCTAGTGCCGACAGGGTGTCGGGAGCTGGCCTGGTTTGTTGTCCCTTTTTTTCTTTTCTTTCTCTCTTTTTTTTTGAACCACATTACCGATACAAGCGCCCTTTCAGGTTTTCGCCGGTACCGGCCCCCTCTTGCTTTTGCCCACGCGCCCTTTCGAGTTTTCACGTGGCGGGGTACCCGATTTTGCCCGTAGCGCCCTTTTGGGTTTTCGCCACAGCCGGGTTGTTGCCATTTTTACCCTTGTCCCGGTGTAGGGACAAGTCCGGCGGGGTATCTCTATTTTTAACCCCATTTTCTTTTTCTTTTTTTCTTCTACTCCTTTTTTTTGACGAGCGAAGGATATGCGAGTGTCGGCTAGGGCACGAAGCCTTGCGCTGGAAGGTAGGGCTCATTCGTTGGCAAGAAGACGATGCCAGCGCAACGGGAGAATTCGTGTCGATTCGGACGTAGGGTCCGTAATGGCAATATTATGCGGAGTGAGTGGCTAGGGCACGAGGCCTTGCGCTGGAAAGGGACTTATTCGTTGGCAAGAAGACAATGCCTGCGCAACGGGAGAATTCGTGCCGATTCGGACGTAGGGTCCGTAACGGCAATATTGCATGGAGAGGGTGGCTAGGGCCTGGGGCCTTGCGCCGGAAAGGGACTTATTCGTTGGCAAGGGACTAGTGCCGACGCAAGGATAGAGGTTCCGTCGATCCAGGCGTAAGGCCCGTGACGGCGGTTTTGTATGATGGGAGGTGGCTGAGGCACGAAGCCCTGTGCCAGGGAATGACTTATTTGCTGGCGAGGCGGTGACGCCACCGCAGGGGCAGAGTTGCAGGGGTAGAGTCATCTTCACCCGTACGAACGCCCGTCTGCATAGGATCGTGAGGAGGGGATGTTCCCTCGGGAAGATTCTATTATCGTGCCTTATTTACACACACGTAAATATACATGTGGATGTACGTATATACTGTTAGGGTGCTAGGCCCGGATACAGAGGGGGGTGAATGTATCCTTCTATGAATAATGGCCAATTAAAAACTCAGATGCTAGACGCAAACACAGAATGAAACGAATTCAATTAAACTTATGAGCAAACACAAGGAGCGCGCCTATCCAAGCATCTAGCGAAAGCAAGCACACACAGCAAACCATTGCTCAATAGACTTTTTAGGTGGTTCGGTCCTCCAGACCTACATCCACCCCTCACTCCCAACCGGAGTGAGGCTTCACTAGCCAATGCTAGACAAGCAGACTCAGTCTGCAAACAGTTGCTGCCACACAGCTTGACCAGAGGAATAGCCTCCCCTCTTCCTCCCAACCGGAGGGACCCCTGGACTTGCAACCCGCAAGCCCAGAACCGGAGACACGTCTCCCTTCCTCAGACCAGAGGGAACCCACAAGTAGCTCCCAGCTACTTGCAACCGGAGATCAGATCTCCCTTCTCCTGATCCACAGGAGGAACCCGACCTCACTACTGAGAATCGGAAGAACAAGGATAACCAAATAAGAAGGGAAAAATAGAAACACGAAATGAAAATAACTTCAGCAAACAGAACGCTGAAAAATGAAATGCACAATGTGGCTCTCAACGGAGCTGACTGGCCTGGATCTGATCCACGGTCCAGTAGACAGATCTTCAGGTAAGCTTCTCTTCCTCTTCTCTTCTCTCTCACTTTCTTTTTCTCTTAACCCTCACGAGCTCTCTAACTCTCTCTTTCTCTTCTTTTCCTTCTGCTCTTCTTCTCTTTCTTTTCTTCTGGATCGAACTCTCTGCACTTCTCCTTTTTGCTTTTCCTTTCGATCAACCTTCATCTGTGGACGAGGCTTCAATATATAGCAGCAGCAGCAGGTGGATCAGGTGCAGAATGCGTGTGCCTCCCACACTTCATCCAGAACCTTCTTGCCACGTGCCTTTATAGCATTGGTTCCTTTAGCATTGGATCACGTGCAGCCCAGTCACTGGTGAATGTTCTTCCTCGGACCTGCAAGGAGATAAAAACCATTAACACTGAGGGCCACAAGAACTAAAACTGCATGAGGTATGTGATAGCAATACGAGATGCACTTTACTGAGAACGACACGAGATACACAAGATTACTACAGTACGAACTAAAGAGAGAATGACACGAGGTCAGATTAAAACATCACGAGGTAAAAAGAGACGACACGAGATACATACTAATAAGACTAACACTACGAAGAGAACGACACGAAGTATCACTATAACAAACAAACACTACGAAGAGAACGACACGAGATACACAATAATAACGCTAACATTACAAAGAAAACGACACGAAGTCAGAAGAGAATAGCACGAGGTGAGAAGGAAGTCTCACGGAGTGAAAAGGTAGACAGACACGTGATCAGAAGGAACCTGGACGAAGATAGAAATAAACAACACGAGGACATAAACACAAGAATAACACGAAGACACGAATACAAAAGCAACACGAAGACATGAATACAAAAACAACACAACATAACAAACAGCAAAGAGAACGGCACGAGGTGAAACGACACTTTACTAAAAAGACTTGAATACACACGAAAACAACTTGGACTGAAACAAGGTATAGACTTGCCAAAGAACTGGACGATGTATAGACTTGGACAAGGCAAAGTCTGTACAGACTTGAGGGATCACAACGTATATACTTTGGCAAGACAATGGCTGTACATACTTGAAGTGAAGACCAATGTATAGACTTCAAAGTTCAGCTGCCAATGAATAGACTTGGAAAGCTTGAAGGCCAATGTACAGACTTGGAAGCTTAAACCAATGTATGGACTTAGCTTCGAACATGCTACAGTGCATTGTATGGACTTTGAAGACTGATGCATGACGCTAAGCCAATGTGTAGACTTTGGCTTGAACGAAGGTAAAGATGAGGCTGTATAGACTTGGCCAAACCAAGAGACTCGAAGACAAAGGGGTGACACAGATGGAACGACACGAAGTGGCACAGAAAGCAGCACGAGGTGCTGCAGTGTTCAGCACGCGCTGGAACAAAACACGACACGAAGACAACCAACAAACATTGTTGGAACAACACGATGTTGAAAAAGACAACACGAAGTGAAGTGAACACAACCAACACGAAGTATGAAAGGAACAGTACGGACATGCAGGGTATTATCTCATAGCAGTTTTTCTTGTTAATCATGGAAAGTTCGAATGCATAACATTACTCATGATATCTGATTAAAAATAACAATATTTAACATAGTGATGCTCATCATCAAAACACTAGGGAAGTCACAAAAGTCCAACAATCTCCCCCTTTTTGATGATGGCAACACTATATTAAATAACAGAGATGAAGTGCATGAAGATAAGCTGTGAAAATAAGCAATGCAGACACACAACACACTCGCCTCCTCTGACGACTCCCAAGAGCTCCCCCTGAACACAACATCTACTTACCTCTGACTAGATAACTCAGGACACTTATCTTTCGCTCCCCCTCAGCAAAGCATAAAAGCACAAGCAAGACACTAGGAAGACACTCTCCCCCTTTGACATCATCAAAAACTAGGGGCAGGTCTGAAGATATCACGAAAAGACAATTGCTGACAGTGGAGAGAAAATAATAGAGAGTATGGCTGATAAAGGAGAGTTATTGAGATGTTTAAGCAATTAAGAAAGCCATTAATTTTATGTGAGGATTTTGAGGATCAGTTAGTCAGACTGTGTGCAAAATGGTGAATGAAGATTTGCTCCATACACAGAACCAGATTCTAAGCAAGTAAGGTACAAGATACCAGTATGGTCAGAGTAAGTCTGTACTCAGAGTGTATAAAGCAAGGAAGTCAGGAAAACAAAGACCTGTGGTATTGAGAACAAACAAACCAAGACCGAAATGCTAAGTGAGCAGGATCTTGATACCAAGAGGGAGAAAATATTTCAAAGATGGTCAAGATCAAAGGTAAATCTGTCAAGTACACCTTTGACATTAGGGAGACACCTTGTTTAGAGGCAGGAATCCCCAGTTACTTGGTGGCAAGACCACATTACCCCTTCTGACAAGAGGACAGAGATAGTATTCTAACTGGTGTTGACATTAAGGTGACACCTTTACCAGAGGCCAGACACCCCAGTTACTAACCAGATATATACCATAGCTCTGTATGATCAAGACAGCTAATTAAGCCTGATTTACTGCCATCTCATGACATGGAATTCTTTCACTTCATTGATGAAAGTCCCAGTTTCTCAATGAACAGATAACAAGATTTGTAAAACTTCTTTCATGAATTTTTTCATTAAACTGCACTTTAAGCCTTGTAAATTAGTCTTGATTCAGTTTGAGAACAATACACCAGTTCCAAAGTTTTTCAGACAAAAACACTATATACCTCATTTCGGACTCAACTTAGACTAAGTAGGTATGCTGTACTGGCTAGATCAGAAGTCAGTTACAGTGTAGGAAGATAGTCTTGAATTCAGATTTTGATCTCAGTGGGACTAACAGCCGAAATTCCAACAAGAAATTAGATGAACAGTCTTAACGGATAAAACATTCAAAAATTTCTTTTATCCACCTACTCAAACTGATTCTCTTATAAGGTCAGCAAAAGTCCGTTCAAAGTATGTTCAGATTTGGCCAAAAGAGCATGACACCAATTATTAATCTAGCTCCCCCTGAGACCTTGACTCCAACTCAGACTTAACCAAGACAAACCTCAAAACACCTCAAAGAAAACAAAGTGGTATCAATCAGTACGAGTGAATCAGCAAACACCATAATGAGGTTATTTTCAGCAACAGATAATGAGAAAAGATAAACATAAGAGCACATGACAGATTATTTAGAGATCAATTATTCAATCATGAAATTCTGTAAATACCTAATTCTCTGCGCAATGTGCTAAATTTTTCAGTATCCAGTGGCTTAGTGAAAATATCTGCAATTTGTGAGTTAGTGCCAACATGGATCAATTCAAAGGTCTTCCTAGCTACTTCATCACGAATAAAATGATGCCTGATTTCGATGTGTTTAGTTCGAGAATGAAGTACAGGATTCTTTGCAATGTTTATTGCACTAGTATTGTCACAAAAGATGGAAGTGCAACCTAGCTCAACTGAGTAATCCAGAAGCTGGTGTTTTATCCATATAACCTGTGTGCCACAGCTCCCTGCTGCCACATACTCAGCTTCAGCAGTAGAAAGAGCCACAGAGTGTTGCTTCTTGGATCCCCAAGAGACTAGGCACCCTCCTAAAAATTCGCAGTGACCACTAGTACTTTTCCTGTCCAATTTACATCCTGCATAATCTGCATCTGTATATGCAATGAGATCTAAACTACATGATGCAGGATACCAAAGACCTAGATCATGGGTAGCAGATAAGTATCTAAAGATTCTTTTTACAGCTGCCAAATGCAATTCAGTAGGCCTAGACTGGTATCTGGCACACATCCCTACACTAAATTGAATGTCAGGCCTGGATGCTGTTAAGTAGAGGAGTGAACCGATCATACCTCTATATAATTTAGCATCCACCTCTTTACCTTTTTCGTCTGAATCCAGTGAGGAGTTGGTGCCCATGGGTGTTGAGATAGTCTTGAGGTTGGTCATTCCAAACCTTTTCAGCATCTCCAGAGTATACTTGGTTTGATTTATGAAACAACCATCCTCCATCTGTTTGACCTGCAGCCCAAGAAAATACTTTAGTTCGCCAACTAAACTCATTTCAAATTCATGAGACATAGATTCAGAAAATTCTTTACACAATGTTGAATTGTTAGATCCGAAGATGATATCATCAACATATACCTGGACCACTATTAAATCCTTTCCGAGATTTTTGGTGAAGAGGGTTTGGTCAACCTTACCTCGAGTGTAGCCCTTGCTCAAGAGGAATTCAGAAAGTCTCTCATACCAGGCTCGGGGAGCCTGCTTCAATCCATAGAGGGCTTTATTCAACCTAAAAACCATGTTAGGCTGAACAGAGAAATTAAAACCTGGAGGTTGTTCAACATATACCTCTTCCTTCAATACCCCATTTAAGAATGCGCTTTTGACATCCATCTGCTGCAGCCGAATGTTCCTAGAGCATGCAAATGCAAGCAGAATTCGTATAGCTTCCATCCTAGCCACTGGGGCATAGGATTCATCAAAATCCACACCAAATTCCTGACTGTAGCCTTGAGCTACAAGTCTTGCTTTGTTTCTAGAGATAGCTCCATTCTCATCAACTTTATTCTTGAAAATCCATTTAGTGCCAATGACATGAGTGTTATCAGGTCTGGGAACTAGTTCCCATACAATATTTTTCTCAAATTGATTTAATTCCTCACACATGGCGGATACCCAAGAATCATGTTTTAAGGCTTCTTCCACAGATTTGGGTTCCACCTGAGATACCAATGCAGCTAAGTCCTGTTCTTGGACAATTCTAAAATGAGACCTAGTCCTAGGAGGATCATGCAAATTTCCTATGACATTTTCACTAGGGTGGTCTTTGTGAAATATTATCTCACCTGAGGGTTCACCTACCTCAGCTGCTCCTTCTTGCTGTGAGTTTTCTGGTTGAGCAGCTGGCTGCATTTCTTCTTCTTCAATTCTCTCCAAGAAATCTCCCTCATTAGATGGCTCCCTGTCATCATCCATCACTTTGTTAGAGAAATCATTTTCATCAAACACTACATGCGGTGTTTCTTCAACAGTTTGGTCAGCTTTATTGAAAACTCTGTAAGCCCTTGAAGTTTCTGAATATCCGAGAAAAATTCCAGGAGAGCTCCTAGCTTCAAATTTGTCCAAACCATTCTTACCATTATTGTGGATAAAACATTTGGAACCAAAAACTTTAAAGTAAGAAATGTTTGGCTGCTTACCCTTGAGAAGTTCATACGGAGTTTTCCTATGAGTAGGTCTTACCAAGGCTCGGTTTAGAATGTAGCATGCAGTATTCGCAGCTTCAGCCCAAAATCTCCTTGGAAGTCCACTCTCAATCAGCATAGTCCTGGCCATTTCAATTATTGACCTGTTTCTTCTCTCAACAATTCCGTTCTGCTCCGGTGTCCTGGGAGAAGAGAATCTGTGAGTCACTCCCTCTTTTGAGCAAAATTCAGAAAATGAAGAGTTCTCAAACTCTCCTCCGTGGTCAGACTGAATAGTAATGATATTATGTTCACCTTGCAGTTTGATTTTATTGAAAAGTTCTTCAAAGTGAACAAAAGCATCATTTTTATTTGCTAAACAAAACAACCAAGAAAATCTAGTGTAGTCATCCACTATGACTAATCCATATCTCTTACCTGACAAACTTTGTATGCGAGTAGGACCAAAGAGATCCATGTGTAAGTGCTGCAGCGGTTTAGATGAAAGACTCTCAGTTCTCAACTTAAATACTGCACGAGTCTGTTTACCTAGTGCACAAGCATCACATAGCTTGGACCCTAACTGAAATCTTATTCGGGGCAAACCTCTAACTAGGTTATGCTTAGACAGTTTATTCATTGTAGACAAACTAGCATGGCCTAGACGCCTATGCCAGTCAAACGCAACCTGTTCAGAATTAGCAGACATACACAAGTGAGTTTCAGGATTATCATCCAGGTCTACGATGTATACATTGTTTACTCTATGACCTTTGAACATGACGTTATCAGAATTCAGCTCAAAAACAGTACAGGAATTGTGGTCAAAGAGTACCTTGTGTCCTTTGTCGCAGAGTTGACTTATACTTATCAAGTTGTGCTGAAGTCCTTCTACAAGATACACATCTTCAATGGAGTTAGTAGAGGACTTACCAACTGTACCAATTCCAATTATTCTTCCTCTGTTATTTCCACCGAATTTGACCAGGCCCCCAAACTTCATTTTCAGTTTGCTAAATTTGGACCGGTCTCCTGTCATGTGCCTGCTACAGCCGCTGTCAAGATACCACTTGTTATGCTCGGCTGCCAGGCTAACCTGCGAAAGTTCAGACAAAGTAATGTGGGACCCAATTCAAATTGGGTCCAAAGACAGTTTTCAATTTATCCAAATCACACTTAGGAACCCACATTTGTTTTACTGTTCTTTTCAGAGATTTCATGTAGATTGATTCTTCCTTCTTGGCATTTCTCAGTGGGTGTTGAATGAGCCTATTCCTATTAAAATTATGCTGTTTCCGAGCAGAGAAATTGTTGTTTGGCCTCTTAGAGGAAACACGTGTGTGCTGAGCATAATTCATGTAGCCATTTTTATTCAAATGAAAATTGTGCTGAAGGTGATGCATGTTCGCATGCTTTCCTTGATAACTATCATGCTGAATTTTCTTAGCGAAACTGTTCACCTTTCTAGTGACATCAATAGGAATGGTCGTGTGAAAACCCTTGTTCCACACCTGTTGCACAGGAACAGTTCTAGTCTCAGGATTTCCTGACTTAGTCTGCTGACCAGTGGATTGAATAGATTTGCTGGTCGAAACCTTCAATGTGGAGACAGATTTGGAGCTGGATGGGGTTTCCAGTTTTTCTTTGCCCTTGGCGGGGCAGAACGTGACAGTTTTGAATTCAAAGGGTTTTTTACTTGTGGGATTGTATCCTAATCCCTCCCTATTGAAGTTTACCCTCGACCCCAGAAGGGCATCCAGATTGTTTCTCCCCTCTGTAAATTTTTCTAGCATTTTTCCTTTGTCCTCAATCTCCTTCTGAAGTTCATTACATTGGTCCAGGAGTTCCTGATTAACTTTTCTAACCGCCTCATATTTTTCTGCAATCAGTCTAAACTCCTTTTTACTCTCTTCAGTTTTACTCTTCAGCTCATTCATCCTAGCTAGATTTTCCTCTCTTTCCATTCTAAACTTCTCGATCTCACTTCTAGCCTGATCTAGCTCAATGGCCATCTCCTTGGTTTTCATGTTGTCCGTAACAGCAATAGAGTGTTCCTCAGAAACAGAGTGAAACTTTCGTTTAAGCATTCTGTGCTCCTTGGTTAGAAAATTATATTTAGCTAACAGGTCGCCATAAGCGTCCTCCCAATCATCCAAAGTAAAATTCTCAAATAAGTTCGTTACCTCTTCCTCATGGTTGGCCATGAGGCAAGTCTTCTCTTCATCTTCACTGGACGAGGTGGCTTCTGGATCCTCCTCCTCGTCACTCCATGTGCACAGCATGGCTTTCTTCTTCTTGTGCACCATCTTCTTCTGGTATCCGGGAGCCTTAGCTTGCAGCTCTGGACATTCACTTTTCATGTGACCAGGTTTCTGACAATGGTAGCATGTAACCTTCTTAACAAACCGGTTCTTCTCAAGTTCTCGTTCAGGAGACTTCCTTGCAGCATTGAATCTCTTTCTCCTGTAGAATTTCCCTTTAGTCCTCAGGAACTTTCTGAATTGCCTGGTGAGCATGGCCTGCTCGCTCTTGTCCAGGTCTGAGAATCCGTCAGAGTCTTCGCTGCTACCACCACTGTTGTTGCTGCTGCTGCTCTTCTTAGTATGTCGTGAGACTTTCAGAGCAACATTCTTTCCCTTTCTGTCATGTCCATCATTCCCTTGTCTGAAGTTCATTTCGTGGGTCATGAGAGACCCAATCAGCTGGGTTACTGACATGGTGGATAAATCTCTTGATTCCTCTATGACGGTCACCTTAGTATCCCAGATGGGAGTTAGGGACCTAAGGATCTTCCTGACAATGTCTTCTTGCTGAATCTCCTTTCCAAATCCTCTCAGACTATTGATGATCACAGATAATCTAGCATACATTTCTGTGATCGACTCCTCTGGCTTCATCTTAAACAACTCATACTGAGTTGTAAGCATATTGATCTTGGTAGCTTTCACTTGAGATGTGCCCTCATAAATTAACTGCAATTCATCCCACATTTTCTTTGCAGTCTTGCACGCTGAAATCCTCAAGTACTCTTCAGGGTGGACGGCGCACTGTATGATGCTAAGAGCTGTCCAATTCAGTGCAGAGAGTTTTACCTGTTCCTCTGTCCATATGTCTTCGTTCGGTGGAAGTTGGTACGGACCATCTGTAATTACTCTCCAGAGCTTGTGGCTTTGGGCCCTGATAAAGACTTCCATCCTGTTCTTCCAGAAAAAATAGTTATTACCATCGAAGAAAGGGGGACGGGTGATTGACTGCCCTTCAGCAATGTAGCTGCGAGGACCAGCGGATCCGTTTCCCTGGCCGTTGGACCACATATTGGGAAATACCCGCTCTGATACCAAGTGTTAGGGTGCTAGGCCCGGATACAGAGGGGGGTGAATGTATCCTTCTATGAATAATGGCCAATTAAAAACTCAGATGCTAGACGCAAACACAGAATGAAACGAATTCAATTAAACTTATGAGCAAACACAAAGAGCGCGCCTATCCAAGCATCTAGCGGAAGCAAGCACACACAGCAAACCATTGCTCAATAGACTTTTTAGGTGGTTCGGTCCTCCAGACCTACATCCACCCCTCACTCCCAACCGGAGTGAGGCTTCACTAGCCAATGCTAGACAAGCAGACTCAGTCTGCAAACAGTTGCTGCCACACAGCTTGACCAGGGGAACAGCCTCCCCTCTTCCTCCCAACCGGAGGGACCCCTGGACTTGCAACCCGCAAGCCCAGAACCGGAGACAAGTCTCCCTTCCTCTGACCAGAGGGAACCCACAAGTAGCTCCCAGCTACTTGCAACCAGAGATCAGATCTCCCTTCTCCTGATCCACATGAGGAACCCGACCTCACTACTGAGAATCGGAAGAACAAGGATAACCAAATAAGAAGGGAAAAATAGAAACACGAAATGAAAATAACTTCAGCAAACAGAACGCTGAAAAATGAAATGCACAATGTGGCTCTCAACGGAGCTGACTGGCCTGGATCTGATCCACGGTCCAGTAGACAGATCTTCAGGTAAGCTTCTCTTCCTCTTCTCTTCTCTCTCACTTTCTTTTTCTCTTAACCCTCACGAGCTCTCTAACTCTCTCTTTCTCTTCTTTTCCTTCTGCTCTTCTTCTCTTTCTTTTCTTCTGGATCGAACTCTCTGCACTTCTCCTTTTTGCTTTTTCCTTTCGATCAACCTTCATCTGTGGACGAAGGCTTCAATATATAGCAGCAGCAGCAGGTGGATCAGGTGCAGAATGCGTGTGCCTCCCACACTTCATCCAGAACCTTCTTGCCACGTGCCTTTATAGCATTGGTTCCTTTGTATCGGATCACGTGCAGCCCAGACACCGGTGAATGTTCTTCCTCGGACCTGCAAGGAGATAAAAACCATTAACACTGAGGGCCACAAGAACTAAAACTGCATGAGGTATGTGATAGCAATACGAGATGCACTGTACTGAGAACGACACGAGATGCACAAGGTTACTACAGTACGAAATAAAGAGAGAATGACACGAGGTCAGATTAAAACAGCACGAGGTAAAAAGAGACGACACGAGATACATACTAATAAGACTAACACTACAAGAGAAGGACACGAAGTATCACTGTAACAAACAAACACTACGAAGAGAACGACACGAGATACACAATAATAACGCTAACACTACAAAGAAAACGACACGAAGTCAAAAGAGAACAGCACGAGGTGAGAAGGAAGTCTCACGGAGTGAAAAGGTAGACAGACACGCGATCAAAAGGAACCTAGACGAAGATAGAAATAAACAACACGAGGACATAAACACAAGAATAACACGAAGACACGATTACAAAAGTAACACGAAGACATGAATACAAAAACAACACAACATAACAAACAGCAAAGAGAACGGCACGAGGTGAAACGACACTTTACTAAAAAGACTTGAATACACACGAAAACAACTTGGACTGAAACAAGGTATAGACTTGCCAAAGAACTGGACGATGTATAGACTTGGACAAGGCAAAGTCTGTACAGACTTGAGGGATCACAACGTATATACTTTGGCAAGACAATGGCTGTACATACTTGAAGTGAAGACCAATGTATAGACTTCAAAGTTCAGCTGCCAATGAATAGACTTGGAAAGCTTGAAGGCCAATGTACAGACTTGGAGGCTTAAACCAATGTATGGACTTACCTTCGAACATGCTACAGTGCATTGTATGGACTTTGAAGACTGATGCATGACGCTAAGCCAATGTGTAGACTTTGGCTTGAAATGAAGGTAAAGATGAGGCTGTATAGACTTGGCCAAACCAAGAGACTCGAAGACAAAGGGGTGACACAGATGGAACGACACGAAGTGGCACAGAAAGCAGCACGAGGTGCTGCAGTGTTCAGCATGCGCTGGAACAAAACACGACACGAAGACAACCAACAAATATTGTTGGAACAACACGATGTTGAAAAAGACAACACGAAGTGAAGTGAACACAACCAACACGAAGTATGAAAGGAACAGTACGGGCATGCAGGGTATTATCTCATAGCAGTTTTTCTTGTTAATCATGGAAAGTTCGAATGCATAACATTACTCATGATATCTGATTAAAAATAACAATATTTAACATAGTGATGCTCATCATCAAAACACTAGGGAGGTCACAAAAGTCCAACAATCTCCCCATTTTTGATGATGGCAACACTATATTAAATAACAGAGATGAAGTGCATGAAGATAAGCTGTGAAAATAAGCAATGCAGACACACAACACACTCGCCTCCTCTGACGACTCCCAAGAGCTCCCCCTGAACACAACATCTACTTACCTCTGACTAGATAACTCAGGACACTTATCTTTCGCTCCCCCTCAGCAAAGCACAAAAGCACAAAAGCACAAGCAAGACACTCTCCCCCTTTGACATCATCAAAAACTAGGGGCAGGTCTGAAGATATCACGAAAAGACAATTGCTGACAGTGGAGAGAAAACAATAGAGAGTATGGCTGATAAAGGAGAGTTATTGAGATGTTTAAGCAATTAAGAAAGCCATTAATTTTATGTGAGGATTTTGAGGATCAGTTAGTCAGACTGTGTGCAAAATGGTGAATGAAGATTCGCTCCATACACAGAACCAGATTCTAAGCAAGTAAGGTACAAGATACCAGTATGGTCAGAGTAAGTCTGTACTCAGAGTGTATAAAGCAAGGAAGTCAGGAAAACAAAGACCTGTGGTATTGAGAACAAACAAACCAAGACCGAAATGCTAAGTGAGCAGGATCTTGATACCAAGAGGGAGAAAATATTTCGAAGATGGTCAAGATCAAAGGTAAATCTGTCAAGTACACCTTTGACATTAGGGAGACACCTTGTTTAGAGGCAGGAATCCCCAGTTACTTGGTGGCAAGACCACATTACCCCTTCTGACAAGAGGACAGAGATAGTATTCTAACTGGTGTTGACATTAAGGTGACACCTTTACCAGAGGCCAGACACCCCAGTTACTAACCAGATATATACCATAGCTCTGTATGATCAAGACAGCTAATTAAGCCTGATTTACTGCCATCTCATGACATGGAATTCTTTCACTTCATTGATGAAAGTCCCAGTTTCTCAATGAACAGATAACAAGATTTGTAAAACTTCTTTCATGAATTTTTTCATTAAACTGCACTTTAAGCCTTGTAAATTAGTCTTGATTCAGTTTGAGAACAATACACCAGTTCCAAAGTTTTTCAGACAAAAACACTATATACCTCATTTCGGACTCAACTTAGACTAAGTAGGTATGCTGTACTGGCTAGATCAGAAGTCAGTTACAGTGTAGGAAGATAGTCTTGAATTCAGATTTTGATCTCAGTGGGACTAACAGCCGAAATTCCAACAAGAAATTAGATGAACAGTCTTAACGGATAAAACATTCAAAAATTTCTTTTATCCACCTACTCAAACTGATTCTCTTATAAGGTCAGCAAAAGTCCGTTCAAAGTATGTTCAGATTTGGCCAAAAGAGCATGACACCAATTATTAATCTAGCTCCCCCTGAGACCTTGACTCCAACTCAGACTTAACCAAGACAAACCTCAAAACACCTCAAAGAAAACAAAGTGGTATCAATCAGTACGAGTGAATCAGCAAACACCATAATGAGGTTATTTTCAGCAACAGATAATGAGAAAAGATAAACATAAGAGCACATGACAGATTATTTAGAGATCAATTATTCAATCATGAAATTCTGTAAATACCTAATTCTCTGCGCAATGTGCTAAATTTTTCAGTATCCAGTGGCTTAGTGAAAATATCTGCAATTTGTGAGTTAGTGCCAACATGGATCAATTCAAAGGTCTTCCTAGCTACTTCATCACGAATAAAATGATGCCTGATTTCGATGTGTTTAGTTCGAGAATGAAGTACAGGATTCTTTGCAATGTTTATTGCACTAGTATTGTCACAAAAGATGGAAGTGCAACCTAGCTCAACTGAGTAATCCAGAAGCTGGTGTTTTATCCATATAACCTGTGTGCCACAGCTCCCTGCTGCCACATACTCAGCTTCAGCAGTAGAAAGAGCCACAGAGTGTTGCTTCTTGGATCCCCAAGAGACTAGGCACCCTCCTAAAAATTCGCAGTGACCACTAGTACTTTTCCTGTCCAATTTACATCCTGCATAATCTGCATCTGTATATGCAATGAGATCTAAACTACATGATGCAGGATACCAAAGACCTAGATCATGGGTAGCAGATAAGTATCTAAAGATTCTTTTTACAGCTGCCAAATGCAATTCAGTAGGCCTAGACTGGTATCTGGCACACATCCCTACACTAAATTGAATGTCAGGCCTGGATGCTGTTAAGTAGAGGAGTGAACCGATCATACCTCTATATAATTTAGCATCCACCTCTTTACCTTTTTCGTCTGAATCCAGTGAGGAGTTGGTGCCCATGGGTGTTGAGATAGTCTTGAGGTTGGTCATTCCAAACCTTTTCAGCATCTCCAGAGTATACTTGGTTTGATTTATGAAACAACCATCCTCCATCTGTTTGACCTGCAGCCCAAGAAAATACTTTAGTTCGCCAACTAAACTCATTTCAAATTCATGAGACATAGATTCAGAAAATTCTTTACACAATGTTGAATTGTTAGATCCGAAGATGATATCATCAACATATACCTGGACCACTATTAAATCCTTTCCGAGATTTTTGGTGAAGAGGGTTTGGTCAACCTTACCTCGAGTGTAGCCCTTGCTCAAGAGGAATTCAGAAAGTCTCTCATACCAGGCTCGGGGAGCCTGCTTCAATCCATAGAGGGCTTTATTCAACCTAAAAACCATGTTAGGCTGAACAGAGAAATTAAAACCTGGAGGTTGTTCAACATATACCTCTTCCTTCAATACCCCATTTAAGAATGCGCTTTTGACATCCATCTGCTGCAGCCGAATGTTCCTAGAGCATGCAAATGCAAGCAGAATTCGTATAGCTTCCATCCTAGCCACTGGGGCATAGGATTCATCAAAATCCACACCAAATTCCTGACTGTAGCCTTGAGCTACAAGTCTTGCTTTGTTTCTAGAGATAGCTCCATTCTCATCAACTTTATTCTTGAAAATCCATTTAGTGCCAATGACATGAGTGTTATCAGGTCTGGGAACTAGTTCCCATACAATATTTTTCTCAAATTGATTTAATTCCTCACACATGGCGGATACCCAAGAATCATGTTTTAAGGCTTCTTCCACAGATTTGGGTTCCACCTGAGATACCAATGCAGCTAAGTCCTGTTCTTGGACAATTCTAAAATGAGACCTAGTCCTAGGAGGATCATGCAAATTTCCTATGACATTTTCACTAGGGTGGTCTTTGTGAAATATTATCTCACCTGAGGGTTCACCTACCTCAGCTGCTCCTTCTTGCTGTGAGTTTTCTGGTTGAGCAGCTGGCTGCATTTCTTCTTCTTCAATTCTCTCCAAGAAATCTCCCTCATTAGATGGCTCCCTGTCATCATCCATCACTTTGTTAGAGAAATCATTTTCATCAAACACTACATGCGGTGTTTCTTCAACAGTTTGGTCAGCTTTATTGAAAACTCTGTAAGCCCTTGAAGTTTCTGAATATCCGAGAAAAATTCCAGGAGAGCTCCTAGCTTCAAATTTGTCCAAACCATTCTTACCATTATTGTGGATAAAACATTTGGAACCAAAAACTTTAAAGTAAGAAATGTTTGGCTGCTTACCCTTGAGAAGTTCATACGGAGTTTTCCTATGAGTAGGTCTTACCAAGGCTCGGTTTAGAATGTAGCATGCAGTATTCGCAGCTTCAGCCCAAAATCTCCTTGGAAGTCCACTCTCAATCAGCATAGTCCTGGCCATTTCAATTATTGACCTGTTTCTTCTCTCAACAATTCCGTTCTGCTCCGGTGTCCTGGGAGAAGAGAATCTGTGAGTCACTCCCTCTTTTGAGCAAAATTCAGAAAATGAAGAGTTCTCAAACTCTCCTCCGTGGTCAGACTGAATAGTAATGATATTATGTTCACCTTGCAGTTTGATTTTATTGAAAAGTTCTTCAAAGTGAACAAAAGCATCATTTTTATTTGCTAAACAAAACAACCAAGAAAATCTAGTGTAGTCATCCACTATGACTAATCCATATCTCTTACCTGACAAACTTTGTATGCGAGTAGGACCAAAGAGATCCATGTGTAAGTGCTGCAGCGGTTTAGATGAAAGACTCTCAGTTCTCAACTTAAAAACTGCACGAGTCTGTTTACCTAGTGCACAAGCATCACATAGCTTGGACCCTAACTGAAATCTTATTCGGGGCAAACCTCTAACTAGGTTATGCTTAGACAGTTTATTCATTGTAGACAAACTAGCATGGCCTAGACGCCTATGCCAGTCAAACGCAACCTGTTCAGAATTAGCAGACATACACAAGTGAGTTTCAGGATTATCATCCAGGTCTACGATGTATACATTGTTTACTCTATGACCTTTGAACATGACGTTATCAGAATTCAGCTCAAAAACAGTACAGGAATTGTGGTCAAAGAGTACCTTGTGTCCTTTGTCGCAGAGTTGACTTATACTTATCAAGTTGTGCTGAAGTCCTTCTACAAGATACACATCTTCAATGGAGTTAGTAGAGGACTTACCAACTGTACCAATTCCAATTATTCTTCCTCTGTTATTTCCACCGAATTTGACCAGGCCCCCAAACTTCATTTTCAGTTTGCTAAATTTGGACCGGTCTCCTGTCATGTGCCTGCTACAGCCGCTGTCAAGATACCACTTGTTATGCTCGGCTGCCAGGCTAACCTGCGAAAGTTCAGACAAAGTAATGTGGGACCCAATTCAAATTGGGTCCAAAGACAGTTTTCAATTTATCCAAATCACACTTAGGAACCCACATTTGTTTTACTGTTCTTTTCAGAGATTTCATGTAGATTGATTCTTCCTTCTTGGCATTTCTCAGTGGGTGTTGAATGAGCCTATTCCGATTAGAATTATGCTGTTTCCGAGCAGAGAAATTGTTGTTTGGCCTCTTAGAGGAAACACGTGTGTGCTGAGCATAATTCATGTAGCCATTTTTATTCAAATGAAAATTGTGCTGAAGGTGATGCATGTTCGCATGCTTTCCTTGATAACTATCATGCTGAAATTTCTTAGCGAAACTATTCACCTTTCTAGTGACATCAATAGGAATGGTCGTGTGAAAACCCTTGTTCCACACCTATTGCACAGGAACAGTTCTAGTCTCAGGATTTCCTGACTTAGTCTGCTGACCAGTGGATTGAATAGATTTGCTGGTCGAAACCTTCAATGTGGAGACAGATTTGGAGCTGGATGGGGTTTCCAGTTTTTCTTTGCCCTTGGCGGGGCAGAACGTGACAGTTTTGAATTCAAAGGGTTTTTTACTTGTGGGATTGTATCCTAATCCCTCCCTATTGAAGTTTACCCTCGACCCCAGAAGGGCATCCAGATTGTTTCTCCCCTCTGTAAATTTTTCTAGTATTTTTCCTTTGTCCTCAATCTCCTTCTGAAGTTCATTACATTGGTCCAGGAGTTCCTGATTAACTTTTCTAACCGCCTCATATTTTTCTGCAATCAGTCTAAACTCCTTTTTACTCTCTTCAGTTTTACTCTTCAGCTCATTCATCCTAGCTAGATTTTCCTCTCTTTCCATTCTAAACTTCTCGATCTCACTTCTAGCCTGATCTAGCTCAATGGCCATCTCCTTGGTTTTCATGTTGTCCGTAACAGCAATAGAGTGTTCCTCAGAAACAGAGTGAAACTTTCGTTTAAGCATTCTGTGCTCCTTGGTTAGAAAATTATATTTAGCTAACAGGTCGCCATAAGCGTCCTCCCAATCATCCAAAGTAAAATTCTCAAATAAGTTCGTTACCTCTTCCTCATGGTTGGCCATGAGGCAAGTCTTCTCTTCATCTTCACTGGACGAGGTGGCTTCTGGATCCTCCTCCTCGTCACTCCATGTGCACAGCATGGCTTTCTTCTTCTTGTGCACCATCTTCTTCTGGTATCCGGGAGCCTTAGCTTGCAGCTCTGGACATTCACTTTTCATGTGACCAGGTTTCTGACAATGGTAGCATGTAACCTTCTTAACAAACCGGTTCTTCTCAAGTTCTCGTTCAGGAGACTTCCTTGCAGCATTGAATCTCTTTCTCCTGTAGAATTTCCCTTTAGTCCTCAGGAACTTTCTGAATTGCCTGGTGAGCATGGCCTGCTCGCTCTTGTCCAGGTCTGAGAATCCGTCAGAGTCTTCGCTGCTACCACCACTGTTGTTGCTGCTGCTGCTCTTCTTAGTATGTCGTGAGACTTTCAGAGCAACATTCTTTCCCTTTCTGTCATGTCCATCATTCCCTTGTCTGAAGTTCATTTCGTGGGTCATGAGAGACCCAATCAGCTGGGTTACTGACATGGTGGATAAATCTCTTGATTCCTCTATGACGGTCACCTTAGTATCCCAGATGGGAGTTAGGGACCTAAGGATCTTCCTGACAATGTCTTCTTGCTGAATCTCCTTTCCAAATCCTCTCAGACTATTGATGATCACAGATAATCTAGCATACATTTCTGTGATCGACTCCTCTGGCTTCATCTTAAACAACTCATACTGAGTTGTAAGCATATTGATCTTGGTAGCTTTCACTTGAGATGTGCCCTCATAAATTAACTGCAATTCATCCCACATTTTCTTTGCAGTCTTGCACGCTGAAATCCTCAAGTACTCTTCAGGGTGGACGGCGCACTGTATGATGCTAAGAGCTGTCCAATTCAGTGCAGAGAGTTTTACCTGTTCCTCTGTCCATATGTCTTCGTTCGGTGGAAGTTGGTACGGACCATCTGTAATTACTCTCCAGAGCTTGTGGCTTTGGGCCCTGATAAAGACTTCCATCCTGTTCTTCCAGAAAAAATAGTTATTACCATCGAAGAAAGGGGGACGGGTGATTGACTGCCCTTCAGCAATGTAGCTGCGAGGACCAGCGGATCCGTTTCCCTGGCCGTTGGACCACATATTGGGAAATACCCGCTCTGATACCAAGTGTTAGGGTGCTAGGCCCGGATACAGAGGGGGGTGAATGTATCCTTCTATGAATAATGGCCAATTAAAAACTCAGATGCTAGACGCAAACACAGAATGAAACGAATTCAATTAAACTTATGAGCAAACACAAAGAGCGCGCCTATCCAAGCATCTAGCGGAAGCAAGCACACACAGCAAACCATTGCTCAATAGACTTTTTAGGTGGTTCGGTCCTCCAGACCTACATCCACCCCTCACTCCCAACCGGAGTGAGGCTTCACTAGCCAATGCTAGACAAGCAGACTCAGTCTGCAAACAGTTGCTGCCACACAGCTTGACCAGGGGAACAGCCTCCCCTCTTCCTCCCAACCGGAGGGACCCCTGGACTTGCAACCCGCAAGCCCAGAACCGGAGACACGTCTCCCTTCCTCTGACCAGAAGGAACCCACAAGTAGCTCCCAGCTACTTGCAATCAGAGATCAGATCTCCCTTCTCCTGATCCACAAGAGGAACCCGACCTCACTACTGAGAATCGGAAGAACAAGGATAACCAAATAAGAAAGGGAAAAATAGAAACACGAAATGAAAATAACTTCAGCAAACAGAACGCTGAAAAATGAAATGCACAATGTGGCTCTCAACGGAGCTGACTGGCCTGGATCTGATCCACGGTCCAGTAGACAGATCTTCAGGTGAGCTTCTCTTCCTCTTCTCTTCTCTCTCACTTTCTTTTTTCTCTTAACCCTCACGAGCTCTCTAACTCTCTCTTTCTCTTCTTTTCCTTCTGCTCTTCTTCTCTTTCTTTTCTTCTGGATCGAACTCTCTGCACTTCTCCTTTTTTGCTTTTTCCTTTCGATCACACTTCATCTGTGGACGAGGGCTTGAATATATAGCAGCAGCAGCAGGTGGATCAGGTGCAGAATGCGTGTGCCTCCCACACTTCATCTAGAACCTTCTTGCCACGTGCCTTTATAGCATTGGTTCCTTTAGCATTGGATCACGTGCAGCCCAGTCACTGGTGAATGTTCTTCCTCGGACCTGCAAGGAGATAAAAACTATTAACACTGAGGGCCACAAGAACTAAAACTGCATGAGGTATGTGATAGCAATACGAGATGCACTGTACTGAGAACGACACGAGATGCACAAGGTTACTACAGTACGAAATAAAGAGAGAATGACACGAGGTCAGATTAAAACAGCACGAGGTAAAAAGAGACGACACGAGATACATACTAATAAGACTAACACTACGAAGAGAAGGACACGAAGTATCACTGTAACAAACAAACACTACGAAGAGAACGACACGAGATACACAATAATAACGCTAACACTACAAAGAAAACGACACGAAGTCAAAAGAGAACAGCACGAGGTGAGAAGGAAGTCTCACGGAGTGAAAAGGTAGACAGACACGCGATCAGAAGGAACCTAGACGAAGATAGAAATAAACAACACGAGGACATAAACACAAGAATAACACGAAGACACGAATACAAAAGCAACACGAAGACATGAATACAAAAACAACACAACATAACAAACAGCAAAGAGAACGGCACGAGGTGAAACGACACTTTACTAAAAAGACTTGAATACACACGAAAACAACTTGGACTGAAACAAGGTATAGACTTGCCAAAGAACTGGACGATGTATAGACTTGGACAAGGCAAAGTCTGTATAGACTTGAGGGATCACAACGTATATACTTTGGCAAGACAATGGTTGTACATACTTGAAGTGAAGACCAATGTATAGACTTCAAAGTTCAGCTGCCAATGAATAGACTTGGAAAGCTTGAAGGCCAATGTACAGACTTGGAAGCTTAAACCAATGTATGGACTTACCTTCGAACATGCTACAGTGCATTGTATGGACTTTGAAGACTGATGCATGACGCTAAGCCAATGTGTAGACTTTGGCTTGAAACGAAGGTAAAGATGAGGCTGTATAAACTTGGCCAAACCAAGAGACTCGAAGACAAAGGGGTGACACAGATGGAACGACACGAAGTGGCACAGAAAGCAGCACGAGGTGCTGCAGTGTTCAGCACGCGTTGGAACAAAATACGACACAAAGACAACCAACAAACATTGTTGGAACAACACGATGTTGAAAAAGATAACACGAAGTGAAGTGAACACAACCAACACAAAGTATGAAAGGAACAGTACGGACATGCAGGGTATTATCTCATAGCAGTTTTTCTTGTTAATCATGGAAAGTTCGAATGCATAACATTACTCATGATATCTGATTAAAAATAACAATATTTAACATAGTGATGCTCATCATCAAAACACTAGGGAGGTCACAAAAGTCCAACATATACGTGCATACATAAATAAATAAATATATATATATATATATACTCGTATTTATTCGGCAATCAATTTCCTTTTCCTTGTTGTTTCCTTCTCCTTTTCCCCCCTTTTTTCCTTTTATATTTTTATTCCCCCCTTTTTTGTTTATTTTCCTTTCGCCCCCCCTTTTTTATTCTCCTCCCTTTTTCTCTTTTTTTTTCTCTCCTCTCCTTTTCTTTTCTTTTCTTCTTCTCTTTTTTTTCTTCTTTCCTTCCCTTTTTTCTTTTCATATAAAAAGGGGGCGGGGGCGGTTCGAACGGTCGCCCCGTTTCGAATCACCCCACCTCCCTCTCTTTCTTTCTCTTTGGTGACCGAGCGGACGGACCCCTTCCCCCTCCTCGTTCTTCCTCTTCTTCTCCGGGCACGACCACCGCCGCTGCCGTCGTCGTGGTGAGGGCGCTGCCGTGGGGGCACCCCCCCTTTCCTCTTTCTTCTTCTCCCTCCCTCGTCCTCTCTTCTCTTCTTTTCCCCTCTTCAGCCCTTCTTTCTTCTCCTTTTTTTTGTCTTCGGAGGGCGGTGGAGCCCTAGGGCCCTTTCCCTTCTTCTTCCCCTTCTTTTTTTTTTCTGCTCTCTTCCTCTTCCCTTTCCTTGTTCGTCTCCGGCGTCATGGGCGGTCGCCAGTGAGTGGGCATCGGAGCGTGCCGGGGAGCACAGCGCACCAGTGTGCCGGGGAAGGGTGTGTAGGGTGTGCCGGCTAGGGTCCGTATTGGTGTGCCAGTGAGGGCCCATACGGGTGTGCCGGGGAAGTGTGTAGGGGCGTACCGGCGAAGCCTGCCCTCACGGTGTGCCGGGGAAGAGCTCCCAGAAGCGTGCCGGGGAAGGCTCCTAGGGGAGCATACCGGCGAGCGGCCGCTTCGGCTGGTGTGCCGGGGAAGGCACTTCAGGGGCTGTGCCGGGGAAGGCACTGAGGGCGTACCGGGGAAGCCTTGAGGGGCTGTGCCGGCGAACGGCTCGTCTGGGTGTGCCGGAGAAGGGCTTCCCCTAGGCGTACCGGCGAAGGCCCCAGAGGGTGTGCCGGTGAAGGCCACCATGGGTGTGCCGGCGAGGGCAACTTCAGGGCGTGCCGGGGAAGGCACTAGGCAGTGAGCCAGTAAAGAGGCCTTAAGCCCGGGGAAGAAGACTTTTTGATCGGCGGACTTCTGGTGTTGCCTCTTGGGGCCCACCATGACTTGTTGGGGCCGTCACTCCTTGTGGGCGCGCACCCGTGTTTTCCCTTACGCCTATGGACTAGGGGAAACTCTGCCAAAATTTCGTTAGAAATTGGCAGTATCTCATTTATTTTATTCGTAGTAAAGTCCCTTCACAGTTTTTTCATTCCCTTTTGCCTGTGGCTTATTCTGGTCTTCCGTTTGTGTATCTTTGCAGACCAATGGCTGCCCCAAGCGGGTCTTCTGCTCCTGCTGCTGCTATCGGTGCCGACCTCATTCCGCGGGGTCCAGTGCCAGCGGTCACATGGCTCAACGTGGAGGACCTAGACCGAGAGCATGCGGAGATAACCGCCTTGGCAGAGTCGTCGGGGTCTGGCCGGGAGACCATGGACTTCGGCAGGCTGGCCAGGGTCGAGGGCGGCTTCACGTTCAACCGGGCCACGGGGGAGTACAGGAAGGACTTCCCGAAGGATAGACACATGGTTCGGTTTCTGAAGCATTTTCGCTCGCGGGAAGGGCGAGACTTCCGGGCTGTGAAGAGTGCCGAGCGGGCCATCCTGCAAACCCGAGACAGCTTATTATACAGTGTCCCCCGGAGCATCCCAATGTACCTGGTGGGAGAGGCCAGGGAATGGAAGCCCGTTCTGGGGATCGAGGGGGTGCTGCCAGCCGAAGATAAACTGGTGCGAGCACCTCAATTCACTCCGGCAAAATGGGACATGTCCGCCGAGAAAGGTGCATGGCGAGTCACCCCGATTCGGCTTATTCTTGGCTCTCCTAATGTGGGGCTACAGGGAGGAGCCATTTATCTTAGATTGCCTGGCCATCAGGTTCAAATATGAGATGTCGCTGGGCTGGTTCGGGGAGCTGAAGCTTCAAGACGCACACAGCTTCCGTGAAGGGGCGGTGGAGTTTACGGAGTATGTGTTCTTCAACTATGCTCCATTGTTGGTCCGGGTTGGCATTTACCATAGCGTGTACGCCTCTCGGTATGGCTACCCCATTTCCAAGGGTCTCTACTATGGCATGATAGAAGTGTTCAGTGCGGAGACCAATACCTTTTACACGGCGGAGGGCGAGACTTCACTTGATTTATGGAGCCTCAGTCAACTGAGCGGCTTGCCCATCGACGGGGAGCCTTATGCAGAAGTATGCCTCCCCGATCTGATCAAGGACGAATGTTCATAACAGAGACGAGGAGGGACCTCACCGATTCCGAGGCCAACCCTTGGCCAGCTACCACCATAGGTAAGGGGGAGATCATAACAGAGACGTCTGGCACCGCCATGATGAGCGGCTGCTCTAGCTCCATCGACCGGGCAGGTTCCGAGCCTGACAATGCCGCCTCCCCCGTCAAGACTAGAGCCGCGGCCCTGTCAGGAGAATGGACGTTCGTAGAGGCCGGATATGGGGCCGCAGCAGACAAAGTTGCTTCAGCCTCTGCCGCCTCGGCACACAAAGTATCGATGGCGGGCGGGTCCGATGTCATTCCCGGGAAGTCTTCATCTTCTCCCACCTAGAATTCCCCCGAATGTTCATTAAGGATCGCCAATATCCTCCCAAGGAGTCGGGCCTCCTCGAGTACGACCGACATCGGGATCGATGGCAGTGGGATCACCAACCGCGGGACGGCCCCCATCTGCAGAAGAGACGTCAAGGACCCCGCGTCCGGCCCCAGAAGCATCTTCAATCTTTTAGCCACGTGCACGCGGAAGGATGAGCTCCACCTGGGGACGGCTTTACGAGCCCGAGGGGCACGCACTCCGCGGGGCGTTGTTGTTACCTGACCATGTAACGAAAAGTTAGCCGCTCGCCAAGTGCAGTAAATCACTGCATTCTCAAGGAGGCCGGATGGATCCCCATGCTTACCTCACCCACCAGTATTATGCCGCTCTCTGGTGTCGTCTCTCCTCGGACGGCAACTTCAGGCCCCGTCTCCCTGCGGGTCTCGGTTGCCGGCAACACCTCCCTTTCCTCCCGAATCTCGACTTCGGGCACAACCGGCTCTCGCACCTCAATCTCCGGCGCTATCTCCCCCTCCTCCAGGGCATCGGTGGCAGGGATAGTCGCCTCCACGGCTCCTTTGGAGGCACGAGCCTACATTGCCTCGAATAAATCAGCAACCCCGAAGGAAGACTTAAGGACGAGAAAGGAGGGAGGAAGAGGAAGGCGTACACTCACAGCCACTGCCACTTCTTCTCGAGGTGAGATCTCGGCTGTCGAGATGGAAGCATCTAAGCATACCCTGGCTCCATCCTGCCGCAAAACCTCGACCAGGGCCGCCAGTCTATCCAGACCAGCGGTGGTTGTCACTTGTCTGGCGGCATCTGAACCCGGGACGTGGATTGCTGCATCTTTTGATGGGGCATGTTATCATCAAAAAAAATAATGATATCGAGGAGGTTAGTTGACGACCTCAAGAAGGAAACCTGAATTAACAGGTTCGCACTTACGGGTGCCCGCTTCACCAGGCTAAGAGAAATAGGTAGTACCGGGGCTTCCCAGGTGGGAACTTGAAGGCTGGGCTCCCCAGGGATACCCTCCGTTGAAAGCACTTCGTCAGAAGAATAGCCATAATCTACCTTCTCGCCCGACGAAGACTTAGTCCTAATGGGCACCTCTCTCGCTGTCAAGGCGGCCCCTGCCTCAACATCCGGGGTCAGCTCGTCGCTGCGCCGGACGGGCAACCGCAACTTCCCTGACGCCACCCCTTCGTTCTGTATGTCTGCCCGAACCGGAATGCCTCGGGATCCGCCTCTGGTCAAGGGGCTGCCTGATGGGAATCGACGCCGAGCATGTACATTTTCTTTTGCATTTATGTCCTTTTAGTTTATGTTCATATCCTTGGGAAAGTATGTACGCAAATGTACGGCTTTGTAAGCCAATGTGTCATTCCCTTGGATTGTGTGGGTTTTTATGCAATTGTGTAGTAGGTCCAGCTAGGGGGCCCTCAGCCCTTTCCCATTGGTCCATGTCACCTATGTGGGGCTGGTCAACCATCCTAGGTGGCCATCTAGAAGGGTTGAATGCCAATTGACCACATGGGAGACAAGGGGTTAAAATTTTCAAATGTAGGCTACCTACCCATTCAACCCCTTTACCCTAGTCAAGGGGGTGCCCCATTCCACTTGTATTATTTTATTTTTCGTGTGTCTTGATCACACTTAATCTAGGCCATCCACTCCACATCCCTAGATCTAATGGTGGAGAATGGATTAGATTCATAGCATATAAAAGGGTGTATTTTCCAATTGAAAATTAGTGAAAAGAAGAAAATTCATTGTGTTCCTTGGAGCTCCTTGCGCCCCCAGCTCTCTCCCTCTGGTTTTCCTCTTCCCCAACCCCCATTTCTAGAGTGGATCACCTCTATCTCCTCCCCCTCAATCTCTGAGTTCATCGGTGCCGCCGCCGCCGCCGTTCGTGCCGCCATCGAGCCGCCGCGAAGCCGTCTTCGGTAATCTGTCCATCCAGGACAGAGGCAACTTCCATGAATTTTTGCTCCCACCTCCCTCCTCCTCTGGAGCTGCAATTTTCAGGAGTAGTTCACCTCTCGAATCCTTATCTTCACAAAAACTTTCAAGTCATATTTCCTTCATTTGGTCTTTTTCCATTTTCATTCAAACTGTCATTCTAGTTCTGCCAGATCTCTATCTACAGTGATAGTTTCCATGAATTTTCCATTTCCCGACCAACTTTTGAATTTTCTTAGAGCCCCCAATTTTACTGGGAGTTCTTTCCGTTCTCCTCTACCTCTCTAAATTTTCGTGGAATTTAGAAAGTTCGTTTCATATTTTTAGAAATTCCTGTCCCAACTCATCTACTGTTCTGTCTGCATCAGTCTAGATCCGACCACAGTCCAGTGTAAACTCTCTAGAAAATCTAGGCCACCATATGTTCCAGATCTAAAAATAGTCTTGGTTTCCTCTTTTGATTTCCTACAACTTTTCTGAAGAACCCAACTTCAGATTCGGACGTCTACCTCGCGGTCAAAGGCAATCCACAGGAAAGTTCCCTGTTGATCTGAGGGTTCGGGTACTGTACAACAGCAGCTTCAAAAAAAGTTAAGGCCCATATCCCTGAAGATCCAGCGTCTCTCTCTAGTCCTATCTTGAAGGATTTCGAAGCAGCTTTCCAACAGTGCCATTTTCGTCGCATTCCGACATCGGTGCTGGTCGCAGCGAGCGATTTTGTCGGGTCGCGCGCTGAAAAATAGAAACAACAGATCCGTGGCTGGCTTTTCCGACCGGTGCCGATCGGAGTCGCCCGGCCTCCGGCCGGCGAACCAGCGCCCCTCCATCCTTGGGAGCACCCCTCCAGGTGTCCCCACCGCAGTGGTGCCGCCATGGTCCCACACGGTCCCTCCGGACAGCACGTGGGCCCCACAGTCACGAGTTCGGGTGCTGCCGAAGCTACGCGAGAAGCCGCCCGTCAACCCGAAATCGGTCCTCCCGGACCCCATTGTGTCACCCTTTACCTCCATGCGTGGAGTGGGCCATAATTCATTGCTGTAATATTCGTGTATTAACTGTCTCGGGAGTACGAGTTCGGCCGGGTCCGTCGTCCCCACGCCGAGAGCGTGGAGGTATCATTTTCGCTCCCTTCTCGGCATTTGCTTTCTTTCGTATATATATCTTTATGCCGCTGCTAGAGAGCATGTGTAGGGATATCTAGCTCGCTATATGATGTTTATTACTGCTGCTGCTGCGAGAGAGAGAGTGACCGTCCCGTGACCCGATCCGGGCACAAAAGAGAGCCGATCACCCTAGCTCATTGCTGGTTTCTCAACCGCGCAAGTCCGACGCTTCCCTCGTTAAGGGACAATCGCGAGCTTGTCGTGTCCGTGGTCCGTCCCGCATCAATTTGGTATCAGAGCAAGTTTGAGTCTAGGGTGTCAAAAAAAAGTGTCATTTACGTCTAGTCATTAGTCATTGTCTAAGTCATGTTTAGGGTCATCATTGTTTTAAAACAAAAAAAAGTGTGTCTTTTACATTGCATACCAATAACCCGGTATATCAAAAGGTGTTGTCCGAATGTTAGGCTACGCCTATCGGGAAGGCCGCACACTTGCGTGAGTGATCTTCGGATCAATTAACTCCGCCACGTACCGAGTTTTGGTTCAGTCTAGGTGCATTAGTTAGCATAACATTTTACTTAAAAAAAATGGTCTTGCATCTCCATTCCTAGGGGACCCAACCCCATCTTTGCAACCATGGCCGCATCCCGAGCCTATAGTCCCGATGAAGTGGGCGCAATGTTCCAAGCCATGATGGGACAAGTGCAAAGGTTTAGTACAAGCCTAGATCGATTTAGTACTAGCCTAGATCGGTTTACTATCGGGGTAGATTGGTTGTTCCCGGAGCAACCCCAAGGACCCCTTCACCACGAGAAGGACATTCCTTCCTCATCCATGAGAGCTCCAATGTCATCACTCTCTATTTCCGAACTTGATTCGGAACCATCTCATTTGGAACTACCAAAGCCCGAGCCACCCGTATTTCTAACGGGTACTCATTATATAGTCGAGCCACTTCTTAGATGGCTCAAGGAAGGCTTGGTCCCACCTCTCTTTCCATCCATGGACCCCACCCTACCTTTAGTGCCGGTCAACTCCTTCCATACCACATTTCGATCTAGTCACCATGTTGACACGTTGGACAAACTTGTCATGGGATTAGATTCACAATGGAAGTTGACGCACCTACTGGCCCGAGGCTTTGACCAACCCGCTAGTATTAGCTTCACCCATCCGGCCTTAGGGTCCATTACCTCCGAGTGCACCGTGGGTTGTGTTACCACGGAGGTTCTTCTACTTCTCCCGCTACCGGACGAGCCCGACTTCCTTACATTTATTCCGAGGGAGGAACCATATCTTCTATACACGGTCCCATCTACCACGATGGATGGAGGTGGCCATCACCTTCATGAATTTCAAACATGGGACTATGTAACGGAGGAACCGAGGGGTCACACATTCTTTGACCCATTCGACCCCTACTCTAGTGGGCCCCGTGACCCATCACTTCCTTCATACCTTATTGGGGAAGTCCACTTTTACACCCCTTACCCACAGGTCAGGCCATCTATACCCACCAAACCCATCCTCGATACACCCACACCCGGCTCTTCCACATCCGGGTCCTCTAGCCCTCTCAAGTTCCCCAAATCTAAAGGGTCGTCCATACATGACTGGGTCATACTTGGACGTTTGGATGTTCCCCATGCCACCCATCTCCGGTTACATAACATGCATGCATGGCACACATTCGGGTGTCCTGGCCCGCCGTCACCCATGTACGGGTCGGACTAACACTAGTTTTGTCTCGAGTCGTGCATGAGTCAGTGTGTTTTCTTTGTGTGGTTTGTTTGTGTGGTGTGTTTTGAGTCGATTGTTTGTGTGGTTTGCATACGTGTGTTAGTGCATGGTGAGTCTGCATGTGTCTTGTGCAAGCTCGTTGTCATTCTCTTATGAGTGTGAAGCGATTACACTCACTCGAGGAGTTTGGGATCGGTTCTATATTTATACCCGTATCAGTCACCTACAGGGACCCAGCGGTGATTCCTAGTGAGTCTTCGAGCTGCCTCCTCCCCTTTCGAGAGTGCCCCACCCGGAGTGTCCACCTCTAGCCCATAGCAACTTGTGCATATCGAGTATATATGTAATGAGCATGTGACGATCACTTGGAGTGGAGCATACCCGCGCTACTTGGCACGGTGACGGATCTGCCGGAGTACTCGAGCAGCCGCACCCCTTACTCGATGGGGTCGAGTTCCTCCCACCCGGGGAGAGTTGATGGGAATCGACGCCGAGCATGTACATTTTCTTTTGCATTTATGTCCTTTTAGTTTGTGTTCATATCCTTGGGAAAGTATGTACGCAAATGTACGGCTTTGTAAGCCAATGCGTCATTCCCTTGGATTGTGTGGGTTTTTGTGCAATTGTGTAGTAGGTCCAGCTAGGGGGCCCTCAGCCCTTTCCCATTGGTCCATGTCACCTATGTGGGGCTAGTCAATCATCCTAGGTGGCCATCTAGAAGGGTTGAATGCCAATTGACCACATGGGAGACAAGGGGTTAAAATTTTCAAAGGTAAGCTACCTACCCATTCAACCCCTTTACCCTAGTCAAGGGGGCGCCCCATTCCACTTGTATTATTTTATTTTTTTTGTGTGTTGATCACACTTAATCTAGGCCATCCACTCCCCATCCCTAGATCTAATGGTGGAGAATGGATTAGATTCATAGCATATAAAAGGGTGTATTTTCCAATTGAAAATTAGTGAAAAGAAGAAAATTCATTGTGTTCCTTGAAGCTCCTTGTGCCCCCAGCTCTCTCCCTTTGGTTTTCCTCTTCCTCAACCCCCATTTCTAGAGTGGATCACCTCTATCTCCTCCCCCTCAATCTCTGAGTTCATCGGTGCCGCCGCCGCCGCCGTTCGTGCCGCCATCGAGCCGCCGCGAAGCCGTCTTCGGTAATCTGTCCATCCAGGTAGAGACAACTTCCACGAATTTCTGCTCCCATCTCCCTCCTCCTCTGGAGCTGAAATTTTCAGGAATGGTTCACCTCTCGAACCCTTATCTTCACAAAAAATTTCAAGTCATATTTCCTTCATTTGGTCTTTTTCCATTTTCGTTCAAACTGTCATTCTAGTTCTGCCAGATCTTTGTCTACAGTGATAGTTTCCATGAGTTTTCCATTTCCTGACCACCTTTTGAATTTTCTTAGATCCCCCAATTTTAATGGGAGTTCTTTCCACCCTCCTCTACCTCTCCAAATTTTCGTGGAATTTAGAAAGTTCGTTTCATATTTTTAGAAATTCCTGTCCCAACTCATCTACAGTTCTATCTGCATCAGTCCAGATCCGACTACAGTCCAGTGTAAACTCTCTAGAAAATCCAGGCCACCATATGTTCCAGATCTAAAAATAGTCCTGGTTTCCTCTTTTGATTTCCTACAACTTTACTGAAGAACCCAGCTTCAGATTCGGACGTCTACCTCGCGGTCAAAGGTAATCCACAGGAAAGTTCCCTGTTGATCTGAGGGTTCGGGTACTGTACAACAGCAGCTTCAAAAATAGTTAAGGCCCATATCCGTGAAGATCCAGCGTCTCTCTCTAGTTCTCCAGGCCCTTATCTTCACCAGGATTTCGAAGCAGCTTTCCAACGGCGCCAGTTTCTTCACATTCTGACATCGGTGCTGGTCGCAGCGAGCAATTTCGTCGGGTCGCGCGCTGAAAAATAGAAACAACAGATCTGTGGCCGGCTTTTCCGACCGGTGCCGATCGGAGTCGCCCGGCCTCCGGCCGACGAACTAGCGCGCCTCCATCCTTGGGAGCACCCCTCCAGGTGTCCCCACCGCAGTGGTGGCGCCCCGGTCCCACACGGTCCCTCCGGACAGCACGTGGGCCCCACAGTCACGAGTTCGGGTGCTGCCGAAGCTACGCGAGAAGCCGCCCGTCAACCCAAAATCGGTCCTCCCGGACCCCATTGTGTCACCCTTTACCTCTCTGCGTGGAGTGGGCCATAATTCATTGCTGTAATATTCGTGTATTAACTGTCCCGGGAGTACAAGTTCGGCCGGGTCTGTCGTCCCCACGCCGAGAGCGTGGAGGTATCATTTTCGCTCCCTTCTCGGCATTTGCTTTCTTTCGTATATATATCTTTATGCCGCTGCTAGAGAGAATGTGTAGGGATATCTAGCTCACTATATGATGTTTATTACCGCTGCTGCGAGAGAGAGAGTGACCGTCCCTTGACCCGATCCGGGCACAAAAGAGAGCCGATCACCCTAGCTCATTGCCGGTTTCACAACCGCGCACGTCCGACGCTTCCCTCGTTAAGGGACAATCACGAGCTTGTCATGTCCGTGGTCCGTCCCGCATCACTGCCACATCAGCTCCTGCAAGGCAAAGCAGGACCCGGGTTCAGTCAGACCCGTAAAGCTTCAAGATTCTTAATTAAAGCGACTAGCAAAGAAAGCGTTATACCTCCTTCAGCTCTGACGGCGGGTGTTGGGGCGAAGAAGGTCTCTGCGACAAATTCCACGGCCCCGTGGGTCACAGCTTCACCTACTCCTGGAATAGACACGGGCGCAGGCCTCTCGGCGACAGCTGGAACAAAGGAACATGTGTGTGTTACAAGAAACGCCCCTCTTAATGTCTAAATAAATCTCGAAAAGCCTCGAAGAAGAAGAAACCCGACTCCCAGGCCGACTCGGCTCGGCTCGAACGGCTTCGAACTCCTCTAATGAAGAGATCAAAGGCGCTGGGGGAATGGCCGACGCAGCTTTAGCGGCCTCCATTTTTCGTCGCTTTGCCTCCCGCCGCCCGGCCGCCTTGGCGGCATCCACCGCCTTCTTCACGGGCAATTTCGCCTGGGGCCTGTTTGCAGGCGGAGGCAGGGGAGTCGTGGTCGGAGCCGCTGGCACCTCCTCGAAGTAAGTAGGTTTCCCTGCCTGTCGTAGGAGATTACGATACGTCGCCATTTGAGTGTTGTCGGGATGATCTGTTAAAAAAAAAAGAGGACTCGATCAACGTCCAGTATTCAAGAAAGGTCAACATTGAAGAACACAAGGGAAAGAAGAGAACACTAAGTATCAAGTGGGCCAGTGTACAACCGCAGCGTTATCGGCCAATAATTGAGGGACGGCTCCTTGTCCCGACGAGCCGCCTCCCGGACCTGCCAACATACATCTTCAATCTTTTGGCAGCGATCGGCGAGGGCGGCCAGGTGCGCATGCTTCTTGGCGGCCAAGTGGCAGAAAAGGTTGAAGTGGTCCATTCCCCACCCCTCGGCATAGTAATAGGTTATGTGAAGGCGCTTGCCCAGGCGGGACGCCACCAAATCTTCAATCTTCAACCCATGCACTCGGAGGAGAACGTAGAGCCACGTGGTGTCCTTGTAATTCTCTGGGTTTCGTTCTTCCCTCACAAATGTGTGATAGGGACAAAGCGGGCTCCTCTCCAGGCGCCAGCTCCTCGCTGGGGTGCCTTCTTTCTCCATGGGAAATGGATAGTTGATGAGCTCCAGGTGGTCACCCCGATGTGGCAACGATCCCGCAAGGTCTTCTTGAAATTATCCTTCGCCACATGAGGTAATTTAGCCTGCGGTGCCGACTTGTCCTCTCGAGCCCGCTTGCACGCGATCATGTACGTGGCCACTTCCTGCTCCTTGCCCTGCCTCAACCGGAGGAGGTGCTCTGGGTCAATATCAAGGACGGGCACGGGCTGCCGGCTCAGAAACCTCCTCTCTGCCCCATCCCAACAGTCAGTCTGGGATAATCAATAAAAGGCTGTCCGGGCATTCCACCACTTCACATACTCCGGGGTCACCCGTGGAATCCGACCCGGGGCTGGCACCCTGAAACTGCCAGTGTCTGCCCGATGAAAGAAATCCCACCAGGTTCGGGCAGTCTCAGCAGCGGGGCTCCCCCGGAGATTTCGCACCGGCAGGTCGAAGCAAGCAATATATGCCAGGATATGTTGATCATACCCAAAATTACTGCCGAAGCGAAAGGGATAGTACGGCTCCAGTAGCAGACTATCCCCTTTACGGAAAGCCAGCACACTGGGACGAATGGACAGCGCCCAGGCCCTGAGCTCCGGCTCCAATAGCGGGCGAACCACGTTTTCCTGGCTGATCGGGTGTACATAATTCTCCACTTGGTCGTCTCTGCATTCCCAGTTGCTATTTACTAGCGGACTGGAGTGAGCGGCCAGGGTCCAGAAATGAATAGTGCCCACACTATCAAGGGGCACCATCATTAGCCTGCCCCGGATGTCATACAACCGCATGGATGTCGAGCTTGACGCCACACTCGCGAACTCCAGCATCCGTGGAACCAGCCCCCAGCCTTGAATGGTGCATGGGGCGAACTCTGGAAACAGGGAACAGACCCACGCGTTGAAGAAGTGCAGTGGGCACACATACCGCGCCTGTCGCGGGAATTGGTGAGCGCTGACATCTCCGAGCGCCTTGTATATCAGACACAGGGTAGCTGGACATAGAGACAGCTTGATACCCCAGGCCATCTGTGTGACGACCCAGAGTTCGGGATACCGATATACCGATCACATCGATATACCGATACCAAGAACTGGGGAAGCCACCCAGGGGGCTGATGAGGCCCCTGAAGGGTTAGTGAAGTTTGTCGAGGGGATGCATAACGAACTGCAATTACATGCGCGCATATTAGAATTAAGCAATGAAGTTAACAAAAGTGCGGAAGCAATTCAAAATAACCAGAGTGATATATATATAAACTAGTCCAGAAGCACTTAAGCACAAGTCCAAAAAGGTACAACTACACGGGGCATACCCTGGCAAAAGTACAACAAAGCCCAAAAAGGCGATCTGTCTACTGCTGGCGGCTAGGCACGGTCTCCAAAACAGCTCACGAAACACCGGGAGACGGCGGGCGCGGCTCACCTGAAAGGAGAAGGGTGAGTCACAGCCAGACTCAGTAGGGGTCACGCGGATCCCTACCTCGCACTAAACAAGCATACATGCGAAGATAAAGGCAATTAGAGCATGCATTTAAATAAAATAACAAGCATTGGCATGAATAAACTACTCAAGTAAAGCTGTAAACTCTAACTAAGCAGGTATAACAGCTAACACATGCCAATAATAAATAAATGCAAGCGACTGAAACTAAATCTACCAGTAGAACATGCCTCAACTAATCCGAGCAACAAGGAGTAGGACAACCACTAGAACAGAAACCAGATGCGTCCACTAACGACTTACACTGCGTCTCAAGCACTCGCAGTCGACAACACGACAAGCTAAGCGCGTAAACAGTACCAAACCAAGTGACCAGTCAGAGTGACACCCGTCAGTGTCAGTCCACAGCCTCTGACCACGTGTGCACACACTGACTCTCGCCTGAGCCAGGCCCTCTAGCTAGTTTTCTCCCTCGGTAGGACGCTACCGTTGGCGGGGAGCCCACGGCACTAGCTTAAAAACCGTGTACGGGAACAATCCCCTCCGCCATCCTTAAGCGGGTCGGTACTCAACAGACCTTAGGGCAACAACAGTGGTTCCATTGCAAGGAAAGTAAAGCTTACTCTATTGGGATCTAAAAACATGCCATTAGTTCATAAACTAATTCATACATGGCGTGTAGTCATTATCGAATGCATAAGGAATGGGCTGGAAGCTTTTTGAAACCAACAGGCAAGTGGCGGTCTGCAGCCACCGCGCTACAGGCATGTAACGGCCTGGGGAAGGCGCGTTACATTGAAAGTGACGCGTCCACCCCTGGGCGTTACATCCCCCGAACCCCAGCTCAAACGCAAACGAAATAGAGTGTAACGCGCTTGCCCAGGCGCGTTACAACGCTCTAACGGCAGGCCGACTGGCCGTTACATCCACCCGAGAGCAAAACCAACACACAGTGTATCAGATCCGGTTGCAGGCGAAGTGACGCGCTCGCCCAGGCGCGTCGGGTCACCCTGACGGCCGGCCGACTGGCCGTCAGGTCAACCGCCTGACTCGGTCAACGCAAAACAACGAACATGTAACGGAGGGGAGCCCCACCGTTACTCTCGAAGTGACGCCCCATCAACGGGCCGTTACTTTCAAGTAACGCGTCCTCCAAGGACCGTTAGGCGTGTGACGGTTCCTGGAAGGACCGTCACACCACCTGGGTCACGGACGGGTTAGGTTTGAAAATCGGTTCCCTCCCGGACGATAGAAATCGTCGGGTAACGACGTAAAAACCTGTTTCCTGTCAAACCATACATCCCAAACAACAACATAACAACTAAAAATAGCACATGCAAAGCCCACAACGCATTAAATTCAAGAACAAGGCTAAAACCCCAAAAATAGAAAAATGAACATTATGCATGCTACGGGGTTCTAATCAAACGAACTAGCTACAGGAAATGATCCTAGCAAGTTCAGGAGTCCATCCCCCTACCTCTGGCAAGTCGAAACGGCCGGAAACGCCGCATGCAACGAGGAGGGTCCACGGGGCCTTCAAGCTCCACCTCGCTCCCACGATCACCAAACCACGCCGAAATGGGTACCCACGCGTTCCTCTCGACGCGAGGAATCCAATGGCGCCAACCACGCTTCAATCCGACAACGTTTCGCCCGAAATCCCTAGGAAGGGGAGAGAGGCGATCGCGTGAGGAGAGAGAGAGCGTGAGGGTGAGAAGAGATCGACGAGGGGAGAGAGAGAGAGGGTGAGGGTGAGGGTGAGGGTGAGGGTGAGGGATTAAAAGAAAATAAAATAAAATTAAAATATATATAATATAATCATTATATATATTAAAATCTTATTAACTTCTAATAACCCTCAATTAACTCTAAATAAATCCGGAAAAATACCAGAAAAATTCCTAAAAACCCAGGAAAATAGCCGAAAATTCTAGAACAAATATTAGATCCAAACCAATAAGGATCCACTAAGGCACGGGCCTTACAGTCCCTCCCTCCTAATAGAAATTTTCCCTCGAAATTTGCAACAACGGATAAGGAGGAAACTGAGAAAGGAATCATACCTCACTGGAATAAGAAAGGAAAAAGCTGACGCATCTCATCTTCACGTTCCCAAGTGGACTCATTACCAGAGTGACGCTGCCAAGCAATTCTTACCAGAGGGATAACCTTATTTCTCAACCGCTGCTCACGACGGTCTTCAATTCTGATAGGAAACTCTGGCGTAGACAAATCAGCAGTCATCTCGGGTCAAACTGAATCGTCGAGAACATGAGAAGCATCTGGCACATATTTCCTCAACTGAGAGACGTGGAACACATCATGAATAGCTTGCATAGCCGCTGGTAGTTGCAATTGAAAAGCTACCTGACCCACTGCTTCAACAATAGGAAATGGGCCAATATACCGCGGACTGAGCTTTCCACGCTTCCCAAATCTGGAAACACCTTTCATCGGAGATACCTTAACAAACACCATATCTCCTGGCTCAAACTGTAGTGGGCGTCTACGCTGGTCTGCATAACTTTTCTGTCGACTCTGAGCCGTCAACAATCTCTGTCTAATCAGATGAACCACATCAGAACACTGCTGTACCATGTCAGGTCCTGTCAACAATCGGTCCCCAACATCAAACCAGTTCAGAGGAGTACGATAAGGATGACCATACAGCGCTTCATAAGGAGCCATACCAATACTAGAGTGAAAACTGTTATTATAAGCAAATTCAACAAGTGGCAAATGTTGACTCCACGAACCCTGCCAGTCAAGGCAACACGATCTCAGCATGTCTTCCAGAGTCTGAATAGTCCTCTCTGACTGTCCATCTGACTGTGGGTGATACGCTAAACTAAAAGCTAACTCAGTGCCCAAAGCTTTCTGGAAACTGCGCCAGAAGCCGAGGTAAAACGTGGATCACGATCTGACACAAGTGAAACAGGAATTCCATGCAGTGGCACGATCTTCTGCACATAAAGCTCGGCCAACCTCTGCACATTCCAAGCAACCTTAATTGGCAACAATCTGGCAGTTTTAGTCAATCTGTCAACAAGCAACCAGATACCATCAAAACCTTGAGAAGTCCGAGGCAAACCCACCACAAAATCTGTAGTAACATGGTCCCATTTCCACATTGGAATCTCTAATGGCTGAAGCAATCCACCTGGCTTTTGATGTTCGGCTTTAACCTGCTGACAAGTCAAGCACTTAGAAACAAACACAGCCACATCTTTCTTCATACCTGGCCACCAGAACTGCTTTTTCAAATTCTGATACATTTTGGTGACACCTGGGTGAATAGCAAAACGGGAACCATGGGCTTCACTCAGAATCTCTTGCCTCAATGCATCAACAGCGGGAACATATAATCTGCCCTGGAAACTGACGACCAGCTCATCATCAAATTCCACATCATATCTTGATACAACACGGGCCAATTCAGAATCAGCTTGCTGGGCTTCTTGAATCTGCTGATACAAAGCTGACCCCAAAACCAAGCTAGCACAAACTGCTGTCCTCGGATCGGCAGGAAACTCCACACTGAATGCCTCGCACGGAAGCTGTTCCCATAATTTCCATTCATGAAGCAACAGATGATTGACTTGCACCTTCCTGCTCAGAGCATCAGCCACAACATTCATTTTACCCGGCTGATAGGAGAGTGTAAAGTCATAATCTTTCATGTATTCCATCCATCGCCTCTGCCTGAGATTCAGATCTTTCTGGGAGAAAATATACTGTAAACTCTGATGATCAGTAAAAATCTGAAACTTTTCACCATAGAGATAATGTCTCCAGATCTTTAAGGCAAAAACAACTGCAGCTAGCTCCAGATCATGCGTGGGATAATTTTCCTCATGCTGTTTCAGTTGCCGAGATGCATATGCAATAACCTGACCATGTTGCATCAGCACTGCACCCAAACCCACTCGAGAAGCATCTGTACAAACAAGAAATCCACCTGAGCCGGATGGCAAAATTAACACTGGAGAAGAAGTCAAGAGTTTTTCAATTCAACAAAGCTCTCCTCACACTGATCTGACCAGACAAAAGGCACATCTTTACGAGTCAGTCTAGTCATTGGTGCTGCAATCTTTGCAAAATCCTGGATGAATCTGCGATAATACCCAGCCAAACCTAAGAAGCTTCTAATCTCTGTCACAGTTCTCGATCTCTACCAACTCAAAACGGCTTCAATCTTAGCAGGGTCCACTGCTACTCCATCACCAGAAATCACGTGACCAAGAAAATGAATTTCTCGAAGCCAGAATTCACATTTACTGAACTTCGCATAGAGCTCGTGATCTCTTAGAGTCTGCAGAACGATCCTCAAATGTTGCACATGATCTTCATCAGAAGCAGAGTAGATCAAAATATCATCAACAAAGATTACCACGAACTGATCCAGAAATGGACGAAAGATACGCTACATTAGGTCCATAAAAGCTGCTGGGCATTAGTCAATCCAAACGGCATTACCAGAAATTCATAATGACCATATCGAGTGCTGAAAGCTGTCTTCTCTATATCAGATTCCCGGATCCTCAATTGAAAGTAGCCAGACCGGAGGTCAATCCGTGAAAAGACAGTAGCAGACTGTAACTGGTCAAACAAATCATCAATCCTGGGAAGCGATATTTATTCTTGATAGTCACCTGATTCAGCTGCCTGTAATCAATACAAAGCCTCAGGCTTCCATCTTTCTTTTTCACAAACAGCACTGGAGCACTCCACGGGGAAAAACTTGGGAGAATATAGCCTTTTTCTAGTAATTCAAGTAGCTGTGCTTGCAATACTTCCAGTTCAGCTGGAGCCATTCGGTACGGTGCCTTTGCTAACGGGCCAGTACCTGGAATCAGTTCAATCACCATTTCTATCTCTCGTTCTGGAGGCAAGCCTGGCAACTCGTCAGGAAACACATCAGGGAACTCACAAACAATAGGAATATCACCGACATCCCGTCGTGGTTTTTCAACAGCAACCACAAAAGCTAAGAATCCCTGGCAACCTGCACTAAGCAACCTATAGGCTCGAATAGCAGAAATAATCATACGAGAAGAACGGGATCGAATACCTTGGAAATAAAAAGCTGATTTTCCCTGTGGCTGAAAATAGACTTTCTTCGCTCTGCAGTCAACCACAGCTCCATACTGCTCCAACCAATCCATACCCAGAATAATGTCATAGTCTGCCAGCTGCAACGCATACAATCTCGCCGGCAACTGATGACAATCAATCATGACAGGAGACTCTTCCAAACATAAAGGTGTGACCATGAAATCTCCAGAAGGCAATCCAACAAACATTTCACAAGTTATCTCGGACGTTGGTTCCTCAATACATGCCACGAACGCCTCAGAAATAAAAGAGTGAGAAGCACCAGAATCAAATAAGACACGAGCTGAATGACCATAAAGTATAATCGTACCTTCCACTAGATGGGACGCAACAGCTTCAGCTCTAGTCATATGAGAAACCTTGCCTTTCTGCTTCTTTGAACCAGCTGAGGATTGCTGAGAAGACGCCGACACTTGAGAATAAAACTGTTGAGCTTGAGGTATAGGAGGAGGTCTGAATTGCGACTGTTGAGGCTGAGAGAACTGAGGAGCTTGCAACTGCTTCGGCCTAAGTGGGCAATCTCGAACCATGTGACCAGGCTGGTCACAACGAAAACAGACCACTGGAAGAGAACACGGTTGACCCTTTTGGTGACCACCGCATCTCCGACAAGTCCACGGCTGACTGACAACTGAACTCTGACGAGTCTAAGAAGAAGGCGCTGTCGTCTGCTGAATAGAATCTGTACCGGACGGTTGCTGGAAAAACCTCTTTTTCTTCTTGAACCTCTTAAACTTGGTCTTGGAAGGAGAAGAAGCACTGCTAACCTCTGGCTCAACAGAGGGAACTCCTAACACGGGCGGTCGGTAAGCCTGCTGAGACTGCAACGTCGGCTGAACTGACCCCGCCTGAGGATACCCACCTGGTCTCGCCATCTCCAGCTCTAGTGCCACAGCTGCCTGGCACGCACCATCTAAGTCAGCAACACGACTCGCGATCAAGGGCAACTTCAACTCTGGTCTCAACCCTCGCAAGAATTGCTGAGTCTTCAACGCTTCATTAGCCAGCACACGGGGCGCATACTGACCCAATTCCATGAACTTATTCCGATATTGAAGCACAGTCATACTGCCTTGAATCAGCTCCATAAATTGAAACATTTTAGCCATCTACAAGCAGGCAGGAGTGTAGGCACGCTCAAAAGCAGCAACAAACTCTGCCCAAGTGATCTGCCGAAGAGGTCTAGAGTGAAATGCAATCTGCCACTCGGCTTTCCACCACGTAATGGCTGTACCTTGGAGTTGAAACGCAGCAAGCATAACTTTCTCATCTTCAGCACATTCCATAGACAGGAACACATGATCAATTGCATCAAGTCACTGCCTCGCAACCTCTGGATCAGCTTGACTATCGAAAGCAGGCGGATTGAACATAAGAAATTCTTTCAAAGCCTTGCCTCGACTACCAGGCACTTCAACCTGAGGAGCAACGACTGGAACAGCAGGAATAGCGGGAACTGCAGGAGGAGGTGCAGAACCACTCTCTTCCCTGGGAACATCCCTAGGAGCTCGAGGAACTCGAGGAGGTCTTCCTCGATGAGGCGGCATGATTACACTGCCAAAACACATAAAACAATAGCGAATACATCAATCACACGGAAAACATCCTATGCCAGCAACAGATAACAGGAAAGGACTAGCTCTGGACAAACATGAATTCCAATTCCTTATACAAATCCTCAACTCCGCTCTGATACCAGCTGTGACGACCCAGAGTTCGGGATACCGATATACCGATAACATCGATATACCGATACCAAGAACTGGGGAAGCCACCCAGGGGGCTGATGAGGCCCCTAAAGGGTTAGTGAAGTTTGTCGAGGGGATGCATAACGAACTGTAATTACATGCGCGCATATTAGAATTAAGCAATGAAGTTAACAAAAGTGCGGAAGCAATTCAAAATAACCAGAGTGATATATATATATACTAGTCCAGAATCACAAAAGCACTAGTCCAAAAAGGTACAACTACACGGGGCATACCCCGGCAAAAGTACAACAAAGCCCAAAAAGGTGATCCGTCTACTGCTGGCGGCTAGGCACGGTCTCCAAAACAGCTCACGAAACACCGGGAGACGGCGGGCGCGGCTCACCTGAAAGGAGAAGGGTGAGTCACAGCCAGACTCAGTAGGGGTCACGCGGATCCCTACCTCGCACTAAACAAGCATACATGCGAAGATAAAGGCAATTAGAGCATGCATTTAAATAAAATAACAAGCATTGGCATGAATAAACTACTCAAGTAAAGCTGTAAACTCTAACTAAGCAGGTATAACAGCTAACACATGCCAATAATAAATAAATGCAAGCGACTGAAACTAAATCTACCAGTAGAACATGCCTCAACTAATCCGAGCAACAAGGAGTAGGACAACCACTAGAACAGAAACCAGATGCGTCCACTAACGACTTACACTGCGTCTCAAGCACTCGCAGTCGACAACACGACAAGCTAAGCGCGTAAACAGTACCAAACCAAGTGACCAGTCAGAGTGACACCCGTCAGTGTCAGTCCACAGCCTCTGACCACGTGTGCACACACTGACTCTCACCTGAGCCAGGCCCTCTAGCTAGTTTTCTCCCTCGGTAGGACGCTACCGTTGGCGGGGAGCCCACGGCACTAGCTTAAAAACCGTGTACGGGAATAATCCCCTCTGCCATCCTTAAGCGGGTCGGTACTCAACAGACCTTAGGGCAACAACAGTGGTTCCATTGCAAGGAAAGTAAAGCTTACTCTATTGGGATCTAAAAACATGCCTTTAGTTCATAAACTAATTCATACATGGCGTGTAGTCATTATCGAATGCATAAGGAATGGGCTGGAAGCTTTTTGAAACCAACAGGCAAGTGGTGGTCTGCAGCCACTGCGCTACAGGTATGTAACGGCCTGGGGAAGGCGCGTTACATTGAAAGTGACGCGTCCACCCCTGGGCGTTACATCCCCCAAACACCAGCTCAAACGCAAACGAAATAGAGTGTAACGCGCTTGCCCAGGCGCGTTACAACGCTCTAACGGCAGGCCGACTGGCCGTTACATCCACCCGAGAGCAAAACCAACACACAGTGTATCAGATCCGGTTGCAGGCGATGTGATGCGCTCGCCCAGGAGCGTCGGGTCACCCTGACGGCCGGCCGACTGGCCGTCAGGTTAACCGCCTGACTCGGTCAACGCAAAACAATGAACATGTAACGAAGGGGAGCCCCACCGTTACTTTCGAAGTGACGCCCCATCAACGGGCTGTTACTTTCAAGTAACGCGTCCTCCAAGGACCGTTAGGCGTGTGACGGTTCCTGGAAGGACCGTCACACCACCTGGGTCACGGACGAGTTAGGTTTGAAAATCGGTTCCCTCCCGGATGATAGAAATCGTCGAGTAACGACGTAAAAACCTGTTTCCTGTCAAACCATACATCCCAAACAACAACATAACAACTAAAAATAGCACATGCAAAGCCCACAACGCATTAAATTCAAGAACAATGCTAAAACCCCAAAAATAGAAAAATGAACATTATGCATGCTACGAGGTTCTAATCAAACGAACTAGCTACAGGAAATGATCCTAGCAAGTTCAGGAGTCCATCCCCTTACCTCTGGCAAGTCGAAACGGTCGGAAATGCCGCATGCAACGAGGAGGGTCCACGGGGCCTTCAAGCTCCACCTCGCTCCCACGATCACCAAACCACGCCGAAATGGGTACCCACGTGTTCCTCTCGACGCGAGGAATCCAATGGCGCCAACAACGCTTCAATCCGACAACGTTTCGCCCGAAATCCCTAGGAAGGGGAGAGAGGCGATCGCGTGAGGAGAGAGAGAGCGTGAGGGTGAGAAGAGATCGACGAGGGGAGAGAGAGAGGGTGAGGGTGAGGGATTAAAAGAAAATAAAATAAAATTAATATATATATATAATATAATCATTATATATATTAAAATCTTATTAACTTCTAATAACCCTCAATTAACTCCAAATAAATCTGGAAAAATACCAGAAAAATTTCTAAAAATCCAGGAAAATAGCCAGAAATTCCAAAACAAATATTAGATCCAAACCACTGAGGATCCACTAAGGCACGGGCCTTACAATCTTGCAGGCCGGGTAGATTGCATCCGATCAGATGACGGTCTCGTCTCCATACGGCATGGCGAACGAGCACAGCCAATAAGTCAAGAACGCTGCACAATGCGTCAGCGGGTCGACCCCTGCCGGATTGGGCCCGCTTCGGCGCCCTCGGGAAGAGATCTTCACATCAGCCTTCGCCTTAGTACGCTTCTTGCTGGCGGCTACAGTGCCTATGTGCGGGAAGTCTTTGTATTGTTTCAGGCCATCGTAGAAGTACTGCAGCCACAAGACCATGCAGACTCTCTTCCGGGGGGGGGGGGGGGTTGCTTCCCGCCATGAGCCAACTAATACAGGTCAGGGTACGCCTTCATAAGATACCGGTATGAATAGCCGAGGGAGTAGTAGCCGTCCCGGTTGGTCTCGTCCTTGATTAAATCTGGGAGGCAGATGATGCGACACAAAATATGAGTTCGAGATTTTCTTCTCTCATTGTATTTTTTTTTCTCCAATATTTCTCATCATTTTTTTTAATCTCTTTTCTTTTCTGAAAATTCATCACCCTCCTTTTCTTTTCAAAGTTTCGATACTCACTTCTTCCTGTTTTCATTTTTTTTCAACTTTTCCTTCTTTTAATCCTGTTACAATAAATAAAACATGGAATGAAATGAAGAGAGGGGGAGAGAGAAACGAAGAAAGATAGAGAGAGAGGGAGAGGAGGAGACTATTGGCGTGGGGGGGGGGGTGACGCCGCGCTCGCCATCCTTGGAGGGAGGGACGTCATCGTGCTCTTCCTGCTCACGGGAGCTTGTGCAGGGCCTGCCAGGCTGTTCGGTGGTGGGCTCGTGGGCATGGGTT